>CM022096.1:9751577-11001577 GCA_011114355.1 Carex littledalei | reverse complement strand
TTTAGTTTTGACTTAGTTTTGCCTTCAAAAATGAGAGACTTCAAGTTAGAGAATGTTAGAGAATCTTCTTTAATGTGTTTAGGCTCTCGTTTTTGCGCACCCCTTCGGCTCTTGCGGATACAAACTGAATGGAAAAAGGTTTTCTTTTCCGCGGGAACTAGGAGGTTGGATTCAGAGACTTCTTTGAAAAAATCCATGTACGAGATTTAAGAAAATATATATTTATGAAATTACTTTCTAAGTTATGATTGAATTAGTTTTATGACTAGAAAAAATTAGATGATCAAAATAAAATAATTACCAACTTTCATATAAGGTTATTCATAATCACTAGTTTTCTAACAAATATCAAGGACTTGAGTTGAAATTCCTTTCAACTCGGTGTTGGTGACTTGGTGTAGATGATAGATTCCATTTGACGGTGGAAATGAAGGTACATATCACCATCTAGATTTTATAATGGTCAAGCTGCGTGGGACCCTCCATGTGCATAAAGCACGTTGTTTTTCTTTGCTGATGGATCCGCAGAAAATCCAAGAAAATGGACTATGATACAATGAGTCATTTAGTTGCTTATTTGGAACCACTATATCAAATGTTATACACTTCATTCTGCCTCGCTGACCGCAATTTAATTAATCAATTGCAATTACATGTGCACGCTTCGTTATCTCTCAATTTAGTGATTGGGATTTACTACCAATCGAATCGATCGCCTCTTGCAAGATTTCTTTCGTCTCACTCTCTCGTTCGTAACAACTAACAAGCAATTAAAAATGGCATCTGATGTCTCTTATTTCACACTCAATACTGGTACTAAGATCCCGTCGATTGGCCTCGGTACATGGCAAGCTGCGCCTGGCTTAGTAGGAGACGCTGTTTTCGCCGCCGTCAAGGTCTTTCTCTCTCTCTTTCTCTTTCCCTTTCTCCCTGTCGCACATCCACACAGTTACACACCCACGCACTCGCGCACACACAAATCAGTTACAAACAGCTGGGATCGGAATAACAGGGTCCTGTGATCCCTTTGGAATATGATGACTAAAGAAATTCCAAGTTTTGGTGGAAATTGTGATTATTTTCTTTCAACAATAGATCAGCTTGGCAACTGCTAGTATGCTTAAATAATTTGCAAAACCATTGAAGTGCTCAAGTAACTTGCACAAAGCACTTGAAGTGCCTCTATTAATTGACATGTAGCAATAAAAATAAAGAAAACCTGTTCTTAGATTTGGATGGTTTGATCATAAAGCTCATTTTTCACTGTTTTATGTAGGCTGGCTACCGGCATATTGACTGTGCTAGTATATACGGAAATGAGAAAGAGGTAAACAATTTTATCAATTAAATTTATTTATATATATGCCCATCACATTTTTTTGTTGATTAAGATATTTCCCCATCAACATATCAAAATTAGTTATATCCTCATCTGAACTCACTTATTTTATTAATATCCCCATTTGTTAAGTTATTATCTCTCTAGCTTGTTTGTGTTTCCTGTGAACGGATGTTAATATCTCAGTTAGGTGCTTCTCTGAAGAAACTGTTTGATGAGGGTGTAGTCAAGCGTGAAGATCTGTTCATCACCTCCAAACTATGGTAAGCAATTCAAGAGTATGAACTTAAAAGTTGAAAGAAATATACAAGCCCAACTTTCATTTATTTGGAAATCCACATATGATCGTGTCGCAAGCATGTTGCTTCAAATTTAGTTCAATGTATGCAGGAATGATCACCATGCCCCAGAAGATGTGCCAGAGGCTCTTGATCAAACGCTCTCGGACTTGCAACTTGACTATCTTGATCTTTACCTTGTATGTTTCTAAAGGGATATTTTATTTTTATTATTATTTTTCAAAAATTTGTGTCAAATATTTGTCCCTTTAAAGACCATTTTAAGTAAGTTGATGCTTTCAAATAAAGATCCACTGGCCATGTCGGATCAAGAAGGGAACTAAAACCAGCCCAGAAAACTATGTCGACCCCGATTTACCCGCCACGTGGAGGGCCATGGAGAAGCTCTATGATTCAGGCAAAGCTCGTGCTATTGGTGTGAGCAACTTCTCTTCCAAGAAATTGGAGGATTTGCTGGCTGTGGCACGGGTCCCACCAGCAGTTGACCAGGTAGAGCGCCACCCATTTTGGCAACAACCCAAGCTCCACTCTTTATGCCAATCCAAGGGGGTCCATCTCACTGTAAGTTCCTCCAGAGGATTGGACTTTTATCTAGGATAACTTTTAGTACCGCTCTGTTCTTGAAAAATATTTTCTTTTTGAATTTAATGACTTGATAAGTTAAGAATAACAACTAAAACAAATAAAATTCCATGCATAGCAACTTAGCAAGTAAAACAAATAAAATTCCATGCATATAATCAGTCCTGTTTTGAGTATATGTATGCTGTGAATTTTTGCCCTGTGGAGTAAACGTTTAGCTCGGTAATGAATGCTAATAGTGATACCAACAGTGTCGTGTGAACCAAATACTAAAAATTAAGCAAGTAATAAAACAGGAGGATAATATCCAGATCAAACTTTCACTCAGTACCAAATATCTTGATTTGGTATAATTAAGTGTTAGTGTTTGAAAATATCTGATCTCTCATTGGTTCTTTTGACAGGCATATTCTCCCTTGGGTTCTCCTGGGACAACTTGGATGGAAGGCAATAATATTCTAGAGCATCCAGTTATCGTCTCAATTGCAGAGAAGCTGGGCAAAACTCCCGCACAAATTGCCTTGCGCTGGGGGATTCAATCTGGTCACAGTGTACTTCCAAAGAGCACAAGTGAAGCACGGATCAAGCAAAACTTGGATCTCTTTGGTTGGTCTATTCCCGATGACCTCTTTTCTCAGTTCTCTCAAATTCAACAGGCAAGCCAAAATGCTTCTCTTGTTACATTAAATTTTCTTCTTTTGAAGTAGTATTTAGATGCAATTTTTGGTAGTAAGGAATTATCTGATAGGGTGTTTGATACTCTTTTATGTTAAAGATTTATGTTACCAAATGTGATCCAAATCTGGTTTGGTTATAAGTGTGATCTGATACCAATTTATTATGACCTTGATTTATGATGACAGTTTTTTTGATTGTTTTTGACATACAGGGGAGATTGCTTTTGGGGAATGCATTTGTAGGTCCGTATAGTGTGTACAAGACAGTGCACCATCTTTGGGATGGGGAAATTTAAATCACTCTAAATCAGAGGATCTGGTGTCTAATTTATTTGGAAAATTAATTGGATGCCGGACATGGAGGTTCTCATCCTTTATTTGAAATGCCAGGGTAATTAGCTATGTACAAGTTTTACTAGTTCGCTTTATGCATCTATTGGGCACTTAGTCAGATTTTAGTTTTGTGCACTGTTCACAAAGAAATATTTGTATCAAGTACTCGAACCATGTTTTCTGCCAAGTTTGCTTCCAATTATTAAGTGCATTTCCTATAAAAAAAAAAACAGATACGACTCTGTATATTTTTAATTTTGGCAAGGCAAATTTGTATACAAACTTTTGCACAAACTGTCATAAGCATTTTCAACCATGCCAATAAGGATACAACAACAAGCCCTTCAACAATTTCAAAAATGAAAAAATAAACAAAATAATAAATTATTCAACCTCTTATTTAATGTTGAAGGAAAAGCAAAATTTAGTCACAACCAAAACGCGAACCGTACACATTGCTTTAGTAAGAAATTAAGAACACAAAATTGCACCAGTTTTCTCTGATTTTGAGAAGCTCAATACAAACAAGAATAACCTTTATTTGGTGTAGATTTCAGGTTTTAGTATGCCAACATAAGGTAAGTTTCTATATAGCTCTGCATAATCCATGCCATACCCCACCACAAAGTAATCAGGGCACTGCAAAGTACAAGAGTAGGATTGACATGAAAGGTCTTCTATAAAACTATAACTAAAAAAAAGCTGTACAAAATTATTCATCCCTGCAGTAAAATTTAAATCTGAGATTTTAATAGCTTTCCTGAGAGTTCATTACCAATGGACCATTCGTCAGGTTTAGCCTGTTAAACTTAATATAATTTATATTACTCTTTCAACTTTTCCTTTAAACCCACACTGGTAGAGTACCATAATCCACCACACAAACATGCATGAACCTTATTCAAATACTCATTGAAAAGATAAACATACCTCAAAACCAATATATAATTTTCCACCTCCCACAAGCTTGACCTCAACTTTTCTTCTGGATGGCTTGTCGAGCAAGGAGCAAACTGACACAGAGGTCGCTCCTTTCTTTTCTAAATAGGAGATGAGACTTGAAAGAGTTCTTCCAGTGTCTACAATATCCTCAACCTGGCATATAACAACGGAAATGGTGATTCTTGTTGCTAACTTAACTAAGAGGTGCCAATGCATTAACAAAATTGTCCAAAATTACCTTCTCTGAAATTTTCTTTTTGTGGTGGTCGATTTATTCGCAATACTTCCTATGTAATTCAAAATTAAATTTCTGTATCATTTAATTTGGCCAGGTTTATTTCTGTGCTGCTTGCATAACTGGTTGCATACTTGCTTTTAAATTGCTCAATAAGGCTTGAACTAGACTAAATTAATAATAATTGTTTTACAACAAAAGTAACATCCCCCCTACCTAACTTATCCAACTTTCAAAATGAGAAAAAAAAATACATATATCATTTTCAGACTCGCACCATTACATAGAATTGATTCTCCAGGGTTGAATAAAATAGTGCTACAGAAGAGAGTCAGCATTTAATATTAAAGGGAGAAATCCCAGGTAGTTTACCTACAGCATCCCCAATTTAAAGGAAACGAAAATCAATTTTAAATTTCTAATAGCAGGATGAAGAAATAAGTACCAAAACGACATGCTTTCCAGTGACGTCAAGCTTCAGGTCACAGGAGATCCTGGGCTCGCCACACGACTCCGTACCGGATCCGTACGACTCAACCCTGATAAAATCGATGGTGATCGGTGCGGAAATCCTTCTGACAAGATCAGCGATTAACAGGAAGGCGCCAGTGGCCACTCCGACGAACACCGTGGAACCGCCGCTGGAACTCAGGTCGGCGGATATCTCTGCGGCGAGGTCCGACACCCGCTTTGAGATATCGGACTCGGTGTATAGGATCCGCTCAATATCCGATTCGGACCCCATTAAGCAAAGAGGAAATGAGAGGGAGAGCTGGTTTAGGAGAGGAGGAGGTTTTTGTGTTGAGCAATGAGCAAGTACCGCAGTAGCACTATCTCAGCGACTCCAACCGGATTGGAGGGATGTGAAAAGAATAAAAAAAAATAGGTAAATAAATAAAAGTCAAATAAGAATTCAAATCGTTTGTTACACATTCTCAAAAGAAGTTCTCTATAATAGTTGCTGCACGAAATAACTGACAAGCAGATCCCGCTCATCAGTAACCTATGACAAGCTATCCCCATCAGTGTTGTAAAAAAAGGCTTTAACGGCCGATTAAACGCCCGTTTAATCGTTAACGGTGGTCAAACCGTTACGAATACACTAATCAGAGGACCGTTAATAGAATTTTCTGATTAATCGGCCGATTATTCTCTATTATTCTGTTTATTTCCGTTTAATCGTTCGTTTATTCTTGTTTATTTCAGTGAATATTTATTTTCACATTGATTTTTTTTTGTGACAGTGTGTGATAATAAGTTTCATAATCTTGTATTATAGTTTTATTTGTGTTTGAATATACATCCAATATTTTTTATATATTTTTTTTCTTACTTTGAAATTAATTAATTCTTCTATTATTTATATATTATATATTCTTTTTACTTACTAATGTAATTTTTTTCAATTAGTACGACATGTTTATATATGAAATTAAGTTGTTATTATAAACTAAATTTAGTGATTTTATGTTGGAATGTTTTATTTCATTCAAATAATATATTATTAGTATTTGAAAAGGCTTAATTTTCAAAATTATTTTTCATTAAATAAATGTGTTACTTACACATATAAAGTGTGTATGTGTTGTTAAGAAGAAATAAGTATAGTGTCATGTTATAATAATAGAACTAAGTTAAATTAAGTTTATTTGATAAGTTTGATGAGTTAAATAAATTATTTTTTAATAAATTATGTATATATACATATATTTTAATGAAAATGATTAATCGTCCGCATAATTTTGATTAATTGGCATACCGATTAAACATTTAGCGGTACCCTGTCTATTCAACGAGCACATACCGTTATTTACAACACTGATCCCATATCTAGAGCATAGAACCATGCTTGGGAGAGAGACCATGAGTTCTTTATCATTGACATAAGACAAAATTTTCAGAGTAAGACTCCAATATTATGCGTAGAGCATATTAATTTGTATAATAAATTAATGCTTTTATTTTAAAGTTCAAATAATTAATCAGAACTATTTAATATGATATCAAATTAAAATATATTTGTAAATCAAATTTTATATATTTTAGAAACTTTTTATTATTTCTTTAGATAGATTGAAAATCACTTAATCTTAAAATTCTAAAAAGTGACTTACTATCTATGTAAGACATAATAAAAATTCTAAAAGTATAAAATTTAGTTTGTAAGTACATTTTCATACAGAGATCATGTTGAACGATTTATATTGACTATTGGGATTTTGAAAACAAAGATATTGATACATATATGTACTATGCATAATACCATATCCTCTCAATTTTTAAACAATATTTGTATTATGTATTTTTTTTAATTATCTTTCCGAATTATTTTAAATTTATCGAATTATATGGACAATGCACTATTTATTCAATATCGTTAGTAAAATTTAGAAAAATATTGATTTACTTTACAAAAAATCAATATTATAAATTATTATTTGTAGTATTATAGAACTTGGGTGTTCTCCAAATCCTTTATGAATTCAACTTTAAAATTCATAGGATTGGCTTCAAATGATATCTGAACCGTTGAAACTCATCTACTTTACTAGTGATGCATCTACATGCAAAAAATTTAAACTTTCGAAATAATTTAGTACAAAGTCAAGCGGTCAACATTGGAAAATTTATAATTAATTTCGCATGCAGATGCATCACTCATAAGATAAATGGATTTCAACTGTTCGGATTCATCATTTGAAGTTAATCTAATAGATTTTAGAATTGAGTTCACAAAGAAAATTTAATGAACTTAAGAACACCCTAGTTCTACTTATTATAAATTAACATACTACTTTCAAATTATACTCTGTTATATTCAAGTCAGAAACATTAGGTTTTGCAGCAAGAATTTCTAATCAGAAGTTAAATGAAATCCAATTCCTAAATCACTATTCCACTTCATTCTGAGGAGGGACTAAAACAAATTTCATACATAATATACTTTATCATTAGACATGTCCATATATTACAAATTTAATATTTTTTTAAATAAAATTATAAAACTAAAAAAAAAATTCAAAAGAAAAAAAAGTATGCCAATTATATCTCCCAAAATTGCTACATTTAAATGAAATTGCAAAGCGACTATCGAAATGATGATATGTTAAGTTACATGTGTTTTTTCGTTGATTAGTTCAAATAGCTATATATTTTCAAAATATCGCAGTGTGTTTAAAATAAAAATCGTCAAATTATTCCTCAAATTATAATGATGGAAGTAGGAAAGAAGCTTTTTTTGGAACAAAAGATGAAATAACGGAAGTTAAAGGTGGTTTGTGAAATTGATTGAGGACCATTTGAATAATAACTAGTCATCTGGGGGTCTTTTGTAAAATGATGAGCGATGAAGAATAAAGTAGAGTTGCGTGTTTGTTCCGTTCTCTGATCGACACTTCGACCTTCCTCTCAATCGCCTCGCTCGGCGATAAACCAAAGAGGAGGTACGACTCTCTCTCTCTCTATTATCAGACGTAAACCCTAGCTAAGGTTGACTCGAATTGTCCTTCTTTCCTCCTTCCTTTCATGTCAGATCTCGGATTCCTTTAAGCGGGTGGAAACCCTAGCTGTGCTGTTGAGCTGAATTAATGCTCTTTTTTCTTCATTTCTGCTACTACTTGTACAAAAACATGTTGTTCTACCAATTACCTGTTTCTAATAATAGGATTTAAGCTGGAGATCCTAGTACCGTAGTCTAACTATTCTGTACAGGCTCAAAATTGGTTTTTCCTCTACCTCACAACTAAATTTGTCCGACCGTGCAATTTATGCAAATCTGACGTATTTTGAGGTTTTTTCTTTTTGTAATTTCAATTTTAGGTTAGTCCTTTTTATTAGAATAACCAGAATCAGACCAGTTCCTGGATATTTCTGATCATAGCTACGAACATATTAACCTTGGTTGTGTTTTACACCAAGAAGGATCAATTCCAATATTTCTTACTTCATGGGGGGGGGGATGTAAAAGTAAGTCGAGAAAGAAGATAATCTTTTGGTATAGAAAAATCGGACACAGTACTAGTCCTGTACCTTTTCAGTCACATTTTGGCACCGGAATGACCTAAATCCAGACTATACTGGATTCTTACTTTATCAGTGCTTGCATTTACTTTTGGTAATTGTATATTGTATTCTTCTTTTGCATCAGAACATCTTGTCTTAAACATGAATTAACTGAAAAATGGCTTCCGCAAAAAGGCTGCTACTGTAAAGGATCTTCAATGTACAACTAAATTGCAAATTGCTGCAGTCATGCAGAAAAAGTATATATCCAGTACTAATTTAATAAAATTGAAAATGATAGGAGGGATGTCGACGCCATCAAGGAAACGGTTGATGCGGGATTTCAAGCGGCTGATGCAGGACCCACCGGCTGGCATCAGTGGTGCTCCCCAGGACAACAATATTATGCTCTGGAATGCTGTCATTTTTGGGTAATCCTTCATTTAGTTGTTCTTTTTCCTAATGTTTGTATTCATGGCCTTAGTAGTCTTTCTTCATGTCAACCCAATCCCTCTGTTTTTAGTCATGCTATTTGGCTTAGTTTCAAACAATGCAAGAAATAGTCCCATGTGCTTCAAACCTCGAAGTATCACACATGCCCCTGAGAAATAATAAATATCAAGGATAGCCACGTGAGAGTTCTATTATATTCATCCTTCTACTTTCTTCAGAAGAAAAAGAGGAAAGAATTGCCCTTGCCCGTTCCATCATTTAGTAGAGGAAAAATAACTAAATGGAAGATGGATTGGGTATCTTTTAAAATGAAATGGAGGGGGGAGGGTAAATCTGTGCTAGTTAGATGATAGTTTTTTTTTCTGATGTTGGGGATGTTCTTGTTATTCTTTTGTTTGATGGTACATGTGATATTTCTAGGTATTGCCGGTGTACGTATTGAATTATTCCCAGATATGTACTTCTGGTAGTGAATTGATGCTGTATAATGCCCACCATGATGGGTAGCGGCCATATCGCTTTACCTTTTTCACATTTTGATGATGCTTAAGAGGTCGTAAAATGCTGCTTGGATATAGTTCAGATTAAATAAATAGAAAAATAAGAAATGCCTAATATATATCCTAATTGAATGACATTGTGTGCTGTTACAGATTTTTCTTCTTGGCATTGCTAATATACTTTTTTTTTTTCATTCCATTGTGTTGTTTTATCATACTTGCCTGATGTGTTTTGTTTATTTGTGTTGCAGCCCGGATGACACTCCATGGGATGGAGGTTAGTAAAATTGCCTAAACGTAGGAGAGCAATGCTATTAGTCTTCTCTTTTATTGTTTCCTGACTTGAGTTCTGCTAGTTACTTTTTAGGGATGTGAATTATGCCACATAACATAAGAACCTTGTACTGATGAAATTGTTAGCTCTAGTGAGTCTAGGGGTATGAGTTTCTAAATCCTGAGACCTTGTTGTTGTGCTGTGCATAGTTATATATATGGAAAATATTATCTCCTCATTAGCCATATCTTGGAAGTTTATCATGAGCACCCTTATGATTCGGTAAAAATATATGGAAAAGAATGCTATCCATTTTAACCCCACATCAGCCCTGCCTGAGTGATGAGCTTATGCAACCTGTGTGGACTTCAAATTTCTTCAAGTTTAAATAGCCAGAATTATCATCCTCTCTTTACCTGACGAATTTTTCAGGTACGTTTAAGTTGACACTTCAATTTACAGAAGATTATCCAAACAAGCCACCTACAGTGCGGTTTGTTTCAAGGATGTTCCACCCAAACAGTGAGTCATTACCTCTTTACAATCCTGATTTAAGTCCTTCATTTATTTATGCCCTTTCCCCTCTTTGATAAATAAGTTCATTTTTTTTGTTTTGGGAAAATGTAGTATATGCTGATGGGAGCATATGCCTGGACATTCTACAAAACCAGTGGAGTCCTATATACGATGTTGCTGCTATTCTTACCTCCATTCAGGTTTTATATTGTCATGTTTCTACCATTTCTTGTTAAATTTCCAATGTTAGATTTCCTTACATTCAGGTTTCCGGCTTAGTGCTGATTGGTTGCATCTCTTTCTTTTAAATTTGGGTTTCTTTTGGTTCACCTTGTGGTATATTTTGGGTTTTTTGGGTGAGTTGTGAGAGTCAATATTCCGACATAAAGGATACTGCCAGAACATACCACAAACCACCCTCAATTTTTGGAGTGTTCTTGTTTAATTTTTCAAAAATTAAGTATTCAGTTAAAAAGAGTGACAAGTTTAAACCACATAATGATTCAAAAATTAAGCCTGCATTTTATTTATCTACCAAGGTATTGAATTGTATTTTGCACCTTGGAGGGGCGGTGGAATGAGTTTAGTTTGATTAACAATATTGTGGTGCTGCTGCCAGGGGGAATAAGTTTTGTTTGATTAGTTGTATTTTGATATCTGAAACCTCAAATAGCTTCCATTTAACTGTAAAATCCTAAGATTATAGGAAAATCCTTCCATTTAACTGTAAAATCCTAAGAACCAGCCTTTGGTCTAGCGGCAAAGGCACATGTCCTTTGATGTAAGAGGTCATGGGTTCGAAACCCGGATTGGGGAAATCTTTTGTTGTAATAACGGGGGTTCGAAACTGTAAAATCCTAAGGCTATAAAATTATAGAAATATTGAGGCACCCAATCCAGAAGTATAATATATAATAGAATAACATTGATTGTTGCCTTACATGGATTAATTCTTCGTTTGTGGTTACAGTCATTGCTGTGCGACCCAAACCCTAACTCGCCGGCAAACTCAGAGGCTGCGCGCATGTTCAGCGAGAATAAGCGTGAATATAACCGCCGGGTTCGTGAGATTGTTGAGCAGAGCTGGACTGCCGACTAATGTGGCAGCTGCCCGTCGACGGTGCTTAGAGTCTGTCTCATACAAACTTAGTGTGCTGTCTCTATATGTATGTTCTAATAATACATTATTAGTTCAAATGTTGTTAAAAGTAATGTGTTGCAATGTACTATCAGATTTGGATAATATACAACTGTTGTATGTTTGAATCATATGATGACGTGTATATTAGCTCATTAGATGCAAATTCCAATATTGCTCTAAATGCGATTTATTCTATGTTGTTTGTGGTTGCTACCATAAATTTAAGATACGAATAATTTATACATGGCAAGTATCTGGTTGCTTGGGCATTTTTTAGACAAATTCCCATACAATGGAAATTATACAGATGAGATTTTAGGAATTTTAGTTTGCGTGTCGCCAAAATAGACACACATACAAAATCTACGCATTTTTTTTTTTAAACACACGGACTAGAGATGCGTAATATTGCGTATACAATCAGACTTGTTAAGTTTCCAGATTTGGAAAAAGGCAAACTAATCGATTTTTCTTGAATGCTAACTACAAAAAATTAGGCTATATTTCTATTTAACAACCATATCGCGCCAATTTAAATAAATTCTCGCCGTTTCTCCTGAAATGAAGGGATTCTGGAAATAGGAAAGCATTCCAATTTCTACACCTTTTTCCCAATTCCAATAAAATCTGCGCTGCCCCGATACAAAAATGGCGGGTGAAATCAAAGAAATGGAAACAATCCAACAAAACTCTTATCCTAGCTCCAGCAATCAAATCAGTGACGACACATCGGTGGAGGTGCACCTCTACCGCCGGGGGAGAGGTCCGATCGCCATATTCCAGTCTAGTCTGGTCGGACCCGGTCTGAACCGCCTTGATGTACGCTCCATTATGTCGCAACACGGGTTGAGATCTCTCTTCGCCTTCAAACCTCCGTCTGAGAGGGGTTTTCGGATTAGGTTTGATCTGGTTAAAGGGCAATCTGTTCTTCATTACAAGCCCGGATCTGTTGTGTTCTTTGATAGTGAACCTAAGGTAAATTTAGATGTTGTTTCTCAGAAGTTGCTTTTCTTATTCTGCTCCTATTTTGCTGGTATCTACCTGCAATATATGGCTGTACCAGTCTCAGTAGAAATGGTACCTATAGTATGATAAGATGTGAAAGGAGTGTTTGCAAAATATCAATATCTACTTCATTCGATTTTGTTAACTGTGAATCTAATTGCTATCACTATAATTTTCTTGTTTTGTCTAGGGTTCATTGATTAGACCAATCTCCATAATCTTCATGGGAGTCGCAATACTGTTCATTTTGATAGCAGTACTTATGAAGGAATTTCCTTATCAATTGAATTCAAAAACTTTGTTTGGCAGCTTCGTTCCACCTTGGCTTCTAGCTTTTGGTGTCATACTTTATACCCGCATGAGGAAAAAAACAAGATATTGATATTTGCTCATCCGCATTGAGAACTCATGCTGAATGAATTACAATCTCTTATTTTACCGGTGCAGGCCCAGTCTGGTTCTAGTCAGTATGTATGTATCGTGATTTATTTACTAAGGCTATTCAAATCTTACAAAGATGGCCTTACATAACAGAAAGTCCTTCAATAGTAGATGCAGTTAATTTTCTGGTGAGAGTTTGTACTAGCCAGCCCATGCCAGTATCTGAAATTGTGGGTACTTTGTACTACAAAGCTGTAACCTTTTAGATTATTGTAATTTTTATTTGTCTGAGTTAAGAGTCAATTCTATGAATTTTTTTATTAGTTAAATCTTGAAAAAAAAAATTACCTTTGGTTCGTGCTAAAGGCGAGCTTGTGGAAGCTGCCTTACAGCTTCAAAGCAAGATTAAGTTTTTTTGTTTTCTTTCCTTGCTTGTTGTTTCAGCATCATGTGAGATCATTTTTCAATATGTTAATATTGATTTTTTTAATCCTCTAGATGTGATACTGTTTGGTACCAGTAGAGTTGGTATAATTTAGGAATTCCGATGCCCGTAGGAACCTGACTTGCATAGGGACTCTTTGTGTTAAATTCAATGCAATTAAGCATAAAAATAGTCAGCATCTTGTGCTTAATTGTTGAAGCTCATATTGTTATACCACAAGTAAAAGCACTACAAGAGTTCAATTTACTACCAATTAGTTAGTAAAAAAATAAGTGCTTGAAATATCAAAAGAATGGTGCCCTGTTAAAAGCGAGATGTTATGGTAAGGAATATGCACTACCAAGCTCGGAAGTTATGTAAATTGTTGAGTGTGATAATATTTGGGAAATTAAAATTGATTTGATGACCTCGGAGTTTTAAGCAATGGGAGTTCAGTACAATTGCAGGAAACTAAAAGCTTATAGCACAAAATTTACAAACCAAGTGCAAAAGGGTAAAAAGAAACCATAATTTTCATAATAATATATCATATAGTATAATGATATAGGTAACATTTAATTTGCTTATATTTCTATAAGAATAAGTTTGACTTCATGATGGAAGTTTGCCTACCTGAGTCTTTTAGTCTAATGTGATGACAAAAAATCATTTGAAAATAATTTTGTCTCCAATGAAAATTCAGTAGGTCTCTGATTTCCCCCTAATTAAACTTTGAAACAACATAAGAAAATACGAAAGTATAAGAAAGTATAAGAAACCAATACGTACAATTACAAATTTGATTATTTGACTAACAGTGACAAAAAATACGACACCAATGAAGCAACTACAGTAATTCTATTTCTTTACCATGATATGGAAGAAATAATTACTTGTCTATACTATCCAGCAATTATCTGGTGCAAAAACAAGCACTTGGTACCTCGTAATGAATATCCTATGTCGATTCTTGCTCCAAAAGTAGCCCATGTTCCTCCGTGTGTTCTTTTGCAAATTTCCCACAATAATAGATCAAACATTTATATCAGCTCGATTTGTTCTGGTGCTGGCGCTTCCAATATCAGGTAGACCAGATGTAGAAGAATATAGTCTCTGATAGTTGCGGTTATTGGGGATATTGTCAGAAAATACTGAAACAGGTTGTTGTGGGTAGAATGAAGGAGGAGGCGTCAGGTTTCTCTGTGCAGGGAGTGGGGCCGCCATGTTGTACTTGTAACTCTCCCCACTAAAACTGTATCACATATTTATGCAAGTAATATACTTGTGTTATTTACAATAATGATATGGTTGGCAACTATGTTCAGGAAAACTTGTGCTTACCACCCCTACAAAAAGCCAAATGAGGTATAAACACTAATGTGAGAAACAAATGTTCCTAACGAGATGAAAAACCATCTGTTCACCACCTCCCCGTAATTATTTAAATAAAGGGACTTAATGCCCTCTCTTCTCCCTCTATTGTGCACAAAGAAATACTGATAGGTAGTTTGGACACATTCTGAAATGAAGCATTATTTTAAGTTAATATGGATAAAAATTTATACATACTGTTTCAAACTTGTGGTGACATTAATTATATTTCCTATTTCCAAGGGTATATGTGATAGTTTTGAGCGTTTTACAGTTACAGGGGCACATGAAAGGCAGACTAATTCTAAATAATTAAATACCCGTGGTTACAATTAAACACAAACCTCAGTTTCTTATGAAATTGATCATCCTCAATAGTAGCCTCGATTGATTGGTCAGAGGGGTGTGGTGGGGTAACCAACCACGGATTTGGGGCTGGCAATTCATCAGAGAAGTACCTCCTTCTAATCAACTGAAAGCAACATTTGGTATAAATATAATTAAACCACAAGTACAAAAGGAATACACTTTTTTCTGAATTGCACCCAAATATCTCACAATATGGTCTATAGACTATAGCAAGTAGCATTTCTCATACTAGCAACTTAACAACCTAATGTGCATAAACATCAAACTCTTTATGAATCAGAAAGCGAATAATTACCTAACTTATTCATAATGATAAACTGATTAGAGTCACCTTTTCATGAAGCTTGAAAACTTAAGTTAGAAACCATTATACCAGTCTCATTGTTGGTGTCATTTGCAACCAGCCCAAACAACATAGAGTATTAAGTTGCAAATATGATATAAGATTGGGCTAATTGAAAAGAAAAAACCAAAGAAAAGTAGAAAAAATTTAACACTGGAAGGTGTGCACAAAAACTTTCTTGGGCAAAAGGTGAAAGTAGACATACCATGCGAAAAAATTTGTTCAGAGCTTCTTTGTCATATCTTCCCTCTCTAGCAGCCTATTACAGAACATTGAAATTCAGAGAATTAGAACTGTTTTTTTACGAGAACACCACAAATTGAGGCACCTATTCAGGCATATTAACTGTTTAATCAATACTAGAAAGTAAAATTTGCAGCCTGCCAGGACAAGTACAGACCTGTACATAATTTGACAAATCAGACTCATTAGGTGCATAAAGCTGCAGTTTCAGGTAGCGATTACCAGTATATTGAACAAAGTAAATGCTCCCTGTTTTCTTATAGTCATTTTGATTTGTTTTCTGCTAACTTGATTTCTCCAATCTATCATCTTAGGAACTCTATGTGATTCAGATAAAATTCTGCCAATACAGATATGAGCCTACAACTTGTACTAAAATTGATATATAGTACTCTTCATTTTGTTACTTGGCATCTGTAATTTCTTTTATTCTTATTTGGGATTTTCCAAAAGAGTGTTTCTTTTCTAATCTCAGATGAGAGCGCATGATAAATAATGGTTTGCGGGGTTCTAGCAGAGACACAGCTAAAGAACTTATACACAGTCAAATTAAAGATCCAAGCTAAATGGTTAAAGCTAATTTTAGAAATGTTTCCTTCATTTTTTTTCATTGTGGATTCATGGGGATTTAAAGACGATATAGCAAATGAAGGCTTAAAACTTACTCAAGGGGTCCAACATTATGTGTGCCAATGGTCAGATAGTTGGATAACAGAATGACAAATTTATAGATGCAAGCTTACAACTTACTGCTAGTAGACCAGAGCTGCCTGGGAAGCTCTCTACTAAAGGAAGCTCTTCCGATGAACTGGAGGGAAGCAGTCCTTGTTTCTCAACCCATTGACGAGCCACATCAACTAGGTTTCCACTGCTAACCCTGGTTCCTTCTTTCGGTACAATATCAGCCTTGTTAGCTATAACCAAGTATGGTACTGGTAGACCCCCAGGCCCACCAGACCCAAGTGGGGCCGAGAAAGTGCCGGCTGATGCGATCTCAGATGCCCATTTACTTAAATTTGATTTTGTTTTTCTTTGTGTCAGGTCATGTATGAATATGACTCCTATAGAAAAAGTTAAGGTAAAAAATCAGAAAAAAAGGGAAGAAGAGGGCAAGGTAGGTGACACCAAAGAAAAAATTATAAAAGTTTTTCCTATTATTCCCGAATAAGCACCCTTTCACTCTTAAATAGAGAATTGAAGGAATGTAGCAAAAAGATGTGGGAGATTTTTTCTGAAATTTTATGGGGAAAATTAAAAAAAATGAAAAAAGAAGAAGAAAGAGAACTTACCGTTGATCTGTCTATAGAACAAAGATCTACACTCTTTATATCTCTCATGCCCTGATACATCCCAAAGTTCAACAAAAATATCCCTCTCTGAATCACCCTGTATGCTATTAGAAGAGCTTCCCCCATTTCCATACGTGATATGCTGATAAGAAATTAATTAGAGTTTCAATTTATACACACAGAAAAGTTAGAATGATAGGTTTGCGGGAAGAAAAGTACTGGTACCTTCACAGAAACAGCACAACCAATAGTTTGAGCTGGTCGGGAAATAGAAAAACCTTTCAAGATTAGATGCACCAATGATGTTTTTCCAACACCTATAGTCAGACAGTAAAATGTTAAGGGAATCATCTTCCATTTTAGAAAGTTAATGGACTACAGTGTTTTGCTGTCAATTTATTCTGATTTGATACAATCTATTTCTGATTAATCCACACCTGATAACCTGCCAATAAGATGTACCTTTTTGAATCAAAATCAGTACTGATTTCAACTTTTAAGCATTGATACCCAACCCAAATAAATAAAAGGAAACCTGAAGAAAATATTTAAACCTGAATCGCCTACTACAAGAACTCGAACTTGGCCATGAGGCGGGCCTCCATTATGATCTCTACTACTAGCGATACTCCCATCTCTCCAAAATCTCATTCTCAACCCCAAACAAAACACCTAGTTAGAGAAAATCAAATTTGCCTCGCCAGGATCAGCTTTGCCCGGATTTCAAATCGGATCTTCGCACCGATGCTTCACCAGATCCACCTCGAGATCCACAACAAGCAGTTAATTTACTCGAAAACTTGTTGCATAGCTTTTGTCTTTTCCAACTCTTCTTCGACTAATTAATGGGATGAGAGCAGCTTGGGTCCGATGGGTTTGGGACCGTCCGATCTGCACTAAAATTCGTGCGCACGAATTTTAAAACAGATGCGAAAGTTGCGGGCGCGAATCTTAAAGCAGATTGGACGGACATTGAACACATCGAACTCACTTTTGAGTCCAGAAGATCGTCGGTTCATGTCACACTACCAATACCTGCGACTCAAAACGGAACGGATACGGAGCGGATATGGGTAAAACCATATTCAGATTTTTTTTTTTTGTTGGATACAAATATAGATTGAATATTAGATGAATATATATACATATATGAATTGAATCGGATATTTATTAAATAAATATAAAATATTATTAAAATACTAAATTTCTTATGTTTGTTAATTTATATGTCAAAATAAAACCGTAAGATGTCATTTATATTAATTTCTCTACATGCACATAGAAAGTATCACGTTAAAATTTTGGTTTTGTATGAATCAATCAGTTGACAGTTATGTGGACAGTTTGTTCATCACAGAAAAACATGGAAAAATGAAGTTCCATCACAAAACGGTTGGCGCTAGAGTGGGAAAAATGGCACGGCGGAGCTGGCTCCGTCACGGGGCGGCACGGGACGGCACGGCACGGCACGTAGTCACACGAGTCACGTGTAATTAGGACCATTAGATATTGATTTAATGATGAATCTTGAATAAACTAACCTAAATTATGATTAAATGGTCACGCTAGTCACGACACGTTTAGGCACGGCGTGACCATTCCCGTGCTGTGACCACCCCTTGACAGTTTGGTCACGGCACGGCACGGCACGAGACCAAAGTCACGGCGTGTTAGTCACGGCACGGCACGACAAGTTTTTTCCACTCTAGTTGGCGCTACATATAATCACAAAGAAAGAGACGAAGTGCTACAAGTCAAATGAACAGGTCCATTTAAAAATAGAGCAAAACATATATTTCAACTATTAAATAGAACTAAATAATTAATTAATTCAAAATTTTCAAATTTATTGAGCATAAGAGAAAATAAGAAAATATTTAATTTAAAATAAAAAATTAGAAAAAATTAAGTGTTTTGACGGAGAAATAGACAATTTAAAATATTTTCTCAAACATACACTTTATTATTTCGGAGATGTCCAATAAAGATTTTTTGTTGACATGACACGTGAATAGAGAGGACCGAAGGGTGGAAAGCGGGCTATGAAAAGGATTTAATATAATTGGGCTCAAGCTTTCTGATAGGAACCAATGTTTTTAAATGCGGTTTAATATAAAGAATCACAAGAATCACAAGAATCAAAAGAGGCAAAAGAATATGAAGAATCACAAGAATCAGAAGGATCCACAAAATATGAAGGATCCATCTCTTTTTGGCTAGCTTCATTCCTGAGCTCTCGATTCTCTAAGGAAAAATCAGAGGAATCAGAGGAATCAACAAAATCAGAAGAATCAGAAGAATCAACATAACTGTCGTTTTATTTTTTTTTAATTTCTTTTTGTATTTTTTGTTATAATTGCTATGAGATTAAAAAAAAAAAAAGGATCTTTTTTAATATGAAATGGATATCTCCGTATCTTTCCTTACTTTGAATTTTTATGCCGTATGTGGAAGGCCACCGCATACAACATATGCAGTATGCAGTCGCATATGCGGATTTTAAGCTATGGTGAGTTGCGAAGTAAGATATTTGTTTTACTTGACGCTTGTATCTTCGTTTTTAAAGTCCAAACAATTGATCCGAACCACTCAACATGATCTCCTTATTGAAATGTACTTGTAGATCAAATTTTACATTTTTTTTTAGATTTTTTTTACTATTTTTTTAGATGGGTAGAAAATCGTTGTTTTTGGATGGATTATGGACCATAAAAAAACAGTGATTTAAAAAATTCTAAACAAATAGTAATAAATTTTCAAAAAATATAAAATTTGGTCTCCTAGCACATTTCAATATGTAGACCATGTTGAGCGGTTCAAATCGACCTTTAAATTTTCAAAAGTAAAAAATATGAACGTAAGTAAAACAAAGTTCTTACTTCGCAACTCACCATAGCCCATCTCTCTCTTTATATATATATAAACAAGTATGCAGTAGTATGCAGCCGAATATGCGGTAATAATATACGACTGTATATACGGAACTGCATATATAGACTGCATAAAAATTTATATGCGGAATCCAACTACATACGCATATGCAGACAAATAAACTGTATTTTACTACACTGATAGGGTCATATAAATGGAATTCGTATCCTCTTCATTAACTCAAATTTTGAGTTAAGATCTGAACCGTACTATTAAAATCCACACTAACATTAAAGGATAATGTGCGTTATAAATGTGGATCAAATTGACCGAATTCTGATCATACGGTCCAGAAATTAACTCAATCGGTATATTAATGCAGAGGATGCGGATTCATATAAATGATGGTGTTCTCTTTGATAAAATATAAATAGAATATTTTTTAGAAAAAAGTACACTGATCCCTTACATTTGCACTCAAACACTCCTTACAGTTTAAAGTAAACAAACTTTTGTTGTTTGCAAGTAACCGCATACACGTCACCTTACTCGCAAAAAAAAAAAAAGGGCAAAAATCCGGCCCCCTTTTCAAGTAAAAGCCAGACTATAAACCGTTCATTCCTGTTTTTAGAATTTCATAATTCTGGTTTCAGTTTTATAATATTTTGTTTCTTTTTCTGACAAAAAAACACCCGGCTATGATATACGTATGATTTGGATCTTTCAAGCATTGATTGTGTACAAACTTAAAAGGAAAAAAGAAAAAGAGAAGGAATATCATTTTATTGTTTTACTTATGTCCAGATAACTACAAGTCTACATCTATTCTGAATTGAATGCATGACTAGAAAATGTATTTGACGACAGCACTCATGCAACTTTCCGAGTTAACTGATCCTTTGATGTGCTCTCAAATATCTTGTCAGCATTTCCTACCTCGAAACCCTCACGCCTATGGGATTCCTTTAACTGTTAAAAAATACAAAACAAATTTCCAATTAAAGAAAGGTCATCTCCATTGTCAACTTGGGGTCAAAATATAAAGACAGCAACAAAGAGGAGAGAACGTACCTCCTCATCAGGTAAATTTTTAAACAGAGGCAGTGGAAGGCGTTCAGCAAATTCAATATAGCTACAAGGGACACGGTCCGTTTTGCCATCGGCAAAGGTAAAGGAGATAGAATCCGCCACAGTGGAGCTTTGTTGAAGAAGCCCGTCAGGACTGACTGTTCATCAAATTATAAAAAGAAAAGTATCAAAGTTAAAAAAAAAAAAAATAGAAAAAGGTTTTTTTTAATTCTTTTCGCAAATAGTTCCTGATATCTTTTCTCATCTTGTTGCATATGAAGACCAACTAATAATCAAATTTGCTCCAGAATTATAGCAAGAAGCGGAGAACCTCTTTTATGTAAACCCAGAGTAGTTACAATTCCAAGTTTATATGAACTAAGTTGTGAAGAGAATTGGTTGGAGTAAGAATGAAAATGTAAAGGCCAGTGCAAATCCAGTATGCCTTTTAGTATGGTATGGTAATAAGAATGAAGAGAATTGGTTGAAGAGAATTTGGTACGGTAATCTTTGTCTGAAAATATAGTAAAGGTAAAAGGGAACCTTTTAGTATGCCTCCCTCTGAATTCAGCTTAAAGCCACTATCTTCAATGAACTTATTGAGAGTTTGAATTCTTCTGATATCAGATTTAAGTCGATGAGTTGAAATTGTCACATGGTTTAGAGCATATCCATTTACAAGAGTCCAAGCTGCATACTCACTTTCCCTGTTACAATTCGACAAAATAGTAAAACTACATGAAAAGAAGTAGAATGTTGTCAAAAAGCACAATGGCTGTCTATGCAATTTGTTATTTAGCGCTGAAAAACAACAGAATATATCACACAATATCTTTTAAAAATAAATATCTTCTGTCAACTTGAAAAATCTGAGAGACCTCCTATGTACTGTTAAGATTATGGATGTATAATAAAAAAACCTGCCTTCCCCTCACACTTCATAAACAAATAGGAAGGGAGGGGTAAAATGAGTGCCTTTGAGAATTGGGAGGGGAAGAGGTTTTGATTTTTCCCATACTAATATAGACTTCCATTATATTTGTTTTTTTAGTAATGAAGTAAACTAGAGGAAAGGTACCTTGATAAAACCTGATAATCAGAAAATGAAGGCTTCTCCCAAGTTAAACCTCCAAACATACTGGCAAGAGAAGCATACTTATATCCACTACCAGAAGTCTTAACATATTTTCTTATCACCTCCTGTGTAGATAAATTATGCATAAAAGAAAAAAGTATAATAATAGAACTAAACTTGATAAAAACAATTGAATTTAGTGCCATACTTGTCAGGTTAAATGTTGATATAGTTCCGTATAAACTTGGTAGCAAACCTTTTTGACTTGTCCCATACTAATTAGGGGCTTAGGTAAGGTCATATAATTTGAGCATTTGATACCAGTCGAAACTGAGGTAACTCAAGCAGGGTTGGTAGAATTTATTATTCAACCAATGTCACCCACGTTGTGTATTCCATTTGCAATAAAACACAACATTTCTCTTTGCATTCAGATTTCATCTTTTGGTTGTTCTTGCAAATAATATCCAATGTCGAGTAGAACTAGGGTGTTCTTAAGCTCACCAAGTCCTTTAGTGAGCTTAACTTCAAAACCTATCCGATTGACTTCAAACGAGGAATCCAAACTGTTGAAACCGATATCCTCCACGAGTGATGCGTTTACATGTCAAACTTTTAATTTTTCAATTAATTTAGTATAAATTCAAGCGGACAAAAAATGATGCAAAATGAACGTATAAAAATCAACTTACAAACCTTCTTTTTTTTACCACTGAACTTTATATTAAATTAATTTGAAAAATTATAAAATTAGACATGTAAATGCATCACTCGTGAAGAAGATTGTTTCAATGGTTTGGATTTGTCATTTTAAAGTCATTTCGATAGATTTTGAAGTTAAGCTCACCAAATGATTGGTAAGCTTAAGAACACCCTAGTTCTACTCTCCAATGTCAAAGTATGATTCAGTCAGTCAGAACTAAAAGTATAAATCTGCTTGCTTTCATTTTATTGCAAGTCTGGAGACCAACTTCTGAATCTGCTCGATTTGGTGTTAGTACAATTTGGCATAGAGATAAAAATGGTATGGAAAATGTCAATATTTAACAGAACATCAATTTTTGTATCACACAGCTCTAACAGTTCGGTGTTATTTTAAAATAGCTCAAGAGATGTCGGGTGTTAGCTAGTCATATCTAGCAATTAAGAAAAATAATTTTTGCAAACACCATATATTTCTTGGTGTCTCAGCCCCTTAACCAACCCCGCACCCCGCATCCCAACCCCGAGAAAATAAATACAGTACCTGGCTTTCAGAGCTCAGCTGATCGACAATTATCTCAGATATGAAAATCCTCGGTAAAGGCCCATTTACACCAGTCCCATTATTGTTAAAAGAAATTTTACTTGGAGGAGAAAACCACAGTGCTCTAAGCTTTTTTGCTGGAAATCTTAGTTCTTCACGTGGAGTGTAACCAAAATCCATGAAAAATTCAGCCAGAGAATTTATACCGTAACCATCCACCTTCATTTGAAGAATAAATAGGTGATATATTATGTGCTATAAATAAATGAGGTAATTTCATGTGACCCTGTAAAATGATATCTCATTCTCAAACACTACTACAGCAACTGGAAATTATTACCTAGTTTCACCTCTGCTAACATGTATTAAAGGCAATACAACCCCCCATTTTTGTATTCTCATTATATAGATATAAACCATGAGGGGAGACATAGGTTCTGCATCGTTTCAGAAATTGGGAGGGGAGGGCTAAACAGGAAAGCTCATGTATTAAAGGTATGCTTCCATATAAAATATACTGCAAGGAATGAATGTCATTTTTCTAGGGTATATTTTAAACTAGTTGGATCTTGACCTCCTATTTTCAGAAGTGCCCAAATTAAGGGTTCTCATTTGTCCTTAAAGAGTTCAATGGAAAGGACAGGAAGTGTGGATAGCATCTCTTATTTTGTAAAAAGAAGAAAACTACAAAATTTACAAAAGAAGATGGTAAATTAAGGAAATAGTTGAAAAATAAAAAAATTTAAGTGTATACCCCAAATGTACGAAATGCAAAATGGTCGTAACAAATGTGGTCCCCATCGTGTGATTGAACAAGATCAAGAATGGCCTTAGCTGTGGGGTTTCTATTCAAATAGACCTTCTCCATGTTTGAAATTACTGTTCGGAAAAATGCCTCTGATCCCTGAAACAGAGAAAGGGCAGATTAAAGATAAGTTAAATTGCACTACTGGTCTTGAATTATTGAGAAAATTAGATCCCTGAACTTCTAACTTTACGCTCTGGACCTGAACTATTTCTTACAAATTATTTTTGTTTTATATATAATCATGTGATGATCCAATTGTACTAATTAAGATGCTTTGCGATTTCAAAGAGAAAGAAGTATGAATCATAGAAAGCAAATTTAGAGTATGTTTGTAACTAACTAAATTAAAATTAATGAAACTTTAGCAACAGGGTTGGTGTTCTCCCAAATAGTCAAATGAATTGAATGCATATTGGGCTCAAGTACAAGAAGAAAAATTACATTGCCTTAAGGTGCTTACTCACAAAATTAATAAGGGAAATGAGTAAACAGAATAGCAACAAATTGAGACAGATTCTTGGGTAAGAATCAGTTTTACAACATATTAGATCAAATCAGTGAAAACAAGCTTTAAGTTAGTGATCTACATTTTGTGAAGGGATAGGTTATATTATTAACAAAATTATTTGACAACCAACTCACCAATTGTCAAATTAAAAAAATAAAACCATTAATATGTTCTCAATAATTAAATTAGCCCGTGTATCAAATTTGGTGCAGTTTGAAAATTGACTGGTCATCCACTAAGCAGATAGAAAAATTAACTGTTATTTTATTGGCTTTTTTATTGGTGGCCAAACAATTTCCAAAATGTACCAAAACTGATACACGGTCAATCTACAACTTATAAAACATTTTTTTATTATTGACAAACAGTTGAGTCAATTGTGAAGGTTGTCAAATACAATTAGTTGTCAATATATCTTCCCTTTTATGAAATACAAGGGCATATAACATTTACTTTTTGCAAATCAACAAAAGCATGTTATTTGTGAATAATGCAGCTGCCTCACTGTGCATATGCTTCCAATAATTTTTTATTTAAAGCAGGTCCTACAGATGACACCGGCAGGGTCAGAGGAGGGTGTGGGACAGTGTGAGGCAAAAATTTAGGATAGAGCTTAGAGCATAATTTTTTGTAAATCGAGTATATTTTTATAATTTTTTATGTACAGAAGTATAGTTATAGTGAATGAAGCATACCTCCATAATTACTTTGAAACTCAAGAATATTGTACAAATTTTGATATTCGGAAGTATAATCTTAGAGGTATACTTTGAAAAACATTTTGGCTTGGGGACAAGCGCCCCCCTCTGGCTACGCGTGGCTCCGCCACTGAACACCGGATACTCGCACTCACAACTAAGCCAGAAAGGCATAAAAAAAAATCACTATCTATATAAGCTAGAGAAGTAGTTTGAAGAATGCAAACCGTAGGAAGAGGGTCATGGATGGCTAGCGCAGCTCCGGAACGAACGGACATGGCGAGGCAGGAGCGATTGGAGGTGGAGATCGGACGGTGCTGAGCGCGTGAGAGGAGATGGAGGTGCGATCGCCCCGCTGGCGACGATCGAGGGAAGAGGAGAGAGACGCTTGACCTTGCACAAATCATCTCCACCGTCAAAAAAAATAGGAAGTGTGAGATAGTGGCGAAACAAGAAACAAGAAAAAGCGCGAAGAAGACAAGGAAGCTGACGTAGGAAAGTGGGAACCGGTACTAGAAATACCCAATGAACACAATGCCCTTCGCAGCACTGAATGCTCTGTGCATCGTGCAGCCGTTGGATCTAATCGTAGCACGCATCTCGAAAATATTGAACATCTGTGATACTGCACGTATGATGTGTGCCTGTTGAGGATCTCAGGTAGAGTCGGTGGATAAGCACCGAGCAAGAGTTCCTGCGTGATCGAACTCTACTATTCTCGTGTACGGGCCACGTGGCATTGCCATTCAGTGAAGGGTTGGATGAATACTGGAGGTGTCCACTGATTGCTATAACTGGAGGATTTTGACTCAAGGCAAAACAGAAGATTGCAACGAACAGAAGATTTAGATAAAGATATAACAGCTAGCATCTTGTAACAAACTGTGTAACGCCTAACCAAGGCAGTTTAGATTACAACGAGATTTCTGTAAATACATGTTGAATAAAAGATTCAAGTTCAAATTCTTTCTTCCTTTATTTCCAAAATATTAAATTCAATATCATAAAAATGACATATATTATTCACATATAATGTTTATGAAATATGATAAGATTTGATGTATGTGTTTGCTGTGTGTTATGATAAAATTAACATTTTTTAGGGAATCATCAAACAATGTTTAAATTACATGAAATAAGTAAATTGAGCCGTAGGATTTTGGTCAAACAGGTGCCAGGTATGAGTCGGCTTTTTTAGAGTACTTGGTGACAAGTAGAGAGCACCTGGTGACCTCCGTCATTTTGAGAGTAGGCTGAATGCTCAAGCTTAAACAGCACCGTCTCATGATAAACAAACGAATATATATAGTTCACTCCTATTAAAGGCTTAAATTGAACAATCAACAGTAGATATACAAGTACTGGTAAGTGGAATGTAACAAAATGATTTAAATCCCACATTAGGAAAACCCCAAAACACCGACCACACAAAGAGTGTCCCTATACAACAGAAACGTCGTAGTACGTATTAGCAAAATCCCCACAAGCATATAACTAGATTCCTTCCTAAACACAATTACACCAAACCCAAACAAAAACACAAAATTTTCAAGGAAACCATCCAGCTCAAAACATTTGGTCAATAATAACTTAGAACAACACTAAACAAGTGAGAAACAAAGAAAAATGTGTTATCAATCACTTGAATAATCCTCTTCATCTTCATGTTGAGTTACTAATTTCTCGATGAATCTTTTGCGAACGCTATCTATGACAGCATCTTTTGATGCATTGCTGCTGTGACCATCATTCAGCACAGGATCTGACTTGCACAGCGCTAATGCAACAGCTGTGATTACAAGAACCATTTTAGTAAACACTATTTTAACACGCATAGATGACAATTTCAGATATTGCAGTTTACTAGTATGAAAGACAAGCAAAATACAACCTACAGCCAGATGCCAGTATTTTGCATGACCATCATGGTGCCAAGGTAGTAGGGTACCACAGCAAAAAAACAAATTATATTCCTACAGGATAACCAGCCTAAATTTGACTAATATGGTACCAAGTAGATGTTATTGTAACTAAATATTACCGATATCCAAATACATAACAGTGGTTGTGTTTAAAGATTACAGGTATTCAAGCACAGTATCAAATGTCATTATTACCAAGGAATTCACGATTAATGGTAGAAATGCTTATGAAACTACCACTGGACCTTTGATAAAATGAGCCAAGCTCGCAGAATAGCAATAACTCAATGATTTCTTCATTAGTTTTAGTAAGAAATTATTTATTTTGCACAATAAAATGTCCAAGGGTCTCCAATTTGGCTCAATCTATGCAACAAAACTGAGAGAAAAAAAAAGGCCGAGACAGATGACACAAAAGGGAAAAGAATAAGTAGGCACAAACGGCAATAATCCACCCCCTTCTTACAAATAAAAGAATTTAGAGAAGAAAACTTACATTCAGGGGTGCATCTTCTTGCACCAAACTGACTCAAACCCACAAGTGTACCTTTCACAGCACCATTGTTGTACACAAGTATGGTTGGGAGGTTGCGATCAGGATAATTGGGTATGCAATCTGTGGAGATTATTTTAACAAATTTTGTTGCTGGATAGCGGGTTGCCAGTTCTTCCAAGCAGGTGAGGAGTAGCCCGCATTCTTGTACTCTAAAATAAATGAGAATCCACCAAAAAATGTCATATTAGTGATGGTGCTTACATTGAAATGAAATTGGCTGCAAGTTAAAACTTTTCTACTATGGGTATTTACCAGATGGTGCTTATGGTATACAAAACGCTAATTCATTCAATTCAAAATTATCCATTTTTCTTGTGATGGGATAACCCTTTTGGTTCATCGATTAGTTACTTAATTGAATCCTTTAGAGACGTAAATAAATCTGTGACTAAAATACTAAATTACAACACTGTTTATTGGTAAGATACACTGTGCTACCACTGCATGTTAAGAAGAAATTAGCTGAGAACTTTCCTTTATTGGCTTCATTTAGTCATATTAGTTTGACGCGGGACTGTAAGATATGGTAAATAAAGTAAGTCCACTAATCAATAGAAATTAAAAAAATTACCCGTCTTTGTAGAGAAACACGACAACCCAGACATCTTGTGGAGCCTGAGAAACCTCATGAACAAAGTCTGACCCGGAAATGGGCACAACTGACCCATATCGCACCACTTTTGCTGCTTCTTGTATCTCTGCTAGTCTCTTCTTTCTTCATCAGCGATTGAAAAATTAATAGTAATAAAAGTAAGTGCAATGCAGTGTATAGCAATTGGTAAGTGAAATAAGAAACATCATATAAACCATAATGTCTTAATTGAAATTTACTGAAGTCACTAAAAGTTAATAATGATCACGGTTAAATTCTCCACCTCTACTCACTCCAGATACTACAATCTGAACCCAATCAACATTCTAAAGATTCAAAGAACCAAACAGATAAATAATTGAATAAGTTCCTCGTCTATTTTAACCAGACGAATCCATCCCAACTGAACTAATCTGAATCATGATCAAATGGAACTCATATCAAATTGGTCAATTTGCCCAAAGAAATAAGTGACCGAACCTATACTCCTGGAGGAAGCGATCATCATCCAAATCGTCATCCTCTAGCTCCTCGAGTTCCTCCGGCGACTTCTCGTCGATCCACGCCGCCGATTTGGGGCGGAGGTCGGGATCATCGGCGGGGGTAAACGGCGCGGGTTTGAAGATCTCAGGCTTGGGAGGGAGGTTGCCAAACTTGCGCTGGAGGTCATCCCACTGCGTACTGGCGCCTTCTACATCCTTGTACACGAAGCGGTTCGCCATTTGTTTTGAGGTTTTTTGGGATTTGATTTGGTTGAATTTGATCGGACGGGAGATGCCGAGACCGAGATGGATCTCGAGAGAGGTCGGAGTTTGGAACAGCTAACAAGGAAAAGTCGAAAAGATACTTACAAGTGGGACCTGCTTTCTGACTAGAAATAAGTTGACAGACACCCTCGCAAAAGTTGAGAATGTTGTACAGCAATGCACCAGGTCCATCTGCAAAGGGATAATTTTCGGGAATGACCTTGTACTCGTAGTAGTAAACAGCAGATGTACAGTACAGACCTGTAAAATATTGTTTCTAATTATTGTTTCGGATTATTTCTAATTCAGTTTCAGTTTTATCTTATGAACGTTTCTTATTTAGAAACTATGCAGTAAAATTTCTTATTAAATTTTTTGGGTAAATTTCGCTGGAGGTCACTAAACTTTGTCCTTTGTCACGAATTGGTCACTCAATTTTGATTTGTCCCTCCATAGCCACTGAACTTTTATTTTGTCCCAATCAAGTCACCCTATAACTTTTTCATTCAAATTATAATGGAATATGCTCATTCCGTCCAAAAATTTAACGGAATATGTTCATTCCGTCCAAAATAATAACGGAAAAGTTATATTCCGTTAATATTTTGGATGGAAAAGTTATAGGGTGACTTGATTGGGACAAAATAAAAGTTCAGTGGCTATAGAGGGACAAATCAAAGTTGAGTGACCAATTCGTGACAAAGGACAAAGTTTAGTGACCTCCAGCGAAATTTACCCAATTTTTTTTTATAAACTCCATGCAGATCAAATGATTGGCTCAAATTATTATTCATTTTTAATTTATTACTGATGTGGCTTAATAGAAACTCTGAAATTAATTTCAGGGATGTGAGAGTTAGAAACTTTAGAGGCCTTAATTTCTAAAAAGTGGTTAACAATTATTTAGAAATTCATTTGAGTTGCTGGGATGTAGATGCTCTAAGGTATTGTTAAGCTCATCAAGCCCCTTTGTGAGCTTAACTCAAAACCTATCGGATTGACTTCAAACGACACATCTCAACTGTTGAAACCGTTCTACTTCACGAGTGATGCATTTACATGTCAAATTTATAATTTTTTGAACTAGTTTAGTATAAAATCAAGCGGTAAAAAAATAATGAAAAATGAACTCATTAAAATTAACTTATACATCATCTTAAGAACACCTTATATATAGGTTGGCTAATATCAAGACGTTTGTTCCGGAGCCGTGATACAACCAATTAGTTTTTCGATTTTCAAAGTTCAAATGGTCAATCCAAACTATTAGATGTGTTCTCTATATGAAAATGTGCTTGGAGACCAAATTTTACATTTTATAAAAAAAATTACTATTTATTAAGTCAATTTTAAAATTGCCGATTTTAAAAAACAGTGAAAAAATTATGGATCATTGAAAACAGTGATTTTAAAAATAACTAATAAATAATAAAAACATTCAAAACAATGTAAAATTTAGTCTCCAGACACATTTTAATATAGATTGAATATTGAATGGTTTGGTTGACTTTTTAAACTTTGAAAATGTAAAAACCGAAGCGTTTGTTAAACTCATCAATTATTTTTGTGAACTTAACTTTGAAACTTATTGAATTAGTTTCAAATAATTAATTCAAGTTGTTGAACCCGATTTATTTTGAGAGTGATACATTTATATATTTTCGAATTGATTTAGTACATATTACATGGTCAAGAAATGATGAAAAATAAATACATTAAAATTAACTTATAAAGTTTCTTTTTTTATCACTTGAGTTTATACTAAATCAATTTGAAAATTTATAAATTTTACATATAAACAAGTTACTTATGAAGTAGATCAACGATTTGAATTTCGTTATATGAAATAAATTTGATAGATTTTAGAGTTAATATGTATATATTTATTTTCTTCAAATCTAAACACATGCATTCAGATAGCGTGTTTATATTTATTTTCTTCAAATCTAAACACATGTATTTTGACTAATGCATGCACTTAAAAATTAACACATATTTTTCAAATTGACCCCAAATTTATGAAATGTTCGATTCGATTTGTTTACAATTAAATTGGCCCCAATTTGTTGTTTAAACGAGGTTTTTTATGTATTTTTTTAATTCTACGTCAAGCTTTTCAAAAAAAAAAAAAAAATCTACCTCAAGAGGATCCCCTAAAGTAACTCAAATTTTTGTTTAGTTCAGACTATCCGATCAAAATCCACACGATCTAAAGTAAAATGCACTAGATCTTCTTTAATGTGTTAGAGCAAATCAAACCGTCCGCGTCTAAACTCAAAAATTAAGTTACTTTATAGATTCCGAATTATATCCAGTCATATGTAAAATTAGAAAATTGAAACTGAAAACATTGAATTAGTTAATGTAATGTAATTTTATTTTATAAGTTACTACAAAAAAAATATATATATATATATATATAAAATTATTAAATATAAATTATATTCACTTAATTAAAGCTCACGCCAAAACCTGAAAAGAAAATAGTTTCTGTTTTGTTTCTCCATTCAATCATTAAAAGAAAACAATTAAGAAAAAGAAGTACCGTGTGCCTATTTTTTTAAGAGAAAGAAGTATAAAAAATTTAGCAGTCATAATAACACCTCTTTTACTTATGCCTTTTTTTTTTTTTTGTATTTTGCATTGCTAATTTAAAAAAAAATCTATCTTCACATTAAATATATCTAAAAGTTTATAAGAATTTACATCTCATATTTCTTCAAGCCAATTTCATTTTATTAGAAATTAAAAGAAGAAAAATTAAAATTTGGACGATATATATTTTGTTCATGACTCAATTTTACTTTAATTTAGTTTTGGATCGGACTCAATGATGTCCGATCCAACTTGAATTTTTTAAATTCCACAGAAACAGTAAAATGGATTGTCACAAAAAATCAAGTGGAGTTTTGGATCAGACCCATTGAGTCTGATCCAAAAGGAAGTCACAGAAAATCTATGCAGCTCTTTCTTTCTTCTCTCGGCCTAAGTTCTTCCTTCACGGACAATTCACCTTTCTTCATTTATGGTTTTGGTCCTAAAAAAAAAGGCTCCACTGTTCCTTTACCAAATTCAATAATTTTTGTTGGAATAAGCTTCAATCTGAGAGGAGAAACTCGTATCAGATATGTTTCTTTTGATAAGATATGATATTTTTTTTAATCCGAATATAATTTGAGTAGAAATTAGAAGTAAAATAGAGGTACTGTTTTATAAGTCGAAATTAGTAGAAACTTGAGGTAGTCCAATCTCCACTTGATGAAATGTGGCAGTCTATTTTACTGTTTTTGTGGAATTAAAAAAAAAATTAAGTTGGATCGGACTCATTGAGTCCAATCCGATACTCTCCAGATTATCTGTGGCAAAAAATTCCATCTTTCTTAAACCAGCTCCGAATTAAAAATAAAAATAAATAAAAATTTGGATAAGAACCATTGAGTCATATCCATAATATTGGATCAGACTCAATAGTTCCAGTCTTTCTATATTTATTAAAAATGAGACACTCTTTTTATTTTCATACATCTCAATTTAATAATTTTTATAAATAAATAATTTCCAAAATCTTCCTCTGATTTCGCTATGTCAAACGTAGAAATAAACCAACAACTTGAGTCCTTTATCCCATCGAACCTCATTGGTGACACAGCCTCTCTTTTGTGAGGGCTGCTGACCGAAATTTTTAAAGTTACCGTTTGTTCAAAAAAAAAAAAAAAATCACGAAATATGAATATTTCTGGATTTACCACGGCCGCAGAACATTAGTGCAGCCTCATTTACTGGAGACCGTAGAATGCCAGTGCAGCCCTTGAAATGGGGCCGCAGAATGCCGCTGCGGCCTTGTTTAATTTTTTTTTTAAAAGCAGAAGAGATAAAAAGAGACTTTTGGCATTTGTGCCCATCAATCAAAGATATCTCAAATTTTGACTCGTTGGCATTCGTGCCCACATAGATCTCAAGGTTTGACTAAATAAAAAAAAAAAAATATATATATATATATATATATTGGGGGCTGCACCGGCATTCTGCGGTCTCAAGTAAATGAGACCGCAGAATGCTAGTGCGGTTAGGGTAGATTTCGAATTCCCTACTGTGGTTTTTTAGCTTATTTTTTTTGAATCAATGCTATAAACAAAAATTTCGGGGCTGCTGATGAATTAAATTTTATCACCTTGAACGAACAAAAATTGTACCGAAATACTCTCTTTGCAATTGCTACCTAAATATTAAAGGGGTGCAACCACAAAATCAAACTTCTCCAACAAATCTCTACTCTCCACCATAGTAAAAATATACGGGTATAATTTGCAAATAATTCTTATTTTATTCGTTTTTTTGACGTTTCCGAACCGAACTCCAAATAAAACGCAAAAAAATGTATAATACGTTTTTTTGGTAATAAAACTCGAATCACGTATTATTTGCGAGAAAAACACGATTTTTTTTAAAACTTTTTTGGGGGCTTTTTTTGGGGGTTTTTGGATTTTCTTTTTAATTATACCCGAATCACAAATTTTTGACCCCGTCGAACCGAACCCGAACTATTCGTTTGTCGCTATGCTCCCCACCATAGTCATAAGATTTGGGAATTATTCGTTTTTTTGTGATGGTGAATCGAATGACGAATTATTTGTGTATAATTCGCGAATTTACAAATATTTTCTAAATTTTACAAAATATTCACGATTTTTTTGCTTCCTTATGGGACTGAGATCTTCAGTCCGATAATTCCGAATAATTCCAGAATTATACCCGAATTATTTCCGAATCACATATTTTTGACCCCGCCGAACCAAATCTAAATAATTCATTTGTCACTGTGCAATCCCCACTGAACACCACGTGCGACAATTATCAAAGACGGGTTACGACTATCAAATTATTATTTTTCTCTGAATTTAGTTTCGAAGTAGAAAATTCCTGAGAAATAAATGAGCAGTGACGGAGAAAAACGAAGGAATGAGTGTTGAAAATTTATAACTTTGTTCATTAAATTTTGTAATTTTTATATGAATATTTTTATATTTTATAAAATAAAATACTCGATTTATTTTTAAATTAATAGAGGTATACTATATTAATTTCTTTTCTTCAAATTAATAGAGGTATCTTTCTACGGTGCCTATTCGGGGATAGCGCAGGGGTAGTATGATTTGTGCTTTGAGATTCGTGCATGACGTATTTGAACGGTTGAGATTTTCCATAAGAACACTCAAAGTTTGAGATATATCAGAAGATGCGAATTCGTCTAAAAGATCCTTCTAGTCAATCCTGGATCCCCCAAGTCTGGAGTTGGTACAAACTCTCTTGGGGCGAGTCAGTGCATCACCGACATATGGGGCCTATTGCATATTGTCAGTAACTCACTTGCCAAGTATGTTCCTTGATGGCCACAGAAATATCTGAAAGCCGACCTTCTTACACCTGGTAAAATCTCAGCTTGACACGTATTGTCCTAGAAGCGCCCGCTCGCCACCACCTTATTCAGCCAAGCAATCGAAACCGTCTGATAAATCAAAAGGCACCTTAATCGGACGACAGCTGTCCCTCCAACATTTTCACTAATGTCAAGCAAAAGAGAAATTAAAAGTATCGTTCTTCATCTGTGTATTTTCGTTGAGAAATAATTTTAGTTTGAAGAAAAAATGGAAGGAAAGACTAGGTCGGGACCTGGTTTCTACTCAGAAATCGGCAAGAAAGCTAGAGGTTTGTCTTCCTTGAAACAATGTTCACTGTTTAGAACACTGAAAATTGAATTTATTTCGGTTATTCTGGTAATGGAACTGACATTGTTTTTACAATTTAACACCCTGGTTTCTAATTGCAGATCTGTTGTACAAGGATTACCAGACTGATCAGAAGTTTGCTATTACAACTTATACAGCAAATGGAATCGTTAGTGCTTTACTGTTTTCTTTTAATGATTTTGGGTGAAGGCATCTAGTTGTACCATTTGATTATACTTTTGGTGATTTGTACAAACATACTCAGAATGAACCTATAGAAAGTTGTTAATTGGATATTTTCTATGATGTTAAGAAACAAATTATTTGTGAATTTCAGGCACTGACAACATCAAGTACAAAGAGAAATGAGCTGATTTTGGGTGAAATCCAGTCTCAGATAAAGAGCAACAATATCTCAATCAGCCTCATAGCTACTTCAGAGTCTAAAGTTAGTCACTTTTATCTACTAATCTATGAGAAAATTTGGTATATTTATCTTTCTTCTTTTGAATTAAAGAGAGTGATGAAGTCACAATACTCTATGCTTATGGTTAAATTTTTTCTTTTATTATGTATATTCTACCCCCCATGTTATGTTTAATTTGCGTAAAGCCTAGTGACCATTGAGAATTGCACTACCTAGTAAAAGCAACAAAAAGGGCAAACTCTACTGCTATAAATAAGAATTCGTTATATTTTTTCAATCGTAGGTTTTAACCACCGTTACACTTGATGACTTCGGTGCCCCTGGACTGAAGACGGTTCTTAGCTTCATGGTGCCCAGTCAGCGATCTGGAATGGTACTTATTCTTAATTATCTCTTGTTGTGGTCACTTTTTATTCTTGCTAAATAGATGCCATGCAGATCATTTTATTCAGAATCAATCAGGTAAGAGAATTTTATGGGAATTGGGTTTAAGAAGTGAACTTTGGTAATTGTGATAAAATTGATGGTGTGCATGGCAAATTCATGTTCTAATTAGAGTTCATAGCTGAAACCTAACTAGGATGGAAGTTGAATTGTAATATTTTGGCCCAATGAGTTGTTTGCCATACAGGCCCTGATTTTTTTTTTTTGGAAATCCTTGTGTGTCAGTAACTGCATTAAGAATTCTTGTGTTACGCTTGTGATTTGATTACATGCTCTGTTGAATTGAATTTGGTGCTTATAAAAAATATATTATGTTTATTAGTCTATGAATAATCGTGTACCCTCTTCTGTTTCCTAAATTTTCAGAACCATTAATTCAACAATAAATGTGGGCTTGGCCACTAGGACATAAATGTATTGTTGTCTGAATTTTGATAGATTCAAGTAACAGTATTTTGAAGATTATGAATACTAGATAACTGGAAAGGTCCTAAGTTGTTGTATTCACATTAACTTCTACATGACAGTTGGAATTGCAATACTTACACGACTATGCTGCGGTAAGTGCTGGAATGAGTTTGACTGCAAATCCTGTGGTCAACCTCGCAACGGTTGTCGGATCAAATGCTATTGCTCTTGGTGCTGATGTGGCATTTGACAGTGCAACTGGAAATTTCACAAAGTGCAATGCTGGTCTTAATGTGGTGAATGCTGATCTCATTGCTTCTCTCACTGTGTAAGCATTCTTCAGTGCAGTTCTGCTTTTTAGCTTCCATAAGTTTCAATTTTTAAAATTTGACGGTCTTACGAAAAAAAAAAGAACTTGAAAGGATATTTGTATAGAATCTCGGTTCATAATGGAATTTGACCAAATCAAAATGTTACAGAATCAGGTAGCATAGTATATCATGTTCGCATTTTAGATTGGTATGTCACAACCGGTTGGTTTACTGGCTCTATACTTTGGGGATGAAGGACAAAATAGTCATTTCTATAACCTCATTGGCAACTTTTACTATTTTACATGGTCGAAATATTTTCAAAATATTACATCTTTTTCTTCACATAAAAGGAATGAAAAGGGAGAGAGTATGACTGCCTCATACTACCACTTGGTAAGCCCACTTACGGCAACAGCAGTTGGTGCAGAGCTAACACATAGCTTTACAAATGGAGACAACGCAATGACATTTGGTACCCAGCATCTTTTAGACCCGTTAACCCTGGTGAAAGCCCGGTTCAACAACTATGGCATGGCAAGTGCCTTGATCCAGCATGAATGGAGGCCTAAATCATTCTTCACCATCTCTGGTGAAGTCGACACCAAGGCCATTGAGAAAAGCTCCAAGGTCGGGTTGTCCTTGGTTCTTTTGCCTTGAAATAGTAAAAAGGAGTATAAACTGAAGCAATGCAGTAGAACAAAGTAGTGTTTTGTGGTACTAGATTAGAGATTGGTTCTAGGACAAGTCTTAATTTTAATCTTTGATCTGATGCTTTTGAGAAATTCTGAACTTCCATATGTGACTATTTTGTGGATCGTTATCCTTAATTTTCTTCTGGATAATATTTGGATATTTATTAGTTTTACACAAATTATTCTCGACATAATTCATTTTTTATGCACAAAATTAATAATCTAATAGACCTCGTGGATATAGCATGTTAACAGTTTACTGCTAAATCAGATAAATACAATGAATATTATGCATGAAATTCTCTTTAAATCAACTTTAGGCCTCATTTTTTATCATTAAATCACCAAAATCGACAGATAATCTTCAAATTTTTTATATTAAATGTGCATATTTTTATCAGTGCTAAAAGAAACATATACGGCAAATATTAACCATAAAATTCTTTTAAAACGCATTTAGGTCATGGTTGAGGAGTAAAATTAATAAGGATTAAATTGCTTACTTCATCTTACTCTTTATATTTTACATTATGTTTGGTAGTATGAATTATTACTTAAATTAATCCATCTAGAGGAGTACGATGTTGGGAAATGAATATTTGCATAAGAAAGTGAGCCCTACAGGTGGAGTAAGTTAATCCATCTGAAGAGGTGGAGTAACTTACTTCGGATTAACTCATCTCTTACTTCTATTTTACTCCTATTTTACTCTTTATTTGACGGATTAAGTGTGGAGTAAGAGGTTTAATCCAACTCTTCACAACCAAACATGACCTTAAAGTGCATCCTGTGCATCTAATCGATTGTTACAATCAACTTAGGTCTCATGTATGATTGTAAGACACCAAAACTTACAAACTCTAAACCATCTCTATTAATTGTATACATATTTATCGAGTAGAATTAGGGTGTTCTAAGCTCACCGAGTCTTTTGTGAGCTTAACTTCAAAATTATTATGAATAACTTTAAATAATAAAATCAAATCGTTGAAAACTAATTTATTTCATGAGTGATGAATTTATATGGCAATTTTAGAAAATTTTCGACTTCATTTAGTATCTAGTCAAGCGGTAAAAAAAGAAGGTTTATAAATTAGTTTTAATTTGTTCATTTTTATTATTTTTTAACCGTTTGACTTTATACAAAATTAATTCGGAAATTTATAGATTTACATGTAAGCACATCACTTGTGAAGTAGATCGATTTCAATGGTTTGAATTCATCATTTGAAGTCAATCTGATATATTTTGGAGTTCTTATTCTTATTCTAATTCTCCTGATCATATTTATTTGTTGTAAACAGACAAACATAACAAAAACAACATATAATATTTTTGTAACATGCCAGTTCAGTGTCTTGTGTTGTGTGTTTGTTGATATTTTTAATCAATTTAGACCACATCTGTGATCGTTAAATCATCAAAACTGACGAATAAACTTTAAATTATATCTATTAAATGTGTATAGATTTATTAATACTAAAATAAACACGAGGAGGGTTCAAATGCACTATAATTTTGTGCTCCAATATGCTCTACATCATTTATCTCTATTTTCAAAGTCTGAACAGTCGATCCGAACCGCTCAACATGATCTTCATAATAAAATATGTTTGGAGACCAAATTTTATATTTTTTTGAATTTTTTTTTATTTTTTTAGATAGGTACAATATTACTTTATCGGATGGTCCAGAATCTCCTTAAAAAGTGATTTTGTACCTATCTAAAAAAATAGCTAAAAAATTCTAAAAAATATAAAATTTGGTATCCAAGCATATTTTATTATGAAGATCATGTTGAGTGGTTCAGATCGACTGTTCGGACTTTGAAAATGGAGATAAAGGAGGTGAAGCATATTAGAGCACAAAAATAATAGTGCATTTGAACCCTCCAGAATCATGGAACCTTATGTTTTATGGGATTTCGACCACGCTTATGATCATTAAATCATGGAATCTGATAGATAAACTCTTTATTATGTCTTGTAAATGTTTATAAATTTGAATAATTATTTGAGTACCCTCACTCCAGTACTCTCAAAATTCCCGCATCTCATTTAGAGAAATTATGTACTATAGTCCCCACTAATTATTATTCTAAAAATATATTATATGGTCTCTACTAATTATTATTCTAAAAAGATATTATATGGTCCCCACTAATTATTATTCTAAAATCTCTGCATCACTGTTCTTCTATGGTCCCCACTAATTATATGATCCCCTTTTCTTAGTCCCCGCACTTGTCCCAACGTCAACCTTCATAGATATAAATACTTGAAAGATAAGATATTAACACTTCAAAAATAAGATATTAATACTTTCATGCGTAACTTGTTATGATCATCCCTTTTCCAATCTACCAATCTTTCCCGCGTCAACCTTCCTCTAATGAAGTAGTGGGAACACGTATCACCGCATCAACCTTCCCCAATCGTTCCCGCGTCAACCTTTCTCTAATAAAAATAGTTGACCACATAGGTATAAATACTTCAGTGCATAGGTATAAATATTTGTAGTACTTGATATTAATACTTTCAGATCGTCATCCAGTGTCATATGTAAAAAATACTTACAAGTATAGGTATAAATACTTGCACGACGAGGTATAAATACATGTAGCTTGAGTGGTACCCCGCAAATATTTATAGTGCAGGTACGTTTGAGAGATTTGGTTGGAGAGACAATTATTTACGTAAAAATTGTTCACCTCATAGGTGTAAATACTTCTTTGCATAGATATTAATACTTTAGAAAAAAATTCAGTGCTGGAGTTTTTGCAGCCCCCCAAGTAGTTATGGTAGTTATGGTACATATACTGTATCGCGGGTACTGTTATCAGCTTCCTATAAATTTATCCATGCTATAACAAATAACTAAAATAAATATTACTGATAAAATTTATGTTAAATACATTTATGGTGCGTTTATGTGTGTATGTTTATATTTTTAATTAATTGTGGCTCCAGAAATTTTAAATTTGACATTAATAAAAATAGACAAACTAAATAACCATGAATTTTTAAAAATCCAATATTTGACACAGCCGCAACTTGACATTGTTGCAAATTCTAAAAATCCGATATTTGACGTTGTGGATAACACTTTTTTTCCTACTGACATTGTTGCAAATTTTTTTGTGGGCCCCATTACTTTCTAGTCAATTAGAGAGCTCCATTTGAAGTTGAAAGTCATGCAAAAAAAAAAAAAAGAGAAATATATGTCCGCTATTTATAAAATTTTAGAAATTCGATCGTGATTATTTGGTTTATCTATTTTTTTTAAAATCAAATATAAAAATTTCGGAATTGTGGCCTCCTTTAAGATAGTAAAAGCATCAAAACTGACAATAATCACTAACTTATGTCAATTTACACGTGTATGAATTTATTTGAAATGAAACAGATACATGAAATATATATTTTGCATCAAATCTTTTAAAGTGTATCTACAATGCATCAAATATTGCTTTCTTATCGTTTTTTCTTCTCAGGTTGTTTTCTCTTTTCCTTGATATCTCGCCAATATGGTTTCCATCATTTTATGATATTGAATAGCTGAAATTAGTTATCTATATATATTGAAATATTTGATCACAATATTTCAATTAAGAATGAGTGAGGCTATGGTACTTTGCAATGCGCGTATCGTTTCGTGTATTGGATTCATATTTCCGTCTTCAAAGTCTAAATAGTCGATCCAAACCTCTCAACATTATTATCATATGAAAATATACTTGGAGACTAAATTATATATTTTTTGGAAACTTTTTACTATTTTTTTTGGTAGGTAGAAAATCACTACTTTCGGATGGTTTAGAATTGTTAGATCAAGTGATTTTCTAATTGTCTAAAAAAATAGTAAAAATTCCAAAAAAAATAAAATTTGGTCTCCAAGTATATTTTCATATGATAATAATGTTGAGCGGTTCAGATCGACTATTTGAACTTTGAAGACGGAAATATAAATCCAATGCACGAAATGATCCGCGCATTGCAAAGTACCATAGCCTCACTCATTAAGAATTATCTCTATTAAACATTTATTCGTTCAGTCTTGAATCCGGCCCGAACCAAACATATATTATAATCTCTATTTAAGCCTTCGTATATCCTATTTGGGCCGGCCCAAGACATGGCCGACATGGCTCACCGCAAATTTCTAAACACTGAAAAGGAGTCGCGGCTAGGCGCGACAAATTACTAAAGACTGGGAGGGAGAGGGACCAAAAGATAACTGGAGAAAGCGAGAGAGAGAAGAAGAGAAGAAGAGAAGAGAGAAGTGGTCGGAGACGAGAGAGAAATGACGGACGGACACCAGTTTAATGGTATTCTCCTCGGCGGCCGGGGAGGCACGGTGAGAACAGCTGCTTTTGATTAATCCCCTTTAACTGTTACATTTTTTTTTCTTAATTTGTGCGTCTCTTTTGGATTTTGGACTCTTAGGTTTGCTTTCGGTTAGGTATTTTGCTGTCGCCATGCTCGAATATCTGAAATTGGAATATTACTGAGGATTAATTTCTGAGTATCAGGCCTCAATAGCTGGCTTGGATTGTATTAGGGTTTTGATTTCAGAGTTTGTCTTAGATGCACCGAGAAAATTTTATTTTTTTTGGTGAAGCTGTAATATTAGCTTGTACTTCATATAAAAGAACTTTTGTGTGCTGTCATATTAAATTTTTAAAAGAAAGATAATTTATTAATTTTGCTCGAAATAGTTTAGCCCTAATTGGTTCTCTCCTTCTTTGAGAACTTCCTTTTGGTTCTAGTGGCATATCAAAATTAATGCATTTGTGGATGTAAAATTATCTTTTTTTTTTTTCTGGAGTTTTGAAGTTCTGAGGTTCTATTGATTTTAGTGAAAATAATTTAATAAAGAATAAATTGAGCTTGAGTGTGTTTCCTTTTCTTTTCCATTTTTTTTTTCAGAACCCGGGCCAGTTTCGCCTAAACTCTGGGGGACTCCAATGGAAAAAACAAGGTGGTGGGAAGGAAATAATAGTCAACAAATCTGAGATAGTATCTCTCACTTGGATGAAAGTGCCTCGGGCTTATCAACTTGGGGTGAGAAGAAAAGATGGGGTTTTCTGTAAATTCATTGGTTTTAAAGAACAGGTAATTGTTCAACTTAATGTTTTTGTTTCCAGTTTTTTTGAATAGACCCATTAATATACTGTAAACATGACAGTATAACAATTGGGTTTCAAAAGATGAAATGTTTTCATAGAGGGATGCTTTGCTTATACAAGTTCGTTGGGTTTAACCTAATTTTGTCAGTGGTCTCTTCTTTGTTAATTCTTCTGTGTTGTTCCCATTCGAAAGGTGAATGCACATGTACCGCATGACATATATGCAATATCGCATATGAATTCTTCAAGACATAAGAAGAATTCGCTGAAATTTACTTCCCCCGTTTCAGGTGAAATTTCAGTTCTATAAATATCAATGTATCATATGTACCATACGTGAAATATACTTGCAAAGCGTGAAGCATACTTTCCATTACTGATCGTTTCTTACTTTCTTGGGGCCCAAACTACCTGTCCTTCTTCACTGTTTGTGTCTTTATTAATGTTGTGGGATTGTGGAATGGTGTTGATGGGGGCATACGTGATATATTTAGCTTTTGTAGGGTATGTATTAAACCTTGCTTTATTCATTTAGCCACCTTGTATACATGAGGATAAAAATTTGACCCATTGTGGATTTATTAAGAATTGATATTTGACTAGATAGGCTAACAATTATACTGTACTTTTGATATGTAGGATGTTGGCACTTTGAATAGTTTTATACAAAAGAATATTGGAGCAACGCCTGAAGAGAAACAGCTTTCTATCAGTGGCCATAATTGGGGAGCTGTTGATATAGATGGTGAATTTCATTCCCTTTCTTATTTGCTAGTTAATGTCAGACATTTTTGCAAATTGGCCCAATGTCTAACCTTCTTTGCTGCATTTCATATATTTTAATGACATACAAGATTGTATGGTTAAGTTGTAAATCACTCCAAACCTTTGGAAGGAATGCTGAAGAAAAAGGTGACCGAATAGCCCCTAACTTTAATCTACTGATAAGTAACATGAATTTGCAGTATAACTTGTAACATCTAGTTGGCTTGTGTTTAAGATTGGACATAGAAACAAGTAGCAAACTCTAGTTAGGAAAACCTATCTAAATATATAATGAAATATTCCTTTTTCATTATAATTTTAATAAATTAATAATGTTAATGATATTTGCAAAGACGCAGAAAACTGTTCTCATTTTGAAGAAGAAAACTAATTAATGTTATTAGCTATTTATGTATGCCAGCAGAACGCGCTAAAATTTGCTTCATATTGTAGGAAACATGCTTACATTCATGGTAAGTAACAAACAAGCATTTGAGGTCTCTCTAGCTGATGTTTCACAGACACAGTTGCAAGGGAAAACGGATGTGTACTTGGAATTCCATGTGGATGATACTACGGGTGCAAATGAGGTGCTTAACTCATTATTAGTTTAGTTAAATTGCATAAGATTTTCACTCTTAATTTCTCTGGAATACAAGATTCTCATTGACAAATAAAAGAAATAAGTTATTTGCTATGATCCCGAACTGTTAGTATAGTCTTCTGGAAAAGATATGGAGAAGTATCAACCTTAAATTCTGGCAGCTTTTCTCCTAATAAAATCATCAGTTCCCTAAATTAATGTTAACATGATAATACTTTTGATGGACAATTTGTTATTTTTCCAAAATATGGTTGGAAAGATACTTGATGTCGATTGAATTAACATGAAATTTGAAGGGCAATTTCAATATCAATTTCCATTGATTTAATCGTTATGACTTAATTTTGTGGTCAAATGTAGAAAGATTCGTTGATGGATGTGAGTTTCCATATCCCCACCTCCAATACCCAATTTGTTGGAGATGAGGACCGGCCTCCTGCACAGGTGAGTGTTTGTTGTCAATCTGATTACTTTCAAGGGTAGTTTTTAAATTAACAGTAAAGCCATCAGTTGACTTGAGATGTTTAGTTTTAACTTTTAAGCCAATTTCTAATTTATTTGGCCTCCTGCACAGGTGAGTGTTTGTTGTCAATCTGATTACTTTCAAGGGTAGTTTTTAAATTAACAGTAAAGCCATCAGTTGACTTGAGATGTTTAATTTTAACTTTTAAGCCAATTTCTAATTTATTTATTTTTGTTTTCAGGTTTTTCTGGATAAGATAAAACAGTTCGCAGATGTAGGATCATCGGAGGAGCCTGTTGTTACGTTTGAAGGAATTTCCATTCTCACGCCTAGGTAGACAAAAATGGCATTTCTATGCTCTTTCACCTGCTGTTTCAACCCCAAGGAGGGCTAACATAATTTTTTGTGTTTTTCAGGGGACGATATAGTATTGAGCTGTACATGTCGTTTTTGCGAATCCAAGGGCAGGCAAATGATTTTAAAATTCAATATACTAGTGTTGTTCGTCTCTTCCTGCTGCCGAAGGTTTGCTTTTCTTTTATGTGAATATGTTGATTTTGCTTTTCTTCTATTTGAATATATTGATTTTCAGATCTTGGGGGAGAGGACTTCCCTTGCATACCCATTGAATTGGATAATTTCCCGGGTATCTCTGAAAATGTGAAGTATCTTTGGGCCTAAACCTTTAAGCTTTCTTCAATAGTAGTTTGGTAATTGGAAAGGAGGAGAAAACTGGAGGAGTAGAGAATTTATTATTTTGTCATTTATGAACACTATTGGAGATAATAATTATTATATACTCGTGTTATTATATATGCAGTCCAACCAGCCTCATACATTTGTTGTGATTACTCTTGATCCGCCAATCCGCAAAGGACAAACTCTGTACCCGCATATTGTTATTCAGGTACATCCTTTTGAGATACAATTCAATTAAATATCTACTTACTGTTGAAATTTATTTTACAACACATCACATATTCTATCGTTTGGTTTTCATTTTAATTTTCAACTCAGTTTGAGACGGAGGCTGTTGTTGAAAGGGAACTGACGTTAAGTGAGGAACAGCTTACTTCAAAATACAAGGACAGACTGGAGCCAACATACAAGGTGATATATGCATATGCATATATTTGTATACATTTCATATTGTGAAGGTCTCTATTACTCCTTGGAATTACTTGTAATCCGTGGCTTTGTACCTTTTTGGTCCAATGTTGTAATAAATTTGTGATTCCCTTTCTTGGTTGTTTCATCATCTGGCTTTCCACCGAGGGTAAGTTGAAGCTAGGGGTTGGACTACTTTTGCATTGCACACTGAGTAATCGAGGCAAAAATGGAGTGTGTATAATCTTGGTTTGCACGACTTTGGGTTAGCTCTTGCTAAGTTGGGCATTATTTTGAGCAATTGCAAAAATTGGGTTTCCTTCTACAATTCACGTTATCAGTGTCAAGGACCAGTATTGGTCATGATGCTAGTCATAATCTTGTCCCAATTGTTCAGGGTTTAATACATGAGGTCTTCACCAAAATTTTACGTGGCTTATCGGGTTCAAAGGTGACAAGACCTAGTTCATTCCGTAGTGCTCAAGATGGGTACGCAGTTAAATCTTCTCTCAAGGCAGAAGATGGGTTGTTATACCCGCTTGAAAAGGGTTTCTTCTTTCTTCCCAAACCTCCAACTCTTATACTTCATGATGAGGTACAATTTTTTTCTGCTTTGATCTCACTCTTTGTTATATTAGATTTTCTTTTTCTTTTTTCATTACTCAGGATCACATCCGTAAGTAGTTTGGATAAGTTTGTCCTTTCCTTAAAGAGTTGATTGGTGTGTTCTAATTTTTCATGGTGTCATTGTGAGCTTCGGGATCAAGGGTTTGTTAATTTCCATAATGTACACAGTACAAGTTGTCTATTACAGTCCTTTCTCTTTTCTTTTTTAAGTATAATAGCTTCTAGATAGCTCATAAACCTCTTGAAAAAATTAAATGACGCAGATTGATTATATGGAATTTGAAAGACATGGTGCTGGTGGCTCAAGTGTGTCATCTCACTACTTTGATCTACTAGTCAGACTAAAGAGCGAACAAGAGCATTTGTTCAGAAATATCCAAAGGAATGAGTACCACAGCCTCTTTAATTTCATTAGGTATATCCTTTTCCTTCCTCTCTTCTTTTCTTTATTCCTGTGGTTAAAAGGTTAAACTGTTATATTCATGTTAAACTAGACATGTTCAAAATGCCTGGAAAAGTATAAGAAACATGGCCTATACCTTTTCAGGAAGTTGGGAAGTATTGTATGATATTTAAAAAAATAAAACAGTTCACTAAGCCTCCAACTAATCCTTTTTCATCTTTGCTTCCTCTTTTTTGAATGATGCAGAAAAGAGGGGCACTTATCTTTTCGTTGTTCTTGTTGTTATTTTGGGTTTTAAAGATATTGGGAGGAAAAGTTATGTTGGTGATACTTCCATATTTTGCAGCAAGGGGTGTATGTGATAATTATTGTTCTAGGAATTCTCCCCTTTATTGATAATGTGTGCCAAAAGTAACAGACATATTTGTGGGGATCTACCTAACATTGTATGAACCTCGCCTCTCTATGGAGATGCAGGTTCAATTCGCGCAAGAGGCATCTGAAAGGATGCTGAGGTTAAGGCTGCAAATATTTCACTGAATAAATAGGGCTAACATTGTATGAGTAAGAATTTCACAATATTTGGTTTATTCCTTTTTGTAAAGTGCGAAGGGCTTGAAGATACTGAACCTAGGGGAGGTGCAAACAGCTGCTGGCGTAGCTGCAGTTCTTCAAAATACAGATGACAGTACAGTTGACCCGTATCTTGAGGATATTAAGAACCAAGCTGGTGATGATGAAAGTGATGAAGAGGTAATTACCTAATTTCACTCATGATGCATATTATTACTTTACTTTTCTGGCCTTCTGTATAGAATGATTTCTTCCTGGTCTTCTTTTTTTGCCAATTTTGTTATTTCATTTTGGTTTTCTTTTCTCAGCTTGCCTTGTTTTTAGGGTTTTAGTTTTGACTTGGTTAGGAAAACATTAGAGAAGATTTTATTTTGGGTCTCAGCTCATGAAGGTAGCCTTGAGCTTAACCTTTGAACTGTCAGATGGGCTTCAAATGAGAGTCTGAACTGATGGCCATGATCTACTTTGTTAATGATGCATTAATGTCTAATATCTGTAATTTTTTTTATTTTGTTGTGTCTAAGATCAAGAGGATGGTAATGTTAAAAGTACCAAACGGACTTCTCAACCCTCATTTTTTAAATTTCTTGATCTTGTACGAAACAAACTTGGTATTTAACAACATTGGGAGGTGCTGTATCTGACTCTGTTGTGAATTAGATCAAGATCAATTGTCTGGATCCATCTTTTGAAGCCCATGTGGAGACTTAAAAACTAATCAAACAACCTTTGGTGTGATAAAAATGCTCTAGTTGAGCCTGAAAAGAACATTCTTATGGTTGATACTGTATCGGTTGGTCTGGCTACATTGGGTATATGTTCGTTCACTTTGTGTTTGGGACTGGGTAGATCATTAGGAAAGATTACATTATGAAGACACATTGAAAATTTCCTTGAGAAAAGCCGATAAGTTGTTTAGTCATGAAAATGTGACTATCAGTTAACTCTTAATTTAGTATCATTTAATGAGAATGTACAGAACAATTTCTTGCTTCTGCTTGCATGCACTTGTAAAGCTCAATTTTTGAACCAGGATATTGATTATGCAAGGATCTAAGCAACTTTCTTCATTGTTGGTTTTCTAACTGATCTCGTCCTTGCTTATGACAGGATGAAGATTTTGTTGCTGAGAAGGATGACAGTGGGTCCCCCACAGATGATTCAGACGAAGAACATTCTGATGCCAGTGGCAGTGGAGGCGAGAAAAAAGAGGTAACTTGTTCTTTGCCTTTATTTTGCACTGTTTGCATTCTTAGTACTTGAATATTTTCAATACTTTGGCTTTTGATGCATGGAAAACTAAAAGATGTAACAAAAAGATACCACTGTACCTTAATTTGTAAAACTTTCTTTTATTTATACAATTGTTAGCGGGCAATTCGCCTGTTGAACTTCAAAAAATAGAAAAGAAAAAGAAAAGAAAAGAGAAGATACCGCTGTTGTTGGTTTTGGTCTACTTGATTAAATTTGATTAGCTTCCTACCTGCTACTATGAATTTTATGAGGATTCCCTTTCTCTTAGAAATATCATAGATGGGCATTCTATATGGAACTGTAATATCTCTGCTTTATTAAATTTTAGAACTTCAAAGAGATGTAATATGAATGTTCTTTAACAACAGAAAATGCCGAAAAAGGAAGCAACTGTTACCAAGCCATCATCATCCAAGAGAAAAGCAAAGGATGGAGATGAAGGGGGATCAAAGAAGAGGCCGAAGAAGAAAAAAGACCCAAATGCCCCTAAAAGGGGCATGAGTGGCTTCATGTTTTTCTCCAATGCAGAAAGAGAGGCAAGTTTTTTCTTCTTTATTAATAAAATATTATAATGTACCTTTGTAGCCATAATGCTTGTTTAGATTGCTAAAGAAAGGTGGTTGTGTACTGATATAGCAAACAAAACTTGAGGCTGCTCATGTCATTGTTTTCACTTATCAGAATTGTGATATGTTGTACTGCAATGGTAACCCATGTACTCTGTCATAAAATTTAAGAATCTCTACCACAATTTTGCATACATAATGCAGGGAAAAGCAAACATCATAGCAGTTTCAAACAGAAACTGGTATTTATGTTGCTGCAGTGTGCATCTGTTGTTGCAAAGCATGCCAAAAAATTTAATACCCTATTTTATTACCTTTTTGTTCATGTATTTTATTTGTTGTTGGAAAGTTTTTTGTATTTTTGTGTGTTTTTTGTTAAGCCACAAAATAATCCAATAAAATTATATATAATTGTGTAGAATATAAAGAAAAGCAATCCGGGATTATCTTTTACTGAAGTGGGGAAGGCACTTGGTGAGAAGTGGAAGAAAATGTCAGGTAATATTCTGAGCTATATTCCTTTATCTTTTTGTCATCCTACTATTTTAATTTGTAAATTATGTTTGCTTCTGAGCAGCTGAGGAGAAAGAGCCCTTTGAAACTATGGCCAAGGCAGACTCGAAGCGGTACAAAGAGCAAATGGCTGGGTACAAAAGTGGTGCTGCTGCCACTGTTAATTCTGGCAATGATTCAGACTAGATTACCCTGTGAAATGTTACTGTGACATTTTTAGTGAACTTTGACGCCTCTCTCCTCTTTAATTTAATTGTATTGGCACTTTTTAGCTAGCAGTTGGATGTTGCAGTACAGTACTGCCTTTATTTTCTTTTTCCTGTTTAGGTTTCATTTATCTACCATTCCCTAACGCCTATTGAGTACCATATCTGCTTGGATTCTTTTCCTCGACAACACTGCACGCTCGCATGAATCTCCTGAAAGCCCAGTACAGTCATCTGTTGGATTTGCGTGCAGTGAAGGATGTGAATCCATATCAGCTGCCTTTATCTGTGCCATTCAGTTTAACACCGTTTGATCCTGACTGTCAAACTCTGATTGGAACCATGAAATGTTAATTGAACAGGTCACATAAAACACTAGCAACTCTGTACCATCACTGTTCAATAGGCATTTGGATTTAGATATTCAAAGCAACTTCTGGAGAAAATCTACAAAATAAGCTATTTACTTTTAATTGTTTTCTGTAGGAATACATGTTACTTTAATGCAAGAAACAATAAGTAATAAACTAGGAATTTATTGACGCCATACTTTAATTTCAAACAACAAATTATAGGGGGTCTCCATTGCAACTCCTTAATAAATAAGTTATAAACTGTGATCATGGCCTTCTTCTTGAAGGTTGGTAACCGTAATATGGATCTGAGGGGTAGTTGTCACTCAGCTTGCGTACTCGTATATGTTCTCCGACCTTCCCGGACAAACCATTGCTCATCCCATCATGTCCTTCCTTAACTGTGAAGTTATATATAATAGATTATGAGAATATAAATGAATGAAATTGGCCACTAGATAGAAATTAAAATGGATTTTTTGAGAGCTTTACAAATTGGAAATACACGAGTGATAAAAATAGAATTGTGCAACCAATCGAAAAACTCAACGCCAAAGAAAGTTTCCCTTTAATTTATTAAACTAATTAGTGTACTAGCTAAACATGCAACATATAAAACTCAACGCCACAGGAAAGCTAACTTGACTTAGTCCAATTTTTAAGCAACAAACTTTTCATTCTGTAGTGTTGATTTGTTTGAATAAATTGGAAAAAAAGTGAATAAAGATTCCTCAGTATTTTAATAAAGCTAACAATGATATCTTAAAATAGTAATTTCAATTATGTTAATAGAGGGCAAAGATTAGTTTTTTTGTTTAGAAAACGGATTATAAAACTATAACTATTAACATGAATCATTAATTTCAAGAGACCGATTTACAGTGTTAATTGTTTTTTTTGCTTATCTGGGGTTCTGGCTTTAGTAGTGACATTAGATATATAACCACACTCCACATGCTGCTACTGATTGGAAGGTTGAGAGTACTTCACTGGGGCTTAATTTGTTGTGCAGATCATACACTTGATCTATTCTAGCCTTTCTGAACTAGTTTCTGTAACAATTGTGTATTATCATCAATTCCACATTAATGAGCCACTTGTTGCAAAGCATCTTTGCACGAAAATATCGACCCCATAGTTAAATTTGATTTTAATTGACCTTATCTTTTCTGATGGATACACAATTATACTCCAATGCTCTGAAATTCTTTTACAAAAATTTATCTGTTCTGATCCATGGTATTGTGATGCAAGAAACAATGACAACGAATTAAGTACAAAGCAACTTGGGCTTCTCCAGACTTCTCAATACATACTGGTAAAAAAATAATGTAAAATTTGATGACATGTAAATTACAATGGACACAATTTCAATTTTGAAGATTACATTCCGACATCTGAAACCTAACTTCGATTTTAGCAAATTATAACTCCGTTGCAACTCCTAATAAGCAATAACTGTGATCATGGCCTTCTTGAAGGTTGGTGACCATAATATGGATCTGATGTGTAGGTGTCACTCAGCTTGCGTACTGTTAATTGTATATTTTCTCCGGCCTTGCCAGACAAGCCAGTGCTCATGTCATCATATGCTTTCTTAACTGAAAAGTAATATATAGCATATATACTTCAGTAACAAATGGATTATGAGGATATAATTAAATGAATGAATTTTGCCAGTAGAAAGAAAATGGCATTTTTGAGAGCTCTACTGCAATTAGAAATACACACATGAAACATATATAATTGTCCAAACAATGGAAAACAGTACTAGACTCACTGGGCGACAAAGTATTCCCAATAGTTCGAGCAGCTGAAGCCGGAGGAAGGACATTGGAACAAGAAAGAATAAATAGCAGTAGCATGACAATGGAGAGTACTTTGTGCGCCATTCTTTTTCTCTCTTTTGTGAGCTCTCGATCGTTGTTTGAAGCTAGTTAAGAAAATGGGGCCTTTTATAGTTGCTGCAATATAATCACTCTCAAAGACGAGAAGTTGACCTCGCCTAGATTGGCGCCATTTTTTTTTATCAGCTAGGCCAATTCAAACAAAGTTTCCCTTTTCTTTATTAAACTAATTAGTGTACTGGCAACCTTAAAACTCAACGTCTCAGCAAAGCTAACTTGACTAGTTCAACTATTAAGCTACCAATCTTTCTTTCTATATATAGTATTGATTTATTGCATAAATAAAAAAAAATGAATAAAGATTCCTCAATATTGAATTATTGATACAAGTTTATAATGATTTCTGAAAACATCCTTTGGTTTGTTTTATGAACTTATAGTGGACTCAACTAATAGTAATTTCAATTCTATTATTAATACAAGTGATGTGTTGACTAGCAAAGGTCAATTTATTGTTCAGAAGGTTGATTATAGAACTACAATATAATTGTGTAGGCAATGGAAAAAGAAAGGCTAACTAGACTCAACATGTGACAGAATATTAGTTTGTAATAGTTCTAGCAGCCGAAGCAGGAGCAAAGATGGAGCAAGCAAGGATAAAAAGCAGTAGCTAGTTGTGAATTTTTTTCTCTTTAATAATGAGCTTAATTTTATTCTTCAATTATGAGCTTAATTTACTCAACAAGTGCACCATTTTTTTCTCTTTAATAATGAGCTTAATTTATTAGTTGTTTGAAGCTACTTGTGAAAAAAAATTCTTTTGTAGTTGTTGCTACAGAATCACTCACAAAGATGAGGACTTGACCTCGCCTAGATTGGCAGCAATTTTTTTTTTTTGTTAGACCAATTCAAAGAAAGTTCCCCTTTTGTTTATTAAACTAATTAGTGAACTAGACAACACTTAAAACTCAATGGTATTAATTTTATTTTTTAAAGTTAGTGGCTTTAAATGCATACTAACAATTTTATTGATAAAAAACGGACTTACAACGGGTCAAATGACCCTCCTTCCTAGATCTAAACTCATTTATTCTCATGAAATCACGTAAACTACTCTAATCAACTAATCATACTTATCTACTCTAAAAAACACCCTATTACCTCTTTCTCCATCTCTATCTACGACCGGATCCGCTTTCGTCCGATAGCCGCCGCACTCCGACGGCCGGATTGCTCACTGCCGCGCTCCGATCAAGATGGAGATAAAGACTCTACACTTCGAGCTCTGACGATACCGCGCTCTCGGCTCCGATCAGCTCAGCTCGGCTCCCTCCCCTCTCCCTCATTCTCTTCTCCGTTTGAGGAGATAGAGACGAGAGAGAGGGAATGATATCGCTATGCCGGAGAAGAAAACTAGAAAGAGTGGGAGGAGTGGAATGGAGAGAGGTGGAGGAGGAAGAAGGGAGCGGCGACGGCTAGGGTTTCTTTTTTTTGAAAAGCATAGTTGATGCTGAACCTTTTTATATGTAAAGGGAGCACAAATTGGTACGCAATCAAAGGGAGCTAAAGCTGAAAGTTTTATGGGAACTAATAGATATCGAAAAGTTAAAATCTTTATCTGACTAATGTTGGAGATTTCGACTCAGGAGGTGCTTTTATCACGTAGATGTACCGTTCGGATTGGATGTCACCTTTGTGCGTCTAATTTGACAGAAATGTGGGTTAACATTATGTGGGGATGTGTGTACGCACGAAGGTTTTGAAGAGATCTTTTGGTCCACCACAATGTCTCCATACGAGGAGGGGATGGAATACGAAGCGTTTGGAGAAGAGAGCTGCACAGTCTCCTGCCACATGCGAGGGGGCAATGTTATATAATTTGGGCAGCGGGTGTGTGGTCGCTGTGGCGGAAGCAGAATAACATAATTTTTTCCAACAAACATTGGTTGGTTTACTAAATAAATGCATCAGCATTAGAGATAGACAACTGGCTGGATGTGAGCTGAGAAATTGGAAATTAATTATATGAGTTGTAATTAGAGATAGATCTAGAAACTTTATGTAAATAAACTTTTTTTTTATCAATATATTTGTTGGCGTTCTTGCCAACTATAAAAAACACTTAAAACTCAACGCCTCAGGAAAGCTAATTTGACTTAGTCCAACTATTAAGCAACAATCCTTTCATTCTATGGCATATATATATATATATATATATCATATTTTTCCTTCTTCTCTTTCTTTCCTAAGCTATTGATTGGAATTGACATGAACTCTCTAAAGGGGGCAATTATTACAAGATATTATAGAATTTGTGGATACTGTGCCAGCAGTCCAGCACAGCTGCGCAGCAGCAGTTGACTTTCACTTTGAACTACTGAACACACGCACACACACAATTAATTAATATTAAACTAATTAATTAGAGTACTGGACAACTATTACAACTCAATGTCTCAGCAAAGTTTGTTTTACTTGGATCAACTAAGCAACAAACTTTTCTTTCTATCATACTCATTTGTTTGCACAAATATTTAAAAAAGTGAATAAATATTCCTCAATATTAAAAATAAGTTCATAATAATTCTTAAAACAGCTAGCTAGCCTTTCATTTGTTTTATATACTTAAACTTAATTATGTATATATTGCACTCAAGCAATAACAATTTCAATTCTGTTAATTATAAAACTAATGATAGTCAATCAAGCAAATAATGGGTAAAGATATTGACAGTGTTTTTTTTTTTTTTTTTATTTTGACTCTCATATGTGCATTGCATGAAGTAAAAATAGCATTGTCAATATCTTTACCTCCAAATAATTGTCCCAACTTTTGGGAGATTAACAACTTTGCCAAATTCTTTCTTCCAAATATACAATGAAATATTTTGACAGAATTCTCTGGTTATCTGGTTTGCAATCCCCATTCCTGCAAACACCTCTGATAGTTTTTTTTATATATATAAAAATTAGGATTAAGCCACTCAACTATTTAATCCATATAAGAGATCTACATTCTAGTATCGAATCTGGGATCTCTTACATGGAAAGCATTGTCTTTGCCACTAGACCAAATGTTGATTCATATATATTATCTGATACGTCGAAAATAATTTATAGTTTTCATAAGCTTGCAACTATATTTAATATATAGCCGACAAAGTTGAAAACTTCTTTTACTCAATAAAAAAAATTTTGTGCTGAACTAGTAAATTTAGTTGCAAGCTTATATATTTTTTGTATTTATTACCAGGTCATATATGGACTAAAGTTTAGAGGTGTTTCTTTTCCGGACAATACTCTTTTGTAGGGAACTCTTCAGTCACTCGTATTCTGCTCTCAAAATTTATTTAACTATAATATTAATATAATATTGGGTCTTACATAATAGATAACTCAAGGTAAATAAGGAAACACATGCAACAAAAATACCTAAATACAGAATTTATTGCATCACATAATTTGAAAGTACTTTGGTTTACTATTTATTGCTGTTGATCTTTTCTTTTATGCTGGAACATCATTGCCAGCGGTGCAACAGCGAACCATGGCTGGCTATGTACTTAAGAGTATGTACAATCAAAGAAATATAATTTGTTTCTACCATGATTGATTTGATAATGATACCTTCTGTAATAGCTCCAAGTCAAAATACAGAGAATAATGCTGTCTGCACCATGTTTTTTGAATCGTCTCTTGTCTGCATTTGTTTTCAATTTTCATGCAATTATTAATGTTCATTACACTATTCAAGTTATAGCATACTTGTTGGAAGTTTGCTGATTTTGAGAGTAAAATTCAACTTATGAAATTAAATAAGTCTAAATTGATCTCCAGAATTATATGCATTAGAAACCAATGATGAAGTTGGAAGGGCCTTGCTACCAGAATTCAGAACATTAGAAATATCTTACACTAGTATAGATGTTGAGCATCTCATTGTATAATATATCTTGAGCATCACATTAATTATGTAAGGTGACATTTATCTGAGACTAATACCAAATTAAACCATTTTGACTTTAATAATACAAGAGTTTGCTTTAAGGAATTTAATTAGCACTACTGGTAATGCTAGAACATGGGTGTTGACCCTGTATTTCTGCTTAAGAATATTTCAACAGAACCGCCGCCTCATAATTATTAATGCTATACAAATTAAGTACAACATAAACCTCTCCTGAAAAATGATTTGCTCCTTATATACCCCTTCTATAAAAGAATGTGCTTTCATACTTGATCAATCATCAATCAGTGGGTCAAAATTACAAACACAGAGAAATGAACATGTTTCCCTTCTCAAAATTCCAATCTTCTTTCTCTCTGATACTCCTCTCCTTTACCATACTCTCATCCTCAAGACATGGTTGCGATGCATCGACCACCGGAGACCAAGAAACTATTATCCTTATCAATTCGCAACTATCCGACCCGTATGGAGCCTTAGCATCATGGAGTAACAGTTCCAATGCCTTCTGTAAGTGGCGTGGAGTAAGATGTGATGACCAAACACATGTAACCATGTTAGCCCTTGATTCACTAGGCCTCACCGGTCCATTGCCACCTTCTATAGCCAATCTCACTTTCCTTCAAAGTATCAATTTATCAGGAAACAATTTCTATGGTCAAATCCCATCTGAGTTCGATCAGCTAACCCGGTTGGAGTATCTTAACCTAAGCAACAATTTTCTAAAGGGTGAAATTCCACCAATGCTGTTTAACATCCCATCTCTCATTTCGATTGATCTCTCGAAAAATAGCTTAAATGGGACCATCCCTCCCTTTGAAGGTAACCTCTTGCCGCCGCTCATGTATCTATCTTTGAAACGTAACAATCTCACAGGAGTAATTCCAAAATCCTTAGGAAATATTTCTTCCCTAACCTACCTTGATCTTTCTGACAACTTTTTAGAGGGAAGCATTCCAGAAATTCTAGGAATAAACTCCAACTTACAACATCTGGATTTATCAATGAATTACTTGCTTGGCGATGTCCCAAATTCCCTTTATAACATTACATCTCTTTCTTACTTTAATTTGGGCTATAATAGTTTAACTGGAACAATACCTTTCACAGTTGGTTACACACTTCCATATATTCAGACATTAAATCTGGGTGTTAACCAATTTACTGGCCCAGTGCCCTCTTCCCTCTCCAATGCTTCCAACCTTCAAAAACTTGTTCTTGGTGCAAATTCATTAGATGGAGAAGTCCCTAACAACCTAGGATCATTGCATAATCTTAGCTACCTTGATTTAGGTTGGAACCAACTTGAATCCGGTGATTGGAGCTTTCTCTCCTCCCTAACCTATTGTAAGAAATTACGGTATCTCAATTTAATGGGCAACAACCTCAATGGGAATTTACCCAATACTGTTGGAAATCTCAGCACACAGCTTGAAATTTTATTGATGGGAAACAACAATATATCCGGCACAATCCCATTTGAGATTGGGAATCTTGTGAACCTCACCGCTCTTTACTTGGATCGTAATCTTCTTACCGGGATAGTACCGCCAACCATCGGCTCACTTCGCAACCTACAAACACTTCAACTATCCACAAACATGCTCTCAGGTCCAATTCCATCTTCTATAGGAAACCTAACACAACTCAGTCAGCTTTGGTTAATGGAAAACCAGTTCAATGGAACCATACCTAAAAGCATCGGTAAGTGCAAAAACTTGCTTAGGCTAAGGCTCTGTCGAAATAACCTAGAAGGGATTATTCCTGAAGAAATATTTCGCATAACCACTCTTTCGCAAGAACTTGACTTATCCAATAATTTTTTAGAGGGAACAATACCTCTGGAAGTTGGTTCACTAATAAACCTCCCTTATCTGGACCTCTCCGGTAATAAGTTGCATGGTGAAATCCCTCCAACTTTGGGTAAATGCCAAATCTTGCAAGAACTTCGTTTGAGTGCAAATCGGTTGCAAGGAATTATCCCTGATAACTTGAAAAAGTTGAAAGGAATTAAACGTTTGGATCTTTCACAGAACAACCTCTCAGGGAAAATTCCCAAATATTTCGATACTTTTCAGTCTTTGGAGTATCTTAATTTATCTTTCAATGCCCTAGAGGGGGAAGTACCGGAAGGCGGCATTTTCACAAATGCAAGTGCAGTTTCTCTGCTCGGAAACATCGGATTGTGCAGTGGTAATCCATTGTTTGACCTACCCGCATGTTCTATGAATTCATCTAAGCACAAGCTTAACAAGGTCAAAATAGCTTTAATTACAATTGGCTCAATTGCTATATTTATCTCCATTTTAGTAGTTCTCTTTGGCACTCTGTACCGGTTGAAGGAGAGAGATACAAAATGTCAGGTCAAGTGCTTTGATGATGGTAGGTACAGGAGGGTATCTTACAATGAACTTGTCAAAGCAACAGATGGGTTCTCTGTTTCCAATTTCATTGGTAGTGGAAGTTTTGGCTCTGTATACAAAGGCAACTTGGATGGGGATGATCAGGTTGCCGTGAAGGTATTTGACCTTGATCAAACCGGTGCTCAGAGAAGTTTCACTGCAGAATGCGAATCTCTACGGAATATTCGGCACAGGAATCTTGTTAGCGTGATTACTTCATGCTCGACATTGGACTCGAAAGGCAAGGACTTCAAAGCATTGGTTTTTAAGTACGTACCAAATGGAAGCCTTGAAGAAGGGATCCATCCAAAGGATCAAGGAGAGAAACTGAGCTTAGCACAAAGGATTAGTGTTGCCTTCGATATGGCGTCAGCTCTGAGCTACTTGCACCACCAATGCATGCCTCCGTTGGTTCATTGTGATTTGAAGCCGAGTAATGTGCTCATTGATGGCCACATGAATGCACTTGTAAGTGATTTCGGCCTGGCCAGGTTCTTGCCGGATTTTGCATCTGCAGTCACTCAGAGCGCGACAAGCTTGATCGGGCTAAAAGGAACCATTGGATATATTGCACCTGGTATGTGTCTAACTGTACTACATTTCTTGGTACTTGTATTTCTTTTTCTCTTTATAATTATTAATTAGTGCACATCCAAATTAATTGATTCCATTATTTTCTTGTTTTGTTTGGTATCCATTGACACAAGGGTAATTTTTCCATGAACAACACCAACAGCAGACATATTTCATGAGAGTACCTATTAATTTGTTAAATTTAAAAAATAGTACGAAAGTTATGCTAAAAATTTACATGTAATCTTGTTTTGCTATTGCATCTAATTAAGACAAAATGCCTCCGAAAGGGCATGGAAAAGTGGGAAGAGCGCGCGCATATCTGAATCATTTCCTTTTTCTTTATTCTTTTGCAGAGTATGCTCAGGGAGGTCAAATTTCAGTAGTTGGAGATGTTTATAGTTATGGAATTGTTCTACTGGAGATGCTTACAGGAAAAAGGCCCACAAGTGATGTGTTTAATGGCGGCCTGAACCTTCATAGTTATGTCAATGCAGCATTTCCAGAGAAAATTGAGGAAATATTGGACCCAACAATTTCTGAAGAAATCAAAGATCATTTGATGCACAGATGCGTAACTTCACTACTCAGAATTGGTCTTTCTTGCTCCAACGAAGCACCAAAAGATCGAATTAGCATGAGGGATGTTGCTACTGAGATCTCTTCAATTAAAGAAGCAGTGTTAGCATCAGGGGAATTGTGATTGGAAACATGAAGACAGCAAATGATGAAACTGGTATAGACTGGCAGTCCAGGGGAAAGTGAGGTGGTACAGGTTGGGGACATGGTCTGATTTTAATGTAGTGTATTGTTTTTTCTGGTATTTTAATTTGTGAGTTTTAAGAGGGTTAAATTGTAATTGTAATTATAATTTAGCTGGAGGTTGGAGGCCCTGATTGTGCTGTTTTTGTTTTTTTATTTCTATTTATTTATTTATTTATTTATTTTGAGAAAAATAGGCTTTGCCTATTTAATTTTATCAATAAAAGAAAGCAAAAGGTTACAATTTACAATGTTGTTTTTGCTTGTCTAGAGTTCTGATTTGGTTTGTGAGAATAAATATTGTTGAGATTTATTGTATGTTTATATATTGTTGGGTGTTTATGGGCCTAATTAGGATTAGGCCCGTGTCATTATGAGATAATCTAGGGAGAATCTAGGGTAAATCTAGGGTATTAATTATAAGATTGCGTTGTAAGGCTATATAAGCCCAAGTCATTAGTCAATAAAGAACAACTTTTGCTCATTAAACTTTATGGTATCAGAGCCGCAAAAAACCTAAGGTTAGCCATTTTTTTTCGCTACTGTAGCAAATCTGCTACTGTAGCAGACAGCAACCTCACAGCCGGATCTCGCAGTCGCCGCCTCGTCAGGCCGCTGCCTTCCTGGCGCCTTAAGCTGGCCGCCGTCTCCACTGCTGGTCCGATCTGCCTTCCTGGCGCCTTAATCTCGCTGTGAGCTCCGCTCTCCGATCTCTCTTTTGTCCGCTCTCTGGCGCCTTAACTATATGGTATCTCTTTTCTCCTTTCTCTCTTTTGTCCGCTTGATGGTATCTCGCTGTGAGTTCCGATTTCTCCTTTTCTCTGTTGGTCCGATTTCTCTTTTCTATGCTGCTGGTCCGATTACAGTGATCGGTTAAAAAAAAAAAAGAGAGTAAAAGACAGCGAGTATTTTTAATCGGGTTTGTGATTGGGTTTTGTGATTTAATCGGGTTCGACTCGAATCTTGATGAGATAGATCAAGATCGGGTCAAGAAGACGAGGTAGGAGGGATTCGAACTTGGTGTGTGACAAGGGGATCTGAGTCGGATTAATGGCCGAAGAAGGTAAGAATCCGATGGAGGAGATTATGTCGAAACTGAGTATCACCGAGCTTCAGACACTGATGCGAGCGTTCAGTGTGGCTGCGAGTGAGAGCACACCGAGGCCAGCGCCGAATGTAGTCCTTCCACCGCTCGACAGGAAGCTCGATGGGCCAGCTACATATCTGAGTTGGTCGCGTCGGGTAAGGTATACTTTGGAGGGGAAAGATCTGGAGGGGTACTTGACTGGTGAAAAGAAGGAGCCTCCTGCGGGATCTCCAGAGAGGGTCGAGTGGAAGTCCACTCATATGACAGTATACATGTGGCTTCTGAGTTCATTGACTCCTTCTATTGCCTCCACAGTGGAGGGCATGGATCGAGTCAAGGATGTCTGGGAGAAGCTGAAGAAGACTTATGATGGAGTAGGGAACAGCCTGAAGGTGTTTCAAATTGAGAGGGAGATCGAGACAGTAGTGCAGGGAGATCGATCAATCTTCAAGAAGAATGGGCAATATCATGTGGAAAGCCATATCGATCAGGTGGAACTCCCGCATTGCTGCGAGAGGTTCTCCTTATCGATAGGGGAGTGGGAGGAGTAGAGAGAGGAATCATATCACCTGTGTACTCTGAATCTGAGGTAGATGGTGTAGGTGTCTCAGGAGTCGGAGAAGGCAGGGACAAGGGACTTGGCACAGGTGGCATAGTCGGCATAGCTCCCTCAGCCTCCTTTCTTCTCCTCGTGTATACTCTCAGCTCCCCCTGAGTCTGAGTTCCACCATTCTCGGGTTCGGTCCTCTCACCGCTCGGCACCACAGCCGACTCCATAATCGGCCCAACCGGCGCAATCGGACAAGGAATATCCCCCACACTCACCATCCTCCTCTCAATATCGCTACTATCCTCCCCCTCTCGCCTTGTACCTCCTGTATCGAGCGAATCCTCAAAAGGCGATGCAACCTGAGAGGAGTAGTATGGCTCAAACTCTCTAAACGTGACATCCATACTAACAAACAACCTCCTCTCCACCGGACTCCAGCAAACATATCCCTTCTGAGTAGCCGAGTATCCAACAAACACACACTTCACAGCCCTTGGATCAAGTTTTCCCACATTTGGTCTGTTGTCCTGCACGAAGCACACACAACCAAAAGTTTTGAGAGGGAGAACATTTCCATTCTTACCTCTCAGCATCTCAATCGGAGACTTCCAATCCAATACCCGTGAGGGCATCCTATTGATCAGGTAGGCCGCTGTTAGGACTGCTTGCCCCCACAAATATTTTGGTACCTTCATTGACATCATCATACTCCGTGTCACCTCAAGGAGATGCCTGTTCTTTCGTTCTGCGACCCCATTCTGTTCTGGTGTGTAAGGACAAGTGGTTTGATGTTGTATTCCCTGGGATGACAAGTACTCTCCAAATGCCCTGTTGGTATACTTCGTCCCATTGTCAGACCTCAATACCTTCACAACTGCACCGTATCGAGTCTGAATCCCTTTGTGAAAATCTTTGAAGCAAGCAAACACATCACTCTTATTTTTCATCAAATAAATCCAGGTCACACGAGAAAAATAATCAATGAAAGAGACAAAATATCGAAATCCATTCACAGTAGTTGTGGGACACCATACATCTGAATGTACCAACTCAAAAGGCAAAGTACTCCTACTACCAGAGCTTGAATAAGAGCTTCTGGTGTGTTTTCCTAACTCACATGCATCACATACCAATTTTTCTTTATTAGCCTTTTCAAACAAAGGCGGATACAACCTACTCAAAACAGAAAAAGATGGGTGACCTAAGCGCCTATGATGGAGCAACAGTAGATCCTCCACACTCCTCCCAACTCCTCCTGCATCCTCTACAATAGATGAGAGAGCCGAATCCATACTCCCCTTATCTATGTACCACAGTCCGCTACGCCATGTGCCAGTCCCAAGTCGCCGGCCGGTCTCCTTCTCCTGAAAGATCACCTTTGGAATATCAAACAAAACAACACATTTTAGTTGTGATATAATGGCACTAATGGACAAAAGGTTTACAGGAAAGGAAGGAGCATGCAAAACATTAGACAAAGTCAAAGTGTTGGTACATTGCACGGTACCCTTACCAACCACGGGCTGAGCCGTGCCATCAGCAATCTGAATGCTCTCTGGGACTGCTAGGTGAGTATAGGAAGAAAACTCCCTAGCAGCACCAGTCACATGTCGAGATGCACCAGAGTCGACTATCCAATCTGATGATCTAGTGGTGGATATAGAGGCTAGAGCAAGTGTATCACAAGTACCTGTGGCTGAGTGAGCAAAGGAAGCAATGTTACCCCTGGATGAAGATGAGGTGGACGCATCATCGAGCACACCCTTCTGCTTTTTCTTCATCAAGGCAGTGTAAGCATCCACAACTGCCTGCTCCTCCTCAGAGTGACCCACCTCAGCCATACTTCCTTCTTCCTCTTCATCTGCTACCATCAGATTTGCCCGGTAGCCCCCTCTTCCACCACCTCTGCGACCCCCACGGCCGCGACCACGACTCCCAGACTGTCCCCGTCCACCTGCATCTCTCTCCTTTGGTGGCTTAGGACAAGCCTGCCTCAAGTGACCTACCTCCCCGCAGTTGTAGCACTGCCGAGTCTCACCCCTGTGTCCTGTGTTACCTGACCGGGAGGCTGCTAGTGCTGACTTCCCTCCTGCAAGTCCAGCTGCACCAGACTGGAGCCTAATCCTGCTCTCCTCCTGTACCATGGCCGAGATCGTCTCATCTAGTGATGGAATCTTCGGCTGTGCTAGCAACGCTGCACACCTCTGCTCAAAAACCGGGTCCAACCCTCTCATAAAGTGCATAGTCCTCCTCTGAGCATCTCGCTCCCCACACCTACACGAGGGATCACTGCATAACAAAGCTGGTGAGAAATGATCAAAATCAGCCCACAGTCGCTCCAGATCTGCGGCATACTCCTGGATCGATCGATCTCCCTGCACTACTGTCTCGATCTCCCTCTCAATTTGAAACACCTTCAGGTTGTTCCCTACTCCATCATAAGTCTTCTTTAGCTTCTCCCAGACATCCTTGACTCGATCCATGCCCTCCACTGTGGAGGCAATAGAAGGAGTCAATGAACTCAGAAGCCACATGTATACTGTCATATGAGTGGACTTCCACTACCCTATGAGTGAACTCAGAAGCCACATGTATACTGTCATATGAGTGGACTTCCACATGTATACACGAGGAGAAGAAAGGAGGCTGAGGGAGCTATGCCGACTATGCCACCTGTGCCAAGTCCCTTGTCCCTGCCTTCTCCGACTCCTGAGACACCTGCACCATCTACCTCAGATTCAGAGTACACAGGTGATATGATTCCTCTCTCTACTCCTCCCACTCCCCTATCGATAAGGAGAACCTCTCGCAGCAATGCGGGAGTTCCACCTGATCGATATGGCTTTCCACATGATATTGCCCATTTTGTCTCTTACTCTCACATATCACCTGTACATGGAGCATTCATTGCATCTTTGGACATTGTCTCTATCCCTAAGTGTTGGCAGGTTGCTAAGGAGGATCCGAAGTGGAAAGCTGCCATGCTAGAGGAACTTGGGGCTCTGGACAAGAATAAAACCTGGGAGCTCGTGTCACTACCACCAGGCAAGAAGGCAGTGGGTTGCAAGTGGGTCTTCACAGTGAAGCAAAACCCAGAGGGTCGGGTTGAGCGCTACAAGGCCCGATTGGTAGCAAAGGGGTACAGTCAGACTTATGGCATCGACTATGATGAGACCTTTGCGCCCGTGGCGAAGATGAGCACAGTGCGAACACTCATTTCCTTGGCAGCGAATGAGGGGTGGAAGTTACACCAGCTTGATGTGAAAAATTGATCTATCTCCATGGTGATTTGTTGGAGGAGGTATACATGGAGGTACCACCAGGTTTCGGCACGAAACAGACAGCTGGTAAGGTGTGCAGACTCAAGAAGTCTCTTTATGGGCTGAAGCAGTCTCCTCGGGCCTGGTTTGACAGGTTTAGGAGAGCTATGGTAGGCATGGGGTATCGACAGACCAATGCAGACCATACAGTGTTCTTTAGGCGACATGGAGTTCACACTACAATGCTTGCTGTGTATGTGGACGACATGATTATCACTGGTGATGATGAGGGTGAGATTGCTCAGCTGAAGGCCAAATTGGGCAAGGAGTTTGAAGTAAAAGACTTGGGGCAGCTGAGGTACTTCCTTGGGATCGAGATAGCTCGTGGTGAAGAAGGGATTGTTTTATCTCAAAGGAAGTATGTGCTAGATTTGCTTACAGAGACAGGTATGCTAGGGTGCAAGCCTGCGGCTGCTCCCATTGACCAGAAGTCCAAGCTGAGTGCTGAGGCAGGAGAGCCAGTTGATAGAGAGAGGTACCAGAGGTTGGTGGGCCGCTTGATCTATTTGAGCCACACTCGTCCCGACATATCCTTTGCTGTGAGTGTGGTGAGTCGCTATATGCATGACCCTAGAGAGGGTCACATGGATGCTGTGTACCAGATTCTGAGGTACCTGAAGAGTGCACCAGGGAAGGGGTTGATCTTCAGGAAGAATGGGCACTTGAACATTGAGGGCTATTGTGATTCAGACTGGGCTAGTTGTGCCGATGACAGGAAGTCCACGTCTGGATATTGTATGTTTGTAGGGGGCAATTTGGTCTCCTGGAAGAGCAAGAAGCAAACATTGGTTGCGAGATCCACAGCCGAGGCAGAGTACAGGGCCATGGCATTAGGCGTGGCAGAGATGTTGTGGTTGAGAGCCTTGTTGGTGGAGCTCGAGGTGGACCGAGGGGCCCAAATGAAGTTATGGTGCGATAACAAGTCAGCCATCAGTATCGCTAACAATCCAGTGCAGCATGATAGGACCAAGCATATCGAGATCGATAGGTTCTTCATCAAGGAGAAGTTGAACAGTGGACTCCTGGAGTTAGGCCATGTTGCAACTAAAGACCAAGCAGCAGATTGTCTGACGAAAGGACTAAATTCGTTGGACTTAGCGAGAGGATGTGACAAGATGGGCTTAGTGGATATCTTTCGCCCATCTTGAGGGGGAGTGTTGAGATTTATTGTATGTTTATATATTGTTGGGTGTTTATGGGCCTAATTAGGATTAGGCCCGTGTCATTATGAGATAATCTAGGGAGAATCTAGGATAAATCTAGGGTATTAATTATAAGATTGCGTTGTAAGGCTATATAAGCCCAAATCATTAGTCAATAAAGAACAACTTTTGCTCATTAAACTTTAAATATATATAGTGAGAGGCGGATTTAAAGCTTAGTCATAGATGATTAAGTTATCTCTATGATTTTAAAATTTTAATTATGTATATTGAAATTTAGTTTAACCTCTTTCATAAATTATTAATGTTTACTAATAATTCAGTAATTAGTAGTTAAGAGTTATATTTATTAGTGTGGAGATTTAAATTCAAATCTCACCTATATATCACATATTATTTATTTTAAATTTCGGTTAATAATTTTCTAGTTCCGCTATGTAGCTTGATTGGTAGGCTGATCTCATATGAGGCTAAAATTTAAAATAAAAATGCACGTGACATTAAATTTGTACAGGTGATGTGGTATTTCTTAGGCTAATTATTTTCATTCCTGCATTTTCAGTTTTCTTTTTGTTTCCGCAGTAACATTAGAGAAAAGTTGTACTATGATCTTCACTAATTATGTGGTTTTTTTTTTTAGTCCTGCACTCGTCTCTGCGTCAATTTTCATAGGTATAAATACTTGAAAGATAAAATATTAATACTTGAAAAATAAGATACTAATACTTTGATGCGTAATTTGTTATGATCATTCCTTTTTCAGTCTTCCAATGGTCTCCGCGTCAACCTTTCTCTAATGAAGTAGTGGTCCCCGCATCAACCTTCCTCTAACAAAAATAGTTACCCTAATAGAAATAAATACTTCAGTACATAAGTATAAATACTTGATGTGTAACTTGATATGATCAAACGCCTGAAGATTAAACTTTGTACAATGTATATACATATATATATATATATATATATGAGATAGGCTAACATGCTTCTGGTAGAACTTCGGCCTCGTGCTTCCGGGGGCATATCTTAGTGTTGGATGTTCAAACAACAAATTCAAACCGTTAGATGTGATCTCTATATTAAAATCTGCTTGGAGACCAAATTTTACATTTTTTGGAATTTTTTTACTATTTATTAAGCCACTTTGAAAATTCCAGATCCGGGTGAACAGTAAAAACAGTCTGGACCATATGATCTGGAATTTTCAAAGTGGCTTAATAAATAGTAAAAAAATTCCAAAAAATGTAAAATTTGGTCTCCAAGCAGATTTTAATATAGAGATCACATATAACAGTTTGAATTTGTTGTTTGAACATCCAACACTAAGATATGCCCCCGGAAGCACAAGGCCGAAATACTTCTAGAAGCACGTTAGCCTATCTCTATATATATATATATATATATATAAATACTTCAGTGCATAGGTATAAATACTTGCAATATTTTGATATTAATACTTTCAGACGTCATCAAGCGCCATATGTACAAAAATATCAAGTTTTGCAGTTTCCAGATAGTTATGGCAATATTAATATTTTTAGAAACTTCCCCCTTCCCTATTTAGTTTGAGTGGTCCCCCACATATATTTATAGTGCGAGGACGTTTGCTTAATCCATTTATTAAAGTCTGGTTCATAATCAGATAATATTTCATATGTAATACACTCAGAATCCGTAATTCTCAACACATTAAACAAAATTGTCATTCCGGCCCCATACTGGATATGACATCAATCAGACGTTTCTTTATAGTCACCCATAGTCAATGTCAGAATTAGAGTCAGATTCTCCCTCCCAACCAATATTGGGATTAGCGAGGGTTGTTCACCATATGCGCATAAGGATTTCATAACCAAAGTCTAGTTTATAGCCCCTAGACTTTGTGGAGCTCAACATATTTCCATAAACATAAACTTGTAGTGACTCAACCATAATTCAGATTAGGAGAATAAAAAACAGTAAACCATACAAAATGACGGGTCAAAAATTTCATACAAAATCCAATTATAATTTATTTGGGTTACGCACGTGATGCTCCAATTCGAAAATATGCAGACAATCAGTTATTCAACATGAAAAACGAATAATAATTTGATTCTCAAAACTGAATATCAAACAAATCCAGTGAAACCCCGCACCTGATAACGTAGGGTACGATGTGATTCAAAACGCAATTACCATCTTGTAGGCACATCAGTTTGATTCGAATGGTTGAATTCATACCTCCGTCTAAAAGAATTTTCGATTCAAAATTAATATTCGATTTTACTTAGTTAACCTATATATTAAGCCTCTTTAAGATGCTAAAATGTAATATAACATTTCTAGCATATATATACATATACATATATACTTATGCAAGTTTATATCTATGCATATTCATTATAGCAATTATTATTTTACAAATCAGAGTCTCATTAATATTTACTAAAACTAATATTTTGTTAAAACCACAATAGTCAAGTCATAAATGAACATATAAAATATTTATTAAGACTGTCCTTTTAATATTATCAAAATTTTCAGGAATTAGGAAACTATTATCAAATCACATAAGGAAATCCATGTGCGCTATTACACCATGGAGTAGAGGTTTAAATATTAGGGAGAGCCTAGCTATCCCCCGTCAACCATCTCCCGTTTCATCCTCCGTCAGTTGCATTAATTAAGTGGGGGACCGCATAATTGTCAGCGTATTTTAGGAATTTGCAGAAAAGTATTCATATGTAACACAACTAGTATTCATTTATCTATATGAAGATATTCACATTTGCAATAGAAACATATTTGGATATATTACAACAAGAAAGTAGGGGACCACAAACAACATGTGTGGGGGACCGCACAACTGTCAGAGCATTAATTAAGTGGGGGACCGCATAACCGTCAGCGCATTAATTAAGTGGGGGGACCGCATAACCTTCAGCTCATTTTAGAAATTTGCAAAAAAAGTATTCATCTGTAACACAACTAGCATTCATCCATCTATATAAATGTATTCATCTTTGCAATAGAAGCATATTTGGACACATCAATCACTCATCTTTTACACGTTTTTAGAGATGGATTTTTTTTTTCTCCGTTCAATCTAACCAATATTTCTGACGATCTGTGAAGAATTTTGCAAATCTAAAACCACGAATGTCTTCTACACAATTTTCTCTTTCAAATGAGATCCATGATGACATACTTTCGAGTTGTCCGTTGCACAAGTATTCATACCTCGTCACAAGTATTCATCTCTCATCGAGCAAGTATTCATCATCGTCGTGTAAGTGTAAAGTATTCATACATATAAGTTAAAGTATTTATACCTAAGATATTAAGTATTCATCTCTAAAACATTAAGTATTCATTCATACACCTCTAATTTTTTCAAAATTTGTTTTTCTGTCATTTCTTAGTACTTAGTACGCACTGGTCTAATTTACCATTAATGAAGCTTTGTTCTTTGCAAATAACGCGCTACTGCATGAGGAAGAGGAACATAGACATGACGGATCTGACCCGGCGGAGGCGGAGGCGGAGGTGGGAGGTGGGAGGCGGAGGTAAGAGACGAAGGTGGATGTGGGAGAGGGAGGCGGAGGCCGAGAGGGAGAGGTGGGAGAGGGAGAGGCGGAGGTGGAGAGGGAGAGGTGGGAGAGGGAGGGAGAAAGAGGAAAGAAATAAATGGAGAAAATTGGGTAATTAATTTGTAGGGCCATTAGATAGTTAGAATTTGTAATTATAGTTAGAAAAGGTAGTTAGTTAGTTGGGGGATGAAATGGGGGATGGGTAGATGGGGGAAGATATAATTACCCTAAATATTATTATTCTTTCAAAGATAGATGATATTATAGAGGATGACATGGGGTCCCTCTTAATAATATTCATTCTTAATTATATGTTTGCATGTTTTGTAAAATATTTCAATTAAATAAATTGCGGGCATTTCAATCTATTAAATTGTTTATTTTCAGACTTTATAATTTATAAATTCTACAAAATTTTAAGATTAATAAAAGACTATCAATTACATTAAAATGCTAGATTTAAAATAAAAATAATATATGAAATGCAACAAAGCTGATAAGGATATCATAACAGAATAAAGTCACAAATAGGAGAATAGAATTTTATATGAACCTTGTTTTAGAAAAAAATAGAAAGACGAGTAGAAAACAATTATCAATGGCGTACAAAACAATTCAACACCAAGTCTAGACGGTAATAAAAGGTCGGTTTTGCCATCTGCAAAAAGCCAAAAAGCATATTAGATTTTGAAATAGTTACCGAGGAAAGTTGCTTCGAGTGTAGCGGGTCTTCACAGAAGGCCAGTCCATACTCCATAGTGACAAATTAATTATTCGGGTTCGGTTCGGCGGGGTCAAAAATTCGTGATTCGGGAATAATTCGGGTATAATTCGGGAATGATTCGGTATCACAGAGAAGCAAAAAAAAAATTCCAAAAAAATATATGTACTTATTTTAATTTTTAATTTTTCAACTTTTTTAATAAAATTTGGAGGAAAAAAAAATGTTTGCGAAGTGCTAAGAATTTGATACATATCATATTTGGAATTAGTTAATTAAATATTTGATTTAAATCAAGGGTACCACTGAAGTTGATACATATCATATTTTGTCACTATGATGGTACCCACGTGATGGGGTCCAGATATGCTTTTCAAAATTAAAAAATGTGCCTAAGCTTCACCCACGTGGTGGGGTCCTGCCATGTGGATTTCACTCATGCACGGACTACAAAGTACAAACTACAGAGTACAGACTACAGAGCAACGACTTTATACGCGAATAATTCGTAAAAACCGTTTTTTTCGTGTTTTATTCGCGAATAAATCGGTAAAAATTCGGTCAACCGTTTTATTCGCTGTTCGGTTCGGAAACCTCAAAAAAACATTTTATTCGCGAATAAAACGCGAATCATGTCACTATGAAGGCCACCAATAGATAGCCCAATAATACAGCTAAATACAGAATCGTTACACGGATGACTATAAAGAAATAGCAATTTCACCTACTTCTATTTTTTGGAACAATTTAGACTGGCATTCGACTTCGAGTTCAACAGCAGACAGTAAAAAAATAACAGCCAAGTTAAAAAGTAAAATCAATAATAAAAGAAGAGAGAAAAATAAAATAAAATAAAACAAAACAATTATTTCGCCTCTTTGACCTCTGGTCGCCTCCCCTCGCCTCTAGTTCTAGGTTTCCCTGCTCCGTCGTCTCTCTTTCTTTAGAAAGGATCTAGGGTTTTCTTGGAGAGCCGGATACAATATGGCGATGCAAGCGGGCTTCGGGCTCGGGAGAATTATTTTGTTCATCTCAGCTGGTAATCGAGTTCGATATTTCCTTGGTTTTGTTTTGTTATTTCATCATTGTTTATTCCTTGGTAATTTACTATATTTTTTCGTTTGGTTTGAACTTGTAGGAGCCGCTGGTACAGTTGTGCTGAAGAACAATAAACTATCTGATCTCCTTGGTGAACTTCAGGTTCTAATGCTTTTTTTCGTGTTTAATTTGTATGATTATGGTTCTTCAATTGATATTTGGTAATAACTAAAATTGTTTCCTGTATAGGATTTGGTGAGGGGATTGGAGACATCCAAAGAAAAGGGTGGGACGGATGGTGATTCAGAATTAAATGATGTTCTTGCTTCTCAGGTAATATTTATTTTTTGAGATAGATTTCTCATTGAATAAGTGGTCTTGTTAGTTCTATATCTTATTATTTTATTATTCCTAAGGTTTACACAAATATGCAAAACTACAAAAAAAAAAAATCAAAGAAATTCTACTCTTTTCCTCAGTTTGTGCTTATGAGTTGATTGTATAGACCTTAAATTGATTGGTTTGTGTTGCATTGATAAAGCACCAAGTTTATAAGATAATCCTGTTGTATGGTGGGTGAGTGAGGAAATGTCTATAGCGGGGGATATTTTATGGAAGTTTTGTGAAATTATAAGTAAAGTTCTGTACAATTGTATGGTAAATTTTCAAAATCAGTGCCAGTGGGTTCATTTAACCCACAGGCTGCCATGTAGATACAGCCACCTCTCTTGCATCTTTTTTAAGCCATGAAATCATCCTTTTCTTTTCAGCTATACCCTTACACGCTGAAAATTATCTTTCTATGCTCTCCTGCTGACTGTATTATTCTTTCAATTCCATTCTTATTTTTTTGGGTGTAGATCATTACCAAAATTGTAGATTGGAACCAGGATTTAGCCAAGTTATTGCATACAAGTTACAAAAATCTGGTCCAATAAACAGCACCTTAAGTGACTGTTAGAGATGCCCTCTAGAAACCAGAATTTGAAAAAACAAAAATCTGTTAGTATAATTGATACTAATCGGCAAATCAATCCTCCCAAACCCATTTCCTTGGTATTGCATATGAAGTTATTCTTCTCTGAAGGTCGCTAGGTAAATTAAACTATTTTACCAATGATTATACAAACTAAACAAAAAATGCAAAATGTACAAACAAAAGGGGAAAGGGAAAAATATAAGAAAAAAAGGCTGGTCCAGTAAGCAGCCCCAAAAGGACTGTCAGTAGGGGTGAAAACGGTATGGATAATATCCGATCCGTATTCAAAAATTAGATGTTGATATCCGATATCCGAATATCCGTGTGGATATGGATACTGATATGGTTTTACGTTTCAATTATCCGGATCCGAATAGTAGATATATACTATATATTTTAATATATATTATGAAAAAAAATATGTTATTCACCATTATAATTAGATAAATATTATGAAATTTAGTATTTTTTAATATTTTTTTAATAAATATCCGATCCGATCCGTATCCATATCCGCATCCGTCTGATATCCAATCCGTATCCGTATCCGGAAAATTAAAAAGGGATATGGATATGGTTTTACCACTATCCGCTCCGTATCCGCTCTGTTTTCACCCCTAACTGTCAGAATACCCTTGAGAAACCAGAATATATTTTTTTTTTGTAAAGCATAATTGATATTAATCTGCAATTCGAACTCCAATCCTAATCCCTTTTTCCTGGTAGTGCATATGAAGTTATTCTTTTATCTGAAGGTCGTTAGGTAAACTAAATCTTTTACCAACCATTTTACAAACTAAACAAAAGATGCGATACTAGAATACTGACAAAAGGTGAAAGAGATAATAGATGAAAAAAAGGCAACTATTGAATTTTTCTGCGAAAAACACAAGTACATAATATTACTGAGGGGGCTGATACATGGGAAGTAAGCTTCAATGGTAGAATCAAATCCTTCTTAGGTGGAGCACAAATCAAATTATTGTTAAAACCAATTCCAAAAATGTTACAAGTAGACTACTGTACATAAATTGCTTTGACTAGGGTTAATACTCTTTCAATTTTTAAGTTTATTTTCATGCTGAAAGCAACTTCTGTGTTTTATCTAGGTTCGCCGTTTGGCTATGGAGGTACGCCAACTGGCTTCTTCACGCCCTATTACTGTTCTAAATGGAGGGTCTGGTCAATCAGGTACCACTTATCTCATCCTAACTTGTTAAATGTTTCTATGATTCTATTTGTGATTTTAGTCTGTCCTTCATAGAAGCATTGTCATTGGTCAAGTTTGTTTTCCTATTTGAGACAGAAAATATGTAGCCTTTGTCCATTGATGCGGTGAATAGAAAAATATTTATTAGGTTTATGTGTTATTTGTTGCAGGAATTTCAGGACTTATAGTACCAGCTGCTACTGTGGGTGCTCTTGGTTATGGATACATGTGGTGGAAAGTATGTCTGTCTTTTTTTTTATTATTTCCTTTAAAAGACAAATCTTGTAGCTGTCTTATGTTGCATACAAGCAAAAGCTCAAATAATCATAGGGTTAGGTGCTTCAACATACTGAGTGAAGGAACCAGAACATTTTATTACTTAGTCTAGTACTAATCTAAGTGCATCATTTTTTTTCTTGGAAAGTTTAGATATATATCCCCGTTGAACTGAAAAAATCAGACATTTCCCCTGACAAAGCAGAATATGGTGCAGTCTGAAAAATGTGAAATATGATATCTACTGTCCTTGTCTAATTTCTTGTGAAAAGAATTGGGGCCGAAAGGGTATAGAGAGGAACCTTTTTATGCTATACGGGTGTTTCCTTTTGAGACATGATAATTGCTTAATCAGTATATTCTGGATATCTATCTTTTTTCTCCAAGAGTAATGTTTACTCTTTCGCATGCATGGGGATAGGGGGGTGTGATGTTTTTGGTCCTTCCAGGCATGCACATGAATTGCTCTTATTTGCTTATAGAGGCATCATAGATATACCAACTATCTTTTTGCTTGTTTCTGTTTTCTTAATGGATTCTTTAGGGGTATAAGTTCTCAGATCTGATGTATGTGACCAAGCGCAACATGGCCAACGCTGTTTCTGGCATGACCAAGCACCTTGAGCAAGTCTCTTCTGCTCTTGCGGTGAGTATTTTCACTTTTTATCAATGTTTCACACACACCAATACCATGTCATTACAAAATCTTTATTTTTTTTTTTCATTTTTAGTCGGCCAAGCGGCATCTAACACAGCGCATTGAGAGATTGGATGATAAACTGGATGAGCAGAAAGAAATCTCTGGTATCATCAAAAAGGAGGTATGCTTGACTATTTCACGTCTTAGTTCTAATTTTTTTTTTTACATTGGTTGGTTAATTTGTGACCTCATTCATCTTTTTGGTACTTCGTAGGTTACTGATGCTCACCTGAAAATTGTGAACATTGGGACAGAAATAAACAGCATCAAGCAGCTAGTCTGGGGCCTGGTATGAAAAGTTATCTTCTTGATTGGTTGATTTTACATAACATTCTGACAAAAGAAGTTGAAAATAATGTGGCTGTTTGTTTCTCTTTTAATACTATCAGGATGAGAAGATGAATTCAATGGAAGACAAACAGGTAATTTGATTCTTATTAGTCAAGTGTTTGAGTGATCTAGTTCTACATTGGACTATGAGATAAATTTGTATATTGGTTTAATGTTTAAAACCTTCAAACTAAGTTCAGTTCTAATGGTTGTTTTCTTTTCTAATGGCAGAACTTCTCATGTGCTGGTGTGATGTACCTCTGCCAATTTATCGAGGGTAAAGGTGGCAAAATGCCGGAGTTCCTCCAGGTATCTTTTTTAGATTAAAAATTTAAATTAACTAATATAGTGTTTATTTGCACCTACTTTAGCTTACGTAAAATCATATAAGTTGTTTTTGTTCTTGGTGTATGGGATTTTGATTATATAAGCCTGCATGAGAATGGAGGCTTTTTAATGCAAAAATTAATTTGTACTAAGTTTGTTCAGTAGGAGTGGACATATGGACATACCTATATTTTTCTTTTTTTTCGAAATTATTTTTACTCAGAATTTATGCTGCATTATGTTATTTCAGGATACCTCCAAACTGGCAGGAAAGCGTTTTATTGGATGTGGAGAGAAGGATAGTGTGAAGGTACTCTTCATTTAGAATTTTAAATTTCACCTTTTAAGGTACTGTACGATAGTTGAAGGATTATCCACTGGTCAGTCTCAGTAATTATACAGAATAATTGCCTTTTCTGTGAATCCTTTTTTTCTGGACTTTTTTGGTTGTAGTTTCACAAGCTCTTTGAATAAATTGGTAGTTTCTTGTGGCTGTTAACAAATGGAAGGATATATTGACAATCATTTACTTTGAGAACCATGACAACCAACGTCAAAATTACGAAGTAGAAAAGTGAAATTTTATGTGTTCTATATCATTTGATGAGGAGGGTTCCAATACCTCGTGCCTTTTATACCTCATATTTTATATCTTCGTTTTCAAGGTCTAAATTGCTGATCCGAACCGCTCAACATGACATCCATACTAAAATATGTCTGGGATGAAATTTTATAATTTTTGGAATTTTTTTACTATTTTTTAAGAGGTACAAAATTATTGTTTTTGAACGGTCCAGAAATAGTGATTTTGTACCTATCTTAAAAAATAGTAAAAGAATTCCAAAAATTATAAAATTTCATCCCCAGGCATATTTTAGCATGGATATCATATTGAGTTATTCGGATTGACAATTTGGACCTTGAAAACGAAGATATAAATTATGAGGTATGATGAGGTATGAAAGACATGAGGTATTGGAACCCTCCTCTTATTTGATAGGTTGTGTAAAATCAAATTTTGTTGCAATTTGAAAATTGTTTGTTGCTGATCAGAAGTCTGGTTGGACTTAACTATTAGATTTAATTGTTTTTGAAATTGCACCAGATTTCTTACAAACCTATGATTAATTTTGATAAGCATTGTGTTTGTTTTCGTTTGTCAAACAAATTCAATAGCCTATCCTTAATATTATGGCACACAACGGATACCTGAGTAAACAAGTTAACAAAATAAAAAAAGTTAGCTTTATGGAGTCCATTTCAGTTATAGTGGCACCAGTTTGATATTGCTGTTCAGTGAGGATTTGTCCAATTTAGGTTGTTTGTTCTTTACATCATTTCTTTTAATATATAAAATAAGAACTTCTGTATTTCTGTGTTTGGGAGCATGTGTGTGCACATGTGTTATATTTTCAAGGTCACATGCTATTTCATAAGTAAGAACCCTTTTAACAACTTTTTTGGTACTTGAAATTATCTAAGAAAGTCAAACTAAGTCCTTTTTTCCTTTATTGGATATATCCTTATGATTGCTGTTGTTCTTCTCTCTTCGTTTATTTACAGGGGCTGCAACACTTGATAGAAGCTTTTGAATCAGGAGCTATCAGCAATGGTGCTGACGACAAAGTCCCCAGGTATGTCAATTTGATAATGGAATATTACAATCTTTTGTTGTGTCTGGTTCCAGTGAGGTCTATAGAAATTGAATAGTATACTTGTGTTATCTGCCATCATGATTCTTTACTGAATGTTTACATCAGAAAGTTCTCTTTTTATTTACAATTCTTTCCTTGGTGCAGGACCGCCACGGTAAAAATGCTATTGTAAATTTCCTTAATTGCAATACGAGGATCTAAGCTTCCATCATCAGTGACCTATGTAGTAAAGTTTGTTTGGTATTTGTATTAACACTTTATTTAGGTTGTGATCCTGATCTTGGATCCTTATGATAGTTGTGAAGCGATAAAAAGTTTTCCTTTTGTGATATGTGAATAGTAAAAAAGAAAAAAGAAAAAAAAAAGAAAAACCCTGATGTGGGGACCTCTGCAGTATGCAAGATGAAACACAAAATGGGTTGCTATTGCATTTGGTTTTCTTTCTGTTGTTGGATTGCTCTTAGATTCTTGTCATGTTCTATTTTGAAGCTACCAATTGCTAATGAGCTGCTGCTGCTGCCACTTAATCAATAAAGAAAATTAAACAATGTTATTGGTTGTTGAAGCGAAATTTTGTTTGGTTGACTATTGTGTTTTTGAAAGAGGGTTTTTTTTTATTTTTTTTATTTCATGTGCTCAAGTGGAGCCCTCTGTAAGAAGATCCGTCAATAAGTAACTAATTTTGAAGTGTTAATGCGCAACTTTGGTTAACATTGAAATAGTATGGTTTTGGTAGCAGCCGTCTCCACCATGTTTAGATTTTTCGGGTGATATTACAACGTACAAATCACGAGTATTTGTCAGATTGATCATGATTTCTTGGGTTTAGTGCAAATCTTAATTTTATGTTTTAAATTTAACCTCATCTATTCATTATTATTTCAACTTTCAGCAAGTCATATGAACAAATGTATTAAAATATAGTTTGTTTTGGGCCTTAAAAAATGGGAAAACAGCAAGTATCTTCGCTAATACAAATTTTGGATTTAACTTGAGAAAAGGATTAAAGTTTGGATATAACATTGTCGCTTTGTCTTAGAAAAGCAAACTTAGAAAGAAAACAAGGTTCCGGGATAAATCTTAAGAACTGTCTTATGGAGACGCCACATGCAATTTACCAAAACCAGGAGGTTGTATTGCAAGTTTGCAACCAAATGCCACAATCCTCGATTTTGGATAACCACGAAAATATTTTCGTTTAAAGTAACATAAGTAACACATACGTATTTATAATAAATATATGTAAAAAACAACTAACTTATTCTTAATTGCACTGTCTGATACAGTAATTCGCTACCTTGATTGGTCTGGGTGTCGGTACCGATACTGGTACGTGAAGAATAAATAATTTCTATTGAGGGCCCATTTACAAATTTAATATGGTTCTAAATCTTTTTTCTGTTTTTATTATCTCGAATCAAGGTGAAAAACAAAGCATAAATTTTACCTGGCCTTGAATAAATCATGCTATTTAAGTAGAGTATAATTTTCAGCTAAGAACTCGTTTTCAAAAAATCATGTATACAAGTATACAACAATGTCGTCTTACCGTACTTTGTATTTTCCATTTCCCATTGTTACATATATTTATTTCTTTAATTACGACTCCACCTAGCAAATTACGAATTGATATTTTAATATGGATAACAAACAAAACAAGGAAGCCAAGACGCAATAAAGCATCAAAATTGCTATTTGCTAATGTTTCTCATCTCCCAAAAATCACAAGTGCAAGCACAAAACATTAAATACAACTTACTCGTGCTAAAAGAAAAAGAAAAGAAACCAACAAATTAAACAATGGTACTGTATTAAGCTATAACCATGAGGTCATTTAAAGTTTATACTAGCAATTGTACAATACACGTATTTTGCATATATCTAAAAAAATCTCAAATAACTGCATAAAGCAAGGTGCATAATGCAAAAGCGTGTAGGCCAGTTGGCATTCTCATCATGCAGGAAGAAACATCTGAAATATAAATGGAAAATTTGTTTTCAGCATCAAAATATGTGTCTGCATCAACCTACTAGTTTCAGCTACACCCCTCTGAATCTGATGATTAGATGAGCAATATTAAAACCACCCATTTTAACCTGTTTTTTTGCCTTTTATTCTGTGAAATATGTAAAATTAAAATATACCACTCTGGCTTCTGCCAAGGGTAGATGCTGTATCTGGTCATACCTTTAGATTTATCGGTGTCAACCTTTGAATCATTAAATAAAGAGATTTCCAAGAGACGAGGATTTGTCGCTTCTTGACTGTCCTGCTTGCCTCCTCAAAGGAGGGGCATAAACAGTAATTGGCAGGACCCACTCCCCCTTCTCTCGTGTCTCTACAAGTAGAGGATGCTCATACCTGCCAACTCATCAACAAAAAGTCAAAAAGTATTAGTTAACTAATAAATGATAGAACATTTCATGTTATACACCTTGCAGAACAATAAACAACCCCGATACCACCAACAAAAACAAGGTCAACAGCAATGAAGCCACATGGTCAGGATCAAATGACCCCACTGGTATTTGCAAAATTACCTTGTAATATATAGAAGATTAATTAATTTTACACCAATGTTTTTAAATTTGTTATTATTGACACCACCATGAGTATTTTCTCCCTCCACCGCTGAAGGTAACATCACCATTTTCATCATCTCCTTAGTACTTGAAAAATACAAAAATAAAAAAGATACCCAAACAATCCCTGGGTTTCTCTTGCATTTATTAAAGGTACTTTAGACCTTGGGCATCTATAGAAAATAAAGGAGGGTGCTTTCCAAAAGTTATATTCCACACTTTCCATTTTGCATCAATAAATAAAAAATATTACATCATGTCTGAAATGAAGCAACTTTTCATATGTGCCCCAATAGAAAATTTTGGAAATGGCAAAGTACCTAAAATGTTACACCTAGGAAGGAAAGAAAACATGAACAATCTCCTTCATTTTCAAATTTCTTCAGAGTAGATAAAAATTGAGGTGGAAAAGGTGGTTTGGACCATATATGGAAAAAAAAATTGAGGGAGAACTGGGGCATATACAACCTTTCTGTTTCTATGAATTGCTAAGACAAAATGAAAGTTATGTAGGGCACATATGAAATTGCTCCATCACATAAAGCAAAATGTAAAAAAATTATAAAAAGGAAAAAGAAAATGAAGTTGTTACCTAGAGATATCCAAACCCTCAGGGGTTGTGAAAAACTCGAATTTAAGAGACCATTGTACAGAGACTTTAGGGGTAGAGAAGGTCATGGGCCCATCAATTGGTACTGAAAACAGAAAACTCGTTTGACGGATGTCAGCCACCACCACATGATGCTCACTATGTACCTAAACCATATACTACAATATCAGAGAGAGATAGAGACAGAGAGAGAGTGACCATGCCAGAAGCAGGTAACTACAAGACGGTTGCAAACATAGCTCCAATAATTTGCATTATACTGATATATTGCTCTTAAACCATGACAGTCAAGGCTAATACTTAGTGACCATGATAGTAACAATTATTTTGTATTGTGGCTTTGGCTTGTACTAGGGTCTATGCAGAACTGTCACCTGGTACCAGAACAAACCACAAAAACAGAGTACTACTTAAGCCAAAGTGTACCTTTGTTATTGTAGGAGACCCTCTTCTAGAAGGATGTATGTACTGCTGATTTATTGACTCTGATGTCTCCAATGTAACAGAAACCTTCACAAGTTGAAGGCAGGAATTTTTGACTCGTAAGTTTGATACTGATGAGAAACTAAACAGAAAGTATAAGATAAACCAAAGATACATGTTTTCTTCATTTACTTCCATTACCTCAAGGCATCTCCGGGTTTGATCTTCATGAAAAAATTTAAGTGTGCCCCCAATCTGCTTGGGAGAAAATTTTCACAATTTAAATAAAGCAAATTGCTCATGCAAAACTCTGATTTTTTAATAAGATCGTACCAGAACTACACTAGTAAAACAATCAATGGTGAGCAATAAAATCTAATCAACAAAGGAGGATGCAGATATTGGAGTTGGGGAAATTACCATATCACCAAAGTAATAGGTGGAGTCAGAGTTCTTAGGCGAGAAACGTAGAAGGACATTACCATCAATTTTTATATTGTATGATCTTCCTCTGAACCCTTCTGCTGCACAGTAAAATGTAATATGAATATCTTTATTTCTGCTAACTTTTTAAATTGCCAACTGTGCTTCAAACAACAAACCCTAACCATTGATCAAGATCTACTTCAACATTGATGCACATACACCGTAGATTTGCAGATCTGTTAGCTTGTTTGTACAATATTAAGAGTTCTGACTCTTTGAAGTTGATGTGCTAAACAAACTTCTCAAGCTTTCAGTTCTGATTATCTTAAGCATGTATAAAATGAACTAAAAATTAATAAATTTCGGGGCATACGCAGATCAATCATGAAATAGATCTTCACCAATGGTTTTTTGATTAATCGTTTGAAGCCCACTCAAAGACTTGACAATCAACCTCAAGGACCTCCTTAGTGAGCTTAGGAACTCCCCATTACTCTCGCTGTTATTGAAGGATTTTTAACATTTAATTTCAATATTTTAGAAGACAATAATCCAAAAAAGGAACTTCTTATTTATCAGAAGGATTAACTTTCAATAAGACAAAAAAAGAAAAATAACAGTCCCTCAAAAAAATAAATTTGAACATGTAAAGATTCCAAAAGAGGCACAAACATTGTGGAGATAATCACAAATGCAACAAAATTCAGCATCTTGATGTTAATAAGTAATAGCTAAGAAACTTTTAAAAATAACAAGCACAAATAAATGGTTATCAACCTTACCTAGTTGTGTGCAGGGTCCAACCAAAATAAAACAACTAAACAAAGAAAAGGTATAACTAAAACATCAGTTAAGGTGTTACATTAGCCTGCAATTCCACCATTTTCTATACACTATCCATCAGTTCGAAGCCAACCACAAGCATAACCAAAACTTTATTATTTGAATTTTAGCAAAAAAATAAGAGAGGAAATGGATTGTTAACAACTCAACTTACATGAAGCTGGATCCAAATATCTAGGCGTAAAAGGGGGTCCTGGATCTTCTTTCAAGAAATTACTTGGTAAATCCAAAGAATTCCTTTCTTCATTTGAGGATATGTTAGGCAGAGAAATGCTCAGCTTTCTTTGAGGTGAGACTAAACCTGTAGGTCATATTAAAATATCTATTATTAAGATAATTTAATGGTTCTTAGTCACACTGGTATAGTACTATATAATGGAACAGAAACAAAGACAAGGCTTTTCAAGGTACCCCTTTTATAATTCACTTACGCTAAATCAAAACAATAGCAATGGTTACAGACTAGTGCTTGAATATTCCACAAGGGTAGCGTACTAGGAAAAATCGTTCATTTTACACAAGTATGATACGTTAAGTTTTATTATTTAATAAATATTATTTATTTATTAATCTCCCGGATGTTTCCTTCAAACTAAATAGGGTACAAACCATAACAACACTCTAGAACAGGTAGGAACAAAATATTACGGTGAAAAATGATTTGTAGCAAAGCATTTATCAGAAATAATAAGAAATCATAATAGGTGATAATCCCTAGTGCTAGATCATGGAATCAATGTGAGTTGTAATTAAGTTCCAACAAACTGTAAATAGAGTAAGCAATGACACCTCATTTCACACTTAAATTCCAGCTATATTATTTCTCAATTAGGTGCTGGTACTTTACCTGGACCAGGTTCTTCCACAATCTCTGAAACAGAGAGCTGAGACAGTTGTTTGTATGGGGGGAAAACAGGGCCTGCAGGAAGCCTTGAACTACTAAAGGACTGGTTTGAAAGGGAATTTCTGAGGGAAGAGAATTCGAGATTGTTTGCATTTGCAGGATTATAAGACGAAATTGATGACACCTCATCCCTCGAGCTATCATATCCTTCTTCTGTTTCATCTCCATTTTCATTAACCCTTGTCTGAACAAGTCAAAAGATAAAGCAAATTATTGGAGTATACCATTTTGGTATCCTACTAGTCTAGTTTGACATTGACAACTTGCCTCTTAATTTGTTACTACTTGTTGTTCTGTTCTATGGTAAATTTAAATGATTAAACGCAAACAATATAAATAACATAACTAAAAAGTAAAAAAAATAAAAAAAAACAATAAATGTAAGTGTAATGTTTTTCTTTTTTATTTTCCTCCAGCTGCTATTTAGACTCATATTTTGTGCCGAACATAAAAAAACAACCACCAAATGAACCATTACTTGTATAACAAAATTGATGACTCTGAAAAAAATAACAAAGTTACACAGTACTAACCCATTCAGAATCTTCGTCTTTCTCTTTCCAATACATAGACAACTGATCTGTAATCACTGGTAAATCTCCTGAATTAAGAGGAAATGAAGACAAATCATTTACCTCGTGTAGCTACATGTGCTAGAATTAAAATTGACAAAATTTTACCTTCTTCACTCAATAAATTGACGTTTTTTTGAGAAACCCATATCTGTAACGGAGCTCTAGCTTCCTTCAATTTTTCAAGTCCAAAATAGAAAACAAGAATGAATTATAAGCACTAATACAAAAAATGTAAGACTATATTTGCATTTACTGCAACAAAAACTTCCTTAAATAATCCTTTTAAATATAATCCAACAAATAGTACAGTAAATATTAAAAATGTGAATAAATAAGGAGTAGAACGAGATCGTACCAACTTGAAGAAGTTACCCGTGGGGCCGTTCTGGTGCTCTGCATCTAAATAAAGCCACCTAGCATATAATGTGGCTCTAACATAGTAAACGTATCGAATGCTCGTACCTCTATATGAAGGTGGCAATAACTTTGGCAGGTCCACTCGTAAAATATCTAAAAGAAAATATCATTTTAATGATTGCTTAATAGCAATTGCTATGGGTAACCATCTCCTACTAAAGACATCCCAATTTTTTGCTTAATTTGACTGTTTTTTTTTTTTTTTTTTTTGTTATTCTTTGGTTTTGTTGATTGTACTGAGGCTCAATTACATACTTCATAGAATTAAGTGCAAATAAAAAACAAAATTATAATAGGTACAGGCAGCAATATGGTACATGATGTAACAGTAATGGGAAGCCGACCTTGAGCAAGTAAAAATGAAAAGAACAATATTCAAATTTGCCTGAATGATGGTAGAATAAGCATAATTTGTATTCTATCAGATGAATAAAGAAATGCAAGAGAGAGTACTTACAAGTTTTTGTACTTCCAGAAGAAACAACCACTTTAGAAACTACAGATGATGCCAACGAATCCAAAAACACATTCTCACCTATGTAAATTAAATTAAATATTGTAATAAGCACCAGATTACCAAAAATTAGCAAAGCAACTCAATCATTCAATAATATCGCATCCAGCAATTTATGTTTTTATTTACATCCTCTTCCTTGCATTTACAATCACTAAAAGTACACTTTTGACTTCCCGCTCTTAATTTCAGGTATTTGTTCAGAGTTCAGACAATAATGCCTGCAATATATATATATATATATATATATAGAGATGAGCTATGCTACTACATGGAGTAAAACGCGTTTGTACTTCACGCCGTATTTTTATTTTGAAAGTCCAAACGACCGATCCGAACCGCTCAACATGATCTCCATATTGAAATGTGCCTGGAGACCAAATTTTACATTTTTTAGAATTTTTTTACTATTTATTAAGCCACTTTGAAAATCTGAAAATCCGGGTGAACAGTGAAAAACAGTAAAAAATTCTGGACTGCCGGATCAGTGATTTTCAAAGTGGCTTAATAAATAGTAAAAAAATTCTAAAAAATGTAAAATTTGGTCTCCAAGCACATTTCAATATGGAGATCATGTTGAGCGGTTCGGATCGGTCGTTTGGATTTTCAAAATAAAAATATAGCGGCGTGGAGCACCAACGCGTTTTACTCCATGTAGTAGCATAGCTCAATTCTATATATATAGAGCTTGGCTACTATGCTTATATAAGCAAAAGCCCACATATGCTTAAATGAGCATTTTTGCGTTTTCAATGTTCAAATGGTCGATCCGACCGTTCATCTTGTTCTCCATATTAATATGTGCTTGGAGACTAAATTTTACATTTTTCTGAATTTTTTTACTATTTATTAAGCCACTTTGAAAGTTTCTGATCTGGTGGTCCAGAATTTTGGAAACACTGTTTTTACTGTTCACCCAGATCAGCAATTTTCAAAGTGGCTTAATAAATAGTAAAAAAATTCAGAAAAATGTAAAATTTAGTCTCCAAGCACATATTAATATGGAGAACAAGATGAACGGTCGGATCGACCATTTGAACATTGAAAACGCAAAAATGCTCATTTAAGCATATGTGGGCTTTTGCTTATATAAGCATAGTAGCCAAGCTCTATATATATATATATATATATATATATATATAGAGAGAGAGAGAGAGAGAGAGAGTACGGCTAATGCGCTTCCTCTAGTATATCAACAATATGCTTCCGGCCTCTAAAATCTATCGAATAGGCTTCAAATGACGAATCCAAACCGTTCAAACCAATCTCCTTACCGAGAGATTCGTTTTCATATAAAAAATTTTAATTTTCGAATTTATTTACTATGAAGTCAAGCGGTAAAAAAAAAGAGCAAAATAGGGCATTAAAACGCGCACAAAATCCTTCATATTTTGACCGCTTGACTTGATGGTAAATAAATTCGAAAATTAAAATTTTTTATATGGAAACAAAGCTCTCGTTAAGGACATTGGTTTGAATGGTTTTTGAAGCCGATTCAATAGATTTTGAAGGCCGGAAGCATATTGTTGATATACTAGAGGAAGCGCGTTAGCCGTACTCTCTCTCTCTCTCTCTCTATATATATATATAAAGTTCAAAATGCAGAATACCTCTCTTTTCCTTAGAACCTGGCATGGACCTCTGAGTTGCATACCACTGGCTATCAACCTTCTCCAAACCTTTAACCTCAAAAGAAAGCCCCTCAACCAAGAGAGAGAGACTGTCTTCCTCCTCCTGCCCTTCTCTCTGCTCTCTAGGGTTAAAGATCTCTATACTGACTGTAACAGCCTCTCCCGGACGATATGCCTCTTTGTCAGTAAAAAGCTTAATAAAGGGAGAAACATCTCTCTTTTTTGATGAATTTGTGTTGCTTTCTTCACCCCATACTACACTTTTGATGAGAGACGAGAGCCTTAGAGAAGACAATGACATCTCTATAGGAAACAAAATATTCCCATTCAAAAGGGGGCCATCTGGAAAGACAAACTACTGTGTTGCTATGCAATCAATAAGGACAGGTGGGGATCAAACAGAGAAGTCTCTCTGAAAGGCACACGATAGGATAGAAGGGAGAACTTTGGTGGGTTGGGGTTTACTCTGATCGGAATGAGCTTCTACAAAATTTCAATAGACTTCAATTAGAGTTGATTTTAAAAACAATAACAAAACTGATTTAAAATGTAAAATTTTAAAACGGAATGAATAAAAGACAGGAGAATTCATTGCTGACCAGCTACTAAAAATCCTAAATTTTCATTCAATTTACAGTCTTACCACTGATCTAGGTTTCAGTTTATGCTAAAAAAGCAAAATTCACAAATAATAGAGAGAATGGGAATTTACAGACGAGGCACAACAACATTGTGAGTTTGTCGGAGAAGAGATAAAAGTTTTTCTCGCCTTACCCCCAAAATCTACTCTCAGCGTAAGAAAGAAAACGGTAAGAAGGAAGGATCGCCACTCGGTTCCGTACGATTCTCGTCAAATACCAACTCTATTACCAGGATTTGGCAGCGCGATTCCGCCCTCTTCAAATCGGAGAAAGGAGAAAGGAGAAAGGGTTTCGATCAAGGGGCGACACTGGTGGAAATCTGGATGAAAACGAACACAGTAGAGAGGGAATGAGGAGAGTAAATAATGGAATTCATATCACCTGTGGTAAATCAAATTTTGAGTTTAGATCAGAACCGATCGATCTGCTTTGGCACGGATATTAAAGAATCCCGTGCATTCCACTTCAGATCGGATTGGCCCGGATTCTGATCGGACGGTCCAGATCCAAACTCATCCCGATCTTCCCGATTCTGATTCTGATTCGATTTAGAGGTCTGGCCGTGAAATTCCTTGAATCAGCAAAGAAGAGGTAACAAATTATATTTATTGGTGAATTCAGAGCCTGTTTGTAACAATGTATTTTCTTTTTTTTTTGAAGTTCTGTAGATTTTTACTGTAGCCCAACTAGATATTAAAGCAAGCCCATTAGCCCAATAACGGGAAAGCTCTCGGTCTATCCTTGGTTTTGTACTGGACAGGTCATATTAAGTTGAAGAAAAAGGTGCAGGAAGAAACCCAGAAGTGGATTTCTCATGAAGATATCATGGATGCAATCCCTTCACGTGTGATTCTACCAGGAGAGAAAAATAGCATACTTTTTCAGCTGATGGAATACTATTCCACCTAAGAAAGTGCTTGAAGAACACAAATAGTAGAGTCCGGCTAATATGACATTGGTGTCATTCCAAATTCAATAACACCACATCGTATACCGTTGGATCTGCTTTAATATCCGTGCAAAACACTAGTGTCTTTAATATTCGTGCAAAGCACGGATATTAAAGCAGATCCAACGGTATACGATGTGGTGTTATTGAATTTGGAATGACACCAATGTCATATTAGCCGGACTCCAAATAGTAGTCTCTGACTGGAGATGATAGGATTATTAACAATATTTTGTATGTTTTTAGATTTTAAAAACAATGATTGCCTTGTGTGATGATATGTCTAATGTCTTTTGTGTTAGTTAGATATGATCAGTAGCAGAGAGAGACTTGTTAAGTACTCTCTAAGGATTTATCCTTTTGTAACTAAGAATTATGTTTCGTTTGTTCTAATGAAACTGAGCTTCGACCTTTTTAATCAAAAAAAAAAAAGTTTCGTCCGCTGAACACGAGTGACTATTCTCTGCGGTATAATACTGCCAGTCTGAGTCAAAATTATATTAATGTCTATTTGTTTTAGAAAGATATCGATGTCTATTTAGATTATAGAGATTTGTTTTAAGATGCATGTCGATTGAAACGGATGACTCATCTTATTCTACACGATGGTATTCAGGGGAGGAACTCAGGCCTGATCAAAGGTAGCTAGACCACCCCTATGATTTTAATTTTTTTTATTATGTATATTGAAATTTAATGGAATTTTATTTTTTTTAAACTTTTTATATAGTCCAGCTCCTCTCAATAAATAACAAATATTTAGTTGTAGTCTAGTGATTAGAGCTCTATTTTGTAGTTGAGAGGACATGAGTTCAAATCTCACTCACCACATATGGTATTGCACTGGATCTGAATTCCAAGAACAAGCCTGTCCTAAATTCATAGGATCCGTATCCTCCCAGGTACCTGACTCAAGCAAATTGAAACGGACGGCCCAGATTAATCCTATCTAGACCAAATTCAATCCAGTGCCTATGGAGACTGTGGGGGCTGTTTTGAGATTCGTGCCATGTTAAAAGAAAGAACCGTTCAATCATAATTTGGTTGAGTCAGGTAACATGTGAATTCAAATTCGTACGCCTCCAATAAAGATAGTTGTCCGATTGTCCAGTAACTTACTAAGCGGGCCCCCGAGCGCAGTAATGTACTCTCTCCGTTAACGCATTTGTTGTGGGCTCCTACTTCCAGTTCCAGAGATAGTAGAACGGCGCCGTGTGGTTCTTTTCGTGAACTGAGGAAGTGGGTCCCAGATCTCAGTGATACACGATGAGTCTGGACTCTGGATGTTAAATTATTTCAACCATCTGATAGCAATTAAGGAATTGGTGCGTTATTTTGCTTCACCATGAGTCTGGATGTTAAATTGGGTTATTTCGGCAAACCATACATGTAGCGTTTTGCATGATCGAGAAGATGGGTAGCTCGAACAGGCAGATAACAAGGGAGGCGTTGCAGAAACCACATGAATTGGCAAATCATGCGCATATATATACACATATATATACACATCCACCAGAATAAGAATATTAGACAAATATTACATAAAGAGGTTGCTGTACAAGCTATACTTTATACATCACACTGCATTCATACAACCATAGTGACCTATTTAATTTCTTGGGTTGCTGCTTCCACCTTTAGAAAAAGAATCACGAAGCGTAACAGTTCGGTTGAACACCGGCTTTTTGTTAGTTGAGTCCAGGTCAACAGAAAAGTACCCTGAAATCATATATATGAAGAGAGAAGTTGGATCAAAGAAACTAGTCTTGGTCCACATGCCAATACTTAAAAAGTTAAAACAGGTAAAACAAGAGCACAAATGTCAAAATAAAAATAGAAGGAACCTTACCAAGTCTCTCAAACTGAAACTTATCCCCTAATGTTGCACTGGCAAGCGATGGCACCGCATAGGCATTGGGTATTACCACCTTTGAGTGTGGATTCAAGTCTCCAAGCCAATCCTCCAGCTCAGATGGATTCTGCTCCATGCAATAATGAGATTAATACATGCATTGAAAGATCGTTTTCTGAGTAGAACAAATACAATGTTACAAGAAAGTCCTCTAAGTTTGTTGTACTTGCATCTCTTGTTCAATTTAAAAATGTATTGTTTTTTTACTCAACCGCCAGATTTTTTTATCATGCCGACTGAAATTGCTAACCTTAGAAATAAGAAACACAACTAAGTTTTCCAGTGCAGTTAATTTTCTTAATAAATAGTTATATTGACATGACTGCTAGAGTGCCAAGTAAAATTCAAATAATTGATTTTAAAATCATCTGTTGAGTCAATTTATTTGAAGTAGCCATTATTTTTTAGTAAAGCAGATTCAATCAAAACTTAAGGGAGACAATGCAACAATTCATATTCCAAAAATGAAAATGAAACTTGTGCAGAAATCCAGTACCGATGAATTTACAATATTTCTAGTAAAAATGAAGTATATAAAAAAAACAAACAAAAACATACCTCAGAAAGGAATAGATTCTCAAATAGTCTAACCTCCACCTTGAAAGGCTCAACTCCAGGAGAGGGCTCAGCAACCCAATGAAGAACCCCCTACATTAAGATTATTAGGTGTTAACTATAAAAATTGGTCATGTTTGTTGCTTCGTATGTAGTGAAATTTCATGGCAAATATTGGAGTTATACTGAATTATATTGATACCTTGGGTTTGGTTTCCTTCAGAGGATCATACTCTGCGTGTATTTCAACAATGGTGTCTGAATTTTCACCATATATTACTTCTGTGCACCTTATTGGAAAGGCATACCTGAATTTCCACAATTAAGAGAAGAAAAAATAAAATTTTGGAGGTGTAAATATTATGAGATTGGATATGCTGAACATGAATTTTAGTGTGAATATACCTGAGCATTATGGATTTACCAGGTGCTAACCCGTAGTAATCTTTTGAGTCTTTTAACCGGAAATCAGAATTTTCAATATAGACAACTCTCGTGAAAGGCACCTACAAAGAAAATGTTTTATCTACAGTAAAGTTTGGCTCCAAAGAAAATTAAATACAAAATTAACGTCAGAACGAGCACCTTATAGTATAAGGAAGCATCATCAGCAGAAGCATGTGGCCACATCCTTGCATCAAGGTATATTATCGACTCTTTGTCCATATTGGTTATGACAACCTGAGTTATTTAGTGATAGGTGAATTGCTTGGAAGTACATTCAACAAGTTCATAATAGATAATTTCAATAAGACTAGACAGACCTTTAAAGGATGCAGTACAACCATTGTGCGAGGTGCAGTTCTGTTTAGCTCTTCTCTAATATGGTACGCAAGTCGGTCTGTGTGTATCATACTATTGTCACTGTAATTGAGTTTTACATGTTATATGAGTAACCAACTAATAAAAACTATAATAAATTTTACATGCCTAGTTTAGTTAAGTTCTAAACCAAATTTAAATACTTTATTACAACTATAATAAAAGTTGAGAAATCATAATATTGGTTTTCTCTTCCATTTTAATTTTGCCACTTTATTAATTAATCTAACTAGCTCCTGAGTAAAGAAACAGTTCAAACCTCATCTGGTAGAATAGATGAAGTAAAACCCATGGAAAAAAAGAGAAAAAACAAACTTCAACTACTAAGTGTTAATTTATACAAACTAAACCAAACAAAAGGAAATAAAATATTAAATTATTACCAAAAGAAACTTTGTAATATTCAGTGCTATTAAATATATACGAGCATAAAAGTAATATTTGAAGGTGTTTGTAAGCGGCTATCTAAAAATATGATATAGTCCCATGGATAGATTTTGGTAAATCCTAGTATTTTCTAGAACCCCATAAATGGCATGAAAAAACTCTTGAACTAAAAGGTAAGAAATATATAACCTTCTAGTAATTCCAACTCCTCGAATGAAAGCATTAATTGAAGTAGAAGAAACACCTTTTCGGCGCAATCCAGCCAGTGTCATTAGACGAGGGTCATCCCAGCCGTCGACCCAGTTCTCTGTTACTAAACGGTTCAACTAATAAATAAAACAAAATAAAAAAGGAAAAGGGAACAAGGTCAAGAAGAAAGATAAAAGGTGCGTACATACCATATTTAAGCTGGGCCCATATCTAACTTATCCTTTTTGTCCATTCTGGGGAAAGCAGGTACAGGAAAAAAAACTTTGCAACAACCATTCAAGCATATTTATGGTGTGGAAAAGTTTCAGAAATACCTTAAAATACCATGCAAACTGCTAAACAGGAGAGATATCATATATACCCCCCTCTAAGAGATAGCAAATAACATCTGCACCTTTGTCTCTGGTTACCTCAACAAAATGTTCCCAAACTACCCTTCCATTATCCCAACCAGATAAAAGACCAAGAATAGCAGGCTAATTTTTCATCTTCTATAATTTGGGGGATACACACAAAATGTCACTTCTTAAAAAGTTCCATAAACCCTTTTTGATATTTTCCAGAGGCACACTATATTTTTATTTCACAAAACAAATTTTGGTATTTCTACAAGATACATAATTTAATTTCTTATTTTTGTTTTTTGTTCTCAAGTAAAGCTGTACAACTACCTTGCGCTTGGACATAACAGTATTAGATACATTTAGGCGTGAATACTCCCAAACATGGGGCTGGTATAGCCCCAATGCAAGAAGCAACCAGTAGTAGGAAGGGCGTCTTATCTCAAATTCAAGTGAGCAAAGCTGCAATTTACAAAAAAATGGACAAAACAAAATTTAAAATACATAGATTATAATTACAAAAGTATATATTAAGGATGTATTTATAATAAATGCAGGAAGTAACTAGTGTTGTAACGATGGTAACCTGTCAAATTTTACTTGATTTTTGCCTCCCATCACTATCTTTTACTTCTCAAACTTTTTATACCACTTAGGGCATATGAATGGCTTTTTTTTTGTAATAGTCTTGGTATCCTTCATCATTTTTATGTTTTTATCTTTGCTACAAGCATTTATTAAAAAATAAGAAGAAGAAAAGTACCAACCGAATGTGTAATATTCTCAAGAGAATCCACAATGCAGTGTGAATAGTCATAGCTTGGGTATATGCACCACTTGTCACCAGCTTTTGGGTGGGTACTGAACTGAAAAATAAGAAGTATAATAAATTCAAGAGGAATGTTAGAATTTCTCTGTACAACTGATGAAATTGTACAAGAAGAAGCAACTCATTATATATATTTAATTACTTTTATACGATATGCTATCAAGTCACACATGTTTTTATTATTGCTCTGCATGTCCTGTTTTAGCCTGAGAGTGGCTTTCCCTTCTTCAATCATGCCCCTCTTCATTTCATCAAATATTTGTAGTGACTCTTCTATGGGCCTATCTCTCCACGGGCTATTCATCATTTTTTCTCTGTACTCCTTTATCTCGTCTGGAGTCTGATTAAAAAAATTTAAGAGAAGGGTTTATTATAACATTCCAACAAGTTTTACCATAGCAGATTTCAAGGTGCTCATTCAGTTATGTTTTTCTACAACTGTATGTTCCTAGTTCCTAGTCGTATGGTAATTTGATTTTATTTAAGACTTTTTTCTTTTGTTTGTTTGTTTCAGAGATGCTTAATGGACCTACTGATAAATTTAGAGCAAACTGAGGTTCATATCTACAAGTGCAATTTCAAGAGGTGCCCATTTACATAGTTGCTGGTAAATTTTATCTCAAATAGACATAATTTGAGTAAAGTCCTAAACTGCTGGCTGGAAAGCAACACTATTGCAGGTATATTTTATATTGAACAGGCACATAAATTTAATAATTCAGGAATCTTACAATATAGTGTGCTGCTATTTAGCCAATAATTATTTGTAGCAATAATATACTAAATCAAAACTTTCAAAATTACAAACCTGGTGGTCAACATAAGCTAGACCTTTTTTTATCAGCTCAATTGCTAGCTCATGCAGAATGTCAAAGTAGTCGCTAGTATATGTAACCTATGAAAGAAAGGATAATTAGACAATATAATGTACTTGATCCAACAAGGTTGAACCCTGATTTGAGAGTTATGTGGACATGTAGTGCTGGATTTGTACCTTGAAAGGTTTCCAACCGATCCACTCTATAACTTCCTTGATGTGCTCTATGTATTCTATCTTCTCAGCTTCAGGGTTGGTATCGTCAAACCTAAAAGAAAGTTTGTTAATATTGGTAGATCACTGTAGTCAGCTAAGGCTTTTATTGGACTAAGGTTTAAATTGATGGTTTTGTGAAAGAAGTACAGGCATCACTTTCTTATCCTTACAAGATGTCCAAACAAGAATAAAATCATTAACACACTAACTCCAAAGCCTAGGAATATTTATAACTTTTTTTTGTAGAGAATACCTTAGATAACAGAAACCGTCTCTCTCCTTGGCTAGACCGAAATCTATAAACATGGCCTGCCATTATAATGACAAAGAATAACTAAATGTGATTATAAGAACACTGTACAAATGAAAACCTTACTATTATAAATCAGATAATGACCTTAGCATGACCAATATGAAGATAACCATTAGGCTCAGGAGGAAACCTAGTGAAAACCTTTCCTCCAGTCGCTTTGAGATGCTTGTCTAGTATCTCCTTGGTATTGTGAGCTCTCCATATGTTTCCATCACTGAAAAATATTTCTGTGTTAACCTGATGGAAACAAAGAGAAACATAGGAATATAGATATCAGAATCTGATATGTCAGATCAATGCTACAGATTAGTTCATTCATTTTTCTATCACATAACAAAGTTTTGAACCTGAAATACAACATTAACTTATATTCATAAGAGAATTTAAGAAGCATAATAGAGTTTCCTTTGTGAAATATCAGTACCACACAAGTCACAATCAGTACCTTTATTGCACCTGATAGTACTTGGTATCATTTGAAACAGATAGGTTATTTCTATCCAGGAGCATTTATTTCAATAATTTTAATATGGTTACTTGATTTATTTCTGTTGTTTCTCTTGCAGGTCCCCCAACCAAGATAGTGAAATGATTGAACAAAAATTACCTTTAACTGTTGTAAGTTGCTTAAATTTTTTTTTTTAAGTTACCTTAATGTTTTCGCTGGGATCAGGGAATATAGAAAATGGATTTGCTTCTTCCTCATACAGCACAGAAGTGGCAACAATGACTTCAGATTTATCCTAAATTAATGCAGAAAATACGATTTATCTTGCTTTCAAATTTTCTTTATTGAATAAACATGCTAGTCCTGCCAGCATATAAAATACCTCAACTTTGACAGCCTTTCCTTTCATCTTTTTGACAGGTTCTTTGTCTGCTTCAGTCTTTTCACCTAGGATCTCAGACAACTTATTTTCAATGAGTTCCTAAAAAGAGAACAAAGATTTATTAGGAATATTTAACTTAGTGTTTGGCGTTCTAGTACATTGTGACACCAAAAGCTCCAAACCTTTATGATTTTTGCATCAGCCCAAAGGTGACGCTTTCTGACCTGTCCACATAATTTACCAACTGAAAATGGAAGAGAAAATGATTATTTCTATTTGCATGCATTTTCAAGAATATTATATGAGAATTGATTATGAAAACAATATAAAAAGTTCTTAGAAAAGGACCATTTATGTGATAACGAAGCTCCGAGATGACTTTTGTATTCTCTTCAAGCACAGCATCAACTGTTGATTCTATTTCTTCAGTGGAAACTTCCACTCCTTCATAGAGAAAAGATCAGTAATACCGTCTCATACTGTACTTGTCTATTAGCTGTTAGTAATACTTCAATACAAAATAAGATTGTTTCTCCTACATACCTACTCCACAGGCCTCTTCAAATTTTTTGAAGTCAAAAGATTCAGGACCAACTGAAGAAAGAAAAGACAGCGCAGCATCTAACTGAGTAGAATTCTTTATCTGAATAATCAAGGAAATAATAACAAACTACAGAATTAGATGAAAGCTCCACTTACCAAAGATGAAACAAATTATTTGCTTCTAATAGAAAGTTGTACCTTTGATGAGATAACATATTTGATTAGAACAGGTCGGTGCGAGAGGGCATTTGTTGGGTACTTGGTAGCAACCTGGCTCGTACATGATAGAGAATTGAAGAACAAAATTAAATCAGCAATAACTAATTGTAAGATTAATAATAGCTTTACCCTAAGAGTGAGGCTATGGTACTATGCATAGCACGGATTGGTCTGTACTATATATGGATTAATATCTTCGTTTTCAAAATTCAAAAGTCGATTTGAACCATTCAACATGATCTTCATATGAACATGTACTTGCACACTAAATTTGTTTTTTTATAATTTTTTTACTATTTTTTTAGATAGGTAGAAAATCACTACTTTCGAATGGTCTAGAATTTTTAGATCAAGTGATTTTCTACCTATCTAAAAGAATAGTAAAAAAATTGTAAAAAATGTAAAATTTGATCTACAAGTACATTTTCATAAGGATATCATGTTGAACGGTTCAGATTGACTGTTTGGACTTTGAAAACGGAGATATTGATCCATAGTATGACCAATCCACACTATGCATAGTATCATAGCCTCACTCTTACCCTAAATTACATATTGAAGCACCAAACCAATTAGTCAAACCAATTAGGGACGCATACCGGTGAGTACATATACAGTATCAATATCAAGTATCATAATCATTATTTTAAGAAGAATTTAGTAGCAGGGACGCAAAGCTTACCATATAAAGAGGGTTACCAATTGCTCTGTTGGCTCTATTGACATCACCCTGATGAAGAACTAGAATTGTAAGTTGCAATAGTTCAATAGAGACATACAAACTGACAATTAAAAATGACTATGAAAGATTTATCATCCTCGTCTTCCAATTCCGTTTAATGAGGAAAAAAGGAGCAATTAGACTCTTCTGTGCATATGCTTTGAGTTGAATATTCTAGTAAGGAGTACATGCAGTTAAATTAAGGATTCCAATACTAGAAGACATTTTAAGAAATGTATTCCTAGTTTCAAATATTTAGAGAGAAAAGTATCTAGAGCTTAGAAACACAAATCAATTTCATTGTAATGCTTAGCTGGAACAAAACTGACTTCCACCCAAACTAAAACTTTGTTCCTAATTGCCAAATTCAGCAACAATATCCAATCAGCACATCTTTGGAGCATTAAAAGTACTAGAAATGAAAAAAAAAAAAATGTCATTATACCTCTGAGGTACCAAATAGAAGCACAATGGTATTCAATTAAGAGTGTTTAGTACAGCACAAAACGAACTGGACTCAGCCCGAATTGACAGAAATAAGGGATACGGAATAGCCAGGTACCAAAGGGAAGGACAATGGTATTCAAATTGCTGATGCGTAATTACAATTCAAATGCAATTGAACTCAAATTGACAAGAGGCATTAAACTTCGTTGTGTAATACAAAACTCAAGTAACTTAATCGAGAAAACATGGTGGAGATGTTTCACATATACCTCTTTGATAACAGCGACCAGGTTAGAAGTAACTTTCTGGTTTACCAGTGCGTTCTCTGCTGTTCTTTTATCCAGTCCGATTGATAGAAACAGCTCCAGCTTCGCAGCAGCCGGAGAATCTCCGCCTTCCACCACCATTATTTCAGACATCTCAGTCGATCGCTCTAGGAAGAGAGAGTAGTAAATGTGCTTGGGAGGGGTTTTGACTTTTAAATTGGTTTTGGTAGAAAGACAAAGTTTGTTCCAACGGGATTTATAAATTGGAACTTGGAGCGACGACTGGACGAACGTCATGTGGACCCCATTGAGAGTAGGTCCGATGGGCATCGGACCTACTTTTGGTTCGATGGGTTTAATCACCGTCGATTTGTTTTAAGATTCGTGCGGAACGCTTTAAACTTCGTGCGCATCTGTTTCAATTTTCGTGCGCACAAATCTTAAATTAGATCGGACGGTCATCATGCTCGTTGAACCTAAAAGTAGGACCGATGGGCATCGGACCTACTCCGTTCTCGTATGAGTGGGGCTCAAGTTTTTCATTTATCAATATCCTAAGGCTAAGACCCCTAATATATTTTGCATATTGACCAAAATTAACTTTATTTAACTTATGCTAGCTCTCGCTTGTTAAGCTATTTTAATGCAATTAATTTTCTCTCTCTATAAAATCGACTTTTTGAAAAGTAAATATGGAAGCTTGTTTAAAACTTTTAATAACATGTTATTTGTATAGTAACATGATGTGTTATGACTTTTATAATCTATCTAATTGACTTTAAACAACTAATCTAAGTTGTCGAAACTGATATACTTCATGAGTGATGCATTTAAATGTAAATTTTATAAATTTTGAATTCATTTTGTATAAAACTAGACGATAACAATAAAAAGTAAATGCATTAAAATTAACTTATGAATATTCTTTTTACCTGCTTGACTTTAAACTAAATAAATTATAATTTTAAGCTCGCTAATTATTCATATAAATATTTTTCTACAAGTAAAAATCACAACAAATATAGTATAAATAAAATAATCCCAACTACAAATAACTTAAAACTAGGAGTTGCACAATTTAAAAAAAATGAATTTTAATAATAGGTATTAATAATTAAATGAGAGAATATAAATTTGCATTGTATAGTTACTCTTGAGGATATTTTGAGGAGTATTATCTCCTTAACTAATATTTGCAATTAAAATTTCATAGTTTTAAAAATAAATCTTTAGTCTAGTGGTAAAGAACAACATTTTTTGTTTTTATGTGAGATGATTATGAGTTCAAAATCTAAATGAATGATTCTTTATAAATATTAAATAAAAGTTGATAGGTTAAATCTTCAACTATAATAATCCATTCATTAAATATAAGCCATGTCCAACCATATGAGTACGTGCTCAAAGTCCAACGGATGTTGATGCCATTTATTTTTTTTTCATTTAATTTGATCGCACTTGTCAGTGTGATATCACCTTTTAAAATATCTTTATCGGAATAAATCATCGCTGACTTGAAAAGTTTGATCATGATGAGTGAGGGAGCAGCTCGGGGTCTCAAATTTGGGTCCGATGGATTTCAGAACCGTCCGATCTGCTTTAAGTTTCGTGTGCACAAATTTTAAAGCAGACGCTTGTGGGTGCGAATCTTAAAGTAGATCGGACGGTCATCGAATCAATCAAACTCATTTTGAGTCCGATGGACATTGGACCCAAACTGCTCTCCATGATGAGTGGACTGGACCGAATATGACCGAGTAAGGAACTTGAGCGCCAAGCAGCCAAGTAAAGAAATAGATAGATTCTCTTTTATTCGAGAATCTTTGTGATCACGCCATCTTGACTTGAGAGTTGGAAATAGCGCACGAGATTTGACGGTCTTGCTACCTAGTTGCTATTCAAAATTGTGCGTGCAGGTCTGTACCGTAATAGGAGAATCTTTTAGAATTAGTGGATCTTGACCGTTCTTTTTAACTTGGCACGAATCTCAAAGCCCAATAATACTGCTCCTCTGTGCTAACTCGAATTTAAAAGAGGCAAGAAGTTAATCTCAAACTGTAAAGTGGGCCTACGGGCCGTTAGGAAAGCCGAAAAAAAAAAAAACTGTAAAGTGAGGGGAATCTTTTACCGAAATTTTTATTAATAGAAATAATAATAAAGAAATGTCGATATAGAAGAACGAATTCGTCAGAATGTTAAATCTAACAAAGACGTTATTCTTGGTAACGTCCAGGGGACGTTACCAACGATAACGGCCCGATTAACAAAATTACCATTGATTAGCGCAGTTGCAGAACGTGGCTGTCGGCAAGGATAACGGCCTGCGAAAAAAATATAAAAATTTGAGGCCGTTCTCAAAGATAACGGCCTGAAATAAAAAAAAAAAAAAATTGAGGCCGTCGCTAAGGATAACGGCCCCCTCTTTTTTTTTTTCAAACGCCAAGTACTCGAGCTCTCTGTCTCTGTCCGTGACGCGAGCAGAGGGGAAAAAAAAACAAAGAGAGACGCGGCGGGGCGGCAAGAAGAGAGCAAAACACCGACGGAAGCGGTAAAAAAAAAAAACGCCTGGCCGTCGTCCTCGATAACGTCCAGGTCCTTCCTTCCCTCTGCCCCACTGCTGCCCTCCTCCCCTCCTCCACTGATCTCTTCTCTGAAGAAGGTAAATTTTTTTTTATTTTTTTATTTTATAACTTTCTAAATTAACAATAATTTAAGGTTAAATTTGTTGTGAAGATTATTGTTAGATTTAATTATGTGAAATTGTATTCGATTATATTTAATTTTGTTAATTTTGTTAATTAGGTGTAATTAGGTTATTGTTAGATTTAATTTTGTAAATTAACATTCAATTTGGTTTTATTTTGTTAATTAGATCATTGTTATTGTTAATTAGGTGTAATTAGGTTAATTTTGTTAAATTAGCATTAAATTTGGTTTAATTTTGTTAAATTGCATCTGATTAGGTTTAATTTTGAAAAGTTAGATTGTTTTAATTTTAAGGTTAAAATGTTATGCATGCAGGATGTCAAGCATTGGTGGTCCGAGTAATCCTCCACCAGAAAATTTTAGCAACTTATTATGGATGCCGCATGCACAGCATAAGGTCGCACTGCTATCTGACAATGTAAGTTACTCAATGAATCATCTCATATCCAAAATTCACATGTTTTTGAATAAAGAGATATAAATGTTTGAATTACGAGTTTTGATTTTAATCAAATTGTATAACAATGACAGGATTATACCGGGGTGGATGTTCGACACCACCGGTCTGCGATTCCACGCGACCCGCGCTGCGACCCATTCTTGTGTAGTCTCGGTTTGTATCAGATAGCTCGAATGGATGATATGAACATTGACAAAGGGCTCCTCGCTGGCCTCGTTGAGCGGTGGAGACCGGAGACGCACACTTTCCATCTTCCTGTGGGAGAGATGACGGTCACACTGCAAGATGTGTCATGTCTGTGGGGATTGCCGATAAAGGGGGCTCCGGTGACCGGGTTTGCAGACACAAATGCGCGTGCATTAGTGGAGCATTTTCTTGGAGCTGGGAGTGCGGATGCGGTGCTTAAAAAGAAGAAGAGATCGCAGTCGGCCGATGGAAGTGCTGTTCGCACGACGTCCGGATATTCTATATGTTTGAAGGAACTGCGCATTCGATTTGCTGCCATGCCAGATGAAAATCCGGGTGAGCCTACAGATGAGCAGGTACGTCAGTACACTCGGGCTTACATACTGGACTTGTTCGGGACTTTACTTTTTGCTGATTCTTCGGGAGATTCGGTTCCGGTGATGTATCTGCAATTGCTTGAAAACCTTGACGAACCGGTGCAATACAACTGGGGTGGTGCTGTTCTAGCACTACTCTATAGGAACTTGTGCGTTGCCGTTCAGCGTCACACGCAGACTATGTGGGGGCCAACTCTTCTTCTACAGCATTGGTGTTGGTCCAGATTACCGACCGGCCGTCCCCGTAGCAAATTTGATTGGACTCCACATTGGGGCTACCCGAATCCAGAAAGGTAACTACAAGAAACTTTACAATACTTTAATTTAATGTGTTTTATGTTTATTAAGAATCTTAATTTTTTTATTACAGGTGTCCTGCAATGGGGGAGATGTGGTGCTGTCGCCATGAATATAATCAAGCTCACAATCGGGCTGGAGTTAGATACTTCCGAAGCCAACTGCAGGATCTTGAAGATTATATGGTAAGATGGGAACCTTACAAAGCACTGTTGGATGAGGAGCAATCTCGGTTGCCAGCACGAGTTCAGGATGATAGAGATGTGTGGCTAGCAGTTGTGCCACTGATACACTTTTGGATAGTGGAGCACCATTACCCTGGTCGGGTGATGCGTCAGTTTGGCTTTTCACAGCCCATCCCAGTAGCACCGCCGTTAGACGAGGACGAGGTACGCCGGTTACATAACATTATTCATTCTGTGCATGTGACAAGAAAAGATTGGGCTGTTGAGCACCACACCTACGTAGAACAGGCATCTCATCCTGCCGATCACTTGGTTGCTCCGACGGGACCATGGTCGGACGACCAGCTTTTTCCATACCGGACTTGGTTTCAAAATAATTGTATGCACAATGTCTTATTTGTCGAGAAGGTGCATACAAGGTCTTGATCATCCAATTCCAGAGTACAGGGATGAGCATAACGAAGTAGGGTACATTCCCAGTGCCCCGAAGAGCACACGTGATGTAAGTTTCAATTCAATCATCAAAATATTTATTTTATGATATTAATCTTTCATACATGTTACTAACTTTTTTTTATTTTGTAGGCACTGCGAGGAGTGAAGATGGTGTCGTACGGTATAGCTTGTGCCAAAACAAAGACTCTTAAAAAGGTGGGAAAGTTTTTCCTCAGATTAAGTTGTGGCCTTCTCAGAGACAATGGTATGGAGCCAAAATACCGTGACATGATGAGAGCGGCGATCTTCCGGCCAACTACGAGGACATTCCAGACGATGAGAATCCTCCCGGTCAAGAACCCATCCCCGACTTGCCCGCAGATGATGATCCCCACTATAGAGAGAATTGGCTAGACTCGAATGACGGATTGATGGACTACCTTGCACGAGTCGTACCTCCTCAGGTCGATCCGGTAAGTGTATAAAACTTTACAAAATCTTAAGTAATTATCGGTTGTATTTATTGAAATACTGATATATTTATTATAGGAACCGGAGGTCAATGTCGAACCCGACTTGAGTTGGTATGAGACATCACAATTTATGACATAGTTGCTTCAAAACGAGCCAGTTCAGCAAGGTCCTACACAGGAGGGTCAGTACACGACACACCATGAGATTCCCGTCCAAGATTCCTCGTTGCACATGGGTCACACGGGACCAAGTCAGGTTGACCAGGTATTTCTTCCAAACTCGTAACAAATTAAATTCTAAAAATTCGTGCTTGTATGTTAATTACAATACTACAACATTTATTATAGGGACATAATGAGTTTGTCGGTTTCGATGAGTTTGGACACCAGACATACCCACATGCCTCTGCTTACGATGAGCAATACACGGGTCATACAGGACCAAGTGCGGTATACCAGGTAATTTTTTCGAAATTATAAGTTTTATTTAAAAAATCGTCTCTATATGTTTGGTAAATACTTCGGCGATTGTTGTAGGGTTCGGATGACCATTTCATACTGCCCGGGCCAGTTGCTACCGGTACATATAACGGTACGGTACCTAGTCAAGTCATCACACCACGTACTGCAGCGGTCGAGAGCATATTTGGCACCCCGTCACACAGTGCCGATGCATACAATAATGTCTACGTTAGGTGTAGGAGAGTACAACAACAACAACAACAACAAGAGCCAGCACGCAGATACCCACTCAGATCGCGCCACAGTCCGGACAAGTTCACTTTTGAGTAGGTATTTCATTTCGTGTATGTTGTTTGATGAACGGATGTTTATGTTAGTTTTTGTGCTTATATGACCATTTGTTAGTTTATGTTAGTTTTTGTGCTTGTATGCTTGTAGTTTTTGTGCTTGTATGCTTGTATGCTTGTTGTTTTTGTGCTTGTATATCTCAGATCCTTGTATGCTTGTATGCTTGTATTGTGGGATCGGGTTGTTGGGATATGATTGTGTCATGCCGAGTTCGGCATGATCTATTCGGGTTGGGGATTTGGTTTGGGGATTTGGACTTTGTGCTTTGGTTTTATGGTGCTGTCAAAATTACAAAATGCACTCCGCCAAATTTTTACCAAAATACTGAATTACAAAATTACACAATCATATCCAAACAAATTACAAAATTATGCATAAACAACACCAACAATTACTAAATAAGTACCATGTCCAAACAAATTACAAAATTATGCATAAACAACAACAATTATTAAATAATAGTAGTTTTTTATCGCTTCATCTCCGACTGTAACTAGAAGAGGGTCCTGCAAAGAAATAGACAAGACGTGTCAACAAACATGCTGCATGTATATCAGACAAATAAATTAAATTTAAAATATTAAAAAACCTGCTGCATGTATGTCAGACATAGAACGTCTCGCTTGCTGTCCCATGCCCCGTCCAGAAGAAGCCTCTGAACCAATAAAATAACGTTGAAAATTGATATTTCCAACTAGAATGACACCAAAATTAGCTATTGAAAACAAAATTAACAAACCTGCTGCACGCCTGTCGGACGTAGAACGTCTAGCTTGGTGTCCAACTCTCCTTCCTTGCATTTCGTCCATCGTCATGACTATACGAGCGTGCTTTCTCCTACCCTTTTTTATTTTGTCTTTGTCCGGAACAATTTCCGGACCGGGTATGGTTGGCCAGTCACATTAGTTGGCATAGCCGTGGAATTGGCCACTCCAAGTTTCAGCGAGTTTGGTCGTGGAATACAAATGATGCACGAATAAATTGTGGTTGTATCTCCGGTCCCGACACACGGCGAGAACATGGGCGCACGGTATACCTGTAAGTTGTGGCTTGAGACACACACATTCTGCTATGTTTCCGTCACGTATGTCGACCCTGTACTTGAAGGTCTCCTTTCTGTAACTAAAATTCCCATCCCGTTCTTTGTATACAACTCTCTCATCCCTGACCCTGACCTCGTGTTCACCGTGCTCACCAACTGGCATTGAAGTCATTGGTAAGCATTTCCCAATTCTTTTTGTTAATAATCCTTCAACCCGCGCTGACCAAGGTTGCTGATCAGCTATGCGAGCCATTGCTTTCGCTCGTCTTTGGTTAAACCAATGGAGACACTTGTAATATGTGTCTTCCACGAGTGCGACGACTGGCAGTCGTCGACTATCTTTGAATACAGCGTTCAACGATTCAGATCCATTAGTAGTCATAATTCCCCAGCGGGGGCCGCCGTCCATGCTCTGATACACCTTCCATGGTTTAGGGATCTCGTTACGGTTGGAATCTTGGTATTTTCCGACATTTTCTAGGTATGCAACTGCATCTGGACTTTTCTTCCGCAATATTTCGAAGAACTCTTCGAACCTCCGTGGCTTCTTTTTGTTCACCAGTATTAGCTCGCAGATTTTTTTATTGTGTACCTTTTTCATCAAATTCTCGGCGACGTGCTGCGAACAAAATCTGTGAACGCACTCGCCGCCATCCTCGTACCAACCACCGTATCTATCGGTGAATACTTTCTTGATCCCCATGTGCCGGTCAGAAACAACACACATGAACCTATTACCAATTACCTCCCAACGCAACCACCTCATGAACCATCCCCATGTCTCGAATCTCTCTTCCTCGACTAATGCGAAAGCCAGAGGAAGCAACTGGTTCTCTGCATCATAACCGCACGCCATCAGCAGTCTCCCTTGGTACCGGCCAGACAGAAAACATGCATCAATACTAATGATTGGCCTGAGATGAGGCACTGCAGCAATGCACGGACCGTAAGCCCACACAGCTGCCTTGAACATCCTTTTTAGCGGATCAGCCATGGGTACGTGCGCAACTCCATATTTTGTTCCAGGAGTTGATCTTTTAATTGCTTCCAACAATGGGGTGAGAAGGTTGTACGAGCCTGACCAACTGCCGAATATTTGTGCGATTGCCAACTCTCGGCCACGCCACAGCTTGTTATATTTGGGAACAACTCCCCCGTATTTCATACGGACTAGCCCTTTAATGCTTTTAATGGTTTTTGTAACATCTTCCCTGATATCTTCTCTTATAACATCGGCAATCACTTCTGCAGTTAATTGTGAGTGATCCATACGAGAAGCATCGGCCTGGCACGTATGTGGTGCTCTGCTTGTTTTAATTTCCCACTTTGATGAAAATATGCCGGACGTGGCATACAAACGCCACATACACCTGCTGCTCTTGCATTCATATATCAGTTGGGTTCTACTGCTACCGGTAGTTTTTACTTCAATATTTTTTCTGATGTGATAATCATTTATGGCCAACTTTAGAGCCTGTTTTGAAGAGTACTCCTTACCTACACCAAGTGGATCATGTACGTGTTGGGTCCTGCTGAAGTAGGATACATCTGCTTCCTGAAATCCCGAGGTGTCATTGAAACTGCCTACCGGGTGACTCGTCCCGCGATCAGATATGGGAAAATGTTGAGCCTGAACACGTGGTCTTTGCGATTGTCTCTGAGTATCAGGCGGGACATCCCCTTCTGTATCAGGTTCGGTATCCCAGTCGGCATCATCCTCACATGAGTCAGCGTCATCTTCGTCGTCACTTTGCGGTACGTCGTCAGCATCATTACAAGGACCACCGGCCGTCGGCGGATCAACCCATGGACTGTCCTGATTATTCTGCCCTGACCAACCCATATCTGCCTGAACAGGCGGTGACAAGTCATTCACATCGGGATAAGGACTCAGATAAAGGTCACGCCTCGGTGTTTGTTGTGTCTGATAGGGTTCGAATAGACTGGGACCCGCTTGTGAAACACTGTATTGGGTATGTCCAGAGTCTGGTTGTGTCTGATAGGGTTCGAATAGACCGGGACCCGCTTGTGAAACATTGTATTGGGTATGTCCAGGGTCTGGTTGTGTCTCTGGTACCACACTATCAATGAATAATTGTGATTGCATCGAACCGACAATTGGAACTAACTCAATGTATAAATCGACGTAAGAATACTGGGTCCTGGCAAACATACTTTGGTCATAAATGCCTCGCCACGTCTGATCGCACACGATTTCTAATATCTCATAATAACGCCGAGTTGTTGTACCAACATTAACTCGTGCAAGTGTTTTTAGGTTGTACTCACTCTCAGAATATCCAAGCTGGCGATAAATTTCACCTTTCACATCATGCCAACCCTGCTCACTAGTTGCCATCAATGTGAATCGAGGAGATTCGGTGTACTCCACTCCTTTACGACCTTGCCGTATTTCACCACCGAAATGAACTCTCACCATGAGCATGATTAATTATTTTGATGATTCAACCTACACAATAATAAATAAATTAGATATAATTTATTATTACAACAAACGTTAAGTACTACTAAATTTATAATATTTTTTCAAAAACTAAATTTAATTAAGCATGAAAATGTGAACTTCTTTATTTATTTATATATTTCAAATTATTTAATATTAACAATACTATTTTTTAATATTAACATTACTAATTTTTACAAATTACAATTAACATTACTAATTTTTACAAATTACCATTAACATTACTAATTTTTACAAATTACCATTAACATTACAAATTACCATTAACATTAACGGTAATATTACCATTAACATTACAAATTACCATTAACATTACATATTACCATTAACATTACTAATATTAACATTACTAATTTTTACAAATTACCATTAACATTACAAATTACTAATATTTTTACACATTAACATTACTAATATTTTTTACAAATTTACAAATTAACATTACAACATTACAACATTACAACATTACTAATACATGACATATAATTGAAGACATTATTAATATTACAACATTACATTAACATTACCATTACTAACATTACAAATTATCATTAACATTACTAATAGTATTTTAACTAATATAAAAAATAATTTTGATATTCATCTAATTAAATCATAAACGTAAATATATGACATATAATTGAAACTTTACCTTTATTGACGATTTCTTTATTCTTCTTTGTTCAGCATTTCCTCCACATCAACATTGGCTTCCAACTAACTATGAATTCATTTCCGGTTCGATTTCATTCTTCTTCATAACTTTATTTTTTTTTTTTTTAGAGGAGAGATTTTCAGCGAGAGAGGAGTTTCTGGGAGAGTTATATTTCAGTGAGAGAGGGGAGCGCTATATAGGCTGTCTGTCTGGACGTTATCGAATACAACGTCCATATTTTTAAATTTTTTCCGCTGGGACCCGAGAATTGCCTTCATCATTCTGCCCGTTACCAAGGATAACGTCCAAGTCGCTTTCCCTGTACTGCCGACAGTCCGTCATCCTTGGCAACGGCCTAAATTTTTTTTTCTGCGTCTGGACGTTATCCTTGGCAACGGCCTCCTTTTATTTTTTTTTTTCGCAGGCCGTTATCCTTGGCGACGGCCAGCCTTTTTTTTTTTCTCTGGACGTCACCGTTCTCAACGTCCAGGGATTAGCCGCGGCAATTAGCGATTTTATCGGTTTTGTCTGGCCGTTATCGTTGGTAACGTCCCCCTGGACGTTACCAAGAATAACGTCTTTGTTAGATTTAACATTCTGACGAATTCGTTCTTCTATATCGACATTTCTTTATTATTATTTCTATTAATAAAAATTTTGGGAATCTTTTACGGTACTGGAATGATACTTTTTCGGTCTACGTCTATTTAACTATTTTCTTTCGACTGACGGAACCAGTTCTGTTATGGTATGGAATGGCACGGCACGCGTGTCGGTTACGTGCTGTGAATTGCGTGTTCTGTACTGTGATCATTCACGTGCCGTGACTATTTTTAAAAAATTTGATACGGTACGACACGTCACGTGAAAAATCTAGTCATGTCACGGCACGACACAAGACCACGTGTAATTAGAATCATTAAGTCTTGATAAAATAGTGAATCTTAAATAAATTAACTTAAATTATAATCAAATGACCACACAAATCACGCGCGAGTCACATTTAAACACGGCATGTTTTGCGTGACATGACCATTCATAACTGTAAATAGATTGTCTTATTATAGCTCGTGTTTTCACTAGGACCTTTTTGTAATTCAAAGTTTTGGCCTTCCCTTAAAAAAAAAGATCTAATATTTAAAATAGTAACAGTGGTACTTATCGATCAGCTCCGGCTGATCCCTGTTTTAGACCGGTACCGAGTCTGACCCCTCCACGTCCTTGGACATGGCACAGCCAACGGTTTGCGGCAAAACACTGGCGGACATTCCCGCTGACGCGGTGGCCCAGTGCACCGAGTTCTTGGATCTCCGCGAAATTGCTAGCCTCGCCATGACCTGCCAATCGCTGCGCGCCTCCGCCTATTCCGACCATGTCTGGTTTCGCCTCTTCAAGTAAACTCTACTGTTTTTTCTCAATTGAATAGTTGTTGACAGAATTTATCATTGATTTGAGTGGATTTGTATACGAGAGGGGTTGTTAGATTGCAAAATATAGTTTTAGATTAAGGAGTATTATACTATTATCTGGTGCCGAATTTTATGAAATAGATAATTTAGGAAGATAGTTAGCCTCCAGAAATATCTCTTACTTATTTTCAGTAATTATTTTGTTGTCGAATTGATTTATTATGGTACTCAGCTTAATTTTTTTATCTCCATACCCACAACTCTTTACCAGTTACCAGGGTTATCTAATACTGACAAGCAACTAATTTCAGGGAGAGGTGGCCCAATCTTCCACTGACTGGTGGGGCCTCAGATATCAGAGGAAAATACATCAATCGCCTAACTGCAATACATCAGATGAAATTTTCTGATCCCTCATTGGGATATCTAAGCACATTCCCAACTCAGGCTGTGAATCATCTAATTCTTGACAAGTCCAACCTTTGGGCTTCTAAGGTCAGTCATAGATTACAGTATCTGCTTGTGCACCAGCCTGTGTATTGTATTTGATTGGATGACCAGAGGATTGCAAAATTTGTTCTTGCGCTGCTAAGTAATAGTGATTATGTTCAGGGATCAGATGCAGAACTGTACAGATTGAATACCTTTGGATCGGTGCATGGCTATAAGACATTGAAATCTCATGGATCAAGGATCACAAGCATACGGTGTGTTCTGTGTCCTTTACGAGAAACCATTTAGCATCTTTTCTTATGTTTTGAGAATCAGAAACATCTCCAAATAACTACTTTAAATAGACATTTTCTTATGAACTTCTCTTGAAGTTTGATTGGGAAATACTTTTTAGATGTTGCAGATTTCAATTGGAAGTAGAATTTTGAAATTTAAATGCGATGTTGTTGTTCAAACATATGTTATTCATTCATCCTCACTGCAATTGCTTATATTTTATATTATTTCACTATAATGTTTTTTTTTCATAGTGATAGTGACATTTTTCAATCTCTCACAGGTTGATTCCAATAGCTGACACATGGTTGTCTCGAAGTGAGACAAGTAATACAGATAATACATTGGTAACTTCAAGTGCTGATAGAACCATTCGGCTCTGGTGGAAGGTAATATTGTTCTAAATTTTGCAAAAAACCTTATTTGTACTCATTTCTTACTTTACAGCAAAATTATCTGACTCCAGTGATGACCGACTCCATAATTTAGATTAGCGGGGTATCAATTCATACAATTCAAAATATATTTATTATCTGTCACGCGATTTGAAAAATTAATAAGATTGTTTTATCAACATTCAGTGACAAAATGATTCGCAAGTTGCATCAAATGATAAAAGAACACATATATAATTTTATTTTTCGACTCCAGCAAATTTGATGTTGGTTGCTACAGTTGAAAAATAAGTTTGGTTGATTATATCCAATATGCTTTGTACTTTAGGATACATGGGGTAGTAAGTGCAGAAGTCATGTTAAGTATTACATCCTACTGAAATTGTAGCACATGGTATTTTCCTCTATTACATTACTAGGTACGATGCCCAATGGTAGAGCAATTGCACACTATTAAACATGAACCAGATGAGTATATCATATAGGCTCCATTAACTTAATGAAAGACCAGATTGAGCATTAAGTGTTTGGTAGATTGTCTGAGGTTAACTTTTTAACCGAAGATCACCCTTTTTTTTTTTTGGGAAAGATAAGGTCTTTTGCTGAAGAATAAGAATAAGATCTTCTATATCTTTTTTATTCGTGTTTCACTGAGTTCCAATTTTTGCTGTGGGTTTGGTACTTTTCTTCTGGTATATCTTGTTTAGTTTATCTCACAAGAAAATGGGGTACCAAACATTTTCTTTTGATTCTGCATACAATAACCAAACATTTCTGATTTTTACAATTGGCAGTATTGTACTTAGTACTTATCATAATTTATCCAATACATTTTTTGTAGATATTGACCATATAGCATATTTGTCAGAAAAGTAGCTTAATAAAAGTTGAAAAATTACTTATCTGGACTTGATAGTTGCTTTCTGACCAGCACATACCCTTGTTAGACAAAACAAAATTCTTTTGCTTGATTTAAGCTCTTCTGGACTCGAGGGAACTTTTCATACAAGAAATAAAGTTAAAAATTATTGCCGTTTGGTATCTATCTTCTTCTACACATTTGCGAATAAAATGTCCATGCATCTGTCTCAAAGGAGTTTGCTAGGATCATATTTGATGTGCTTTATATATCCTTACTAATGAACCATGCTTGATACAGGGAAAGTCACAACGTTGCTTCAAAGGCCATACTGGCCCTGTAACTGCACTTGCTGACAAATTGGTTGGTGGGTTTGGTGACACAAAATTGCTTGCAAGTGGAGGGGAAGATTGTATGGTTAAGGTGTGGTCGGTTGGCTCCAGTCATAAGAATCACGCGATAGCAACTTATCATGGACATGAGAAGCCTTTGTCATTTCTGGCAGTTTCTTGGTAGGTTGTTCGGCTAATCTTTTGCAACAAAGTGTTATTCCTCGTATTGATCTTTTGGTGCTACTTAAAATTCTCTCTGTCAACTTAAAGGGTTTGTACTCTACTATCTGTTGGCTATTTGTTCATGATACAGATACATGATGTGCTGTTATTGGGTTGATTTACAGTTTAATTTCCTTTATATTTTCTCCTTCTTTTTATTGCTTGTATTCTGCTGAATATATCAGTTGTCAAATTGAGTAAAATGAGGGTTTTGAGTCTGGAGAATAAGAAAGGGAGGTGCCCTTTTGGTTCTTCGCATGATGCGATTTTCTTTTTAAATTGTTTGTGTTGGTGGAGGAGACTGCTTGCATCTAATCTAAGCCAACAAGGAGTTTGATCCAACGGTTTCTATTAAAAAGTGACATGGCTGTCTAAAATTGCATCTTTTTTTCAAGAAGGATTCTATAAATATAATACTATAGATTGGAGCATGCAGAATGTGAATAATTAAGACAAAGTTAGAATGAGGTCGAGTTTTCTGCACAACTGTGGGTTAAGTTGTTTAAACTTGCTTAGGCTGATTTGAGTCTGGGTTGGCGGGTAGATTGTGAGATAGGAGCTCCTGTCTTTAGTCGTGACCAGTACCAGTATTCACGGGTCAAGATTGCAATCCTTGCTTCATTGCTTGCATGCCCAAGAGGGGAGGGCAAGTGTGGGTTGACTGAGCTTGTTTCTTATTGGATTACTGTGGTGAATCTAACAGTTCTTTTATGGCATTTCAGGCACAAACCATCGCTCCTAATAAGCATCTCTAAAGACTCCAAGGTAAAAGCAATTCCCTTTTTCTTTTTACAAAGGAATCATTTTGCATATGTTTGGCTTAATAGTTGTTTGTAGTTTTTCATAATTGAAGTGCTTGTGATGCATCAACGTCACGACAGTTTCATGGCTACTCTCAATAATTTAAGATCATAAAGTATTAACCGGGATCGTATTTTTTTTTTGGGCACAAAATTAGCCTAAGGTCATGCTCTAGAAGGGGGTGACGTAAAGGGGAGATGAGGGGAGGGGAAGGGACATTATAAAAGTTGCTCCATATTTTTATGACATGGAAGGTGAATGAATTTTGTGACCCCTTCCATCCCCTCCCCTCTTTTGCTAATTTTTATTGTGGAACATAGCATAGAGATCGTGCTGCTGTATTAAGTGTAACCCATACCTATTGTCTGAATCTATAGTGAAAATAAGGCAATTTGTTAATTTAGACTGTATTAACCAATGTAAAGGCCAACCTACCAGTAAACATGTGCTGAACCGATTTGCTGGTGACTCTTATATGATCATTAGTGGGCTATTCAAAATTCCAAAACATTGCTAAAATTAAAGTATCATACTTATCATTGTACAAATATATATATTTTTTGTACCCGATCCATCCGTTTTTGGAATTTTAGCAGAGTGACATGATGCTGTTGTGTAAGATCTTTATTTGTTTTTTGTGGATGCATCTGATATCTCAAGTGTAGGAGTTTAAGCGAGAATTTCACCAAGTCTTATTGGTGATAATTTGCTTTCTCTTTGTTTAGCTAAGAGCTTGGGATGCAACAGCCTCTGGCTCATCACCATGTGTGGGGACGGCTTCTCTTTCTGGGACACCTGTCGGAGTAAAATGCCATGATACAATCTGTTATGTTGCGACCAGATCCTCTGTGGCTGCTCTGGACCTACGTACCATGCAAAGGGCTTTTACCTTGCCAATTAATGGTACCGAAGTGTGCTCCTTTGAGATTCTTCCAGCGAAGTGGATGATGTGTACTGGTGTGCATGACAGGTTAGATCATTGACCTCTGATGGAAGCAATTGTCTCCTGATATTAATTTTTTACTCTATTTAGTTACTGTTTTGTTTGTTTGTTTTGAGTGGTGTTGCCCTATGGTGCTCAAGTCTGTTTTAAACAGCCACAACTAATCTCCGGGCCAATTGAGGCTTAAAATAGCAGAAAGTTTTCCTATGTTAAGCAGTTTTGGGTTAAAATGGATCAAGAATTTATTTTTGCATTGTTTGTTGTAAATAGAGTTTTGATATAAACATAGCAGCATCTGTTCCTTGGGCAATGATTCTGGGTTGTTTTTGTCTAACATGATTTGACATTGCCCGTTTTATTATGTCTCATGCACATCATTTTGTTCCACAAAGACACTGAAATTATTGATCACTAATTTTAACTGTTGATGGCCCAGGGCTTTGCTATGGGACATCCGTAAATCGTCCCAAGATTCCACCCCAGTGGCCAATTTGGATTCAGATGGGCGAGTAACATTGTTACACATGGATCAATATAAAGTGGTCACTGCAGGCTCATCTAACCACCATGTTAACATCTGGGATGCTAGCAGTACTAAACTCGTCAATTCACTTGATTGCCGTATACCTGGTGAAGATGTATTAGCCAATGGTGTTTCAGCCATCTCAGTAGATGGTTGTAGAATTGTCACCACAGCCTGCTGTTCTGAGATGGGTCATGTCTTGTGCTTTAGAGACTTTTCCATCTGTACAAAACCGGTGTCTCTTGAGGACGGTGAAACCGGTCCGAAGTTTTGGGAAACCAAAGATTGAAATCGATTGGTTCTGTTTGATATTAGCATATTTTTTTTTGTGATTCTTTTTTCTCTTTCATATATCAATTTCATTAAAAGATTGGACTTTAAACCAACATGATGCACTACCTTTTGTTGGGATATCTTGATGTTTCACAGGAAATTTGAGAACAAATTCTGTCATACATTTTCTAGGTGAAAGTGCTTAAAATTTCCTTTGTAAGGAGGATCTTTATGAGTAAAGAGCACTCAATTCTTCTTCTAAATTTTATTACTGGTTGAGGTTCGCTATTAGCTGTGTTAAGTAAGCTGTATTAAGGATATTTACCAATGAACCTTTTTTTGTGTGTCAATAGCTAATTAAGAAATAAGGACTAAGGGCAAGAATTTCTATTATGTAAAAAGAAAAATGGAATGAGGTACAAACGAAGCAGGCTTTTGATTGATAACTAGCAGAGATCTACGCAAGGGTGTCCCAACCTAACACCTGTAAATTAAAAGAAACAAAAACCCAACAGAAGCGAATATATGGATTCACATGAGCATGGCACGTTGCTAGCTGTCCAGAATAATCATATCTGTTTAGCAAGAAATAAGTACCCAACAGGACTGGGATGCCTGGTACGAGGTTCAGCATGAAGGCATGGCCTACTTGTGAGCCTGCATGGCCTACTTGCCTCATTTGTGCTTGTCTCTAAGTCCAAAAGATACCAAATTTGTGAGCCTCTCAGTCTCAGCACACTATATGTAACAGTAACACCCCACTTTTGGTATAGCATGCATGCAGCTTGGCAACTAGCTCTTTTTTATTTTTAATATTTTTGTTTAGATAAAGAGGGGTCAAATTTTTAACTTTAAATATTAATAGAAGATCTTCCAACATAGTTAGGAACGCTTTTGGTTACAATTTATCATTTCGGAATGAATAACTGGTAAATTCTTCTGGATACAAATACACTTTTCTGGGTCATTATATATTAAAATCACCTTTTTTTTTTCTTTGGATATATATATTTGTGGCAGTGGCTGCTTTTAATTGTTATATATAAGGTCCTTGGGTACAACAAATCACATAAATAAAATTAATTTCTTTAATTTCCTCAGTCAGAAATAAAATGAGAGGCTGACTTTAATTTTCTCAGTCAGAAATAAATTAAAAAATTAATATTCATTTTTTTTAATTATTGTTATGCATGCATGGAAGTTCAATGCAAGAACAAACAACCTTTACGCCTGTTATTGGCTTATTGCTACTACCTAATATGCTTTTCTCATGTGACTCTGGATAGGCTTAACTGGTGTTCATAATACTTAGCTGTTACATTGCATGGATAGAAAAATACTGTGGGCTAGACCGCTAGAGTTGAATCTGCTGGATTGTTTTAAGCAAAACATAATTAAAAGTAGACTAGTACAGTATAATAGTATATTATATATATTGCCATAGCTTTGGATTACTCAAGTAATTAATACACAATTTGTAAAATTTAACGGTTACGAAGTAATTGCAAATGCCATGTGACAATTGCACTTTTAATTGCAAAGATATGAAACACTTGCTAATTTTACAAGCTTTTGCTTATTAGCAACCTATTTGTTAGTATATATATATATCATATCAGGGAACAGCTTGGGTCCGATGAGTTTCGGTACCGTCCGATCCACTTAAAGATTCGTGCGCACAAATTTTAATTAAAGCATACGCAAAAGTTGCGGGGGCGAATCTTAAAGCAGATTGGACGGTCATCGAACTCACTTTGAGTCCGATGGGCATCGGACCCAACCACCTGATAAGTATTTGTAGTTTTTAACCACTGTGCCAATTAATTTCAGGTATGTTATAAAATGAATTGCAAAGATCGATGTAAAACAAATTATTAGAATATTTAATGAAGATTACAAACTGAAATTAATTAGAATGATTGAACCGATGAATTTTTTTTTAGAAAATTGATTAAGAAATAATTGCTAAAGATCATAAATATGTTCAATGAATCTATGTGTGGCGTGCTAGGAAAATTTCAATTATTTTGATGTATTTCCATATAATAATTTTTCTTTATGAGAGATCACCAAATAAATGTCAAGTATATATATATCTATAATTTTTCTTCTTATTATTTTTGGTTTTTTTAATGAGGAGGGATCCACTTACAACAAATTTGAGTTACAACAAAGTTACAACATTCATTTTTTTCATTTTCAAAGTCCAAATCGTCGATCCAAACCGTTCAACATGATCTCCACAATAAAATGTACTTGCAGATCAAATTTTACATTTTTTTGAATTTTTTTACTATTTATTAAGTATTTTACAAAATATAGCCATACTTAGACCATTGAATTTTGTACCCATCTTAATAAATAGTAAAAAAATTCAAAAAAATATAAAATTTGATCTGCAAGTACATTTTATTTAGATAATCATGTTGAACGGTTTGGATCGACGATTTGGACTTTGAAAATGAAAAAAATGAATGTTGTAACTTTGTTGTAAGTGGATCCCTCCTCTTTTTTAATAGTGTCGGAGAATTAACAAAAAGGTAATTAAAAAATGGCCAAGTATATACTTATTAATAATTATTAGTAGGTTTTTTAGATAGAAATATAGTCAATTTTTTCAATTTTAAATATTCATATATAAAGAATTTTCTTTAGTCAGACATGGAACTCGCATCTCCATTAAAAGAGTGTCTCTCGACAAGTTAAATATGTTTAAGAAACAAGGACTAAGGGCAAGAATTTGTATTATGTAAAAAGAAAAATGGAATGAGGTACAAACAAAGCAGGCTTTTGATTGGTAGCTAACAGCGATCTACGCAAGGGTGTCCCAACCTAACACCTGTAAATGCAATTAAAGCATGACAGAAGCGAATATAAGTTCACATGAGCATGGTACGTTGCTAGCTGTCTAGAATAATCATATCATGTTTAGCAAGAAATAAGTACCCAACAGACTGGGATGCCTGGTACGAGGTTCAGCATGAAGGCATGGCCTACTTGCCTCATTTGTGCTTGTCTCTGAGTCCAAAAGATACCAAATTTGTGAGCCTCTCAGCACACTATATGTAACAGTAACACCCCACTTTTGGTATAGCATGCATGCAGCTTGGCAACTAGCTCTTTTTTTATTTATAATATTTTTTTTAGATAAAGAGGGGTCAAATCTTTAACTTTAAATATTAATTGAAGATCTTCCAACATATATAGTTTCAAACCTGTATGTAAAATACCTATGAGGTAGGAACGCTTTTGGTCACAATTTATCTTTTCGGAATGAATAACTGGTAAATTCTTCTGGATACAAATATACACTTTTCTGGGATCATTATATATTAAAATCACCTTTTTTTTTTCTTTGGATATATTTGTGGCAGTGGCTGCTTTTAATTGTTATATATAAGGTCCTTGGGTACAACAAATCACATAAAATAAAATAATTTTCTTTAATTTCCTCAGTCAGAAATAAAATGAGAGGCTGACTTTAATTTTCTCAGTCAGAAATAAATTAAAAAATTAATATTCATTTTTTTTAATTGTTATGCATGGAAGTTCAGTGCAAGAACAAAGAACCTTTTTACGCCTGTATTCCTACTATACCTAATATGCTTTTCTCATGCATGTGACTCTTGAATACTATTCTAGATAGGTTGAACTGGTGTTCACAATACTTAGCTGTTACATTGCATGGATAGAAAAATACTGTGGGCTATAGACCGCTAGAGTTGAATCTGCTGGATTGTTTTAAGCAAAACATAATTAAAAGTAGACTAGTACAGTATATAATAGTATATTAATTATATATATTGCCATAGCTTTGAATTACTCAAGTAATTAATACACAATTTGTAAAATTTAACGGTTACAAAGTAATTGCAAATGCCATGTGACAATTGCACTTTTAATTGCAAAGATATGAAACACTTGCTAATTTTACAAGCTTTTGCTTATTAGCAACCTATTTGTTAGTATATATATATATATATATCATATCAGGGAACAACTTGGGTCCGATGAGTTTCGGTACCGTCCGATCCACTTAAAGATTCGTGCGCACAAATTCTAATTAAAGCATACGCAAAAGTTGCGGGCGCGAATCTTAAAGCAGATTGGACGGTCATCGAACTCACTTTGAGTCCGATGGGCATCGGACCCAACCACCTGATCAGTATTTGTAGTTTTTAACCATGCACTGTGCCAATTAATTTCAGGTATGTTATAAAATGAATTGCAAAGATCGCTGTAAAACAAATTATTAGAATATTTAATGAAGATTACAAATTGAAATTAGAATGATTGAACCGATGAATTTTTTTTGAGAAAATTGATTAAGAAATAATTGCTGAAGATCATAAATATGTTCAATGAATCTATGCGTGGCGTGCTAGGAAAATTTCAATTATTTTGATGTATTTCCATATAATAATTTTTCTTTATGAGAGATCACCAAATAAATGTCAAGTATATATATCTATAATTTTTCTTCTTATCATTTTTGGTTTCTTTAATAGTGTCGGAGAATTAAAAAAAAGGTATTTAAAAAATGGCCAAATATATACTTATTAATAATTATTAGTAGGTTTTTTAGATAGAAATATAGTCAATTTTTTCAATTTTAAATATTCATATATAAAGAATTTTCTTTAGTCAGACATCGAACTCGCATCTCCATTAAAAGAGTGTCTCTCGACAAGTTAAATATGTTTAAGAACCCATCTTTAGTCTAACGGTTAAAATAATGTTCTTATAGTATGAAAGGTCACATGTTTCAAATCCGACTAGAGAATATTTTGTAGATACTTAAAAGTAAGAAAAATTGGCACCATCTTTATCTAAAAAGCTATTAGTCATAAGGCTTAAATTATTGATTTTTTATATTTTAGCTGTTATATTATTGATGAATAGTTGTATATAGCATCCTTCACATTTAATTAGATGATTAAGAAAATCATATATAGATGTAATAATTGATGTTTTGAAGGCTTTATTATATGGTTTCTTGAGTCAATTCTAAAGTGCTTGATTTATTTGGAAAATAATTAAATGTACGCACCACGAAGCTACATTTTTGCTTTTCTTAAATATGATGCTAATTGTCATCTCCCTCTTTTAAGAGGACATTTCATGTATACCTCAAAAATCTCAAAATTACATAACCCCCTCTATATTTCATGAGTAGAATTAGGGTGTTCTTAAGCTCACCAAGTCTCTTTGTGAGCTTAACTCAAAAACCTATCGGATTGGCTTCAAGCGACGCATCCAAACTATTGAAACTGATATACTTCACGAGTGATGAGTTTACATGAAAAATTAACACATTAAAATTAACTTATAAACCATCTTTTTTTTACCGCTTGACTTTATACTAAATTAGTTCGAAAATTTATAAATTTGATACGTAAATGCATCACTCGTGAAGTAGATCGATTTCAACGGTTTGGATGCATCGTTTGAAGCCAATTCACCAGGTTTTTGAATTAAGCTCACAAAGGAGCTTGGTGAGCTTAAGAACACCCTAGCTAGTTCTACTCATATTTCATATATCATATTGACACTTCTACATCTCAAAACTGAGTCCGGCTACTATAACACTAGTGTCATTTCAAACTAAATAACACCACATCTTAAACCATTGGATCTACTTTAATATTCGTGTACAAGATAGGGCTGGAATGACACTAGTGTCTTGCACGAATATTAAAGTAGATCCAATGGTTTAAGATGTGGTGTTATTTAGTTTAAAATGACACTAGTGGTATAGTAGCCGGACTCCTCAAAACTCACAAATTTATTCAATTTATTGTCTTTTTTATATTAAAATATGTAGTCTGTATGAACAAAATGTTTAGTCTTTTAATTGGTCATTTTACGAGGGTATGTTCATTTCTTAACTTGTGACACATATACGGTGGCATGTAGGCGTATGTTTCTATGTGCATCATAAGTAAAAAAAATGAACCATTTATCCTCATAATCAGTCAATTCGAAGGTTGAATATTTCTCTTAAACATGCTACATATTTTTTAATAATGACTTAAAATTCCTTTGTTATTCTTCATCATAATTAGCTTGTCAAAGTTCTCAATATAATAGTTATATATACTTCAAACATAGTTGATCATATGATGTCTCCTACTATATATACCTCTAAAATGTCTCAAGAAGCAGCAGACTTCGAATAAATGTCATTCAAAAAATAACAATACATAATTTGAAAGTTGCACGATTTTATAAAACTAGACCAATTAATTATGATACTTTTTTGGGAGAGCCTAGCTATCCCCGTCAACCATCCCCCGTTTCATCCCCCATCAGTTGCATTAATTAAGTGGGGGGACCGCATAACTGTCAGTGCATTTTAGGAATTTGCAGAAAAGTATTCATATGTAACACAACTAGTATTCATCCATCTATATGAATGTATTCACATTTGCAATAGAAATATATTTGGATATATTACAACAAGAAAGTAGGGGACCACAAACAACATGTGTGGGGGACCGCACAACTGTCAGAGCATTAATTAAGTGGGGGACCGCATAACCGTCAGCGCATTAATTAAGTGGGGGGACCGCATAACCTTCAGCTCATTTTAGAAATTTACAAAAAAAATATTCATCTGTAACACAACTAGCATTCATCCATCTATATAAATATATTCATCTTTGCAATAGAAGCATATTTGGACACATCAATCACTCATCTTTTACACGTTTTTAGAGATGGGTTTTTTTTTTCTCTGTTCAATCTAACCAATATTTCTGACAATCTGTGAGAAATTTTGCAAATATAAAACCACGAATGTCTTCTATACAATTTTCTCTTTCAAATGATATCCATGATGACATACTTTCGAGTTGTCCGTTGCACAAGTATTCATACCTCGTCACAAGTATTCATCTCTCATCGAGCAAGTATTCATCATCGTCGTGTAAGTGTAAATAGTTAATGTACCAAGAGTATTACAAACATATGTGCATACCTCGATTAATTTTACAAGAGCAGCCGAATAATATTCATCCATAAGATATCAAGTATTCATACATATAAGTTAAAGTATTTATACCTAAGATATTAAGTATTCATCTCTAAAACATTAAGTATTCATTCATACACCTCTAATTTTTTCAAAATTTGTTTTTCTGTCATTTCTTAGTACTTAGTACGCACTGGTCTAATTCACCATTAATGAAGTTTTGTTCTTTGCAAATAACTCGCTACTGCATGAGGAAGAGGAACATAGACATGACGGATCTGACCCGGCGGTCGACAGTGATGGATCTAACCCGGCGGAGGCGGAGGTGGGAGGTGGGAGGCGGAGGTGAGAGACGGAGGTGGAGGTGGGAGAGGGAGGCGGAGGCCGAGAGGGAGAGGTGGGAGAGGCGGGCGGAGGCGCAGAGGGAGAGGTGGGAGAGGCGGGCGGAGGCGGAGGCGGAGGTGGAGAGGGAGAGGTGGGAGAGGTGGGAGAGGGAGGGAGAAAGAGGAAAGAAATAAATGGAGAAAATTGGGTAATTAATTTGTAGGGCCATTAGGTAGTTAGAATTTGTAATTATAGTTAGAAAAGATAGTTAGTTAGTTGGGGATGAAATGGGGGATGGATAGATGGGGGAAGATATAATTACCCTACTTTTTATATTGCCGCCTTTTGCCACTTCTCATTTTGTCAATTTTTTTTATCACTTCTAAAAACATCTCATTTGTATCCCTTTCCATATATAGATCTAACCCATATATAGCATGTTTAAAATAATGAATATTAAACATACCACTTGTCACCTAATTAATTGTTAAACATATTATTTATTTAGAAATAAACATGTTCCATGTCACTAATCTTCAAGCTTTAATTAAACTATCCTTTTTTACAGTATCAACACATCAATATATTGTACCGTAAATGTAAGAGTAAACACCAAATAATTTTTCAAAGCATTATTATATATAACACGAGTCTAAATAGATCGACCTAGCTTGCTCCGAAATTTTTATTAATAGAAAATACAATAAAAAAATATCGACATTGAAGAACGAATTCGGAAATTCGAGATCTAACAAAGACGTTATGGTCCATAACGTCCAGTTAAAACGATCACTAATGATCTCTAATTAACAAAAACACTGTAGCTGGACGTTATGGTTCATTAGCTGGACGTTATGGTTCATAACGTCCAGCTACAGTGTTTTTTTTCGAAAAATCGCTAACTGAAGAGCATACCAGGAAGCAGCAGCAGCAAAAAAAAAAAAACACTGTAGCTGGACGTTATGGACCATAACGTCCATCTACAGTGTTTTTGTTAATTAAAGATCATTAGTGATCGTTTTAGCTAGACGTTATGGTCCATAAGGTCCAGCTACAGTACCCTGGATGTTATGGACCATAACGTCTTTGTTAGATCTCGAATTTTCGCGAATTCGTTCTTCAATGTCGATATTTTTTTATTGTATTTTCTATTAATAAAAATTTCGGCAAAAATGCTCGTAGTTCATGGATCGATCGTGATTCGCATCTGACTCGTTCACTAACAGTTTATTCGTTAATGGACTGAGTTGTTAATGAGCCAGCTCGCCACTAGTTCGGTCCAGATTTAACTAGTTTGAGCTAGGTCTAGCCAGCTCGGTCCAGGTATGAATTTGTGTGAATTTCTGTGAATTTGGTATGTATGAACTTATTTTGTGAACTATGTTTGTATGAATTTGGAGATTTGGTATTTTGGTATGTATGAATTTAGTTGCAAACTTAATATATAGTAGTTGATTTGCTTAGTTGCACTTGAATTAAGAGTATTGCTCAAGCTGTGGAAATGAATATCTGATGCAAACTATGTTTTTGATGGGCTTTATTATTTATTTTTTAAAATTTGTATGATAGTGGTCCAATAAAATATAGCGAGCTAGCTCGGTCAAGCTTTGAGTTGGCTCGTGACGATCATGAGCTAAGATTCTTAGATTCTAGCTCGGGTTCTTAATTTCAACTCACTTGACTCGCTCGATAGCTGTGGCAAGCTGATATTGAACTAGACCCAACTCGTAACGAGATAGCCACCCCTAGAGACAATTCATAAAAAAAAAACTGAATAATTAATTGATTCCTTTAGAAATAAAATGGGAGCAGAGAAATTTTTTATAATAGATTATGTAGAATGAGACAGTACACTACCTAAACCGAATAATTAATTTGATTGATCAGTTTCTTTACAAATGTCGATCTAGAGAAAAAACTGAATTATTGATAATTGAATAATTCAGTTCTTTATGTGGAATCGAAATACCACCACCATCAATCAATTTTCCTATATTATTTGAAATTAACTTCTATAAATAAAATATTCTTCTTAATCTTATCCACAGACAAGTACGCATGCACACAATTGGTTTGATACCTGAGCCTACCTTGGATCTCGTATGCACTCGCCACTTGTTGCGTGGCATTTTGTGCGTGGAGCATATTGGAGACTATCCATGACCATTTGATCGATGCATGTATCTGTCTCTTCTTAAACTTTGCTATCTAACAAGCATGCATGCACATTTCTTTGTCGGCCTCTAATAAATAGAACCAAATGTTTTCGGTATGTACATAGAACTTTGACAGGGGGCGGACCCAGAGTGTTCTAGGAGCAGCTGCTTCTCTCTGAATTTTAAGTTTTAGTAGAGATTTATTGGTTCCGACTGATTTTGTCTCTTTCTCTGAAATTTTTTTGCTCCTCCTCTTTAAGTTTAATTTGTAATTCGAGTTAAATTTAGAGTTAAAATTGAAATAAATCTGTTGAATTTTGATTGATAATTAGAATTATAAGTCAGAGCATCAAAATTACAAGTTAAAGCATTGGAAAGTATAAGTTAAAGCATTGTTTTTTGTCGAGTATCCAATTAGTTAATGGATTTAAATCTGATTAGATATTTAAACGCGATTCGATATTTTTTTGCCCCACTGACGAAAATCCTAAATTCGCCCCTGAACTTTGATAATAATAATCTATCAAATGAATTACAATTTTCGTTGCAATTAAGTTATATCACGCCGATCACATAGCGCCTCTGCAAAAAGTTCTGTTTATTTATGCTAATATATGTTTGGTTGGTAAATATATCAGCGCAAGTGCTTGGAGAGAATTGAAGTGTCACACACACACACACACACATATATATATATATCCAATTAATTATAAGTTGTTTGGAGAGATTTTAACCTGTCAAACACGTCGTGGCAGGTGTTATCTCCTGTCAAGATATGAAAAATTTCGTCATGTTTTGGTACGGCATGGCATGACACGCATCCAACACAGTAGATTACGTGCTAGCTAGTATATCTTGTTTTTTTGCAACTGAAAAAAGTTGAAAAATTGAAAATAGGAAAAAACATAAATATAGAAATTGTTACAGCTTATATCCCGTAATTAAGTTTCAATTTTTATATTTTTTTAAATTCAAAAGGAAAATAGCTCAAAATTAGAACAATTGATATTTTGTGAATTTTTATTTTTCAACCTTTTTCTAATTGCAAATATTTTTTAATGATTTACCACCAACAAAAAAAAATATGAAATGAATATGACATGGTGCATGTAATTGGCATATTACACTACATGCATGTGCCATCGGTAATAATGATACCCTTAAGTATAGTAATTTATGTCAGCTAATCTTTGGCAATAGTCAATTTTTACCTTCACGGATAAAACAGATTCTTATGGTAATGTCAAGTGACATGCTGGGGACAGGGGCGGATCCAGGATTTCTGTCAGGATAGAGCACTAATTGGATTTAAATAGATAATCGGATTTAAACTCATTAACTTATTGGGTATACAATTGCAACTCAGTCCCTATAACTATATTTATTAAAAAATCTGTTATAATCATAAAATCGATTGACACAGTATTGAAATATTTTTTCTAAGCTAATTAAAAACTTCGTTTGACACAGTTCAAAATGGGACTGTTCTTAGTAAATTAGCAAATTGAAGTGAAAGCTTAGAACAATTTTAATCGAAATATATGTATTGAATAATAAAAGGTCCAAAAAGTTCGGCGGGCCATTTTCTTAGAATTGTAATGATAGGTTCCACCGTCAGACCTTTATTGTTCTCTTCTTCCCCTTCATTCTATTTATGCAATAGAGTATCGCAAATTCGAAAAAAAATAAAATACGCAAAATCGACTATAACTCGGAAGGAATCGGTTTAAACATCAGACTAACTCAGACCAGATGTAGGCACTACATCAGAGCAGGGATAGGCACACTAAACAATTAATACTGAATTGAAAATAAAAATTCAAATCCAAAAATAAACACTTGCCTACTCCAATTTCTTCATGAATCCACCATTAACTGAGGACATGCATGTCATACCGGTATGTCACCTATATGGAATCAGATTAGCTGAAATCCGAGATCCATGAACAGTAACCCTGAAATTCCTGAAATTCAAAATCCAGCTGTCCAACTTTTTCTGTGCACACCTCTTGAAACAACTAGTTTTTCTGTGCACACATCTCGAAATAATTCAATAGTTGGATTTGAAATTTCAGGAATTTCAGAGTTACTGTTTTAGCAGAATTGGATCCCACCTATATATGCTAAAAATGTCATATTAGATACAAACACGACATTTTTTTTTTTTTTTTTCAAATCTTAACTTATCCGATAGTTTTTTGGTTAACAAACTACAGTAGTGGAACTTTTAAAATTATGTCATCAAATTTTTTTATACCAATAATTTTTTTCAAAAAGTATTAATTAACTACTTCACAATCGAAATTTACGAAGGCATGTTGTAAATGTGTGTGTGTTTTTTTAATCAAGATCCTTTCAACATATATACTGAATGAACAAAGATAAAGAATCCTTTTGACCTTGTGACCCAAATATGCAAATAGCCGGATAGCCCTTTTAGGCATCTCAAAAGGCACATCATGCATTTTTTTTTTAAACTAGACAAATGCGTGCTATCGTGTACTTGTTCCTATTTCATCCCCCACTTATACTTTGAGTGAGAAAAATAGCACAGCGGAGCCGATTCCGTTACAAAATGGCACAGTTACGACACGGAACGCAAGTTGATTACATGTCGTGATTCGCGTTTTCCGTGCCGTGACCATTTTTAGAAAATTTGGCACAGTACGGCACGTCAGGCGAAATATTTAGTCACGGCATGGCACGGTATGTGGTCACGCGAGTCACGTGTAATTTGGACTGTTAGATCTTTACTAAATGGTGAATTTTGAATAAACTAATCTAAATTATAATTAAATGGTCACGCAAGTCACGGCACGTTTGGACACGGCGTGACTCCTGTTGCGTGACCATTCATGTGCCGTGACCACCTCTTGATATTTTGATCACAACACGGCACGGTACGTGAAAAATTAACTTAGTTACGACACAGCACGGTATAACATGATACTAAAATCATAACGTGTTAATCACAACACAGGACGTTTTTCCCACTCTACCTATACTGAATGCATGAGATCTACTTCTGTAACATTTATTCTTCAACGCATCGATCATTATTGCTTATCATTATTATTTAATTATTTCATACAACATGATCTGTACTTTTCAGTTGTTTGGATGTTTCTTAGCTTTTGTTTAGTAACTTATTATGGATTATATCAAGCTGATCTGTCTTAGGTGCTTTTATAACATTTGGGACAGTTATTTTCAATAACCAAATAATAGTCAAAGCTATTTTCTTCTTCTTCTACTATGGTCCCTACTAATTATATGATTTTTTTTCTCAGTTCTCACACTCATATCCGCGTCAACCTTCGTATAAATACTTGTAACATAAGATATTAATACTTACATGCGTAACTTGATATGATCATTCCCTTTTTCACTTCTCTAATCGTTCTCGCATCAACGTCCTTCCTCTAATGAAGTAGTAGGGACCCCGTATTCCTGCATCAACCTTCTCCAATCGTTTTTGCGTCAACCTTCCTCTCAAAAATAGTTGACCTCATAGGTATAAATACTCTAGTGCATAGGTATAAATACTTACAATACTTGAAATTAATACTTTCAGATGTAATCCAGTGTCATATGTAAAAAAATACTTGCAAGTATATGTATAAATACTTGCACGACCGGTATAAATATTTGTGTGACGACGAGCCTGAAAGTACGTCATCATGGATCTCATTTGAAAGAGAAATTATGTAGAAGACATTCGTGGTTTTAGATTCGCAAAATTCCTCACAGATTATCAGAAATATGGACGAGATTGAAAGGAGAAAAAAACCACCTCTAAAAATGTGTATGATCCCCATGTAGTTTGAGTGGCCCCCCACAGGTTTTTATAATGCGGTATGTTTTGGGAGATTAATTGGTTGGGGAAATAATTATTTACGTACAAATTATTCAACTCGTAGGTATAAATACTTCTGTGCATATGTATACATACTTTCTTGCATAGGTGTAAATAGTTTAGAAAATAATTTCAGTGTTTCAGTTTTTGCAGTCATCCGAAGCAGTTATGGCAGTTAAGGTGTGAATACGATGCAGGTATTAGAGTACGAGTACTCATATCAGCTTCCAAAATAATATTCTCGGCGTGAAAAATTACAAATTTTAAATACGAAAGTGGACTTTAGACTAATTCAATGTAAGTGGACTTTAGACTAATTCCGGTGCCCTAAATCAAGACATGCTGGATTTGATTAAGGGTTGGAGAATATAATTTTTTTTAATGTGGTCAGAATAGATATTTTAGGTAGTAAGTTTTAATTTTAATATTAATTGGTCAACTTTAGAAACATGTGGTCGATATTGAATTCTTACTACATTTCTATTTAAAAAAGAAAAAAAAACATAATCCATTAATTAGTCAAATTTTAAAAAGATGGAGGTCAATTAATTAACCTAATATTGTTATGGAGTAAATCCGCCCATGGATTTGATTTGGCTGGATTTAGTTTACAATAATATTTTGAATAGCTAATTATAGTCATATAAATTACAATCACCCAGAACTAGGGGTGAAAACGGTATGGATAATATCTGATCCGTATTCGATCTGTATTTGAAAAATTAAATGTGGATATCTGATATCTGAATATCTGTGTGGATATGGATACTGATATGATTTTACGTTTCAATTATCTATATCTGAATAGTAGATATATATCATATATTTTAATATATATTATGAAAAAATATTGTTATCCATTATTAAAATTAGATAAATATTATGAACTTTGGTATTTTTTAATATTATTTTAATAAATATCCGATACGATTCGTATTCGTATCTATATCCAGCTGATATCCAATCCATATCCGTACCTAAAAAATTAAAAATTATGACTTCGGTATTTTTTTGGTTCAATAGACATCAGACCTCTAGTAAGGAATTCTTATCCTCTGCATTAACTCAGATTTTGAGTTAAGATCAGGACCGTCCGATTAAAATCCACACTAATATTAAAGGGTCTTGTACATTACAGGCGTGGATCATCAAATTGGCTTGAATTCTGATTGCACTGTTCGGAAATTAACTCAAACGATATGTTAATGCAGAGGATGCAGATTCCTCTGATAAGTGGGCCGAAATGATAGCAAGACGTACAACACAAAAAGTTATCCTACATAATTAATCATGTCACAAGAACTAGCATTTGATTTAATAGCAAAGACACATGATCTCTAATGTAAGAGGTCATAAGTTTGAAATCCGAATGGAGAAAATCTTTTATTGTAATAACAGGAGTAAGAAATTCGAATGCTTGATCTCCATCTTTCTTTAAGAAAAAAAAATCATGTCACATTATTTATATTTTTTCTCATTTAATTTTTTTTAACTCATAAATCGTCATTGAATTATTCACAGTCATGTTTCTGTCTCCTTTTTTAAATTGCAATATAATTCTTAAAGGAATCATTGTTTTTTTTCCTCTGACTAGATTATTACACGTTAATCATATTATTTATAATTATACACATTTTGAGTATATTAAAAAAATTATTGTGTCCAATTTTTTTAGCATATTCAATATTTTTTCTAGAACGAAGCAATGAAAATAATAATAAATAAAGCAAAAGAAAAACATAAATAATTGTGAGAAAAAAGTAATTACAACACTAAAGTCCAAAAATATATAATGAAGTTGATTCACCTAACCAAAACATAAAAGAAAGATAAAAATAACAGAACCAATTGCTCTTTTGCTTTTGCTTTTAAGCAACTAATTCCTTGTGTTCTTCAAAACCACTGACAACACTGAGCAAGCCTAGAAGGTCGTTTGACTCCCTCCAGTTCACATTAATGGACATCTCCAGTGGATAGGTTAAAATAAATAAATAAATAAATAAGATTTCAGATACATTCTCAATAAAATAGATAGGTTATTTGACAATTAAATTGATGCAATTTGATAATTATTAATCATTCAACAAATGATGATACATTTAAACTATTAATATTCCAATCAAGTATGAACCACCAATCAGTTTTAAAATTACAATAAATGTTATATATAAGCTATAAAATTACAAAGTAAATATCTATAATTTTATTAGAATTATCCAACAATTTCTCTTAAATTTTTCTAGAATTATCCAACAAACCAATACTTGACTCAATTATTATAACAATAGATGTTTAAGAAAACCAATATTTGAATTGGAAGAAAGTCAATTCTTTTTTCTAACAAAGCATTGTAATTTTCTATTAGCTTTGTAAAATTTGTCAAAGGCTGAATAGTTAAACAGTCATTAACAATATCTTCTTTGAAGGTAATTTATTTAATCTATATATAATAAATAAATAAATAAAAAGGTTTAGAGAACATATAAAAAAATAAGTATGGTAGGATGGTCATAAATTATTGTGAACTTGGTTAACATAAGTGTTTTTCATATAATTAACTAAACTCATTACCTAGAAATTAAACTTAGAAATAAATTTCATTTTAGTTTTTTAGTTGATGTCCAAAACCTGGAATGAACTGGAGAGGAGCTATTTTCTGTACATAATAGCAGAAAAAGAGAACAGAGAAGTTTCTATATATTGACCCATGAAAATAAAATATATATAAATATAAGTGGATCAAATAAAAATAAAAACAAAAGAGAGCAGTCTCTCCCGTCTGAATCAGCCCACAGGAAAGGCACAATGCATACTTGGAATTGTTCCACGGTTTCTAAAACCCCCAACAACATGGTATCTTGAACCCACCACACACACCCTGAATCTCAGGGTGGATCCGGATCCTCATAAGATCCACTAATAGTGTGCCGCCACGTAATCCTCTAGTATTCATTCTCTTATAAAAAAACAACCAACTACTAGCAACCAAAATATCTCTCTGTTTTTAACATTCCAAATTTAGGAACATGTGCATAGAACTGTTCAAGTAATTTCAAAATTCCGGGTGCCTATTTAGATCCGAAAATGTCCATTAGATCCGATATTATTATGGATTTTGGATAGATCCATCAAATTCAACCCACAAACATCATTAAACAAATAAGAACATAGTCCCCCTTTTATATACCCGTTTCATCACGCAAACCCACAGCGTTTCTTCTCGCAGTATGAACTAAACCTTAAAAAGAAGGCACTTTCATCTTTCATCCCTTGGAAGGAAGCCTCAAGAGATAAAACCAGTTGCTCACACAATTAAGAAACCAAAATAAAGCCAAATGTGCTAGCCTGGTGCCCTCTCTGTTCTTGGAAAAATTTGGATTATTGATTTATGTTGGTCGAGGCAGATTTAATTTTACTTCTTGCGAGCGAGGCAACAGGAAGAATCGAAGAAGGCACAAGAAAAGCAATACTGGTATGATGCAAACTGTCGTTCAACAGCTGTTTGAGACATGTCAGGAGGTGTTCTCTGGTCCTGGTACCGTACCATCTCCTGAAGATGTGTTGAGACTGAAATCTGTTCTAGGTATGCTCCAAACTTGGTAAAATTAGAAAATAACAAATGCACATGCTATGTTTCAGACTTAACTATCTCCTTAGAAAATGTAATGTATAATTCAATTTTAAGTGAGTAAAAAAAATACTTCCTTCCACAAAAAAATATATATATAGTTATTACAACATGCATGATAATTGTTATTCCTCAGCTCGTGCTTATATATTAAAAAAAATGCATTTATATATGATAATTAATAATGTCATGTTTTACCAGTTCACCAAGTTGCTCATACCATGATGGTAGCTTCTGGATATCCTAACAAGTTATATATAAGCTACATACAAAGGGAGATTCTATATAATATGTGTGCCAAACAGCACTTTAGGTGGGGTGTTCTCCAGCCTCACACGTTGGTACTAGGTTTCTTTTGGTTCCATATATATATTATTTTATTGTCATAACTTGTTACCAACTTCCTTATGCTTTTGAACTGGTTAATTTCTAGAGAAAACTTTTTCCCTTCTTTATATAACAACTTCTGACGTTTAGTTCTCTTCTAATTGTATTGCCTCAAGGAATATTCTTTTGATCAAGTATTATAGTTCGTCAGGTACTAATTAACCTAAATTGGTTGGAGAACCCCAAAAGAAATGTGACTTAAACAACAGCCAACCAAAGGAACCAATCTTGGCTTTATAATCATGACTAATTAACGATGGTACGATCGATGTGAATCTTGGGGCTCGTCGACAAAGAACACACTCGTTACTCGTAGATATAACAAATTAATTGATTCACTTTTATATATACTTCTATGCATTTCTTCATAATCTTTCTAACTGGCTCTTCTTAGTTTCCTTTTTTATTTTATTATTCTTGGAAAGTTGATTCTTTTATCATATTTTTTGTGCAGATACAGTAACAGCATCAGATGTAGGTCTAACTCCAAATATGCGGTACTTTCGACATAACGACTATCAGCAGCCTCCAATCACATACCTGCATCTATATGAGTGCGATAATTTCTCGGTACCAAGTTATTAACTAAGCATTTTATCTATATGCCATGAAGTTGAAAGTTAAAACTCTAAATGTGCACCACAAAGATGTCACCATAATAAAAATTCTCAAGTGAGCTAGATCTGGTTAGTGTACATTCTTTTATGAACTAGGTATATCGACAAATGCCAAACTGAGGGGGAACACATGTAGTTATATATAGTTGTTTACAATATAAATACTCTTAACCTGATAGCTTCTATCAGAGGGTTTAAAAAAAAAAGACAATATAAATACTCTTAATTAGTATTTTTGATTTGATAAAATAATATTAACTAGTATTATTTCACCCAACCATACTATTAAGTACAGTGCTTCTAATCACTAGTCTGGTATGAGTACATACATGGGCCAAATTGGTACTATTAAGTACTTCTTGAATTCTATTAAATATAATATATCCTGTGTACTAGTACATGCATACACTCATCTCTAATTTTTTTTTTTTTTTGCTACAGATTGGTATATTCTGTTTGCCTCCTTCAGGTGTAATACCTCTGCACAATCACCCCGGCATGACAGTTTTCAGTAAACTCCTCTTCGGCTCAATGCATGTCAAGTCGTATGATTGGGTAGACACGCCGCAAGGTCAGCATAACAGTTTCACCAACCTCATAAACAATAAAAATTGCTCACCTGTAAGAACTTTTCTCCCCATTTCCTTTGGAAGGTTCCTAAACAAATCCTCATTAATTCTCATTATAGAAACAGTGCGGAAAGGGGGTATTCTTTCGAAGAAATCAAGCTGAAATCTGTCACATAATTGAAAAAAAAATAATGAGCCTAGCAATTTGCTGCACACACTTGTTTGTCCCTAATTATGGAAGCTTGAAGAGCACTTAATGGGGTGAAAGGAGAAATTATGTCACTTTTAAATGGGTGCATAAAATTAATAGCCTGAACTCTTTTCAAAAATTAAAAAGGAACTTAAGAAGAAGAAGTCAGTATGATTTTGAAGGAAAAGGAACTTAATTAATTAATAGCCTGAACTCTTTTTGTTGTGTGAAGTATAGGTAGACAAGTGGGCCCAACTTTAGCGATGGTCAAGTCTGATAACTTAATTACAGCTCCCTGTGATACTACAGTTCTTTATCCGAATGAGGGAGGAAACATGCATTGTTTTACGGCACATACCCCGTGTGCAGTGCTCGATGTGCTGGGCCCGCCTTACTGTGACGAAGAAGGCCGACACTGCACCTACTACAACGACTTCTCATTGTCATCTTTCCCTGGTACGTACCCATTTTGTGTTAGCAACAATTTAAGGTCATACTTATACAGAACCACGCAAAAAAAAAAAAAATTATCGGATCTAGTTTAGTAATTTTCACCATGTCCCAATACGAGTCTTAAGTTTGTGCATATCTAAGAGACTTGCCCAATTCACCCTTTCTGTTTACCCCAGAAAGGTTAAAAGTAATACAACCAAAGTAATTTTATCCAATATTATTGCCATTATTTTTTTTCGTTAATATTATTATAATTATTTGTTACTTGCATGTGTAGGAGATGCAATGATACAGGGGAATAACAACGGTTATGCTTGGTTGGAGGAGAGAGATAAGCCTGAAGATTTTATGGTAGTCGGTGCACCATATAGGGGTCCAAGAATTGTCGAAAATTAATTTCTCGCGATATGAATATGTTATCTTGGAGAAGATGATGAAATTCTTTAGATGTAAATATATCATGAAGGAAATGAAGGGGTAAGAGAAGTAATATTGGCACAAGTTCCAAGAATATGGATGTCATGACTAGGACCTTAAACTTGGTTTAATTTAGAAATTGTTGATTGGGAAGGAAATTAATAATGTGATCAGTGCTGACCCCCCCTCCTCTCTCTCTCTCTCTCTCTCTCTCTCAATCCATCTCTTGCTTGTGTACTAAAATTCTATTGTTTTAAGCATTGTGCATTTGAACTGGTAACTGTGCTTAAAAAGTTTCCTCAAAAGAAAAAAGCTTTAATGCAAAAGACTAATCTTCTTGATTTCCAACAAAATCTCAGTTGCATTTTAAATTTTTAATTGATATACAACTCCTAATTTGTATCTTGAACTCAGAAGTTGAATTTAATAAAAGTTAAAATAGACTTGGCCAACATTTTTTTAACAGGCTAGCTAGGCTTGACCTACTTAAAAAAACTTAGTTGAATGTGATTATATTGTAGAATGCATCATGTTGCAAAGGTTCCAACTTCTGTTGAAATATGGAATACAATTGGATGGAAGCTTCACGGCAGTGTTCAAGGGTTAAGGGAAAAAAAAAAGAACTCCGCCTCTCTCTCGCACGCTTGCTGATACAACACAAATCTGAGTAGCAGGTCAGTACTTGTGAGTGAATTATTCGTGTTACAGAGAAACGGATCGGTGAATTATATGATTTATCATTGATGCAAAACGAGCATGGCGACGTACACTATTTTTTTTTTCCATTCTTTGGTAATTAGAGTAGTAAAATTTACTTGGTGTTAATGGATGTGAGGTGTAATGGATCTTCTATTTTTCCGTGGGATTATTTTTCCTCTGTCTGGTAAATTCTTTTTGTTTGGCTTAATAAAATTTAGTAGCAAAACCTACTACTTCATAAATAAATAAAACAATAATTCGAATCTTCTTTTTCTTTGACAAAAGAAAGTGTAGCATGTATTAAATTGCTGCATACACAGATCGGATATATAAACGACAATATTTTATAGCATGGATGCTGGCACTACTAGCTCCTGACTGAATATAGGGATGTTGGCAATGTTAGTGTCCAGTTTTCAAACAATAATAGACAACATGGCACTGTCAGCTTGAAAATTGGACGCTGGCATTGTTGCCATGCATTTAATTAATTTATTTTTTAATGCCATAAAAAATCGGCATAAGGGGCTATATGTATGAAAGTTGTTGCTGAAAATTAGATATTAAATGAATCAGATAGAAACATTTGCTTTCAAAATATTGTGTACTATGTCCAGTGCCAGTACGAATAAAGGTGAAATTGAAGAATAAAATCCTTTTATTTCCTCATAAAATTTCACCTAAAAGGACAGTTAATGATGTTTATTTCCATTCATGAGGAATATCGAAGTATGTACTTACTGATTTTAGAGCCCAATTAAGCACTAAGATAATATCTCTTCTTAATCGCTAGTACTTAATTGTTTATATGCTCTATTTAGATTCTTTCATTATTGATCTAATTAATTTTCAAATTGATGCGAGCCAGTTGTTAGCAAATAGGATAATCTAGTTTTTAATAACTTGATAATCTAACTTTTCGGATGCATGTGGTGCTATTGGCTGGTAACATGAGCAATCTGTGGTCTACCCACAGATTGGCAATTTTTTAAAGGGTTCTAGATAACTAAACAAGACTAACTCTTAGTTGGAGATTATCCCAAGTCATTCTTAATACATCATCACAATAGCACAAATCCAATTCCTTTCTTGCAAGTTTTTAAGTCAATGCTTTCCCAGGTTTCACCTAAATGTGAAAACCATAATATTGTAAAATAATAAACACGGGGCGTTCTTCTGAATCGGATCAAATTCAAAATTTCACTCTCCAAAAATTTAGGATGTCCGTTCTTCAAATATAGAAAAGGCTGTTGATACAAAGCCAACACTGCCAAATAAACTGGACCTGTTAGAATACTGATATCATTCTTTTTTACAAAGAGAAACAAATCCTTATATTCGATAACAGAGCAAAGTTACCGTTTCAGATACTCTGACATGATGCATAAATTCATTCTTGCCAATTAATCCTCCATCATGTGGAATTGCTTTGGTATTTTGCGTACTACATAAAGGGGACTGTTTGCTAGGAATGAGAGAAATAGGATATGTTTTAAGCAAGGTAATATCAAAACTATACTTCTCACTAGTTTTTTTTTTTTTTTAAAGGCATAAGCCCGTTCCATTAACATGAAACCATAATTACAAAGTTACTGTTCATCAGAGTAAGAGCCAGGAACTACTCATAAGGAACACAAAAGAACCACAAAGCAACATAATATGCATACCAACCAAGCTATATACCAAGCTTGTGTTGATTCTAAGTACCAAAAGTATGCTAAAGAGGCTATAACTAAGCCACACAAGAGGGGGCTAACGATATATGCTAAAGTACAAAAATTGATTGTTGAGTGTCTTCACTGCTGATCAGGCATCACTGGAGACTGATACACCACCATCTCCAAAGGCATGTATTGATCTAAAGGAATTGCATCTTCAATAATTGGCATCCAATCTTCTACAGCTTGTTTAACCTTTTGCTTGACATTTCCTGCCCAATAACAAAGTAGAGATTTAATTAGAAGGATAATCGTTCGAGCTGATTTAGTAGTGCAATTATTAAAACATCTATTATTTCTGTGCCTCCATAGTGTCCAACACACAGCACTAGTACCAGTAGGAAACCAAATTTTTCCGTCACTGGTAATTGCATTGCAAAATTAAGGATATCATCAAAAGAAAGCCATTCATGCATCATATCTTGACTTTTCCCTAACCAAAACCACACTCTTTGAGCCAGAATACAAGTGAGAAACAATTGTGTAATGGTTTCATTGTCAATACAGAATTGACAAGATTGGTCTCCAGACCATCCCCTACTGGCTAGGTTATCTTTGGTAAGTATGGAGTTATGTGTGGTTAACCACATAAAGACCCTGATTTTTGGTGAAACAGGTAAAGTCCACCATATCAGTTCTGTGCTGGTAGGTATAACACCTCTAAAGTTTAAAAAGTTGTACAAGGAGTGTGTAGTGAACTTCCCTGTATGATCCCATCTTCAAGCTAGTTGATCTTGGGGTGTTGTAAAGGAAATGGTACTAATGAGGTGGAGAATTTCAGCCCATTCTACCAAATCCATTTCTTCCAGAGGTCTTCTAAATTAAACCCTCAAACCTTGGGAATTAATAACCTCACTAAAAGAGATGTGTTTATTACTACATTTCCTATATATTACTGGATAACTAGTAGCTAATGAGCAATCTCTAAATCATATATCCTCCCAGAACCTACATTGTGACTGCCTACATGGAGTATACTGTACACTAATAGATCCTATATGTTCTAAACTAGATATACTATTCCAAAATGGAGATAGAGGGTTATTGTGGTCAACATACTTATGTATGATGATGGTTTTCCAAATAGCATTGTAATCAGGATTTTTGAACCTCCACCACCATTTTAATAACAAGGCCTTATTCATATCCTTAAGATCTAAAACCCCCATCCCTCCAAATTGTTTAGCTAAGCAAATAGTTTCCCAATTTACTAAAGCATATCTCCTTTTTTTCTGTACCTTGCCACAAGAATCTCCTTCTAATTTTATCTATTTGATTCAGAACTGTACAAGGAATTTTGAAGACTGATAAATCATATAAAGGTATGGAAGACAAGACTGAATTTAATAATGTAGTCCTACCACCTATAGAGAGAAGTTGACTTTGCCAACTAGGTAGTCTGTTTTCCAATTTATCAACTAAGAATTGCCAATCACTAACTGCAAGTTTTTTTATGTGCAAAGGAAGACCTAAGTATTTGATAGGGAATTGTCCCCATTGACATCTAAAAAGTTGATTTAAGTGTGAAGTTTGGGGATCTAAATTTATAGGATACATCTCAGTTTTGTCATAGTTCACTTTAATCCCTGATAAGGCCTCAAAGGCCATCATTGCCCACCAGGCAGATTCAATATTCTCATCCTGGGCAGCCAGGAAAAGAATAGTGTCATCTGCATAATGGCAATTGGTAATGGATTTTTGTTCTATACAAGCTGCACCTAGACCAGTAATTACTGCTGATGTTCTACCCTTATTGAAAATTTTACTTAAAGTATCAGCAGCTAATATATAAAGAAAAGGGGATAAAGGATCCTCCTGTCTAACCCCTCTCTTACAGTAAAAATAGCTAGTTAATTCTCCATTAATGGTCAAACAAGACTGTGAACTATACATCCATTGAGTAATCCATTGAATCCATTTGGCACCAAAGTTTCTACTTGTTAATACTTCCAGCAAGTAATCCCAATGTATTTTATCATAAGTTTTTTCAAAATCCACTTTGATTACTACACCTGATTGCTGATTTTGTTGACAAGAATGAAGGATTTCTTGACTAACAATCATATTATCTAAAATGTATCTATTTTTAATGAAAGCTGCTTGACTAGAATTAATTAACCTAGACATTACTGGTTCTAGTCTAAGTGTAAGGATCTTAGAAAGAATCTTAAAACTACAATTAACTAACCTAATTGGTCTAAATTTCTTAATTTGGGTTGCATCTTTTTCTTTTGGGATTAAGCAAATGCAAGATTTGTTAATTTTATGTAGATCAAGGGAGTTTTCATAGAAGTAATGAGTGAGAAGCATCAGATCAGCCTTAACTAAATCCCAAAAGAACTGATAGAAATGAAATGTAAATCCATCTGGGCCAGGGGCACCATTTGGTTCAGAGGCAAATACAGCCTGTTTAAGTTCAACTTCAGTGAAAGGTCTTTCTAATTCCCATTTCTCTATATTTAACAATTTATCATCTGAATCCCAAAAATCAGGAGCTAGATTGGCAAATTTACACCCAGTGGTGCCTAATAGATCTTTGTAGTATCCCACTACATGAGATTTGATTGCTGGGAGAGATTGGGTCAATTGTCCATCTATATTTCTAAGGCATTTATCCTATTTTTTTTAGACCTTTGAGTAGCTAAAATATGAAAGTATTTGGTGTTAGCATCCCCTGCTTCTAACCATTTTTGTTTAGATTTCAGTTTCCATTGATCTTCCTCCTCTTGATATATGTCATCAAGTTGTTGTGTGAGATGAACCCACTGTTCCCCTTCAGAATTAGTGAATGTTCTAGTGTCCCTTATTAGTTCTAACTCATGTAATAAATCTATGATCTGGGTTTTTTCTCTTTTTTTTTTACCATAATAATTATATGACCATCCTTTAATTCTTTTCCTAATGTGTTTTAGTTTGTGATTCCAACTTTTGGCTATATCTGGTAAAGAGAGGGAACATTCACTCCACCATTTATTCATTAGTGTAACAAAGTCTGCTTGAGCAGTCCAACTAGGATCAAATCTAAATAAAGGGGGAGAATTAAGAGTAGCAGGAGATGTTTGAACTAGTAGGGGACAATGATCTGAACCATGACTACTAAGATCTCTAATTAAACTAGAAGGGTATTTTTGTTCCCAAGTAAGTGAAGTAAATACTCTATCTAATAATGCAAATCTGGTTCCATTGGACCAAGTGAATCTTCTAGTGTGGAGTTTGTGTTCAATCAAATGGAAAGAATTAACAAAAGCATTAAATTTGTTACTAATGGGAACATCAAAGTTAGATCCTGTTTTATCATCTTTTTTCCTAATAGCATTAAAATCTCCACATAAGAACCAAAGATCTACATTAGGGTTTTTGATTTGGGAGAGCTCATCCCAAAAAGCTTGTTTAAGATTCCTAAGAACTGGTCCATAGACCACAGTCACTTGCCATTGAGTATTATCAATTTTGTTTTCCAGAATAATGTCTAAACAAAAAAGGTGTATTGTATGGTGAATAAATCTAATTTTGTTTCTATCACAGCCTACTAATATCCCTCCTGATCTACCAACAGAGGGAACCCACAACCAAGAGTCTAATTTGTGAGAAATACTCTGAAGACATCTATTAGTAAAAGATTCTTTTTTAGATTCTTGTATTGCTAAGAGATCTACTTTATTATTCTCAACTAAATCTTTAACTATTTGTCTTTTTCTACTAGAATTCAACCCTCTACAGTTCCAGTTGAGAATATTCATTTAGGAAGGAAGGAAGCACTAGAATAAGCTAGATTATCTACTAGGAGAGAGTTAACTACTTCAGGGGTTATATCTACTACATCTACAGCATTGTTAACTACTTCACTAAGCTGATGAATTTGTTCTAATGTGACTGGAGCTTGTTTTCTATCCTTAGTATCTTGTAGTAATTGTTTGATGACTTGTTCAAATTTACTTCTATCTAAGGATTTAAGACTATCAATAATCAGTGGTCTATCCTCAACACAATTACCTAGAGTAATTTGATAAACTTGAAATAAAGCAGCAATTTGATCTACACTAAGTCTATTATATGGAAATCTATTGATAAGGCTAATACCTGAGGAGCTGCTGCCTTCAGACATTTTCCTTTTCTGAGCTTTGCTCAGAGTGGAGGCTGGATCCCCTTTAACTGTGACTCGGAGGCTGCGGCGCAAGTCTGGTTTGGATGGTCTGACTGGGGTCTCAGCAACTTCAGGAGTTGGCAGTTCATTATCAGACAAACATATGGCTTTGTCTGGGGTAGAGCCAGGCCCCTGCCTGTTCTGTCTGGTTGCACTTCTAAGTCTGGTTCCCACCCCCAGAGGTTTTGGCATAGTTTTTGTTCTTAGGTTTGATAATGCCAGATGTTGGGGTTTTGATAGCTAGTGGTTTAGTTTTCTTTCTCCCCCAAGCAAATTTCTTCTTGGGAGTGGGTCTCCATGCATGAAATGGGTTATTAACAGGATCATAAACCCATTTCTTGTTAGGTTTGGCTGAAACACTAGCTAGTTTGGGTTTCTGTAATAGGTTCAATCTCTTAATTCTAGCTAATATGGGTTCATCATCTTCAGACATGTACTCTGAAGTTTTGGGAGTGGAGGTGTTAAGGGGAGGAAAGTCAGCTGCTGGAGGAGGAGAGACAGCTAATGGTGGTGCATTGACTGCCACTGGTGATGTGACAGTACTATCTGGTCCTATTGGCAGAGAAACATTAGCAGAATCTGGTATCTGTGTTGCTGGCACTAAAATTGGTGCATCAGTACCAGGAGCAGGGGGAACTGGTACTGCTTGCTCCATTGGTAGAGGAGCAGCAGTTTCTGGTACTGGTTGTTCTACTAGCAGAGAAGTGGGGCCAGCCGTGTCTGGTTTCTGTCTTTCTGGCATTGAAACAATTGGGTTGGACCGAGCCCCTGAACTGGTCCCAGCCTCATCTGCATATCTAGTGTGTTGCACATACCTTTCCCATTCCTTTAAATCTAGCTCTTCACTAATGAGCTCTTCCTCTACAAAACATTGAGTCCCTGCATTGGTCCTTTACCAGTATCTACATCTTTGAGGTTGACATGAATGTGAGGGGGTATATCATGGTTCAGCATACGGATACTACCTCCCCCCTGTACCAGAGGAGGGTGTTGGGTGGCAGGACCTCTCTCAGCAGAAGGATGTGGTCCTAACTCCCGCCTTTCACTTTCCCCAAATTCGGTACCATTAGGGTAAGGTCTCCCTCTCTTTCTACCAGCCCATGCATTCAGTGGTTTTGTTGTATCAGTTTCTACTTCAATGTCAATTTCAAACATTGACATTGTACCAGTAGGGTCTCGGTATGGTACTAGGTGGGTTTTAGGGAGAAGTTTAAGGTCACATACAGCCAATTTTAAACGGACAAATCTGACATCATACCCACTCTGAGTCGCAGAATCAATCTCTTGAACATAAGCTCCAAAAGGGTTGAGGACCCGATCATATTCAGTGAACTCATCAAAGAAAATAGGAAAATTATAAATCCTAACCCAGACTTGTTGTAATGGAATACCTTCACTGAAGCTTTTCTCCCAGGCAATGATTGGGAATTGAACATCTCCCAGTCGGAGGTAGCTTCGAGAAGCAACGGAGTCCAACCAAGTAGCATTGGGGGCTTTGATGAGGTATTTATACTCATCGAAGACCGACGCCACCCACCGATGTTGATCGAATCAACTTCGGAGTACATTTTCCACTTTTTCCGGCCCCCAAGCCGCTATATCGTCGAGTACAAAGCTCATCAGTAGATTCGATTCAATTGCCTGTGAGCGAGGTGTAGCTTGAAGAACAACTAACGGAGGTGTGATCGCCATTGATAGATGAGATGAAGTTCTAGGTCTCAGCAAGTGGAGAGGAGGCGGGTGAATAGATCTAGGTTTAGCTGGTGGTGAAACAATGGAATGAAGGGTCGGTGCACGACACTCTGTGGCTTTATGACCGAGTCTGTTGCATGCAAAACATGGCTGCTTGTTGCGACAAACCTTTGCGATGTGTCCCCGATCTCCACAGCGCATACAGATCGAACGATGCGGAGTAGATTGTGACCGAATCTCTGCAATGCGATTACGGACGAGTGTGGATCTTGACGCAACCGGATGCGAAGGGTTGCGCTTACGCCAGACTGTAGCAGAGTGTTTAACCACAGAGCTATAAGAGCGACGCAGGCCGTCGTTTGTACTCGGATCCGCCATTAATGGCGCTTGGGGGGGCCCATATTTTGCATAAAAACTCTCTCTCAACAGGCCCAATCGGTGCTGCTGGGCTTTGTGTAACATGTTTTTGGATTTTGTGATTTTTCTGTGATTTTTTTCCTTTTTCTCTGCTATTTTCAATCGCTTTTTCTTTTTTTCGATCGCTTTTTCTATCGCTTTTTTCTCTATTCAATAAAATAGATATGGGTCATATCTCACTAGTTTCTTTTTGAACAGTCTAGAGCCTGACCTGGTTAATAAAATACAAAAAGGAATGATTCCAACATACTCCATGCATGTCCCAGATCATAAAAAAGGGTCAAAATATGGATGGCAAGAGGATGTCTATTAGGCAGTAGCATTTATTACTTTGTGTATAGGATTAGTCTCAGCTATATACTGTTCTGTTATGTTTGTTAGACAGTTAGAGCCACTGAATGGCATACTTGTAATTAGACAAAGGTCTATAAATATAGCTGTAGATGTAACTGTTAGTTAAAATGAAAGATATCTTTACTTCTTCATTCATCTCTTCTTGTGTCTCTTTATCATTCCCTTTAATGTCTTTTATTATATGGCAAATTAAGTTATATCTATTTTGCAACCAGTATAGATTATTTAACCAACCGACTTTGCCATTTGTTCATGTTTCCGAGGAAAATATGATGACGCTTTACATAAAATAATTTGTACTCTATATGAATAAAAGCATATCTACTTAAGGATGAACTTCACTTAATTTTTGCCGAGTATCTAACCACAAAGTTAAACAAAAATAAGTGCTTAACTAAGAAAGGACAGAAAATAGTTTAGCTTTAGCGGATAATGATTGATGGTGATTCTGTGAACTAAACATGCCATCAGGTACATATTATATTATCGGAAGCAAACTTACAGAAATCACGGTGTTTATCAAACCAGTTTGATTTTCTTTTCTTTTCTTTTCCTGTGTTTTTAGCCCATAGTTAATTAACTGGCTCTTAGATTTTACACAGAAGCATGTAGCATAGATAACTGTGTTTAGATGCATACGATATAAATAGTTAAATACAGAACCATGTAGCATAGATGCAATTATCCACTTTACTACTGTTAAATACTCAATACTTCAAAATTATTTGATATATATAATTCATTTTAATTTTACTCGGCTGCTAAAAGCAAGAGAAACCTCAAAAGTCTCAGCCTCGATAAAACCAATATCATTGACTTGTTATATTATACTGTTCTTAGCCACCCTACAGTCTACAGAGCACAAAGGACAGAACTTTTTATTTTTAGAAATATAATAAATATTTAAGCGTTTCGTAGAAAGATTGAAATTTTTTTGGATCCATGGAAAAATCGAAACAATGATTCGATTCATTTACCCCATGTTTGGTTGTGGTCTAAAAATGGCTTAAAGGCTTTATGCCACTGTTATTCTACCAAACATAATTTAAACTAATTGGTCTAACATGGAATAGCCTAAAAGTTAGGCCGGCCTAAATTAAACCACCTCTTGAGGTGCCTTAAATTTAGGCTTCAATTTTACACCACTGGGGCCCACTGTCATTCACCTTCAACCATTTCACCCCTCTCCTCATTAATTAGTAATAATATATTATTAGTATATAATTAGTATATTATTATTAGTAATTATTATTATTATATAATTAATATCTTATATTGTTAATATATTAAATAATTATTATAATAATATTATATAATTAGTATTTTTTATTAATCATTATTATTAATATATAATTATATTATTAATATATTAAATAATTATTATAATATTATAGTTATTATTAATATATTAATATTATATAATTAGTATCTTTTTATTACTAATTATTATTAATATATAATTATATAATAAATATGTTATATTGTTAATATATTAAATAATTATTAACAATAATATTATAATATATTATAGTTATTATTAATATATTAATATTATATAATTAGTATCTTATTATTAATAATTATTATTAATTATATAATTAATATCATATATTGTTAATATATTAAATAATCATTATAATAATATTATAATATAGAGTATGGCTAATGTGCTTCCTCTAGAACTTCGGCCTCGTGCTTCCGGGGGCATATCTTAGTGTTTGATGTTCAAACAACAAATTCAAACCGTTAGATGTACAATCTATATTAAAATGTACTTGGAGACCAAATTTTACATTTTTTGGAATTTTTTTACTATTTATTAAGGCACTTTGAAAATTCCAGATCCGGGTGAACAGTAAAAACAGTCTGGACCATATGATCTGGAATTTTCAAAGTGGCTTAATAAATAGTAAAAAAATTCCAAAAAATGTAAAATTTGGTCTCCAAGTACATTTTAATATAGATTGAACATCTAACGGTTTGAATTTGTTGTTTGAACATCAAACACTAAGATATGTCTCCGGAAGCACGAGGCCGAAGTTCTAGAAGAAGCACATTAGCCACACTCTTATAATATATTATAGTTATTATTAATATATTAATGTTATATAATTAGTATCTTATTATTAATATATAATTAGTATCTTATTATTAATATATAATTAATATCTTATATTATTAATATTAATATTATATAATTAGTATCTTATTATTAATATATAATTATATAATTAATATCTTATATTAAATAATTATTATAAAAATGTTATAATATATTATAGTTATAATTAATAATTAATATTATATAATTAGTATCTTGTTATTAATAATTAACTAACTTAGGCTTCCCAAACTTTAGTCCTCCACCAACTCTAACCAAACAAGGAATACTTTAAGCCGTGGTCTAACTTTAGACCTCAACCAAACATAAATAATTTAGACCGGCCTAAGTTGGAATAACAACTTAGGCCACCTTAACTTTAGTCCACAACCAAACACCACCTTAGAGATTATTTAAGGGACCGATGCAATATATCAGTCCTAACTCCTAAAGCTGTCACCCCGATCCCCAATTTTTTTTTATAATCTGATTTGAATCATATTAAAGATTTCTATTATTAAACAAATTTGTATTGCTAATTATTTTTATTTTGTTAGTATTAATTATTCTTCTTTTATTTTTTGAGTTATTACAAAAAAAACACATTTACTATCGCCCCTTTATCATCTTGTGTCATTCCGCACGGATGGTGTATGTAACCAGAAGCAGTGCTGTAATTAATTCAATTTTTTAACCGACTGTTCGGTCTAACCAACCGATGGCGTTTATGACACCCCTCCTTTGCCATCGAATATATTTTAAGTACAGTTAGTATTGAGTGATTCTTCAACATCGGTTTGGCTCAACTGACGATGGCATTGGGGGTGACTTTTACCATCTGTTGTGTTACATGAGCTGTTGGTGTTAGTACAATAACAACTCATTACCATATTGAACCGATGGCATATATTCTCAGGGGCAACGCTGTAAATAATTTGAACCTCAGTTTTAGTATACACTATCTGCTCCATATATTGAACCGATGGTGATGATGTTATATATATATATATATATAGAGGAGGGTTCAAATGCATCATTATTTGTGTGCTCCAATATGCTCCACATCATTTATCTCCATTTTCAAAGTCCGAACAATTGATCTGAACCGCTCAACATGATCTTCATAATAAAATATGCCTGGATACCAAATTTTATATTTTTTAGAATTTTTTTACTATTTTTTTAGATAGGTACAAAATCACTTTTTTAAGGAGATTCTGGACCATCCGATAAAGTGATATTGTACCTATCTAAAAAAATAGTAAAACAATTCTAAAAAATATAAAATTTGGTCTCCAAACATATTTTATTATGAAGATCATGTTGAACGGTTCGGATCGACTGTTTGGACTTTGAAAATAGAGATAAAGGATGTGGAGCATATTGGAGCACAAAAATTATGGTGCATTTGAACCCTCCTCATATAGATATAGATATATATATATAGAGATAGGCTATGGTGAGTTGTGAAGTAAAACGTCGTTTTACTTCACGCCATATTTTCATTTTGAAAATCCAAACAACCGATCCGAACCGTTCAACTTTTTCTAAATATTGAAATGTGCTTGGAGACTAAATTTTACATTTTTTGGAATTTTTTTACTATTTATTAAGCCACTTTGAAATCGCTGATCCACTGTGAACAGTAAAAACAGTAAAATTTTCTGGACCACCGGATCAGTGATTTTCAAAGTGGCTTAATAAATAGTAAAAAAATTTCAAAAAATGTAAAATTTAGTCTCCAAGCACATTTCAATATAGAGAACATGTTGAGCGGTTCGGATCGGTTGTTTGGATTTTCAAAATGAAAATATGAGCGTGAAGTAAAAATGACATCTTACTTCACAACTCACCATAGATCAAATCAACCACAAACTGCAGCAGTACCATTTTCTATTGATTTTCAATATAAACTATGCAATTTAGTGGTCAAAAACATAAGGTCTAGTCTGAAAATAGGTCGAAATAATAGATCAAATATAAAGACATCAATAATCATGTTGAACGGTTTGGATCGACGATTTGGACTTTGAAAATGAAAAAAATGGTTGTTGTAATATTGTTGTAACTTGATCCCTCCTCTATATATATATATATATATATATATATATATATATATATATTTCAGTAAACCCTAGGTCGATTGTCCCCAACCCTTTGATCACTGCGAAAATCAACTTCCCAAAATTGACGGACTAAGAAGCTAGCATTTCCTCTCCCAGCGTCATTTGTATGCTAGATTACTCTTCCATCATTTATTTTCTGTTTATTTTAATCGTTATTTTGAATGGTTTCTAATTAGAGAATAATTTAAACTAGGGATTAGTTATTTAATGTTATTTTTTTGTTTTTTATAGGCAAAATAAATAGCCAACATAGTCGTTATTCATCAGATCATTATTGCAATAGATGTCTTAAGCCAACTGTTGTGATGCTTTCGATGCCCAGAAAGAATCCGGGGAGGAAATTTTATACATGTTCAAAATGCAATCAATGGATGGGCTGGTGTGACAACACTGCCAATTTAAGTAACGTAAGTTTAAATTCTCATATGCAACCTTGCAAACAAGATGCAACATATTGAAATAAGGCAGAAGTATCTTCGATTCTCAAGAAACAGCTAGTAGTATTAATTGTACTTTGTATGTTGATGGTTGTGATCTATTTTTTAATTGTTGTGTTGTTGCTTCATGTGAAGTAGTGGATTACTTTGTACGTAGTGAGATGAGTCACAAGCTGTCCAACAACATGCAAAACATGGTCTGAAAATTAAATCATGTTTCAAACCCAAGGTTTCGGCAGTGTATGAAAGGCATATGTAGGGGTGTTCATCGGTTCGGTTCGGTTAAAACTGAAATAAAATAGGCAAACCAAAGTTTATTTTGGTTTTCAAAAATATAACCGAACCGACCAAAGTAAACATAGTAACCGATTAAAACCGAACCAAAGTAAATTTCGGTTTGTTCGGTTAAACCGAACAAACCATTGTTTAGTTGAGATTGTTATAAAATAAGGCATTTACAGCTCACAAACCATTGTACCACTGTACGTCTGTACCATCCATGTACCACATTGTAAAGATTAAATTCACAATCATAGTTCCCAAGTAAATTAATATAAATAAATTTGAAATATCAAATGGCCTGTACCAGTCCTGGCAAAGCTGATATACCTAACTCAATTCACCTAAACCAAAACAACTAAATGGCTAAACCTGATGACAGTACAAGGGTCAGATCTAAGTTATTCTGATCAACACAACCAACTTGCTAAGCCTTTACTGATTTGGTTGATGGCCCATAACTTGAGTGGGGACCACTTCATCCTTCTGTAGTATACTGCTTGAAGGAGAGCTAGCGACAGTACAAAGATCCATTTGAATCCCATCTGAAAAATAATAAAACTTGAAATTCAGAAATGCAATAAACAAAAATGACCGGTGCTGAACAAGTACTGGCTGTAAACAAATGCAAGGGGGAATAATTTTAATATAATTATAGAAAGATTAGAAAGATTTACAAGTTTTCTCTCTTCCATTTCAGGTTCAGCTGCCCAGGACAGGAAGGTCACGACATCTTTGCCCATCTGAAAATTAAACAAAATTAATGTTTAAATTCATTAAATTTCAGAAGAAGCCAGCTTTGAATTAATCATTTCTACATGTAAAACAACCCATCCTGTATCACACTAGAAACCATGAGAAACATCCTCCATCCCATCAGTTCATGTGTTAGCTTGAAAACCACCCAATTTACCTCTAGTTTATCACCATTATATCTTCAAGAATGAGTGTAAATTCCAAAAGTTAAGGGATACAATGAACAGAGAAAAATTCCTTTACTATACAAAGATACTTATTAAAGTTAATGGTAAAACACATTTTGGTATCAATTAAAAAAGAAAGAAAGAGGGAACTTGTCATATTACATCTGCAATATATTACATAAGAAAGACTAGGAAGCATCCATAAGTAGGGTTTAAAAAATTCTTTGCCTCATGTTTTCCATCAACTTAGTTAATAATTTTATATTAAAAAAATTCTTTACCTCATGCCAACAAGTAATTAATAAGAAAACAACATTGTATGCTAAATCTTTTAATCCTGGCTCTCTAGCATCTATATATATTTGAACAGCACAACTCTTTTCATTATGAATACCTGAACCACCTCGAAAACCTAATAACAATTTCATCACTACATAAATAGACAACTTAAAAGTTATCAACCATTAAACCGGTACAAGCACAGTCAGAACCAAGGAAGCAAAACCAGAAAAACCGGTACAAGCTAGTGACAGCAAATACGAGCACAACTGCACAAGAAAGGGGCCGTCACAGCCAACATTGATGCCAAGCCGGGAAAATCAACAACCCGCTTAGCTATCTCAATCATCAACGAAAAATCACATGCACAACAAGCAACAATAAATTAAGTTCTCAACCTCCCTAGCTATTTTAGTAACTAACAGCACCCCACACATGTTTCCCAAATAACAAAATAAATATAAAGCATCAAATTATAAACTTATACAAGAAAGACTTTTTTTTAACTAACAGTTTCAGAGCCACTCACCAGTGAGTTCAGCACTCGAGCTGTCACGCGATTGTCTCCTTCTCCTCCTTTCTTTGTAATTGTAGTTCTGATCCTGACATAGAAACAAAAAGTGAGAAAATAGTATTTGCTTTCAGATTTTTTAGTATGAAACTGAATATCCAAATTAAAATACCAAACTCTGACGGTCTAGGGTTTAGGGATATGTTAATTTCTTTTTCATAGATGGCTGAACAAGATGAGAAAGAGAGTAGTAGGGATGGGGGATGAGAAAGAAATGAGTTGCTACTTGCTACTGTTAATCTACACTCTCTCAATCGCTACCCAAAATGAAAAGCCATTGTTAATCTACACAAAATCGCCACTGCTGGGGATGAGAAAGAGATGAGATGAGACTCGGACTCCGATTGAGAGAGTAGTTGCTACTTGCTACTTGCTAATTTGACCATTTGACGGATATTTTACAGAGAGAGTAGTTGGCAGTGGGGGATCCGTACCTGTGCTATCAAGCGCAACATCGTGCGGCTGAGTTTCGATGATTTGATGGATCAACAGGGTAGGGGTGAAGCAACAGGAGCAGGTGTGAGCGCGTTCGCCAATTTGACCAGGGTGAAGGCGCGAAGAGGGGGAGAGATTGAGCCGCTGGCCCGCTGCGATTTGGATTTTGAATTTTGGAGAAGTTCGGGGGTCGGGGCTCTGGGCGAAGAGAAGAGGTAGAATCCTTCGGACGGTTCAGATCTAAAGTAGGTATGTTAGTCGGTCGGTCTGGTTTTTACAGTTCTCTGATACTGTAAACCGAACCAAACATTCAAAACCGAATAGTAATAACATTTAAACCGAACCGTTTGAACCGAATTTTTTCGGTTAGGTTAAAAACCAAATAAACCGGCCCCGATGAACACCCCTAGGCATATGAAAGTGCATTGTTGTTTAATCTCTTATAAAACCCCTTATGAATTAAATTGTAATTTGCGAAAGAGTTTAACTTAATCTGAAAGGTTTGTCAATCACATATTTGTCAATCTTTATTAATACTCTTCCTTAAAAAAATAAACAAAAAAACACTAATCCACCAGAATTCCATATATATCTATCTGGTCCACTATTTGTCATTGCGACCCTCAAGAATGGGGCCGCCATCTGTCGTTACGATTGTTGTTGCGGCCTCTATTTTACTATAAAGTCGTTTCCAGATGCCAGAAAGGCATCAAGCTGTCTCAATTTTCTTAAGGATCAACTTCATCATTGGGTAATTGCTAACTCCCGTCCACGCCACAGTTTGTTGTACGCCGGTATCTGACCATTGTATCTTTCAGCAACAGCGATCCTGAAGGCTTGGATACTCAAATCAACATCGTTCCTTATGTGAGCTGTTATGCAATCGGCGACCAAAGCAGCCGACAATTGTGCATGATCTATTCTTATCGCATAGGTGTGACATGAATGTTTTGTTGGGCATCTAGAGACACGCCATTGTTCACCGGAACTAGTGGCAACAACATATATGTATCAGGTACATCTACTGTCCTTGCACTTGAACCTCATTGTGGTATTGTCACTGTGTATTCTAAATATCTATGTTGAACTGAATGTGAAACCTGGCAATTGCGCTCTTTATTTGCTCTTTTGAGTCATAACACTGCTCAAACTGGTCATCACCGTTGATGCTTGTTTCTTGTTAGCCGATACAAAGGTAATTAATTTAATTTATTTGATTTATTTAATTTAGTTAATTTAATTTGTTTAATTTATTTGATTGATTGTTTAATACAAGTAAGTTGTTGTTTGTAATCGAGTATGATGCAGAAAACCAACTTCTCCCATTGACTTTTGCACTCATTGAGACAGAGAACTTCGAAGAATGTGAGTGGCTCATACAATGGTTGCAGCGCAATGTAATTCGCTACAGATTTGTGTGTGTCATCACTGATAGGGGAAAGGGTACCAAAAAGGTGTTTAGACAAGATAATCTGGGTTGGAACGAGGAGGATGATGATGAATGCGTTCACCGTCTTTGTGCTAATCACATAGCTGAGAACATAAATAAGAACCATTGCAGTGATAAGACCATCAAGTTTTTCAGGATATGTGTGGCTAAGAGGAATATGAGGAGATACGAGGAAGGAATGGAAGCAATAAGGAGGTCATGTGACAATGCCCTCAATTGGCTAGACGATGTGGGTAAGTATTCGGATCAAGATGAGAGCGAGTGTCCAAAGCCATGGAAGATATTTCAATACTCGACAGGGGTTACCATTGGGGGATTATGATTACAAATGGTTCTAAGTTGCTAAATAATGTCTTCAGGTCATCTCGTAAGTTACCAGTGGCTGCAATACTTGATGACACATTTTACAAATGTGTCTCATGGTTTGCACAAAGGAGGGCCAAAACGGAACATGAAGTGTTGCAAGGTCAACTGTTCTCGTGTCTTGTTCATAAGGTATTTTTAATTTTAGTTTTTTCTTCATTTATTTTTAATAACTTCATTTAAATAAATTTATTTCATCATTTATTTTTAATTGTTCGTAGCTTATTAACAAACGATTCGAGAGGTCAAATACTTTGAAGACGCTTGGGGGGTTTGGCAACTGTAACAATTTTGAGGTAACTGCAACAGAAGAGAAAGTTCACGCTTACATGTCTGACGGATCTCGCCAGTTTACTAAGGCCAATTTTAAATACAAAATCATTATCAAGGAGGATGACACGGTGGAATGCACATGCCAGAAGCCTCAATTAGATAAAATACCGTGTTCTCATTTTCTGTCTGTGTGCCGTTTCCGAGGCATCAACCCTAGCAGTTTTATAAGTCACTACTACCACATCCAGACACTAATGAACACATGGAGATGTGAATGACATGTGTATGAAAATCAGTCAGAATGGCCTGAACACGAGGGCCCTGTCCTTATTTCAGAACATAGGTACTTTGGGTAGAATACGGCACAACAGAACTCCGATGTGGTTGGATTTACTAAATAGGAGGAGAAGAGGACACCAAGTCAACCGAGATACAAAGAAAATACGCAACAGAGCTGCTCGAGATGCTCGAGGTTGATACAATGTTTATTTTATTATTCAATTTCAACTTTAAAAAAATTATTGAAATAATTTAGATTTAACAATAATTTTTGTTTGTAAATTTGTAGGTTGAAAAGCAATAAATGGATTGAATGTTTATTTAGGAGTTAAATTTGTGTTTTTAATGTATTAGATGTTTTTATTGTATTAGTAAGAACATTGTTTATTTTAGATTTATTAGTTGTGTTTTTATTGTATTCGTGAGAACATATGCAATTTCTATTTTTTTTATTGATGGCTTATTTTAGATTTATTGTTATTATTATCAGATGAAACAAAAATACATCTTGCTTGTCTATATTTTTATGAAAATGAAACAAATAAATAAACTCACATTATTTGTGGAAATAAACTATAACAAAATAAACACATCAACTAAAACAAAATTATATCTATTCTCTTTTCTTAAAAAAAAAAGAATGGGGCCGCAACGACAAATGGCAGCCCCCAAGAAAGAATAGGGTCGCCATTTGTCATTGCGGCTCGGGTAAATATCGAATTCTCAAGAATTTGTAATTTTTTTGTTTATTTTTTTTAAGGGAGGGTATTAATAAAAATTTTGGATATATAATTTCGTTCAGAAGTACCCGTGTATCATCTAATTGTTTGGTGCAAAGTGGAGAAAATAATAAACATGCTGCCTCATAAAAGCGTAAGAATCAAGAGCAGCCTCAACATAAATAAAAGGAATATATGTAATTGATATCATAACGAATAAGATGCTTGATCACTCCATGAAGTCGCCACGGTAAGGAAAATAATTGTAATTTTCATATAAAACAGTCCCAGGAGAGAGATGATTGTGCACTCCTTCATATGTGGTGATAACATAGCTTGGATCATTTCTATCTCTTTCCACCCTTTTCTTCACCTTACAGCCCTTGATGGTGCAGCGATAATAGTTTCTGAATTTATTTGTATGCCAAAAGATTAGGAACTTAATTTTTCACATAAATGTTCTGACAGAAACTTAAATCAATGATGATTGCTGGTTCTGATAAATATAGACAATTCAACAATTTCTGGTTTTTTTGTATCTTAGGGATATTTTGGGGTATGCATGTTTTGGGCCAGGTTTTTTTAGGTTTGAGTTCAGTCAAACTTCGAATTATTTACCTCATGCCAGTTCCAGATTCAGTTTGGTTTTGGACATCAAATCTGAATTCAGCTACATTAAGTATCATTTTAATTAAATTTTTTGGTTCTGATGATCAGATCAGACATGCTTTGATACGTATCATAGTTTGCTGGTTCTGATAAATAAATATTTTATACCTTGGGTTTGGACTGTTCTTGACAGCCTTCTTGCCATATTTTCTCCATTTGAAGCCATCATCTAATACATCTACCTCTGATTTTGTTCTGAATCCTATTCGGCTGCAGCGCTGCTCATTTGTTTTTATTTTACTGGCCTCATTTCTGGTAGACTCTCTGTTACAAGAAATTTTGTGCTAAAGTTTTTAACAATTTATAACAAATTGGAAAACACTGTCAAATCTGGATTTCATGGTTTGGCTTCTTCTTTAAGAATTGAGGATAATGCAGTAATGCTTTGGCCTAATAAGACAGTTGTACTGGTACAGGCATACACGGACCATACTGGCTTATTATACTCCCTTCAATTTGACTAAAATTTGTAACAGATCTATAAAACATCAATAAGTCAAAAATGACACACTACGTACCGACATAATGAAGTTTCAAAATTGGTACCTAAGGACTGTATCAGCAACAGTGTACCATTAGGAGTTCAGCTGACCATAGAAATCAATATCAACAGCAATATTCCAAAATTTGCAGTGGACTGTATCACTACCAGTATACAATTTTGGATGCTGGTTTGTGACTGGTAAGATATTGAGATGCCCCATATCCATGCATATACAAAAGATAAGATATTCATATTTAGGAAAATGAACATACATCATGCTCTCTGGCTTCTCTGACTTGTTATCAGAACTTGATAAAATCTCACAGTAGCCTAATTCACTAGATCCTATGGGATGAATTGAGCCATTGATTGCATATGCTTGATCATGATATGAAAATTCTGAAGTTTGATACATGCTGGAACGGAGAGAAGGATAAGAGGATGACATGTTGCTGAGGCCTAAAGTAGCCGCCATGACTTAATAGTAGCTTCCACTGTATTTTTCTGAGGGTATAAATGTAACTCATATTTATATATCCAAGGTCAAACCCATTGAACATCACGTGTCAAATTATTTTGTCATCAATCATGATCATATCCAATGAGAACCATCTATGCTGATTTTCTGTGGCGCTTTGGTGTTGTAAGCTATGTACATCATAAAATTAAGACAAAGGAAGGCTCAATCATCAGTCCAAGTAGTTATCCATGAATTGGAATTATGCCGAAATGAATTAGCACTTAATTATATGATGTGTGTGGTACCTATAGATTGGCATGATGATAGGCATAGTGACAAATGAAAAATTCTGGTTCGGTTCGGCGGGATCAAAAATTCATGATTCAGTATAATTAGGTATAATTCGGGAATGATTCGGTACAACAAGGAATAAAAAAAGCGGACACAGAAGATCAAGTTTAAACTTTAAAACCCATTAACTTTGTCTAGTCAGAGATGATTAACACTTAAAGTTCCTCTTCTATTTTTCAAATTTAGTTGGATGGTTCTAAAAAGATTTAAACCATTAATTTCAGATCCAACCGTTGATCTTCGTTAATCATGCAATGAATTCTTTTAAAATTGGAGAGGATCTCAGGAGGTTGAAAAAGTTTTGGAGCTGTAACACGTGGTCCAGCTGGCCTAGAAAGACGTGAATACCTTACGATTTCAAAATTTCTCCAGATTTCAAATCAAGGCGCAACGAATTTTTGTGAATTTAACGCGAATAAACGTAAAATTCGCGAATACGTTTTATTTGTTGATTGATTCGCAGGGTGCTGAAATCCGAATTATTCGCAAATCTTGTTACTGTGATGTTAGGTACTGACTAGTACATGACAATTACATATTGTGTCTCTTTCTTCTATTTAGCACGTGGTGTTGTACCATAAAATAAAAAGGGTTGAACTAAGAAACAATGCAAATTTTGGTTGGATGATTACTATTCATTTGACCGGGTGATTATGTTACATTAAGGTTTTTTAGAATTATATTATAATGTTGTAAAAGTAATTTTATTATAATATATTTATTTAGTGAATATTTTAACTAATTTAGGGACCTAATCTAAAGATAAAGCAATTATTTCTTATATTCATTTTATAACGGATGATCGAAGTTATTTACTGAATTTTATATAATAAAATAGAATATAATTGCGAGGAACTTATCATGTTAAATATCTAACCATACACAATATATAATCAAAAAATTTGAGAGGGCCACAGTCTCTCTTTATCATCATTTCATTTTTTGACTTCCATTCTGATAGAATATATTTTTGGAAATTAAAGTGAGAGTTGAAGCTTTTCCAAATGAAAAACTAGGTCATATTTATTAGGCCCAGATTTGTTTCACTAAAGAGAAGGTCAATATGGTCAAAATAGGCTTAAGATAATCAAGTTATAACTCATTTCTAAATAGCAGCACTATAGCGACGCTATATGGGCATAGCGCTATTTTTTTAGCCGTTCTGCTATGACACGATAAACGTTATTTAAACCTTTAATTTTATACAGCCCAGAATGCGTAAATCAGCTTCTTCTTTTTTCATCATTTGTATGAAGCATTTTCTTTTGCTATTATGAAGGTTGCAACATTGAATTTGAGAGGTGATGGAAGATTACAATGAATTAATAGAACATAGTGATCTGTCATTGGTTAAATTTAGTTAGCATTAAATCCAGTATATATAAAATTCAATATTTTCCAATTTGAAAGAAAATCCGAAATTTATTTGCTTATCTTTTGTTTAGTCCCACAAGTGGCATTTGAGGAGATACACTATGCCAAATGGCTATAAAAAATGATAGGTCAAGAAAATGAGAAATGACCATGGGCTCCAGTCTTCACATTTTTTTTATATCTATCTGCTAAAAGACTTTTCAAATGAGGTTAGTATCCTTTTTTTTCTTCAAATAATTTAGGTTATATCTCACCTCCTCAGGTCAATTTTATTAAACTTTTTAATTAGTTCTGTAATTGTTATAAATTATCGTCTAAATAATATCGCAGACATCTCTTGCGAGCTCATGTATGAAAGCTTTTTAATTCATACTTCCGAAAAAAATAAGAAAAGAAAATACATGATTCGTTTATATATATATATATAGTTCCTCTAGTGTAGAATTCTTCTTTTTTCTTGTTTTTTTTTGTCTTGAGTTCTTTAAATTGAAAGAATTTCTATAGATAGCAAATTATAATTCAAAAGCTCTTTCATAAAATGATTAACAAACTTTCATTCAGATGGTTAGCTATTGATTGATTTGATTCAGATATAATTCAGTGCCAGCAAAATAAGCCAGTAATTAATTAATCATTCCCTTTCTGGTAAATTTACCTAGAAATTTACATGAATCCAACTGGATTTGAGAATGGCTTTGCCAAGCAGAACAGATGTTTTTGTTCTCCCAGATCTGTTGTTAAGTGGGTTGCTTCTACATGACTATCTCACTAACTAAATTCTCCTTTCTATTTTCCTCCTATATACAATAATATATGTTGTTCAATTAATTTTAATCTGCACAAGACCATTCCCAAAAGCGTAATGGTACTTGATCATAGATGAAATAACTGCACAACCTAAAATGACACAAAAGAAAAGGAAAAAGATGTTATGAGTAGAGAAATGTGTAGATGTGACCACTTGGCAATCGGTTTGGGAGTCAGAAACATCTGTCAATTGGCACTGGTGAACAAACTTTTCTAAAGCAGTTGGACCTCTGAAAACAGATACCAGTGAGAAATGGAGAAATTAAGATTTTGGACACCTGATTTCAATAGTCAATCAAAGGATAAAAATTTCACCATGTGTTCGTGTCACCTTGTTCCAGTGTCTTTACTGAGAAAGGCCAGATTTTTTTAGCATTGTGGTATTAGAAGCTGCAAACTGAACAACATAGATGTTTCTACTGGTATTCCAATCTACATATTCTATCTCACTAACAAATTTCTCCTTTAAAAGTTTGTCTCCTATTTATGTCGTTCGACTAAATTTAATCTGCACAAATACCAATCTTGAAGCAGAGATGGTACTTGCTAGCGGATGAAATATATATGATAAGAAAAATATTTAAAAAGTTTTTAAGTACAAATCGACTCTCTTAATTACAAAATTGCCACTTATTCATTGAAAAATTGTAACATATATACAAATCGGTTGTACAAAATGGAACCTCTCTCGTAAGATGAAGAACTTCTATTTGGTTGTAAACGGTACATAGAATGAACAGATCATAACTTGCCGTGGACAAACTAAAGGAATTCATATCACCGACGGTACTGTAATAGGGAATCTTTTACAATTACTTGATCTGGACCGTTCTTTTTAACTTGGCACAAATCTCAAAGCCCAATAATACTGCCCCCTCAGTCAGCCCGAATCCCAAACCGGCTGAGAGTTAATCTCAACCGTAAATAGCTAATTGTAAAAGGGAATCTTTTACGGTACCGTTGAGGATATGGACTCCAAACTAAAGAGCACCAAAACCATCCCTCTATAGAAACCAGATGATGAGATGAGATACATGTACAAATTGAAGATTGAAAAAAAGGATGGGAGAAGTTATCTAGAATTGGATGATCTAGAAGGGCCCGCACAAGAAAAGGATATGCTCCTAACTGCAACCTTAACTGCACCGACAGTCCCGAATTGCCACATCTCGGGACTAATCCCATTTAATTCTCCTTGGGATGCTTCGTCTAATATTGCTCCTATATAGTATGCAATCTGCTCCTAATAAATTTCTTATTAGAGATTTCAAAATCTCAGAATATAAGTTGGATTTAAGTTTGAATCAGTATTAGCTTGAGCTCTAACCTTTCCAGTTGCATTCCGTACAGGTGATATGTGAAATAGATTCCAGAAGGAGCTTCCATCTTTCCTGAGAGAACAAAATTTTAACAGTAAGACAAAAAATAGAAAATGTTTAATATCAAGCAAAATTTAAACAAGTAGATAGGCACCTGTAATTCAATAATCGCACTGTACAAGATTTCTCGGCACCAATACTCTTATTAATCTGCTTTAAAAAAAAATAGTGTGTAAATTTAAATTGTTTAACCAAAAAATAGATAAACAAGTATCCCACATTTTACCCAAACTAGCTCCACCCTAAATATACATCAATCTTCTCCAGTACACCAAATAATGCATAGTAAAAGTTAAACAAAAAGAGAAATAATATAGGTTAAACCACTAGGTAAGCCAATGAGATAGAACCATACTGACGATTAAACCTTAGATTTATGTGGAATGTACCTGTTGCAAAGCTTTTGAACAAGTGCCAGGTCCATTTAGAAATTTAGAGTTACGCCCCAAGACTTCACATCTCGAATAGCCTGTTATGAGGTCAAAAAAAATTGATAGAACATTGCAACATAAGAAATTGAATATGACTACTATTTCAGAAATAATCACACCATTAATCTTTCAGGAAACTTCAAAACTTTTAAATAATAATAAATTCTCATCCTTTTTTCCCTTGTTTTAACTTATGCAAAAATAGAAACAATTAGGTATATCAAGAAAAATAGTGTACAAGCAAATACACAATTCGCAGGTAAATCTAAAAACAAACAATAATAACACAGTAGTATATACAAATAAGTAAAGCATAAAAGATAAATATAAATTTACCAGTTAAACTCAAAAATGCATCACTAGCATAGACAATAGGCATGCCAGGTAAATGTGGGTCAGACCTACAACTCGTATAAGTTTTGCCAAATCAGTCCCATACACAAGAACACTTTTTATTAAAATAAATTGAACTCGTAAATGGGGTGAATTGGGCACTCGCTACTTACCCAATTAAGTCTCAATTTGAAACATATTGGAATCACACTTCAGCAACTAAACCAATTTAAAAGAACCAAGTACTTTACTGAGCAATTAAGGATTATTCAACCAACAACAGACAATGAAGCAGCAATCCGAGGCACAGACCTGAACTTATCCAACATAAAGTCAAAACCACAACAAAAGGTTCCAGTTTGGGTCAGACAAGTAGTGGCAGAAAACTTATTTGTTACAAGTAAATAGAACTTTGAGGGAAAACTCACAATAAAAAGCTCTTCTTAATTCCACCAAGCGAGAGTTTCAAGCACGAGCTAAGGGCAGGGATGGTGCGGGGTCCGCAACATTGCTTGGTACCAACCACCAAACCAGTAAGCTTACTGTACCGATTAAGAGCCGATATGATATTATTGGCCGCATTTAATGCTGTCTCCTTCTCCCATTCACCAGCTATGCATGATTCACCACCCTCTGACACTGTATCAGTCAACTAGCAAGAATGCTTTTTTTACCATCTTGTTTTTTTAGTTCTCCAATCAAACAATACTTTAGAAGAAAAAAAGCTAAATATTTTACATCAGGTAGGCCTTTCATCCATCTCAATTATTATTTTTTTTACAAGATTCAATGAAAGTCATTGTATGCCAATTACTAGTTAATGCTGCCATAAAAGAGGTTTGGTACCAATTTTAATCTGATAATATATGATTTTTAACCATTGTTTAATTTCCAGGACTAAACTAAGATTTTGAGATAAAATTATATTGGACAAACAATTTACTAAAAGAAGAACAAACCATAAATGGAACTGACCTTTATTACACACATTATCAAACAGCTTCTGAGCAGGAGCATCACACCCCATTCTCACCTCATCCCTGCAACCCCTCAACAAAGCCCTGCTACACGCCCCGTGTCGCGTCCCAGGCCGCTTCACAATGGGCACCTGGACCGCAAAGAAGTGCACCACAGTCCCATCCACTTGCCCAAACACCGGGCTCATGTGAAACAACACCTGGTGCGGCGTACCATCCTTCCGATAGTTTACCAACATAATCTGGACCGTCTGTTGCGTTCTGACAGCCTCGCGGATCTGAGAGACGGATCCACGATCCGTTTCAGGGCCCTGAAACAGCCGCGGGTTCTTGCCAAGGATTTCTGACTGGGCATAGCCTGATATGGCGAGAAACGATTGGCTAGCAAACACTATCGGGTGGCCAGATATTGCGGGGTCCGTTATAAGAAAGCAATCCGATAACTCGTCAAGAGCTTCGAGTACCCAATCAGAGTAGCGGGAGGTGAGCGATAGCCGGAGCGGCTCGGAGTGGGAACTAAAACTGTCCATTGCCGCAATGGGATGCGATGAAGGTGAATAGGGGAGGATAGAAATGAAGAAGTGTGCATGGAGAGAGCTGGAAAGAGGGATTTCTATGGAGTAATAGTCGTTGACGAGTTAGATTTATTTATTTTATTTTCAGTGGAAAAATTATTAAATTGCTGGAAACTGTGGGAAGGAAGCCGAAGCCAAATAACCAATTGATTCAAGTTTGTGTGGCAGTTTGGCTGCGAATTAGAGAAAGCGACGTCGCCAGAATTGAGAGGTAGAGAGGGACAGAGAGAGAGAGAGAGGAGTGGTATTTTGTTTATTTCTTTTCTTTTTGCAATAAATAAAGACGAGATAATAGATATCTGCTGTTTGTTATTCCAAAGGGATCACAGGACCCTGTTATTCTTATCACAACCGTTCAAAGTTTTTCGTACGGCTGGGATCGGAATAACAGGGTCCTGTGATCTCTTTGGAATAACAGCAGATTTATTTCTGGGAAACAGACAACACAACTGAGTACTGACACGAGGGAGCTTAGGATTGAACTATTACTGGCTGGAGCTGGAGCATTTCGAGTAAGTGGACCGTGAACGTATGGTCCTTTCTTTATATAAAATATTGATGATTTTTTTTTTCACCCGTCTACAATATAATTTCAAAAATTAAATTTAAAATTTTCTTCAATATTCAAAATTTTGAATGTTAAGATTAATAAGCTGAATACTAAAATAAATTAAAATTTAAGTTTTCAAAAAAATATGACGATGCTCCAACGAAGGGTCAGCGAACATCCAATGAATCTTAGGAAGAAATATTTAAATTGAAAGATAAGATGCATACCATAAATACTAATAAGATTAATAAACTGAATAATAAGGCTAATAAAATTAAATAATAAAATAGAATGCAATGTAAGTCTTAAAGATAAATATGTTGAATGCTAAGACAAATAAACTAAATATTAAGACATATAAAGTGAATTTAAGACTAACAAATTGAATGATAAAGTACACTATTTTGAGTTTGTCGGAACACCGACATACTTATCAGACTACCACTACAAGTTCACCAAAGATTATGCAAGTTAAGAAAAATAATTATTTTAAAATGTTTACTAATTAAACTATTGTTTATAGTAATGATGATAACAATAAATTATGCTAATTATATTTTGTAAAGAATAACCTTCACCACTCTTCTATTGATAAAAATAGTATGTTCATCCTTATCATTTAATTTATACTCTTGTTTTCAAAATCAAATTAATATATTTCTTGACTTCACTGATCAATTCATCTTAGCAAAACTAAATTTCAGAACGCTCGATAAATTTTGAATGCTCGTGGCAAGCACACGCTATACTCCGGATGCATTCAAGGCGGATTAAAACAACCCAAAAATAAATGCACTAAAATCAAGCTCGGTTCTTTTGGATCCATTACTTCTTATCCTATACACGAAACTAATGGCGAGTCGCGCGAAACCGTAATAAGTTTCAGCTGTACACCTTTAATGAGAACCCGTTATACGGTTATTCGATTAGCTGGATGCCACAGGAAGATAAAAACAACCAGTGGCTTACGTGGGGATTAGTCATCGGATAAGAATAAAAGAATTGAGTGTACATAACATCTGATCAACACTAATAAAGATCCTGTAAATTTTAGATTTTTTTTTCCCACCAGTTGACATCATCCACAAATAGTCAAATAAATAGTCTTAAATCTAATCTATGTTCTTTAAAATTTTAAAAAATATCCACGTTCTCGTCACAAAGATTTCAAATTTCCCAATAATCAAGTGGAAATTTTGAAAAATATTGGATTGTGACAGGATTGGATTGATTTTTATTTAAAATTCTGAACATGAACAGCTTGTTGTCTAGAGTTGAGGATGTGGAGAACCGGGGAAAGTGGGTGCCATGGATTCGACTCTGCTGTTTATCAAATGGGATAACAGGATTCTGTTATTTCAAATTTAACTGTTGGATTTTTTCATGCGCGAATCTCAATACAGATAGACGGTTAGATTTGGAATAACAGAGTTCTGTTATCCTATTTAGAGAACATCAAAGTTGAATCCGGGTGGCATGGTGACCGAATTCAGATCCAGTGAAGTAACCCAATCTTTGGGTTTTGGATCGAGACCGTTTGATTCGAATACACAAAAATCCATCCCGAAGTGAGCGCACACATTCCGACGACGAATTTGAATTCCAAACGATCCCAAGCGACGAATTTGAATCGGACGGGCTCGATCCAAAACCCAAAAATTGAGTTACTTTAGGGGATCCGGACCCTAACCGAATTTTATGGATCCGTATCCTCCCAGGTACCTGACTCAACACAATTGAAACGGATGGCCCAGATTTACTCCCAGCCGGTGCCTACTCGGGATGACATAGGGGGTCAGTATTATTTATGCTTTGAGATTCGTGCTAAGTGAAAATGAACAATTTTAGAACGTCCGATTCAATTGTGTTGAGTCAGGTACCTGGGAGGATGTGAATTCGAATTTTATGGTGACCACAAGCCCAGAGAGAGAGAGAGAGAGAGAGAGATCCGGATCTTTTTGCAGCCATTCATTTTATGGCCACGTATATGGTCATTGTTGTTTGCAATTTGTAGAGTAGGGGAGGGGGGCCTTTCATTATATTCGTTGGCTCATAGTAAATTACTTTCATTATATTGTATAAAATATATTTTTCCTTTACATCAGTTACATAGATATACTATTCATTTGATATAGTTTATTTTTGCCACCGGTAGAGAAAATATTGTCGTCTCGTTATATCTTTTTCAAGGCATGGGAGGTAACAATAGGTGATCGCATAATCAGGTGCTAAAGGAAACAGCCTTCAAAATAGAAAAAACTAATAGTAATATTTTCAAAGGACGATTTTAAAAAATATATATATAATTAATATTCATGTCATTATTCAGATAAATTAGTTGTGATTCAAATTCAAAATCTTATAAAATAAATTAATAGTAATGTTATTTCGTTTGTCAAACATACATATTTACATTGATGGTATATCTACTTTCCAAAAAGAAAACACATATTTTTTAATCTATTTTTAATCAATTCTGATTCTTAATATATTTGTGTATGTTGATCTTTTATAAGGAGTTGGCTACGGTGCTACACTTGATCTGAATGGTACAGAATTTTCAGATCAAGTGATTTTCTACCTATCTAAAAAAAATAGTAAAAAAATTCTAAAAAATATAAAATTTGATTTGCAAGTACATATTCATATGGAGATCATGTTGAACGGTTCAAATCAACCGTTAAGATTTTGAAAACTCAAATATTGAGCCGTAACACAGAGGCCCTCTATGCTACGCGTAGCATATTAGCAATTTCCCTTTTATAAACTCCAATTATACAACCTTTCTGACTTGACCACACTCCACACATGCTAATAAAGAACGACACCGATTCATTATTCGTACTCAGATGGGTTATGACAAATTGTTCAAACAAAATAAAATAAAAATGTATTCTTTTGTTGCTTAAGTCGGAGTACCCAGTTTAAACATTTTTAACCTCCATTTGATTTGATGGGTAAATCAGTGTTGGTAATCTCTCCGGTAAAATTTGGAAGTTATGGGGGTACACTGCAAAATGGGAAAGCAGTGGTGGCTCCAGCATATTTTCTCTTCCAAAAGTAGTTGAGGAATCAGTCAAAGGGAAATGAAAATTGATTCTCTCTATGATATGAATCATTGATGAACTTCCACATTCTTGTGAGATATTGTGGGCACCACATTTGTACACATGTAAGGTGAGATGCATCCACGTACCTGTACATAGTATATGTTATATCTGAGAGCTTAAAGCCTCAAAATAACCATTTTCGTACCAGACAGTACAGATGTACCAACACCAGATTAGAATATTAACACTCTCAAAGTGAACCAGCAATTAGGCCTCAAAAAACCCCTATTCTACATTATGCCTCAATTAACAATCAGTTGCACAACAAATGGTAAATTAAGTCTACATGAATGAATCCATTTTGACATAAACTTAGTTCAATAAGCAGGGGAAAACAAACAAGAAAAGAAAAGTGAAACCAAAGAAGGCTAAAAAAGCATGTTCATGTAACAAACGACAACCAAAAACAGACCTATATGAAACCCATGTATACTAGAAATGCCAGTATGCATCTTACAAGGTTAGCTTTGGTATTACAAATGTAAATGATTACAAAGAGGAGAGCATTACCTGCAAAAGGCTAGTTGGTATTTCAATAAGACCTTGTAGCAAAATATCAACTTTTTGAAGGGACTGAACTGGTACAGGGGTTATAACATACAACAAGCCTCTCGACACATCTATTCCTCTGACAATACCTGAAACAGTAAACAATAATATAGTAATACAATATTACAAGCAAGCATACATTAAATTTCAGTATGTTCCCCTTGGCATATAATATAGTTCAAAACACTAGAAACAAGAGAGGTGATTACCAAGACCAATACACCAGGGATACGAATTAGCCCTTGCTGGTCCCTCAGAACTAACAGCTAGGCCCACGATTGTTGCATTCAAGCTATGCCATATCTCATCAATTGGGACCTCCATAAATTTATAAAACAAAACAAATTAACAAGATCATCAACAATTGCAATACGGGCTGACAGATATGAAGTCTGACAAGCACATTGCAAAGCCATACCAATGACTTACAGCTCCATGAAACCACACATTACCCTAATTTAACCTCAGTTAACCCCAGATGGTGCAATTAAACACTATTAAGCAGGGGCGAAGCTGATGTATAACAGGGGTAGGCACTTGCCTACCGAAATTTTTTTTTTTTTGGACCGGGCCTTTTTTCGGATTTGCCTACCCCAGAGCCCAGATCAATCAAAAAAAAAAATGCTCTCAACCCTCCGCTAGCAGAGAGCCAAAGCAGCGCGATACTACACGAGAAAAGAAAAAAAAGAAGGACCGTCGCCTGCGCCTGCGCGAAGAAGAAGGATTGCCGCACCGCCTGTGCGCCACCTGTTACCGCTGATCGCCGCGCCGCCTGTTCCCACCTCCGCCTGTGCCAGCCCGCCTGTGCCCGCTAGCCCTAGCCACCTCTACTGCTGTTCGGTAAATCCCCTTCTACTGTTGTCTTTCTGTGGTAAATTACCAGTACTAGATTGAATAGGTTTGAACTTTGAACTGTAATATCTGGAAGTATTTCTGTTATATATTGCATATTTGAGACTTTGGCTTAAGCTTGCTTCCTATGTTGCATATAGATAATTAATTATTTGAGAGCTTTCATGGGTACAGAGATGAATTAGATTGAATTAATTATTTGAGAGAGAAACAGAGATGATTAATTTTAACTTGTATTCTTGTCTTAATTTTATTTACATGGAATTGCTTCAATTGTTTAAATGAGGACTAATCAGTTTTTAAACTCAATTAATTATGGCTTTAAGAGAATTTTGATAGGTTCTGAATTGTTTTAATTGTTTAAATTGCTTGAATAGCTTGAATTGTTTAAATGAGGACTAAGCTCATTTTCTTGTTCTCATGTGGACTTATAAACTTTTGACTTAGTTGAAACCTTTGATGTTCATTTATATTATCTTAACTTCTTGTTTATTTTAATTGATCATGTAATTTTATATTATGTTAAATTTTTTTTGCAACTATATATGTTCGCCTACCCCTAACAAAATTCCTAGCTTCGCCACTGCTATTAAGCCATGAAGAAGCAAGCATAAAATAAAAAAAGAAAATAAATAAGGGTAGTCAAAACAAACACCATTCCAGACTTCTACTGGGCTGGACTGTGCAGAACCAAAATTCAACTAGATATTAATAAGCATAAAATAAATTGTATAGCAAAACTTCTTGCAATTGTAACTTCAAACATTTTGAGACCTACCTGATGATGCAGATGCTTGACCTTAACTCTTGAAAAAGAAACTTGATATGGAGGAATGGAGGCTAGTGCAAATGCAAGCTCCTTGTTTGTTGAAAGTGAAATATCACTTTTAAAGCACTGCCTGAAGTATTCTGAAATGAGCAAGCCCCTAAAGCAGCGTGCATCCTTCTTCGCCAGAACCCTAAGAGGAGCTTTAAGTTGCAATAAGTGAATCACAAACTACAGTAAATCCAATATTTGAGCAACCGATGTTTAACATTGGAGAAAGAAAAAAAAAACTTCAAAAGCCAATTAGCCAAATACACAAGTAGAAAATATCAAACAATGAAATAACTATATTTATCCATGTCTAATCATAATTTCATACTGGAAATATAGTATCAGTAGAAGCAGTTCAGCACATAACAGTCACAGACAATAGTACCAACAGATGATACAGGATTCATGCTAGCACAACCAGAATATAGACATCTGTAAAACTTACGAGGGAGCTAATAAATCCTGTTGGTGAGATTCTAAGTCAATCAACTCAAGCGGGCCTGCCAGTTTTTCACCATCCAACCAAAAAGCACCAGTAGGAAGGTTCTTTCTATGAAGTGATATTCGTAGTTGAACTACCACAGTTGGAGAAACATACCTTAACATCTCCACTAAAATATCATAACCAGTACCTGAAATGAAAAATACAAAACAATATGAGGACAAGAAATGTTATTTTAGAATCTGAAGTTATTATATAACCTATTTCACCTATAACTGACCCACAAATCTCAGTATTGTAAAAATACCAGTTTACCTAAGGATTTGTAATTGTGCCTCAGTTATCTCTCAATTATGTAGTCAGAAAATAGAACCTCATCCTTACAATAATTTAGGTTTAACTCAACTTCAAATGTGCATATGATTGCAATAGGAAAAAAACACATAACAAGAGGCAAAACAAGATGGAGCCTGTAGCATTAAGTAAAAAAAAAAAACATCCTTTCGTGCCAACTGGTATTTCATTACCCAAATCCATTTGAATAATTCTTGCGGACAACACATGTTTAAAGAACAATGCAACAATACAGTATATTTAACAATGTAGTTTCCTTGGAAATGCTTAAACAAACAAAACTTTAAAGTGAGCACTAATCAAATTTAGACAATACCTTTGACCCATCCGGGTGTGTTAATAATTAAAGGTAGCACCGACTCAGGATTATCTTTGGTTTCATTACTTCGAAAGTGTGCAAAAAAATAATCATACAGATTATACACACAATTTAAGTAAGCTTCAGGGTCTCTTTTAGAAGAAATATCTCCAAAGAAGAAGCTCCTAGATTACAAAACCAAAACATAATTAATGGTCGGCTGCCATACCAACTACAGTAATTTTACTGCCAAAAACTGACATAAGCTCATATACTAACCTCTCAGGAGCTCTTACAGAAGAATTACCCAAATCTACATGATAAAATATAGAGAAAGAACTTATATCACTACATACAGTACAGGGATAGGTATCAAAGCAAATTAAAGAAAAAATAGAGATACCTTCGATTAATTCATCTACAATATGTAAAGAAATACAACCCGGAGGAGAGAATTCCGGCTGCCCCACATCTGTATCCAAATACGCCACTCTCCTATACCTATAGACAAATCAAATACACAAAAGAATTCAACTTTAAGCTCTAATTACTATAAACCAGTACTCAATGAAAAGAGGAAAAAAAAAAAATTAAATCACCTCCGGAGTAGAGTGTTAAGGAGAAAACGAGAGAAAGTCGACTTGCCACTATTCTTCGGGCCACAGATGGCCACCACCAGCCCGGGTGGAGAAATGGCGGAGCGGGAGATGGCTTCCGCCGCCTCCGACCACGAAGGAGGTATCGTTACATCAGCGTTTTGAGGAGATGGGGATCCACCGCCTTCCTTGTGCGCCTCCATTGGTATAGGTTTTTGTTGGAAATGATGCCGCGAATTTGAAAAAAGAATGAGACTCGGAGGGAGACGGGGTTTTCCTTTTTCTCACATATTTGGGCTCGTGTTTTTTCAATTTGGGTTAAAATTTAACATATTTGCGGGCCAGGCCTCCACCAGGCTCTTGGGGTAAAAGTAAAAAGTTAAAAAAAAGCATGTCTTGGTTCCAATATTTCTATTATTTCTTTTTATTAAAATCTCCTTTACCCTAATTGTCATGGGACCCATAATCAGTGACTCGTTAGAAGAACTATGCAGGGTACCGGGGAGGATCCGAATTCTCTCGAAGGTCGGTGTCTCGGCTCTCCTTTCCCAAATCCCCTTCTCCTTCTCAGCCCGAACCGAGGTACTCTCTCTCTCTCTCTCTCGTTTTGGTTCTGTATTTCCCTCTGGGACTTTGAATTTCGTCTTCTTTTTCTTTTTCTAAAGCGAAAGGGAAGGTAGGTACTTGGGTAAGAGGAGCCGGGATGTGGGATTTGGGATATTTTTGAACAAGTTTACTTCCCGCCCAGGGTTTCAAATTGGAACGAACATGGAGGGTGTTTTGTAAAAGTCAAAATTGAATACCTCTTTCAACGCTGCTACTATTCTCCGCGTACAGTTCCAAATAAGTACATAAACTAGCCATCATATTTAAATTGATGCAAAGAGCAACTTCTTGACAACACATCTGACCTATTGAGTTCTTCCAAGTTCCATTCTCTCAGAAGTTTCTCCATTTTTCTTCCTTGCTCAAGAATCATCTGGAGTCTCAATTTGGTTGCATCTAAACATCAAATTTAAAATTACATAAGACTAGTTTATCTTATTTAAATTGAAGCAAAGAACAACTTTGTGACAAACACATTAGTTAATACCGTTCAACTGAAATAACAAAACCCCATTTGTTAATACTGGAGTAGACTTCAAATGATGAATCTGAACTGTTGAAACCCGTCTACCTTACGAGTGATGCGTCTACATACAAAATTTTTAAATTTTCGAATTTATTTTGTATAGAGTCAAGTGGTAAAAAAACATTAAAAAAATGAATGCATTAAAATTAATTTATGAACCTTCTAATTTTGACCGATTGACTTTATACTAAATTAATTTGAAAGTTCAAACTTTTTGCATGCAGACGCATCACTCGTAACGGTTCGTCATTTGAAGTCAATCCAATAGATTTTAGAGTTGAGTTCACAAAAAGGCTTGGTGAACTTAGGAACACCTTAGTTCTACTCATTAATACTGCTTTTATTTTTCATCCGACATCTTATTTTGTCAGGCTGATGTAAAGCTTTGTTGCGCATGCGAAGTACAGAATGGAATGGCTCATGAAGCTGAGTTTCGCCGTGCTGACATGTAATGCTGCGATGGCAATATATCGATCCATAGATGACTCGTGGTCTCTAGCGTTCGTCGTGGTCACATACTTTTCTCTTCTCCTCCTTTTTTGGTGCTTGCATCTGTTTCAAAGAGCAGGAGCTGATGCAGCTAGAAGAACGCAACTGAAAATTGCAGTATGGTCATTGTCAACTCTGATAACAGTGATGTTCGCATATAAAGTTGCGGCTTTGATGGTGTGGCCGCTCGTTGTTGTTGTCTGGGTCATGGCGGCCACCGTACCAGTAGGAGGCTTCTATGCCTTCTTCATATACCAGGAACGTAACTAGAAATGCTTTGTTAGGTAGTTTTAGTGAAACTCAAGTAGCTTACCATGTTGAAGTTTCCATTGATTATGTGTTGTTTTGGGTATTGTGGATTGTTTATCTTTTTGCTAGTGCTAACTTGTGTGATCAATGCCTTACATAATGGTGTTGCATTTACTTTTGTTATGTTCTTCTACTATATTTTGAATTGAAGTCTTTGTGTGACACCCTATTTTGGGATTTGAATCAGAATATGCCTTTCCTCATTGATTTTGTTGTTCATGTTGTATAACTATTTTTCTTTTTTCTTTCATGATTTTAAATGCCTAGTGTGTCGGCCAGGCATTACTCCTATTCAGTAATATGGGTTCTTGGGAGATGTTTTCAGCTAATTAATAAACTTTTAGCACTTATTTTTCCAGATATCTCGAGTTAGTATTATCTTTATTGTAAAAAACAATTCAGTAGTTTGTCCCTAATAGGGTTATAACCATCAAGGGACTGTGCATTCTATAGTACAATACTCTAAATTGATGATATTAGAGTCATAGAAATCCTAATCTTGCATTCATTAACCTTCACAAGTACATGTTTTGTCCAAATTTCAGTTAACAAATAGTACAAAATTTTATAAATTTGATAGCTATTTGGTAATATATGTATGATTGGTAGCTTCCATGGAGCCGCAACAATATTAATTCGTATCCTCTGAGTTAATTCAAATTTTGAGTATAGATCTAGACCGTCTGATTTATGTATTACAGGTGTTGATCGAATTGATCTTTATTTTGATCAGATAGTCTAGTGCTAAACTCAAACGGTGCTTTAATACGGAGGATGCAGACTTGGCAAATATAGCCAGTTCATATTTTAAATCTTCAAATTTTTGAATAAATATTGAGAATTAGCTTTTAATCTAGTGATAAAACAATACCCTTAAGCAAGAGATTACATATTCAAAATTCAAATAGAGCTTCTTCAGTGAATATTAAAAACAATTCAGTAGTTTGACCAACTTAACTGAAAAAAAGTTTTTGACTGAGCATTGTTTTTTAATGCCAATATAGTCAGTTTCACATTTCCTGTATGGCTGTAAACATCCAGGAGTGCCGAATTCATATTTTGGTTCAATGCCGAATTCATATTGGTTCGACATGAATGGGCATGCACCATTCATGTCGGTCTCTCTCGCTATTCTTTTTCCAATATCAAAATAAGAGAGAATTTCACGTATATCCCTATCAAAAACAAATTTTTTTTTCTCTAAATTTTAAAATTACGTATTTCTCCTTCTAAACTTTAATTATAAAATACCCATTCTACTCTTTATTAAAAGCATTAAAAGTTCATCATACTCAAATTTGAATATGAAAGGTTCCTCCACCGTCCGATCCACGCGTATTGCAATAAGATCTGTGCATGTAGCTTCAATATACGTGGGTGTTCGTTTTAAGATTTGTGTTGATCTAGCGTGCACGGATCTTAAAGAGGATCGGACGGTAGATGAACCTTTCATATTCAAATTTGAGTCTAATGGGTTTTTTATGCTTTTAATAAAGTGTAAAATAGGTATTTTATAAATTTAAAATTAGTATTAATATAAAAGACAATAAAATGGATAAATTTGTCAGTTTTTGAAGTTTAGAGAGGATAATACGTAATTTCAAAGTGTAGAAAGGAATATACGTAATTTTGAAATTTTTGAGGGTTATACATGAAATCCCCCCTCAATTTAATTATGGCACCGATAACGTGTCTGGCAAGGAATTAATTGGAGGTGATCTACTCAAAATTTAGATATTTTCCCTATTTATGAATGTGTTCAATATCTTGGCAAATAAGATACGTACCTTAAGTCGGTTTGATTTTTTGTACAAAAAAAGAAACTAACTTGCCTAAGACAGTTTCTAATTTGGTTGTTCTGCAAGTAATCATATTTGGACAAACAATCAACAGCATGGATAGAAATGCTGGAAACCTTGGTTTTACCATGTTAACATGTAATTCAGTATTGGCTTTCTTCATCCTTCATGATCATTAATTATATATTATGTCTGTATTTTTTATGCATATCATGATCAGAATATCGTTCAGATTGTAAGCAGGAATATCTTTGTATATATATTTATGGGTTTGTCTATAGTACATTAAAATTGTTTTGGCTATAGTAGAGTAATTAATTTTAATTAAAATCTGACTATTAATCGGATGTCTCCCACTTTAAATTATTTAGGGATAAAACAGTTTTTTTTTCCCTGCTCTGTTATATTTTTTTCATGGAGGAAATAAGACATTGTTAGATTTCTTTTCTCCTTCACTCTCTCTTTCTCGCCGCTCCATCTAAGGTCTGATCAGAGCATCAATTCTCCGACCAAAACGCGAAACGATTTGAAACGACTAGTATGTTTTTTTTTTAGTTTTTAGCGAGGTGCTTTGGAGATTCAAATCCAAGCCAACATACTTCGAGCTAACTTGAGATTTGCTCTCAAAAATCCGAAACCCCATTTTAGTGAAGTTAGATGCTAGTGTAGTGATTTCTGAGAAGTGAATATGGTGTTGAGAAATTCGTCGCTAAGTTGTCATCAGAAAATTGGTTTGGTTGGTTTTGAATCAGCTTTAAATAGGACGGTTCGTGTAATATGTACTTCCAATTCCAGTCTAAGATTTCAATTTTTACTGCTTAGGTTCAGTACTAGCTGTTCATGTCCGGTATTGTCCCAATACTGGTGATATACCAACAAGTACTTTTCAGTGGTACCTGATTTGCTGATATGTGCTTTTACTCATCTAATCTTAACAATATGAGAAGCTTATTAGTATGAATATATCGGTACAGTTACCATGTACCAGCTGGTACCTAATTTGTTGATCTGTGATTTTACTCATCTAATCTTAACAATATGAGAAACTTATTAGTATGAACATATTGGTACAGTTACCATGTACCAGCCTGTTACTAACAACCAACTTCTAAGAAGAAGAATCTTTTATCTTTGGTCGGTGATAGATCAATCCTAGCTAGAGGATCCTCATTTGAGTATGCATAGCAAATGTTCAACAAATGTCCATTTTACTGATATTGCTATGGTAATGGTACGTAACAGTACCAGATGAACCAAAAGTACTACATTCTCTTAATATATGGGCAAAATAGTCATATCTGAATAAAATATATGGTAAAACCAAAAGTAATTCTCTTATTATCAAGTTCCTGATTCAAGTAGGTCTTTTGAAATTTACTTCTCTCACACTGTCTCTTCAATTGCTTATGAAACTTATTTTTCTTTGAAATTTGTACCTAAATTGTTTTCCTTTGTGCGTAGCCTATGTCACCTCTTTAGAGTTTACTGAAACTGAATAGTACCAGTGCATTTTTATTTTCTGATATATTCTGCTTAATTTTCTAAGGATTTAGTCGTGAAATTTTCAAACTTTAAAAGGCTTGTTATGTAAATTTTTGGGTTACTAGCAAATTGACCCTGTTAGAGGGATTAATGTGCAAAGTTTATGAAATTCACTAATCTGAATTAAGTCTGAACTTCTGAACTGAACATATATATATATATATCTCATTTTTGTATGCATCACTTTTGTGGATAAAGACTTGTAAGGTATGCAATTCTTTTTTTTGAAATATGTTACAAGGCAATTCTTAATTGGTGCATTCAAGCATAGGTAATATGCTTGAGCCAATATATGATGGGTCCCAGTGCTGGTGATAAACTAAATAATCAAATTCTTCAAGTTTATAGTTATCCCACTTATGGACCAGAGAGTCTGTACCTGAAAATAACAATATCCCAAAAATGAGAACTCTCCAGAATATAAACACATCATTTCCGAAAATCAACCAATGGATAAATTGATATTTACTAACTCAAAAGTAAAAGCTTTTTAAAAGAAATTACCTCAGTAACCTCCGTAATTTTCTCTTAAATATAACTAAATAAGCTCATCATTAGGAAAGTTCTTCTCTAATGCAATTTTTTCACACAGTTTTGTCAGCCAATTTTCATTCCTTCTTCTTCTCTTTAATCTCACTCTCCAAACAACAATAAAGCAAACTGGTTATTATGTACACCAATTGTTTTATCTGTGTATGACAATGTAACTCCGAAATACAGTAAACTGTGGAGGGGCCGTGAGCTTGCAATAGTCCGACATTATTATCTTAATGTCAATTGGTGCTCTTTAAGGAATATGTGGTAATTTATGGGGGCACTTACTGGCCATTATAAGTTGACTTTTGAAATGGTTTGAGGTGCTATCTTTTGGATTGTTTATGTGAAAGAAATTTTTCGTGTTTTGCTAATACTGGTAGAAAACCTTTCAAAACTAACAGAATTATTGCATTGCTGCATTGCTGATTTTAGCTTTACTAAATTTTTGGCCAGGAAATGGAGGGCTAAAGTTTGCACTTACCATTCCCATTTCTCTCTCCTTGCGCAGACGAGGGACCTCATCAGCCTTGGCACCAAAGAGAAAGAAGTTCTCTTCTCCAATCTCCTCTCTAATCTCAACATTCGCGCCATCCAAGGTACCAATTATAAGGCAACCATTGAGAGCAAATTTCATATTGCTAGTACCGCTTGCCTCCATGCCAGCAGTACTGATGTGCTGAGACAGCTCACTACCTGGTATCAGCACTTCTGCCACAGATACATTGTAGTTAGGAATGAACACAACCTGATACACATTGCAGGACCCATCAGTATACCTGCTTTTACAGGAATATTAGGTATAAGAGAGACAAAACTGGTATTTAAATATTATGTTGCAATATTTTCAATAAATATAAGCATATGTTAGACATACGAAAGCATACAAATACAACATTCAGTATGAAAAACAAGAATCCATTTGAAAGACTTATTTACATGCATTGAAATTACAAAAAAAACACAGCTTATGCGTTGCTAAGGAGTCACTGGAAAATTGGTTTGGTTGGTTTTGATTTGGAATCAGCTTTAAATCGGATGGTGCGTGTACTATGAACTTCTAATTCCAATCTAAGATTTCAATTTTAACCGCTTTAGTACTAGTTGTTTATGTCTGGTATTGTCCCAATACTGGTGATGTACCAACAAGTACTTTTTACTGGTACCTAATTTGTTGATATGTGTTTTTACTAATCTAATATTAACAATATGAGAAGCTTATTAGTATGAACATATTGGTATAGTTACCATGTACCAGCCTGTTACTAACAACCAACTCTTTTTTTTAAAAAAAACCTCTAACAACCAACTTCTCCGAAGTAGAATCTTTTATCTTTGGTCGGTGATAGATCAATCCTAGAGGATCCTCATTTGAGTATGCATAGCAAATGTTCAACAAATGTCCATTTTACTGGTACTGCTATGGTAATGGTACGTAACAATACCAGATGAACCAAAAGTACTACATTCTCTTAATATAAGGGCAAAATGGTCATATCTCAGTAAAATATATGGTAAAACCAAAAGTAATTCTCTTATTATCAAGTTCCTGATTCAAGTAGGTCTTTTCAAATTTACTTCTCTCACACTGTCTCTTTGATTGCTTATGAAACTTATTTTCCTTTTGAAATTTGTACCCAAATTGTTTCCCTTTGTATGTAGCCTATGCCACCTCTTTAGAGTTTACTGAAACTGAATAGTACCAGTACATTTTTATTTTCTGATATATAAGTAGCCTATGTCACCTCTTTGGAGTTGAAGGAAGTACAAGAGATCGGGGAAAGGGGGGGGGGGGGGGGGGGGGGGGGGGGGGGGGGGGAGAGAGAGAGAGAGAGAGAGACCATAAGGACTTTAGGCACCATGGCAAAGGGATGCTAGGGGAGGAGAACAACAGCTGCATTACTGCACAGAGCTTAAGGCGGGAAGAGCTGAAGAATAGAATAGAAAGAGAGAAAAGAGTCGAGGAAGCGACCAGGGACTAGCGACTCGGCGAGAGGCTCTACCAGATTGTACAGAATACATTTCAGAGCAATCTAGGTTAACTTTTTTTTTCTTTTTCCAAATATCATTTTTCTTTGTATTAATTGCTCGTGCTCATTAAAAATTTCGAAATCAATTTCTCCGGTAAAATTTTGAATTTTTTATATTTAAAAACAATCAACTGCTAGCAATGCTAATGGTTGGTACTAGCGAACCCTATGCAAAGTTTCTTTGACAATTTTTTTTTTTTCAAAAATGAAAATTAATTTTCTCCTTTCTTTTTCTAGCATTCCTGCAACAGTATTTCAAGATGAGAGTAAATTTAGGTTTCTACTGATTAAAAAGTTGAGTGCATAATAGTAATTTTGATCTTCAAAAGAAAATTAATGTTGAATTAAGAGAATTATAGTTAAGATTTTTCAAATTAAATGAAAAATTATGGAAGATTTTTAAATTTTGATGAAATAAATAAGTTTGCCAAAGCATCATAATTTCCGCAGCGAGTCTACAAATAGCGACATTGTGTTTTAAATCTCAGTACGGAGAGTGCAGATTTGGGATCAACTTTAATAGGCTGCACTGGATTTTTCTTAATTTTTACAGCTAATACCTAAAATTTACCGTTCATTAATTTTTTTTTATATTATCATTGTTTTATTTTACACGATATAACTCTTTTGTTCACTGCACCTTTTTATCTTATCGACACTTACATATTTCCCTATAATATAATATCATCACACCTAACCCAGCATGAATTGAGTTTTAAAAATCATTATTTCCTGTAAATACATTGTTCATTTAAATTTAGTATTATTACTAGAATTCACTATTTACCATGTCAAGTCCATTAGCTTTTCTTTTGTTTTTATTCTTTTAATTTTTGATGTGGAATAAAATAAAATGTTTACAAGGAGAAATCCATGCTATGATCCATTACCAGAAGGAAAGAATATATAGGTTTAAAATAGCGCAATCTATACCCCCATAAACATGTGAAATTTTTTCTGGTCAAACTGAAATCAAAAGTTTCCATCGCAACAATTTAACACTGCAGTTAACTAGTAATTTACTAAAATCTTTCGTCTTTTTTTCGAATATCACCCCGACAAAACGTTAATAGAATAAATTAAAATCGATATTTAAACCTCGCAAAAAGAGAGCCAAAACTTCAATAGCAAAGAAACAATCATCATCCAAATGCTGTTATGCCTTGCTTCCATGAATCAAGCTGCAGGCTTAGCAGGAGGTTCATCTTGCGGCTTCATGGCTGGGAATAGCAGTACCTCCTTGATATTTTGAGAATCAGTTAATAACATGGCAAGGCGGTCAATACCCATGCCCCACCCACCAGTGGGAGGCAGACCATACTCCAGAGCAGTGCAGAATGTCTCATCCAATGCCATTGCTTCATCATCACCTGATTGCCGATCCTTGAATTTTATTTAAAGAAGCACGAGTTAGCGATACATGATACAGACAAGACAGCAGATGAATCTTTCAATAAAATAAGATAACAAAAACAATTCAAGGAAAACAATTCCATACTGTCTAGTTGGCAATTGGGCAATTTTGTGTTAGTCAATTACCTTGACTTAACAGTACAAGAACAGGACACCAAAATAGATGGTACTGATATAGCAGTCTAGTATTTACTGCAAACTTTGGGTGGAACAATAAACTGATCAAGAATCCCCCATTTTTTACGATAGAAGCGATGGCAGCAGTGTGTCATAGATCGCAAGTGGGACATCCAATCAATATCAAACATTCTAATCAGACAACCAAATCTCCCCTAAAAGATCAAGGTTCTATCTGGACCGAATGGCTCACAAAACCTAATGCAGCAGGTGCCATCAGTTTATGGCCAGCAGATATGGACTGCTGCACTATCAGCACCAGACCAACAAACACCCCCCCCCCCCCCCCCCCCCCCCCCCCCCCCACACACACACACACACAAAAATACTCTGCAATATTGTACGATGTTCAAATTAATTTTATACCTTTAGCTGTTCCTCAAAACGTTGCCTTTGTACAACAGGATCATTCAACTCCGTGTATGCATTGCATAGCTGAAAAACAATAATAAGCAAAGACAAATATGAAGAGAATAATCTTCTTGAAGTTTTGAATTAATAGTAGAACAACAAACCTCGTGCTTGTTAATGAAAAGCTCAAACCGCTCGGTAAGGCCTGGCCGTTCTCTATGGTACTTCGCCAATGGGCTCATTATCTCTGGCTGGTTGATAATAAATGTAGGGTTCACGCATGTTTCTTCAAGAAAATGACCGACAAGCTGTGAGAAGTACAATAATATAATTGTTTTCAATAACAAAAGACAATATGGAAGTAACATATATTGCTTTGGAGGGTGTACGAGTATAGAAAAAAAATTTGGTATTTGTTGGGCAAGTATCACCACAAATTGAAGGGGCAAATTGAAGATAGATTTATAACAAACATAGCAGTTTTAGAAAAAAAAATAACATATAAGAAACCTTGTCAAGTAATCTAGCAGTGGTTTGAGGAGGTGGGCACTTGACATCAAACTTAGCGCATGCATCTATTAAGTACTTGTTGGCCTCTTCACTTGATAGATCCTTTGGTATGTTTAGTTTCGCTATTTCTTCCAATCCTTGTATCATATCTAAACGCCTGTGACAAGAATCAAATGAAACCAACTTTGACTTTGATGTTTTTAAATACAAAGGTAAGTAATTATGAAAAAAATGTGCTAAGAAAAACAAGCACAAACCTAAAAGGTGGGGTGAAGTCGATCTCAATAGGATCTTTGTCAACACCATTCGAATGGTACTTGATCTTATATCCTCCAGTCAATTTCTTCACCATACCTGTCAAAATTAAACACAAAATAAATAAAATCTAAAACTAGAAAAATATAAATCTGCATCTCATAGATTAATCACGTGATTAGGTATTTGACCATTACTCATGCATAAATAACTACATTAAGGAAAGTAACAACCATTAATCAGTCAAATATAATTACATACTAAACAATAACGGACTAAAATACAGTACAAACAAATATTGAGCTTTGTATTTAGCTGGGAACCTGGTAAAACAACTCTTACAAGGTTCCTTTTAAAACTGCTATCATGCAGGATGATATTCATAATATGTAAACTAATAAACTTCATATTAGATGCCGAGGTCGGGGGGGTATCCTCTGCATTAACTCAAAAGATAATCTTTTGAGTTTAATGCATGTCGGCCGTCTGATCAGAATCAGAGCCAATCCGCCCCCCGCCTATGACCACGGGGCCCTTTAATATTAGTGCGGATCTCAACCAGACGGTCCAGATCTATTAACGCACAGTGAGTAAATGCAGAAGATACGAATTCGGGGGGGGGGGGGGGATACAAATAATTTCAACAGCATATAAATGGAGGGGGACATGCTTGTTGCCACCCTTCGACCTCTCCAAATTTCTCGCACTCTCCACTAGTGGAGAGGGAATCTCGGATTAGACCCAACTGGAGAGCAAAGAATCCGGGTTTGTAGAAAACATCTCTTCAAAAAAATCAGAAACCTAACAAGGGAACCTACAAGCTTTTCCTTTCTTTTAACATCATTTCCCTCAAAACAGTAATATGAGTAAAAGGACACAAACCCAAGCTCCAAACACAAAACCCTTTTGATACAAATGTTTGGATCTTTTTGGGTTCATAATGCCAAAGATTTCAATAGCCGCACACCCTAACATGAGATTTTGACCTAATACGGCTCCTATGTCAATTCTTTCAAAGTAATTGGATTGCTTTCTTTGTTTAAGATTTGCTTCCCTTCTTCAACTCCATTCCAAAGAGTAACTAAGACCAATTCAATCACACTTTCATGTTCCAATTGAAGCCTTTTCATTTATGATCTAAGAAGAAGAGTTCTCTTTTACTAAACATATGCAGATGAGCTGTCTTTTATATCACTTCTACATGTATTGGAATTAATCTTCATTTAAACAAATATAACCTGATAGGAGATCTTCCGTAAGCTTCATTACGTCATTATAATCAGCGTATGCCATATAGAACTCGCAAGTGGTGAACTCAGGGTTGTGTGTCAGGTCAATGCCCTCATTTCTGAACTGCTTGCCAATTTCATACACCCTGTCCAGGCCACCCACAACCAGCTCCTTGAGGTATAGCTCAGGGGCAATACGCATGAACAACCGCATATTCAGGTCATTGTGGTGGGTCACAAATGGACGTGCTGCAGCACCACCAGCAATCATGTTCATCATTGGGGTCTCCACCTGTAACATATTGTTTACATTTATATCTTACAATAAATTAAGAACTGATGGTACGATGATTTGACACTGCTACATTGTGTGTCCCAATACCTAAACCGCCAGCAGTAGGCTTACAGGAGGGACTTTGAATAAATTTATGATTTAGGAAATCTGCAAGCAATATGAACAGTACATAAATTTGAAAAAAAAGGAAAAAAGATAAAAAGATATCTTAATTCATAAGCCATTCCCCCGTATATTATAACACATACCCTATCCCCAATTGGGAAAGGTTTTAAGGGATGGAATTACAGTAAAAAGTAGTGCCTGACTAACCTCAAGGAAATCACGCTCATTAAGAAATTCTCTGACATAGTTAATAATCATGGAGCGTGTCTTAAATATATTCCTCACTTCATGGTTTAGCATAAGATCAAGATATCTCTGCCGGTACCTAGTTTCCTGTATAAGATCACCATATAAAACACATATTAATTTCATAGCTGCCATTCATTTCCTTGTTTCCAGCTGGTAAATAGAAGTGAAAGACGGTAATCGAAACCTGATCCTTCAGAACATATGCCTCAGGATTCCTTGGCATCCCTGGAGACCAAGGCTCAGGCACTGCCTTCCCTTCAGTTTTCTGCCAAAAGTAAGAAAAGTGTTACAAATAAACAGCTTTTAAGAAAAAATAAAGCCAAACTAACAAAGTGAAATGCAATTCTGCAAATCAGCCTAGCAATTTTGCATAATAATTATAATTCCTTTTTAATCTATACATCACCTTTGACGCTCCATGGTCAGAAGCAGGACCTGCCTTCTGGCGAGGCATCATGTGAAGGCAAGGGGAAAGGACCAGAAACTTGTTCGGGAAGATACTAAGCTCACCTCTCTTACTCTTACCTGTTGCATAATACATTAACAGTGATAGATCGATTAACAGCTTTCTCTATCTCGTGTTATGAAAAAACCACACATACCCATGCAAAACATAGAAAAGGTAACTTTGTTTCTCATACAAAACAAAATATCTCCTGGCATTCTTCTATTTGTTGCTAAAGATACCAAATGCAACCATCCTCATTCGCCTTCTCAACATATATCAGAAAGTAAACCAAGATACATTGGGTGTCTCCAAATTAGGAGTAAAACTGCATGTGTAGAGGGACAATGCAATAATAATTGTTTTGCAGGGCATTGATATTACAAAATACATTATTAAAGGGGCAAGACTTGGCATTACTCATAAATCTTTAACAGCACAGATATAATTTCTCAAAATCTTTTACAGGAGTAATTGGCATTACTCAAAAAATTTCCTTCCAAAAAGGAAATAATTAAGCTATGCGACAAATATTACCTGGATATCCGCAGATACCGACAATATCACCACGCTTCACATTAGAGTGATACCTCGTAAACTCTGTTTCATCCATTTCTGAACCCCTACAATCACAAGGGGAAACAAAACAACAGTAGGTTTATAGTCTGTAGGAAATTATTATGTTTTGCTAGTATTACCCAGTTGTAACCCTCTAGGGAAATATAACCGAAATCATAAAGAATGAATAAGCAAATCATGCTAACAACTTAGAACCCAAGCTTGATCTTTTCTTTATCTTGAACATAAAAAGGGAGCTTATCGGGATTAAAAGGAAAATCTATCACGTTTAACATATATGTGCATTTTCCATGATTTAATTCCACAATTAAGTCTATTTTTAAAAAAAAAAGTGGGTTCACTTTGGTGTACTTCTCAAAAATTATCTCAAAAATTTTGGGCCACCCAGATGCAAAAAGCACAGTACAAATATGAAACTATGGAAAAATATATAGTTACTGGTTAACTTTTTTGCTATCCAATACATCTTTATTATCTTATGTGAGAGACAACAGTTGATAAACTTCGGGAGACTAACAAAAGGATACCACAATAAGAACTTAAAGCAGTAAATAATAGATAAAGCAAAATAGTTGAGTAATATGGTATTATATAATCAAGAATCTATCACTTTTTTGTTAGATTAGTAAAAGCTAAAAGTAAAAAAAACTCAATTGATCAAGCTTAAACTTTTGTTTAATGGGTGATGCAAATTATTAATGAACAAATAATGACTAACCATAGATATCATAAAGAAATCTTAGTTGCCACACTACAGAAATAAATAAACAAAAGTAATGTTAACTTTGTATAGCTAAAAAGATAAGTTACCTGGCATCCGCCATGACTTGAATTTTGACACCACCACCATAGAGATCATAAAAGAAAAGCTTTGATGAGGATGCTCTCTTATTCATAATTCTTCCTTCAAAGAAGCAAAGAAAAAATGTTAATGATCTTCATAAAAATAAAAACAAAAATAATCAGGTTCAACCATTTCTCATGAACTTGGTCAACAAGTTTCTGCCAGAAGTGACCATACAACAGGTTTCTCTGAAGGAGATGATAAACCTCAATTTCGCAGAACTATTATGCAGTGCAATGTACCTGCCACACTAACTATTTCAGCAGCATGCTCTCCATCAGCTAGACTCCCAAACTTGTTAATGTACTCAACAATTTGCATGCCAACCTCAAACTTATGCGGGTACGGATTTAGCCCAGAGGCCTTAAGCGCAGCAAGCCCTTTCAGCCTGTTTTCATAATATTGCTGAAAAGAAATGAAAGGGCATAAATAATGTAAACCTACTTTATTTAATGTTGTTACAGTATCTGTGGTTAATTAGCGAAGGATTGTATCAAAGAACTGTAGAAAGCCCCGTCCCTGGTCATTAATTTTGAAATTAATGAGCAGTTGAAATTGGTAAGGATATCTTGATGACTAAATAATGTAAACCTACTCTAGCCAATGTTGTTACAGTATCTGCGGTTAATTAGCAAAGGATTATATCAAAGAATTGTAGAAAGTCCCCTCCCTGGTCATTAACTTTGAAATTAATGAGCAGGTGAAATTGGTAAGGATATCTTGACGACTAAAATTATAAGGGTGCTTGTGAATTTACACAGGCTTCTAATCCTGCAAGCCTTTTCCATTTACTCCTGCACATCCAATGATGTACCCATATACCACTACCCTTTTCATTCAAACTATTCCTTGGATACTCACTCTTTGATATTGTGAGAGAGAGAAATGAAGGGTATATTTATGGAAAATTCACATAATTGAGGTGGCATTCACACATTTGCAGGGATGCAGGGTACATTTTAAAATTACAAGTGTAACCACCAAAATGATTGCTCATTTTATTTGCTTTTTCAGATTTAAAACTGCATGCCATAGTTACAAATAAAAGTAAAACAAAAACAAAACAAACCGTGGGGTCCATTTCATCGTCATCGGCAGGAGGCTTCTGGGACTGCGAAGCCACAACCACAGCAGCCTACAATTTAAATTAAAGCATCAGTAAACAACTGCCTGAGAAGGTAATGTATTACATTTTCTATTTAAATTAGTTTTAAAGATCCGGACCTTATTCTTCTTCTCCTCTTCCTTGAGCCTTTTCTCCTCCTCCTTTTGCTTCTTCTTCAGCTCCTTCTTCAAAGCACTAATTTTATCACAGTCAACAACAAACTAATAAGATACCATATAAGTACAAAATACAATGACATCACGAACTGAATCTGAATCTAACTCATACTCCTCTTTGAATTTTCCGAACAAAATAAGGGGACAAATTAAACGGCGCAAAATTAAAAATGAGAAAAGGATTCTTACTTTTTGCTGATGGTGCCAGTGGATAGATCGCCGAGCTTCTCAGTGGTTTCTTCAGTAGGGTCCATACCCTAATCAGTATGAGAAGATCGAGAGAGAGAGCGAGGGGAAGAAAGAGGGTTTTAAGTTTAGGTTTCAACTGAGGCGCTTGATTGTAGACTGAGTAATGAGAAAGCAGGGACAGAGGCGGGGGTTAAGCTGAGCAGCTTCACAACCCAATCGCCTAATATTTACGATGGTGTTCCTACACCGTTAGATCAAATGAACGGTCCAGATATATATACAATTCAGGCTCTTGGCGTTTCATTTAGAGCTGCTAATGGACCAACCTTTTTACCAAACCATAACCGGTTCAAAACTTTGAACAACATAACCGGGCCCTGTCCAAACCAAATTCAATTCAAAAAGCCCGGACCCTGTCCGTTTCATCAAGGGCCTGTCTGTTTCATCAAAGGGCCCGGGCCCTGTCCGTTTATGTCCGAACAAATTTATTTTTTGTTTTTTCAGTCACACCACTGAAATATTTCAGAAATTAACAATATTTTCATCAAAGCTATATCCCTTTCCCTCTTCGGTCACATCACTGAACATTACAAGTATTATTAAATTAACAATATGAAAAATAAATTTGTTCGGACATTACAAGTATTATTAAATCAAAAAATATTTACTCTTTTGAAAAAATTTAAAACATATTTGCTTCTTGGAAAATTAAAACCTGCAGTTAATATTTTTTCTATTTTCAAGGATATGATTTGAATAAGTTGTACCTAAAAAAAAGTAAAAAACTATATGCTTTCATTGTGTTATATCTTAAAATAAAATTTCATCAAATATGCAATTTAAACACACAAATCACATATTAATCACAAATCAAAATATAATTCCAAGATCATCCAATACAATTATTTTGCTTATTTTATTTATTTTTATTTTGCTTCCACCTCCACCTAAATAGTAATTCGCACAGTAATAACAAATTACTCATCATCACTACCTTTATAATTGATCATGGATAGGTTTAGCAATCATCTTGTCAGTCTATATTTGGGTTCATCTATTAGAACATACTATATACAGTATGTAGCATTTCTCCAGTAATAAAATACTTAATTTCTGGTGCATAGGTCAATACAGGGATTATTCTTAAAACCAAATAAATTTGGAGTTCACACATTTGTTGCCCCCATCTCCGCCCCAAAGAAACAATCTAAAATCAGAGAAAAAAAACTGACGAGATCAGGCGTTCTTCAAACTGAGTGCTGAGATCCTTGAAAAGATCCTTCCCTGCTTCTAGAATCTCAGATACCTACACATGAGACAATTCTAACATTATTATACAACAAAAAGAAGTAATTATAATGAAACCTAGCTAGTGAAAGGAAGTCTTACACCTAGGGGTGTTCATCGGTTCGGTTCAGTTGAAACCGAAATAAAATAGGCAAACCAAAGTTCTATTCCGGTTTCAAAAATAGAACCGAACCGAACCGTTTTAGCCTATCAACCGAACCAAACCGAACCAAACCGAACCAAAGTTTTATTTCGGTTTGTTCAGTTCAACCGAAGTATATTATTTTTTTATTTATTTAAAGCAAATGTGAAGCAATTCAGTGTATGACTATCAACATTTTACCTGAACCAAGCCAAATAACAAACTGGAGTATCAACTACTAAATCCAGTCCCATTTCATATAAATAAAAGGGAATTGCAAGATTAAGAAATTACAAATTTTACTTAAAAAAGGCATCAACTAAAGCTTACAATACCAAAAGCTATCTTCCTTTTTTCATTACAGCAAAGCATACAAACACTTCAAATATAATATATATACATCATGCATATTTAAAGACCAAACAGAAGCACATAATTCATCTCACTATACAGAATTCCAATAACAAAGTGTTTTCACAAAGTTTACCACACTTGAAAGCTCAGCACATTACCAACTAGCTGCAGCACAGTATGGCCAATGAATCTTGGTTATCTTAATCTATTGCAGAATTTCACGTGTAACCCTGCAAAAACTGAAATTTGCATGTATCTTAATCTATCTTAATCTATTGCAGAATTGAAAGGTACATGCATACACTAGCAAAGCAAGAAACTTGGGGTTCCAGTATTCTGACAACAGAGCCATGCTCCTTGCAACAGATCAAAATATTGCAAATTTAAGGTGGAAACTAAATTTAAGTTACTAATTATATCAGAATCCTAACAACACATCAACAAGTCACTAATATTGCAAATTTAAGTTAAAACCTAAATTTTCAGAATATAGCAAATTTAAGTTGAAACCTGTTAAAAAAATTCATAATTAAGTTGAAACCTAGAATATTGCAAATTTAACCCAACAAAGATAGAAATCAGAAAACTAATTTGAGAGAGCAAGGCAAAAGGCTTCAACTTTCAAACCTAATTTGAATTGTTGCGCAACTGGGAGAGCAAGGCAAAAGGGTAACAAAGTTACGCAGAGAAGGAACCAACCAATTATTGTTCAAGGAAATCAGAAAAACTATCAGCGACAGAGATGGTGGTTTAACCTTCTGATTGTCTGCCGGAGGAGAGCGACAAAGCGCTGTTTAACCTTCTGATTTTAACCTTCTGTTTAACCTCAGATTTCAGTTCACAGATAGGCAGTATATTTATGCATATGCATCTCATCTTTCTTAAAGTTGTATAATTGCTAAAGCTACTAATCACATAAAACATCAAGAGTAACCAATACTTTTATAAGATAACAAGAAATCAGTTAATAAGTAATTCAAGCAACCCCTCAAACAAATCAAGCAATTCAATCTAAGCGAACAACCAACTTGAGCGACATTTAGAACTAAGCGAAAATCCACAATTAAAAAATAATGGATTTTCTACATGACATGGGCTGTGCAAGAAAGGTGTGAAATTGAGAAGGCAATGGATTTCTACATGACATGATTTCTAAAGAGCATCAGCCTGATACTGTAATTTCTCAATTTCACCTTTGTTTATATTCTCAATTTCTAAAGGGCATCGCCCCTGCCCCTTTCTACATTTCTCAATTTCACCTTTATCGTCTAAAGGGCCGTGAAATATAGGGCATGTTAGAAATTTCACCTTTTATCGTCTGGTGTAGTGGCACAGTGGCGAAGGACTGGCGGCGTCGTGGCAGAGCAATAGTGGCACCGTGGCGGAGGACTGGTGGCGGAGGACAGGCGGCGTCGTGGCAGAGGAGTAGTGGCACCGTGGCGGAGGCAGATCAGACCTGTGGTGGGTGGAGGCCGGTGGGGAGACGAAGAGAGTGACAAGGAGAGCGAAAGAGAGAGCAAAAGAGACGAAGAGAGTGACAGGGAGAGCGAAAGACAGCAAAAGAGACGGAGAGAGACAGGGAGGTGAGCGGCCCACAAAATGAAACCCTAAACCCTAAACTCACAACTCCTGTGTTGTATTAACATATAGGCCCAATGGGCTGCCTGTGGGCTTCGGTTGAAGCCCAGGCCTGCCATGACCCGTCCGACCTGGTCTTACCTGGCTCATCACAGCGCCGAGCCGACCGGACAAAGACGGACCGGGTATGACCGGGCCTCCGGACCAACTGAGCTTTTTTGCGATTCCTACTCCCAGCTCGAACTGCTTATCCTCTTCATGCTATAAATTCTTTATTTCATTTAGGGAAGTTTGGTTCAAATTAGGGATTTCGATTTGGGACGTTACTTTGATCGTACCATCAATTTACCTAAATTAAGTCTCGAGTGAGCCTATGGTGCTATGCATAGCACGGATGGCTAGTGTGCTACGGCTCAATATGGTACTTTTTAAAATTCTAACGGTCGATCTAACCGTTCAATGTGATAACCATATAGATATGTACTTGCAAACTAAATTTTATATTTTTTCGAATTTTTTTACTATTTTTTTAGATAGGTAGAAAAATCAATGTTTTCTGAAAATTCTGGACCATCAAAATTCTACCTATCTAAAAAAATAGTAAAAAAATTCGAAAAAATATAAAATTTAGTTTGCAAGTATATATTCATATGGTTATCACATTGAACGGTTGGATCGACCGTTAGAATTTTAAAAAGTACCATATTGAGCCGTAGCACACTAGCCATCCGTGCTATGCATAGCACCATAGGCTCACTCTTAAGTCTCGTTTTAACCTTCAATTTTAAATTACGCCCAATTCTTAGCACCAGCTGCCCTCAATTTTGCAATCATGTATGGTGAAGCCGCAATTTCACCTAATCTTTCCCTGGATTTGGTCCAATCTAGTTTTAATCTGCTCTTTACCGATGCAATCTAACAAATTGAAGCACAGAGAGAATAGATGGGATTAAAAGCTCATTAAACCACATTTGTTTGCTATTCCTGCTATAAAAATAAACTGACTGTTAGCGAGACCTGTTGTGGTACTATATCTTAAAAAGTAATTAATTTTGTTTATTGCTGGTTGATTGTTATGTACTAATTGATACTAATTTTTTATAGGTTTAGGTAGGTGGTGGTTACCCGGATGTCAATGATGGTCAAGGGTAAAATGTGAGGTGCTCGCCTTTTGTGAACTTTGTGATTTCATACTGAAACCGGTAGCATATGCTACTTTGATAAAATAAACAAAAGCTTAGTGTTGGTTTTCGCAATTTGAACGTTAGCTTTCTTAGGTGACAGTGGCTTACTAACTCCCACCAAAGATATATATCAGTGACAGGTAGGGTGGAAGTAGTATCTCAGGTGTAGGTAGAATGTCTTTAGCTGTTTTTTCTTTTGAAGTTTTCTAGTTAAAATATTTGTGTTTGGTTGAGGAAGTTTAACTTCTTTTTCCCCTAACAAAATAAAATTAGGTTAACTTCTTTTCTTTTACCAGATGGTGCAAGGTACCTGCATCCTTTTTTGTTTCTCTAAAGCTTACATGGATCATTATATTACACTAGTTAAGTACCCGTGCTTTGCAACGGGGTATTGAAATGAATAAAATGTTTTTTGAGCGATATAGAATGGATAACATAAATTTTTAAGAACTAAGAATGAATAAAATATTTTTTGTAGAACGACATAGAATGAATAAAATTATTTTTTAGAAACTACTTTCAAATACTAATATGAGCACAAAACTAACATCAAAACAAAAACTACAAAAGAGAAAAAAAATGCAAATCGTACCAAAGCAAAATGGAGGGAAGTGGCTGAGAGGCATTTACCTGTATTAAGAAATCATTTAAGATCTCAATTTGAAAACACAATTTTCTATTTGATCTAATAACTTTTTTAGAGTAATATCATATATTATATATAGTGTTTTTAACAGTTCTTCAATTCTTGTCTCGTCTCCAATTGCTTTAATACTCTTGAATGTTGCATATTAGAAAAAACAAAGAATGCTCTTGGTTAATGAAATAATTGCGAACTTCGGTTGATTGGTATAACACAAACATGATAAAGTATTATTCAAGCAATTTTATTGTCTGCAAGTGAGGCTATGGTACTATGCATAACGCGGATTGATATGTACTATGGATCAACATCTCTGCATTCAAAGTCCAAACAGTTGATCTGAACCATTCAACATGGTTTCCATATGAAAATGTATTATCAAATCAAACTTTACAATTTTTACATTTTTTTTACCTTTTTTAGATAGGTAGAAAAGATCTTGATCTAAAAAATTGTAGAACATTCAAAAGTAGTGATTTTCTACTGTCTAAAAATATAGTATAAAAATTCTAAAAAATGTAAGACATAGTCTGCCAGTACATTTTCATATGGAGATCAAGTTGAACTGTTCAGATCGACTATTAAAACTTTGAAAACAAAAATATCGATCCATAGTTCGGACCAATCTGTGCTAAGCATAGTACCATACGCAATTGTGTCGTGGAGCAAAATACTTTCAATTATATTTGTTGAATTGTTATTTGCGTACCATGTGGTGTAGTGATTTATACCAACAAAATCCAATGACCCCTTACCCAATACTGCCTCATCAGTTGAGACTCACAAACACCATCCCTGTCATTAAAAAAATGAAAACAAAAATACAGTTTAAACATCAAACCAAAATTCATTAGTGCTTACAAGAAATGAACAACTAATAGGCCATTATTATTTTTATTGGCAACGTACCTGAAAATGATCACGTGATCTGGCTTTCTCCTGTATGAAATAACATCCCTAAGTTATGAATACATATAAACAAATAAAAAAGAGAAGATAAAAAAATAAAATGAAAGGTGTATTGAGAAAGAGGGACCTATAGCTCAGGTGCTTTATGATGTTGGCAATACCACCTTCGTACTCAGCTATGTTCTTTAACCTAAAATCCTATAAACCAAAGGAACTTGTAAGTGTTCTCCTTGAAAATATTGAAAATAACTGTAAAATGGACACACATAATCCTATAAACCATAAAAAATTGCAAGTGTTATCCTTAAAAAATATTGAAAATAACTTGCAAATTGACACACGTAAAGTAAAAACATACCGCTGAGAGATCTATAATTTGTAGCCTCTTTGGTAGGCTTTCAATTATTTCCTACGGAAACAAAAGTAGCAATGTTTAAAGAATGTTTTCATTTCGTTTACCTTTCTTCTAAATAAAATCCTTTAGGAATTTAGTTAAGTAAACAAGTACATTCTCAAGATGATCAATGAGACATAATAAACACAAATTAGTTAAAAAAAAATTATAGTGAGATAGAGACAAGAGATAGATACACAGTTTAGTGTTTGGCACTTGATTGAAGACCAAATAAATCTCAAATTGCACCGATATGATACACAGTTTATCTAAACTAATAGAGAATGTACCTACAAATTTACTTTTGTTTAAATATATCATTTAGTCAGTGTCATGGTTGTTGATGGATACAACACTACAATTGGGAAAAGAGAAAGTGCAAGGACGGTACTTCAAAATTGCAACTGCTGGTGCCATTGATGGAGTCATCCTCTGCAGCTGGTGCCATTGATGGACTCATCCTGGAAATGCTTCTCCAGTAATTCTAAGCCCCTCTATGGTCGGTAAGGGGTCATCCTCTGCAGCTGCGAAACAAATGTCAAAATTAAGAACAGATTTTATATTTCAGAATGAAGAACATTACAATCATGCCTGTATTATGAAATAAAAGGATGTCATGTAGTGCCAATTTCACCATACAAAGTTTAACATGGCTGATTTATTATTTTCAAATTTTGTTTCTATTTGTGTATATACCAGTTTGTATTTGTACCAAAGTAAACTTATATGTCTTCACATTGACCATTTTACCCTTATAGGACATACACTTTGCTAAATAATAATGCATACCTAAACACATTTTTGTATTTGCTAAAAAAAGGATTATAAATTAATAGTGATATAGTCAAATATTTACCAGCTATTACAACTCAAAACAAAGAAATTCATCCCCTTTAAATACAAAGAAAAAATAGTTAAGGTACCACATGCCAGTATAAAAAAAAGAAAGATGATTTATTATTTACATATTTTGTTTGTACTTGGGTATATACCAGCTTGCATTTGTACCAGAGTAAACTTGTATGTCTTTACATTGACCATTTTACCCTTATAGGACATACACTTTGCTAAATAATATTACATACCCTAAACGCATGGATTTGTCAATACAGTCACGACAAAACCCGTGCTCCATCTCCATTTTCAAAGTCCAAAAGGTCGATCCGAACTGCTCAGCATGACCTCTATATGAAAATGAACTTGAAGACCAAATTTTACATTTTTCAGATTTTTTTTACTATTTTTTTATATAGTTAGGAAATCACTTGATCTAAAGATTATAGAACTCATATCCCTGAGGTAATAGAAATTTTGAGTTTAGATTCGGACCGTCCAATCTGCTTTGGTATGAATATTAAAGGGGCCCGTGCATTCCACCTCAGGCCGGATTGACCCGGATTCTGATCGGACCGTCCAAATTAAAACTCAAATATTATGTTACCTCAGAGGATTGGGACTCAAGATTCTAGACCATTAAAATTTAGTGATTTTCTACCCATCTAAAAAAGTAGTATAAAAATTCTAAAAAATATAAAATTTAATCACCAGGTACATTTCATATGGAGATAACGGACCGTTGTGCACTATGCATAGTGTCGTAGCCTCACTCTGGTTGGTATTATACTATTTTATATGGCATAGCCAAAAGAAATAATAGAATAATAATAAAGTACCGGGCATCACACCTAAGTTTACGTGCTTCGACCATGACATAATCTGGATTAGCAACCACCATAGGTATCGGTTTCGTTGTCTTTGCACATATTTCTTAAATCTGCTCAAGACCCTCCAAATCCATAGGTTTTGAACCGGCAGATGGTAAACCTAGTGCTTCAGTGCCATGTGCCAGTATAAAATCAGAATCATCCACTCTACTCACCACCTCTAAACCTAATCCCTATGAATAATTTACACATGAAAGCATTTGCAATAAATCACATTATTACATATGTTAAGCTAAAATAGAAAATTTTAATAGAGAATACAACAAAAAGTAGACTACCTCGAGAGAGATTGCCCCTCGATCATTCCATGGCATGTGGATGCATCTTCTTCCCAGAGCAGCAAACCAGGGATCATCTCTCCTAATTTATTTTTATTATTATAATTACACATTAAGAGCTAGACCTAACAAAAGGTAAATTTTCTTACTAAACTGTATGAAATAATATATAATACCTCAAAAGAAATTCATGGGTTAGTTCTCCACTGGTAATAGCCCCAAGGAGAGAGACAGATCGAACCCAAGAGATTTAAGCTTATCAATGGTAAGAACTGCTCTTCTTGATGAATTGCTTATAATTACCATTTTTGTCCCCTGTTGCTGCTAGCTTCTCTACTACCAAGACAATATCAGCAAGCAAATTATCACAAGAATGTTTGGCGTGAAATTCAGAAAATATTGAGTCTAGCAGGAAAAACACATTACTATCTAAATTAACAAAATTAAGATACTACTTTGTATGCTTTTACTAAAAAGTAAAAATCGAAATGTCAAGTTAGCCCTTCTTAATTTTTCTGGAAAATTTACCCCTTTATCAGTCTATATTGAAACTTCTCTTTGGATAAAAGACGCTATTGCTGCTTATGGATTTGCAAATTAAAATTAGAAACTGAAATCCAAAACTCATCTGACCATATTGAACTTCAAATTAAAATTAGAAATGGATTTGCAAAATTACCCAAAATGCCTTCGACAGGCAATATAACATGCCTACATATACCTAAAACAATCTTGAACCTAAAACATAGTTGTTAATATTCTCAATATATTAGCTAAGATATTAATTTTGAGATTATTCATAATTTCTGTTTTTTTTTAGTTCTGGCAAAGGGAGGCAGAAACCTTGAGACAACAACTGCACAGTTTACAGAAAGCTCAAAGGTACATGCATATATTTGCAATCTTTCTTTCATATGTTCATATCTAACAATTTTGACGAGAAAACGAAGAAGTCATTTTTTACAGAGAAATATTATCAAAGTTTATGGCAGAAAAGACCTAAAAACAGTAAGGAGATGAGAAGAGATGAGAAGAGATAAAATGCATGATTTTCCTTGTATACTGAGGTAAAACAGTAAGGAGATGAGAAGAGATGAGAAGAGATAAATAATTCTTACTGTTTTTATCTCTTCTCAAGAAAAGACCTAAAATGCATGATTGGTTCTTACTGTTTTTGCAAAAAGGACCTTAGACTTAAAATATATTTCTGAAAATAAAGAAAGGATTTTCATTGAAATCACAAGGTTTAAGCATGGATTTGGACAGTATGCAGACATGAAAGCCACTGTCTTTGCTTTAACCTTCATTCTCATCCTTTTTACATGTAGGACCCTATTATTGGACTTATTTACATATGGACTTATTTTTAGCATAATATATGCATAGTTTGGCATAGTATATCCTATTATTTAGGGTTTATAACAACCTAAGATGCTTGCTCCAGTCCTCTCATGTGAAACAACACCTGAACAAACATCTTTTCCTATCACAATGATGAAACCCAATTTTTGATCTAGAATAAGTAAGAGTAGCAAAAAACTGCTTCGAATTTTTGTAGAGGACTTTTGTGAAATAATCAATTTAGTAATTACATGAATGGTGAATCCCTGTTTCTTATCTAAATGAAGCAAAGAGCCATTAAAAAGCTGCTTACATCATCCAACCTAAGTCTAATATACCTAAAACCGAAAAGGCCAACACCAGAAATTTCAATAACACAAAATGCATTAACGCACGCACAAATATCCAAATACTTACCTACTTGCCATAGTGCTCAGCATTCGTGTTTTCATAAATATACCAATTCAAAGTGCATATTGACAGATATGAGGAAGAAATTTTAATGAACTCATCAAATTGGAAAATAAATAAGTAAAAAATTGATACAAAATATTAAAGAAATATAGAGGACCTGGATGAAATCTGAAAAATAATCAAAGACCGAGCACTTTTTATTCTCAACAAAACCATCTATCAATGTGCTATTTTTCATAGATTCGCTTAACAAAAGCAATGGCTATCCAATTGGAGACACCAACTAAAATTAAAATTCTTCAAAACGTTAACAAAGAAAATACCTGGTTGAGCTTCTTTGCTAATTGCGGAACCCCTATCTCTGATTTCAGTAAAATTATAGGGGCAGCACCGGGTTTGAGTGAAGAGGCCGATTGTGCAACTGTAAATCGACAAATGAAAAAACAGATTTGCAATTGGAGAGGAGCGAATTTGATTGATATATAAAGATAGAAGAGTCGGTTCAATTTAAATTGCAAGGGCGGGATACCTGTCAAATCCATGGAGGAGAGATCGAAGAACCAATTTCGTTTGAACTTGGAATGGCGGGATTGTTTTTTTTTTTTCAGAGGAAAGATCGAAGCGGCAGGAGGAGAAATGAGGAGATGCGGCATTCTTCTGGGTTTTTTTTTTTTTTCTTGCTTTCCGGACAGCCCGCCTGGGTTCTTCTAGGGCGTCGTCGGAAAAAAAACTAAAAAAAAATGAAGCGTCGGAAGGAGGAAGGAGGAAAACGCGTGGTCGCGTGGAGGAAAAAAAAGAAAACGCGTGGTCGCTAGTGTTTTTCCGTGTGGCTTTTCATGTAGTGGATACGTCGTTAACTAAATTTAGATTTCTACACACTTGACAACATGAAACATTTGTATAAAATCAAAATTATTTGTTAAAGGCTGAGATTGAGATGTGGTTTGATCAGTGGCTCAGATTAAATCAATGAACGGCTCAGATTCTATCTGAACGAATAGATGATTGGATCCCACGAAAAGTTACGTGATATTAGTAGTCCGGATTATTACCTAATAAATTCTTTAATCCTAGGAAATTGTTAGATAATTTTCTGCCACTTTCATGCCTAGGAAGCAGGGTCCTGCTGTTCAAACCCATGAGCAGTCATACTAAATTAGCCCCTTAAATTATAATCCTGCCCGTAAGATTCATATCTGACAGTCCAAAATTGAAGAGCTATTCCTGCAATCATGGCATGACTAGTAGCAGATACAGAATCAAGTTTACTGAAGTTTTAGGATATTTTGCCATCTTGGGTTTTTTTTTTCCGTTAAAAATTCTTTCGTTAAAACTCTAAACATAAATGTTTCATATCCGAAATTAATTTGGTTCCTTACTTTTTTTCAAATTTTTCCCGAAATCAACTCCGTGAATTTTTATTGCTGTCCAACATTTAGAATTAATATTTGACAGTAAACATCACAACTCTATTTATTTGGACTTTGATCATTCAACCAATGGAGTCATTTCTAATTATATGCATCACATGACTTATGACTTGGACATATGACTCACGACTTCCATAAATTTGTTTTCAGATTTATGTATCTTGTTTCAAAAATCATTGTCAAGATGGTTGATATAAGTTGTATCAACAGGGATCTACCCGAATGTAAAATTATAAACTTCTGTTGTAGAAATCAGATATATTCATACTTAAAACTTGTGGTATGTACCATATATGGCATGGTACATACAAATTCGAAGGCCTGGTCGTTTAAAGTTCAGGTTTCAAATTGAATTATTCATTGGCGTGATACTGTGAAGGTAACGGAAGTTGCCGAACCAGTTGATGAAAGAACAATAAGTATTACAGAGCTTTCATTTTTAGCAAGTTTTCCTATATTTGTTGTGTAAAAGTATCTGTAATCTGAACCTTTTCGACACGACATGGCAAGTCCTGCTGGTAAATGCCAGTAGTAAATCTTTTATTTCTGAAATCTTATATTTACAGGCCAGAAAAAAAAGGAATAAATTCACTTATTAATTTAAACGAAACAAGTTCACCATTGAATCAATAAATAAATTACATAATCGATCCCGGCACTCTGTTAAACCTTCTCCTCGGGGCTTAACTGCTCATGAAATTTATTTACATTCTCCTCAGTATTATCCAGTTTGCAATAACCATTAGCTTCTTTAACATCCTTGTCGAATATAAAGAATGCGTAGAACCCCGCTACTATTACAGATCCACTCATTCCCCAGACGACAATTTTTAAGCTCAATGGCATGATTTGAGCAACCCTGTATGCAACCGTTGTGGTAAGGAGAGTGATTAGAATCCAAACAGCAATCTTTAACCGATGTTTGTGTTCAATCGGAGCATCTGTACCGAGATTTTCACGTATTTTCAGACACACAGATAGCAGCACCAGCTCGGCATAGCACGAAATAACAAATGCCAAGTCCCACGGTTTATCTATTGATCTATATATGGATTGGACTGCATTGTAAGTAAGAAAAAGAAAGCTGATAGTAGAGAGGAAATCAAAATATTTGCACAATCTGAGCACTCTATGGTTATTTTGTAGGGACTTAGCGGGAGCAGTCGGACTGTTGCTTTTCAAATCCATCGGCAATGGCTTAATCCAGATAATGCAAATGAAGGAATGGAGGAAACTTTAAATTTTTTGCTAAATTGCGTGAATAAGAGAAGGGGAAGCAGCCAATTTTTTGTTTCCATGGTTCAGCTATGAGCTATCTATTATAGCAATTAATATGGAAAGCAGCCAGAACTTTCTGGAAAGTTCCTGTACGCGGGAGAAGGCTCTAAAATAATTAATTTATTAACCCTGAGAACATTCCACGAGACTGCAACTGTCTTTCTTTGAAGTTACGTCTTCGCTCGGCCCGGCCCGGCCCAAACGCGTTTCTCCCCCTCTCAGATGCTCGGCCCGGCCCGGCCCAAACGCGTTTCTCTCTTTGTTTCCGACCAACAGCAAGTGGGTGCCTTCTTTGTTTTCTTCTTTACGGCATCATCTCTCCCTTCCCCCTCCCTGTGAGCTGCAGCGCCGATGAATTTATGTTAGCTGAAGTGGCTTTCATTTAGCTCATGTAAATTAAAATCCGTTCGATTCTTTTTTTAATTAGGGCTTTGGTACTTTTCTTGGGTTTGATCAAATTACAATATCAGGAAATTTTGCTTTAGTTTGAGTAAATATTGGCTAAGTATTTAAGAACGGATTTACCCTAACTTTTCTGAATTTGAGAAATTTTAGGATGAATTGCAGATCTGTTTCTTTATCTCAATCTATCTAGTTTAAACCAACTCTTTGCAAATATCCCAATTCAATCTCAGTTGTGATTCAACCTCAACTTCTACACATCTGTTCTGCACCAATGGACAATAATACTTTAGAGTTGACATTTGATTTGCTTAAGCACAATTTTACATTTCCATGTGCCAATCATTTCAAAACTGATTTATTGAAGCATTTTGTGCTGAGTATGTGCTGAATGTTAGAACATCCCTATTTAGTTGTTGAAAGCTATTGAAATTATTTTCAAATTTTAGAATATGCAGAAGGATAATTATTTTGATCAGACTGAAAAAGCTGCAAGTTTTGCTTCGACCAATTTCTTTATTTGGTTGAATTTTTTTGACTAATTGCCTGTTTTTAACTTTCTTCGAGAAGTGCTTGAAATTGTTAAAGGGGTCTGAGCAGAATAAAATAAGAGATGAGTCAGCATGAACATGCATATGAGCACTTCTTCATTTGCGGTATTGCTGAGATGCGAGTATTTTTTCCCTTTTCTTTTTCTTTCTTCCCTTTTTTTTTTTGAAAATTATTGATTTGTGCTGGTAACCGAATAAAAAGATAATCATGGATGCAGGAGGATTGGATTTGAACAAAATTGTGTCTGGTATGTGGATATTCTGCAAATTTCATTATTCTCCTAAGGTGCTATGGTTCTTTTAAACTTTGCAGTACTTATATGGGAGGGTATTTTTGTCAATTTACTATTCTTTATATGATTCTGGTTTGAACAGAGAATATCATGAAGAACCACTACTTGGATTTAGGGTTTTGTTGCTAGCTATGAGTTATATCAAATATGATACTCCTCAAGTAATAAAGCTTGCTGTAATTAATTTTTGCTTTGAAGAAGTGCTGGTCATGTTTGTGCTTCTATTGCTCAAATGACAGTTTACTCAGTAGGCACCACTGATTAAAAGGGAATTTATGGTTGTAACTAGTTCCATTTTGCAATCTAATACAATTTTAATGATTGACTTATTTTATTGATTCGGATTCAGTGTTGTTTGACAAATATCAAGGTTCGCAGAACCCATTACATTTTTAGAAAATTTTAATTGCTAGTCTGTACCTGCCAGGCCATTAGAATGAGATGTGCCACTGTTTGCTTCCAGTGTGTTCTGTGAATCTGATATTTTGTTATATGTAGTAGCTAAGGTTAAATCCTGGAATGCAAATTTAGCAAAACAAAAGATACATGCACCTTGAATAGCATGCTGTCGTATTGAAAACTTGTGAGCTCGCATACATATCGTATATAATTTGTTACTGCTGATGTCATTGACTATAGGACCCTTGACAACAGTTGTGGTGCTGTTGGTTTAGTGAACTTAGTTCCAAACATTTTCGGGTGAGGTAGTATGTACTTAGGCTTACTAAAGTGGTTGATAGGTTTAGCTCTAAAATCTATTAGAATTGATTTCAAACGACAAATTCAAATCGTTGAAACTGATTTACCTCATGATTGATGTGTCTATGGTAAATTTGTTATTTTTTTTTGAGTAAAAGTTGGAGGTCAATCCTGTAACTTCTCACGGAGGACTTTGCTTTTGCCATTACACCAAATGTTGGTTCTCTTAATTTTGTTAATTGTATTTAGTTTAAAGTCAAGCAATTAAAACTAATAAAAAAATGAGTGTATTGAAATAACTTATTGACTTCCTAATTACCAGGGGCAGATTCAGAAATACCGTCAGTGTAGGGCAAGAAAATAGCTAATTAGGTTCAAACTTACTAGATAAGACATAATAAAAAAATAGTATTTTTTTATCTAATAAAAAACATAAATAGTATCCTTTTACATATTAAAAGTAACAAAAAAAATGTAATACTAGATACTATATATTCAACTCGATTAAGCGGGGTTTTCTCTACAGGTTGTCATATTTTAAAATCTTTGCATAATTCATTCATTATCTACACAATTAAAGAAATGTTTCTCAAATAAATTGATTATAATCATTCTCAAACAAATCTTTCTCAAATTGATAATAATCCTTCTCAAATATATCTACACCACCATTAATCTTTGAACACACTCAAATTATTAAGCTGTGAGAACCATTCAACTAAATCTTTAATTTTAACAACATTCCTATCAAACATTTAATTGTTGACAAGTTGCTCCTGGACTCTTAAATTCATTCACACTATTAATTTATGTTGACAAATTAAGAAATTAATTACGCCGGTAGAATATGATGAAAGTAAGAAAGTTCATAGTACTCCTCGATTGTATTATTCTTACTTTATTTACAAATAATAAATATGTACATCATATCACAAGCAAGCACAATAAACATTTGAGAGCAGGTTGGGTCCGATGCCCATCGCACTCAAATTTGGGTCCGATGGGTTTCGGGACCGTCGGATCTGCTTTAAGATTCATGGGCACGAATTTTAAAGCAGACGCGAAAATTGCGGCTCGAATCTTGAAGCAGATCTGATGGTCATCTAACCCATCGAACTCACTTTGAGTCCGATGGGCATCGGACCCAAATTCACCTCTAAACATTTAGATTATCGATTTTTCATTGGTAGATTCCACTCTTATGTACTAAACCTTATCCTCAGCAGATAATTCACAAAACTTCTTTTCCTCCTTGTGATCAGTATCCAGTTTGCAATACTTGTTAGCTGACTGTGCATCCTCACATTGAATTAAGAAGAAAAAATAGAACCCAAGTAGTATAACAGAGGCACTCATACCCCAAATGATAATATTCATGTACCAAGGCATGATTTGCGAAATTCGCAATGCAAAGGTACATGTAAGGAGAGTACAGAGAACCCACACTACTCCTTTCAGCTTATCACTGTCCTTAGTTGGGGTATCAGCAGTCAGATTTTCATCCTTTCTGAGACAATAAAACAACAACATTAGCTCGACATAGCAAGAGGTCACGAATGCCAAATCCCATGGGTTGTTCCTCGACCTATACGTCACGATGCCAAAATTATAGGTTAGATAAAGGAAGAAAATCGTCGGGAGGAACTCAAATATACTGCAAAATTGTTTATCGTTAGGTTGCTGAGATTCTGGTTTGGGTTGGAATGGCTTACTGTCATTTGCTCCATCATTGCTGATCTTTAGATCCATTATGTAGTGGTTTATCAAAACTCTACACAATTGGAAGAAATGATGAGGTAGAAAGATTTAGCACAGAACTAGGAATTGATTTAGCTTTAGCCGGTCGATTTGTGTTTATAGGAACATGATCTGAGAGTTAGATTGACTTGGCATGGTTTATAATTTACAACGTAGCTTTGGTCCAACTGTTTGTTCATTTTCTAAATAAAAAAAAAATTATCCAGGGAAGGAGAATTTTCCTGAAATTATTTATTAAATAGAAGAATAGTTCCAATTTCTTTGCACACGGAACTCCTTGATCAGGAAAACGCGCTGATATTGATTGCCAAACCAATTCTCAATCATTAAAAAAGGGATTGCGAATCGGTCCAATGGCCTTTGGATCATTTATAAAATTTTCATGGAATGCAAATTTAGAAAACCCAAAAAAGAAAAGAAAAAAGAATGCACCTTGGATAGCACGCTGTCATATTAGAAACTTAATTATGAGCTCGCGTAGATTATATATTCTGATAATGATATACATCTTATATGATTTGTTAGTGCTGATATGTCATTGACGATCGGAATCTACTTGATGATTGATGTGTCTATGCTAAATTTATTAATTTTATTTAGTGTAAAGTCCAGCAACTAAAAAATGATAAAAATAAATGCATTAAATTAATATTTGTAAACTTCTTAATTACTAATTTAGCACCACTGCCAACACACATTCAAACTATTAAGCTGTGACAATCATTCAAGTAAATCTTTATTTTAACAAAACCTTGACAGCCCCTATCAAGAATTAAAAGAAAAAAAAAATCGTCCTATCAAACATTCAATTGGTGACAAGTTGCTCCCGGACTCTTGAATTCATTCACACTATTAATTTATATTGAAAAAAAATCAAGAAAATAACGGGCACTATGTTGAAAGTTCATAGCACTCATCGATCGTATTAATTTACTTACAAATAATAAACACAACAAAACATATAGCAGATCAAATTTTCATTGGTATATTCCACTCGGGCGTACGTACTAAACCTTGTCCTCAGGAGATAATTCACAAAACTTGTTTTCCTCCTTGTGATCAGTATCCAGTTTGCAAATCTTGTTAGCTAACTGTGCATCCTCACTTTGAAATAAGAAGAAAAAGTAGAATTCAACTACAAGAAGAGAGACACTCATGCCCCAAATGATAATATTCATGTACCAAGGCACGGTTTGCGAAATTCGCCATGTGAAGGGACATGTAACGAGAAAACAGAGAATCCACACTAGACGTTTCAGCCTATATGATCTGTCCTCAGTTGGAGCATCAACAGTCAGATGTTCATGCTTTCTGAGACAAGAAAACAACACCATTAGCTCGGCATAGCTAGTGGTCATGAATACCAAGCTCCACAGGATGTTCCTTGGACTATACAACGAGATTGCTAGATTATATTGTGCAAAAAGTAAGTAAATTGTCAGGAGGTACCCAAATGTAATCCAAAATCGATTGTACTCTCCAGTATTGCTCTTTAAATCCATTATGTAGACAATTGGAAGAAATGATGTGGGAGAAAGATTCAGCTAAAACTTTGAATTGATTTAGCTAAAGAAGATCGATTTTTGTGTTTTTATAGTAGCATGATCTGAGAGTTAGATTGACTTGGCATGGTTTGCAATTTTTTTGCAAAGTAGCTTCGGTCAAACTTCTTCTCTTTGTTAATTAATCTTTCTTTTAATTATTTATCAGGAAAGGACAGTTTCCTTGCAATGACTTGTTAAACAGAAGAATAGTTCTCATTTCTTGGAACATAAAACTCCTACTACAGATCAGAAAAACGCGCTAAAAGGCTCCTGAAATGCCCCTTGGGACCTTGTCATACAAAGGCTCCTGAAATATTCTAAAACCAAAGTACAAAAAACATAGGAAGTCACAAGTTTTAGATCTCAATTATCTGTTTTTCCTCGAACTGAATTTCCCCTGTACACCCTAACACCCAAATCTGCATCCTCTGCATTACTGTACCGTTTGAGTTAATTTCGGAACTGTGCGATCAAAATTTGTACCAATCAGATCCATGCCTATAATGCACGGAGCCTTTAATATTAGTTCGGATTTAAATCGGACCGTCCAGATCTTAACTCAAAATTTGAGTTAATGCTGAGGATACGAAATCCTGACAACCCCCTCTCACAAAAAAGAAGAAAAAAAGAAGAAAGGAAATCCAACACACAAAACATTGAGTAATTATATTGTCCCCCGCTGTTTGGTCCCCTAAACATCCCCTGATGATAACTAACTGTGTTAATCATTAATTAACGACTTTAACCAATAGTTAGTGGTCCCCGTCTAACTGTCAATACCCACTGGCGGGGCCACTATTATAAATACTTGCTCAATTAGGTATGAATACTTGCTCGATTATGTATGAATATTTGTGCGACAGACAACTCGAAAGTATGTCATCATGGATCTCATTTGAAAGAGAAAATTGTGTAGAAAACGTTCGTGGTTTTAGATTTTCAAAATTCCTCATAGATCGTCAGAAATATTGGTTAGATTGAACGGAGAAAAAAAAATCACCTCTAAAAACGTGTAAACTAGTAAGTGATGTGTCCAGTTTTTTTTTTAAAATACTTAATATATTAGGTATGAATACTTAATGTATTATATATGAATACTTGATACTTAGGTATGAATACTTAATGTTTTAGATTCGCAAAATTTCTCACAGATCGTTAGAAATATAGACGAGATTGAATGAAAAAAAAATCCACCTCTAAGAACGTGTAAAAGATGGGTGTGTGATAAGAGAAATAAAAAAAGTTTATATGTTCAGTTTTTTTAGAAATATTTGGTATCTTAGATATGATATTTGTTCGACGAGGTATGAATACTTACACGACGATTATGAAATACTTTCTCCACGAGATATGAATACTTACATGACGAGTTATGAATACTTGAACGACGGAAAATCCGAAAGTACTTCATCATGGATTTCATTTGAAAGAGAAAATTACGTAAAAGATGTCCGTAGTTTTAGATTAGCAAAATTCCTCATAGATCGTCAGAAATATTAACGAGATTAAACGGAGAAAAAAAAACCACTTCTAAAAACGTGTAAAAGATGAGTGTGTAATTAGAGAGAAAAGAAAGTTGATGTCCAGTTTTTTTTTTTTAATACTTGATGTCTTAGGTATGAATACTTAATATATTATATGATAATACTTGCACGCATAAGTATCCATACATACGCGCGCCAGTTGTAAATTTTTTCAATCATAAGCGGTCCCTCAAGTAGTTAATGTAGTTAGTGGTCCCCATCGTACTTTACACATCAGTTAATCAGAGAGACGTTTAGGGGACAGAATGGGAGGACTGTTAGTCGATCCCCTAAACATTGGGTAAGATTTTAAGAGAGCAGTTTTGGCTTCATGCATTGTACAAACCTTGTTTTGATTTTATAATTTGTGCGCTACATGAAGTCCAAACTTCTCTGTTAAAATCTTTACCCAAAACATTCCCACAAAAGAAAAGCTAAAAGAAAGTTTCCAAATCATATTTATTCTTTTAATGAATGCTGAGGTTAGCTTTAAGAGATCTTAAAAATAAAGACGAATTCTACTAAAAGAATTGAATATCAACTAATAAAAAAGAATGCAATGTTAAAATTTCATGGAATGCAGATTTAGAAGAAAAAAAGTAAAAAAGAATGCAATTGAATAGCACGTTGTCATATTAAAAACTTGAGCTCGCATAGATATTCTGATAATGATATACGTACATCTTATATGACATGCATGTTAGTGCTGATATGTCATTGATTATAGGACCATTGACAACAGTAATGGTGCTGTTAGTTCAGTTGTAGATCAATTTAGGGTAGTTCCAAACTTTATTGGGTGATCAATTAGTATGTACTTAAGCTTATTAATTAAGGTGGTTGATAAGATTTGTTCCAAAATCAATTAGATTAGTTTCAAACGATGAACTCAAATTATTGAGACCAATCTACTTGATGATTGATGTGTCTATGCTAAATTTATTAATTTTATTTAGTGTAAAGTCAAACAGTTAAAAGATGATGAAAAATAAGAGCATGTTCGGCAACATGGGAATTTTGTGGAAATGAGAATTTTTAATATGGGAATGAGAATTTCAATTTGTCAAAATCAAAGTTATTTAACCCATGAAAAAATTTAGAATATAGGTGTTCGACAAATACATGGAAAATTTGTTAGGATGTTGTTTTGTTTTTTTTAATAGAAGATGTAATACTACAATTAAACTATATTAAGTGTATTAATACTAATGTATGATTATGATCAATATAATTATATATATCAGATTCTAAAAAAGTTTAAATGAGTGAATTGACTATACAATGCAGAATGAACTGACCACACACTGCAAAGTGATAAGTGTTGCTAGTTTAATTATGCATTGAACTTAACTTAAAATTAGCTTAATGAATACAAACACTGCAAAGTGATAAGTGAATTGACTATATTATGTTAGATGTCAGAATAGAAACTTCAGTTAAAATATAGCTTAATATATTAAAATTGAGTGTTGCTAGTTTAATCATGCTTGTTTAAGTACTTTTTTGTATTGTTAAGTTATGCTTGTTTAATTAATTTTAGTTTTGTATTATTAAATTGTGTTTGTTTAATTGAGTGCTTGATTGTACAAGTTAATTTCAGTTTAATTAATTAAACAAGTATTGATTAGTATAATTTTTTCTTTTTAAGTCGACTTAATCTCACCGGCGGTTACTCTTACAAAGTTATGAAATTAATTGGTTCCTCTTTTTTAAGAACTTAATTGGGTTACTCCGCCAAGATTGAAGCAGCCGATATTTTTATTAAAACCCCTAAAAAAAAACAAATTATCAAATCTGCTCCCACTTTGAAATTATAATTATTTCTACCCTAACCGCCCGTGGACTGGGCGGTCCACTTTTCCCACCAGACCGCCCAGCCACTGGGCGGTCCACTTTTGAAACCTGACCGCCCAGAGGCTGGGCGGTCTTCTATTGTTTTTTTTTTTATAAGAGTTTTATGTTTTAATTTGTTTGAATGTTTTATATTAAATTGTTGTAATGATTTGTTTGAATGTTTCATATTAAATTGTATGATATATATTTATTATTTGTTGACGATTATATTTTTATAATTGACGATTATTTTTATATGTTATGTAATTGTCTAGCTTTAATATAATTGATTAGTTTTATATTAAGTTTTGTTAATGTTTAAATGTTTCTAATTAGTAATCGAAATGGTAAGTCTAAACAACAAAAGTAGTAATCGAAATGGTAAGTCTAAACAACAAAAGTAGTAATCGAAATGGTAAGTCTAAAAATGAAACATAACAGTCCAAACACGAAATATAATAATCCCAACTAAAATACTAGAAACCTATCAAACTAAAAAAAATATAAAACCCTAACGGCGACGACGAGGGCGAGGTCCGGAGAGGTCCAACCTCTCAGGTGCACGGTGCTCCCTCTGCGACGGCGGACGCCTCTGGTGTACCTCATCCACCTGCATGTCATCGTGTACGGCCTCGCGCGCCCATGGGTCCGCCCCCAGGTGTAATGCATGCTCCCCATGGATCCCCGCCTGTGTACGCAACACCCACGGATCGGCCTCCCAAGTAGGAGGATACGTGGCCGGAGGCGGTGTGCCAAATATAGCAGCGGCAAAGCCATCTGCAGTCTGTGCCCCACTCCCACTGGCCTCGCCGTCGTGCTGTCTGGGCTCCATATACTGCGGTCGGTGGGAGCTAGCTGGCTCCCATCCGCCCTCATCTGGAGCTAGGTCATCCAAAGAGAAAACGGCGGCGGCAGCGGCGGCGGCGGCAGCTTCATCCTGCATTTAAAAAAATGTTAAATTAGAGACATAGAAGTAACGAGTAAATTAATTAAATAATGAACTTTTGCTACCTCGGTATGCTGCACTGGAACTCCATGCTCGTTGTAGTACGCGTTCCACGCGTTGTTGTTCAACACCCATTGGTGGATCGCCCAACCCGAGTCATCTTCTGCAGAAATGAAGATAAATTAATAAGAATGATCTTTTAGAGATACACTTAATAATGATCATTTGTAAGACATATTATTACCTGCAGGAGGTGGCGGCATCTCCGCAGCGTAGATAGGGTCTCCAGGCTGCTCCGGATCTGGTGGTGGGGCCTTTATCTCGCGCCAATTGATGTCCTCTCCAGCATCGTGCAACATACCAACGAGGCGCCCGTCCCAACCAGAGTCCTCCACGATCGGTGCACTGTGTTGGAGCATTTGACATCCTATCGCTCTCCAACTTTTTCTCGCCATGCACACCAAGCTGTGTGCCACTCCTCTAATACCCGTCAAAATCTGCACACAATGTATTTTTATTATTATTATTGGAAGATGAATAAATAACTACAATTTTTGGAGCATGTCAGTTTCATTTAAACATACCGAACGAGTATGGATCGGGCCGAAAGGCAAGTAAGTCCTAGATCCGTCACCCGTGAGTCTCCGTCGAAGAGCATCACCATAGTCCCCCTGTAGATAAACCGTCGGCATGCCCCATCTCTGGTACCAGACTAAATATCGCAATCTCCAAGGCCCGACCGGCATAGGGGCATCTGGAGCTGGAGGTGGTGTCCATAAGTGAAACTGGGGTGATGCAGCACGCTGGTAATGCTCCAAGAAACGCGTGCTCCAGTCGACTTTGGGCTTGTTGTGTTTAGTGCTGCAATATAAATTAATTAGTAACGTGTATGGTTGAACAAGTAATAAAATAGACAAAGGATAAGGCAGTGGGTACTTACCTGTGCAGCTGGGTGGTCTGCTGCTCGCCCAACTCTGGAAAATCCGGGACATAGGCATCCAAGCCAAACTGACGGGGCACTCGATCAGGATAGTGGTACTCAACTATCCAGAAGCATACGCACGGCCCCCGATAAAACGAGAGAGGTCTCTGCTCTAATGTCAGCGGGCACAGAAGGCCCCGATCGTAGAACAGACGATAGGGGTACCAGGTGATGCTCGCCTCGTGAAGCATCTGGAGCTGACCCCGGACATATGAAATCCCCACGGTCCTCCCCCTGCCCGTGTCCTCGTATGTGTGGGGAGGAGCCCATATGGCACCGTACCCCGGACGTCTCTCGGGGTCATCTCCCATCCATAACCCATGCTGAGCTGGAGGAACAGGCCGACACACCGGTATGTGTGACCAGGACCACTGCTGGAGTAGAAGAAGCGGTCCGGCAATCTGCTTGTTCGTCGCCTAAATTTTGGAAATGCGATGCATTTCTGGTAAATATGGAACCCTAGTATATATAATAAAAAAATTAAAATATTTGTACAAACTTACCAGACAAGCATGACACAAGCCTCGGTATAAGTGGGCGAGCACGGCTCCACCCCAATTCCACTTCGACGGCCGCTGAATGTCCCTCAGCAGAGAGAGGAACATAATCGGGACTGCGTCACCGCTGGAATCGACAAACATGACGCTGCCACATAAATCCATGACAAACGCCCTCACGTACCTGCAATATAAATTAGAGTCATAAATAACTACATTTTTTGTTGAATCCAAAGCATCATTAATTTGCAACTGTTTGTGTTTACCTCAGAACAGTCTGCTCGTCACGTGTCTCGCGGGTGATCCTACGCCGGTGGAAGTAACTGCGGAGCGCCGCAAGACTGATGCAGTACTGTGAATACCGGTACTCCTCCTCCTCCTCTCCTTTCTTCTTCTTCTTCTTCTTTTGCAAGTCCGACGGAGCGGCCCCCAGCAGATCCGGTATCATGTGCATCAGGTCTGGATGGTCTGAGATACCACCGATGGGGTCGCCGTCTATCCGTAAACCCCACAAGGCGCTGACGTCACCTAGTGTGACTGTCATCTCCCCAACCGGAAGGTGAAATGTATGCGTCTCCGGTCGCCATCTCTCCACCAGACCGCAAACGAGAGCCTGGTCAATATCACAGTGAGGCATGGTGGCCAACTGATACAACCCGAGATGAAGGATGCACTGCTCCATCAACGGGTGACGGACGTATGGTATCTCGGGGGTGCGATGCCTCACTGTCATCATCGTCGTGTCCTGCATTTTACAATTATTTCAATATAAACGTCTAATTAAATAATGCTATTTAAATTAGGAATACAAAACCAACGTACCTCCATAGATGCAAGTGAGACACGGTGCCTAACATGTGGGATCCACAGAAGAGGACTAAACGTGTCAGGATGGTGAGGGGGATAATCTCCAAAGGGAGCATCTGCACCGGACGACTCTGCACCGGATGCCTCTGCACCGGATGCCTCTGCACTGGATGCCGGTGCACCGGATGCCGCTGCACCGGATGCCTCAGCATCGTGATCATGTGAACTCTCCCCCGTCTCCAGAGGGGCATCCCATGCACGTCCCCGTCTAGTTCTGACCATACTACATTTCAATAAACAGAAGATTTTATCTTACAAATCCTGATTTATAAATCCTAACTTATAAACTCTAATTATGTCAACCCTAAACCCTAATTTAAGAATTCAACCCTAATCTAACAATTCAACCCTAAACCCTAATTTGATCCATAAACCCTAATTTAACCCCTAAACCCTAAATTAACAATTCAACCCTAATTTAACAATTCAACAAAATTTAAACAATTCAACCCTACATCCTAATTTAACAATTCAACCCTAAACCCTAATTTGATCCCTAAACCCTAATTTAACCGCTAAATTCTAATTTAACCCCTAAACCCTAAATTAACAATTCAAAACTAAACCCTAAATTAACAATTCAACCCTAATTTAACAATTCAACAAAATTTAAACAATTCAACCCTACATCCTAATTTAACAATTCAACAAAATTTAAACAATTCAACCCTACTTCCTAATTTAACAATTCAACCCTAATTTAAACAATTCAATCATAAACCCTAATTTAAACAATTCAATCATAAACCCTAATTTAACAACTCAACCCTAATTTAACAATTAAATCGCGACAGGAAAATCAACAACCCGCACACGATAATTAACAATTCAACCCTAATTTATGAACTTCAGTTTTGTCAACCCAAAATCCCTAAACTACGAACTCTAATACCGGAAACCCTAATTTTGAAGAATTCAATCGTTTCGGGAAAATCAACAACCCGGACACGATAATTAACAATTCAATTCTACCAATCGTTCCAATGCCAATACAAGATACAAAATATAAATTAAAAAAATTATTTAGAAACTTACCCGAAAATAATCGGATTGTCGCCGAGATGGCCGAAATTAGGGTTCGGGTGAGAGAGAGAGAGAGAGGAAGAGAGAGAGAGAGAGAGGAAGAGGGAGAGAATGGCAGAATAGAGAGAGAGATAGAGAGAGAGAGGAAACCCTAGAGAGAGAGAGGAAGAGAGGGAGAGAGAGAGAGCTATAGAGAGAGAGGAAGAGAGAGAGAGCTCTAGAGAGAGGAAGAGAGGGAGAGAGAGAGAGAGAAAGCACTGGTTTAGTGGGGTGTGGTTTCGGGCGGCGACGCGGGCGGCGGGAGAGGCGGGGCTGGAGGCAGAGAGAAGAGAGAGAGAGAGCCGCTGGAGGGGGCGGACCGCTTTAAAAAAAAAAAAAAATTTCATAGTGGACCGCCCAGCGTCTGGGCGGTCAGGTTTCAAACGTGGACCGCCCAGTGGCTGGGCGGTCTGGTGGGAAAAGTGGACCGCCCAGTCCACGGGCGGTTAGGGTAGAAATAATTATAATTTCAAAGTGGGAGCAGATTTGATAATTTGTTTTTTTTTAGGGGTTTTAATAAAAATATCGGTTGAAGCAGCTCCGCCAAATGAGAAAAAAAACGGAGCTCTGACCAAATTTATTTTTTACCATGCAAACTCACAGTCAAAAGGAAAAAGGGTAGCCATTTGAGAATTTAATTGAATAAAAAATCAAGGTGCCGAACACTTCTAAGGTAGAAATACCAACTTTTTACTTTTACCTTGAAAAACCCATGAGTAATGGGGCTACCGAACGGGGCTTAAATGCGTTAAAAAATAACTTGCAAACTTCCTAATTACTAATATAGCACCACTGCTACCACACATCACACATAAAAACTATTCAGCTGTGACAACCATTCAAGTAAATCTTTAGTTTTAATAATTGTCCTATGAAACAATCAAATGGTGACTAGGGGTGTTCATTGGGTCCGGTTTAGTCGGTTTTGAACCGAACCGAATTAGTTTGGACAAAATGGTTCGGTTTTTTCGGTTTAATGGTTCGGTTCGGTTTGCTTTTTTAAACTGAAATATAATTTTGATTCGGTTCGGTTTGAAATTTTCAAAACCGAAATAACCGAACCGACGACCGAACTTTTATATATTATGAATTTGGTCCAGACCGTCCCGGTTTATTTCTTAATACTCCGGTTTATTTCTTAATCAATTGCTTTAAATACTTCGGTTTATTTTTTAATCCCAATTTATTTCTTAATACCCCTGTTTATTTCTTAATATACTTCGGTTTATTATAAATCAATTGCTTTAAATAAAAAAATTAATATTTTGGTTTGAACCGAACAAACTGAAATAAAACTTTGGTTCGGTTCAGTTCGGTTGCAATACTAAATCGGTTCGGTTCGCTTCTATTTTAGAAACCGAATTATTACTTTGGTTTACCTAGTTCGGTTCAGTTTCAACCGAACCGAACCGATGAACACCCATTGGTGACAAGTTGCTCCCGGACTCTTAAATTCATTTCACACTATTATTTTATTGATAAAAATCATGAAAAAAACGGGCACTATATGATGAAAGTTCATAGCACTTTTCGATCATATTAGCTTTTATACAATGATAAACAGTCCATATCATAAGCAAGCACAAAACAAACATATAACATATCAATTTTTCATTGGTACTAAACCTTGTCCTCAGGAGAAAATTTAAACTTCTTTTCCTCCTTATGATCGGTATCCAGTTTGCAATACTTGTTAGCTAATTGTGAATCCTCATTTTGAAATAAGAAGAAAAAGTAGAACCCAACTACAATAACAGAGGCACTCATGCCCCAAATGATAATATTCAAGTACCAAGGCAAGATTTGTGAAATTCGCCATGCGAAGGTACATGTGAGGAGAGTACAGAGAACCCATACTACACCTTTCAGCCTATCTCTGTCGTCAGTTGGGGCATCAGCAGTCATATTTTCATGCTTTCTGAGACAATAAAACAACAACATTAGCTCAACATAGCAAGAGGTCACGAATGCATAGTCCCACAGGTTAATGTTGCTGTGTGACTTATTCTTCGCCATTGCAAAACGATAGTTTTCATAAAGGAAGAGAAATACCAGAAGCAACACAAATCTACTGCCAAATCGTTTGTTGTTAGGTTGCTGCAGTTCTGGTTGTGGTTCAACACTACTAGAATAATCGTTTTTTGCATGCCCGGCACCAGTTTTTTGCATGGTTGTGATGGCTCATGCAAAAGAAATGGCGTTTGTTGACTTTTTAAACTTGTTGCATGCGAATCCCCATGTAACAGGTATCGCATGCAATTGTGTGAAGCGCAACCATGCAACTGTGTGATGTTGGGCCATGCAAATAAGTTTTGAAGGTCAGATATTATAATTAATTCGAGGTCCATGCAACAACTCAACTCCATGGACATGCAACTACTTAAAAACTTAGTAGTTATTATATTTAATTATGGTCCATGCAACAACTCAACTCCCTTCTCATGCAATTACTTAACCACTTAGTAGATATTATATTTTATTAAGGTCCATGCAACTGCTTAACTCTGTGCCATGTAAATAGTCCACTATCACTCGCATGTAAATAGTCTGGACTGAAGTTCGAAACAATTGCATGGGCTTAACCATGCAATAGTTTACTTACTGGACACAGATTCATTTCTGTTTATTTGATATCTCCTTTTCAATGAAGCTTTTAATTAAAATTCACAACAGCACGAATAATAGCAGTATATAGTAATTCAATACTTTGATAACTTAATTAAATTCTTGCATTTAGAACAAACCTTCCAAAATAATGGAGGAACAAAAACAATTGTACAAAAGATGTATCAACACACATACAACTTTTGATTAACCAATATTGAAACTCTTGAACGGAAGCATATCGAGGTCCTAGAAACCAAATTCATCCTCATCTTGGTCCATGTCGAACTCTTCGTCACTTGAAAGTTCAATTTGGTTGACCTCTTCCTCATCCTCATCCTCATCCTCATCTTGCGACATTGCATCGTCTACTAGCTCGAACTCACCTTCAAGAGGGGCCAAACCATCCCAATCAAATTCTTCGCCATTTGAAACCTCAATTGCATGATCCGGCATTTCATCTTGGAAAAATTCTAGGTTAGCATCGACTTCGTCATCGGCACGAAACCTCCCCTTCGCGCTAGTTTTCATTGCCACCCACCATTGTTGTCTTTCAACTTTATCCGATGCGTAAGGAAGGTAGAAAACTTGGATTGCTTGAGGTGCCAATATAAATGGTTCATAATTTTTAAGACGAGAAGCATGTTTAACCTCCACAATTCCATGTTGGTTGTCCACCCTTACACCATTTGTTATGTCAAACCAATTACACTTAAAAAGAACGACCTTGTTGAATCCATCATAATCTAGCTCAATTACCTCTTGGAGAAGTCCATAGTAGTCTTGTGGTGTGTCATTTCCATCCCACTCCCCTTTAATGCAAACACCGCTACTATTTGTTGACTTGTTTTGCCCATATGCTTCCGTGTGAAATCGAAAGCCGTTAACTTCATATCCACCGTAGCATTTCACTTGTTTTTGTGGCATGAGTGCAGCCTTTCGGATGTAGAGGTCGCAATCACGATCGGATAGTACCTTCTTCCGTAGCCAATCTGCGAACCTATCTTCACGAACTTTGTCCAATTGCTGTGCCGATCTGGCTTGTCCAGAGTTTAGCATGCATGCATCAAACTCTCTACACATTCAAACATGTCAAAATACAAGAGATTAAGGTTGTGTTTAGAATAGGTACTTTTGAAATCATCAAAATAAACATGTCATAAGATTGTACCCTAGAAATTTATTTTTTATTTCTGGACAATTGAGGATGACATATGTGTGTGCAGCTTTAAATTCCTTCTCATCGAGAGTCCTTCGGTCCGACCGTGTCCAAAAACGTCCCGCATTATCAAATATCGATAGGCGTCTCCGCGGAGGGTTACTCGTTCCAACCCCTTGTTGCTTAGTTTTAGAATTCTCCGCAAAATAACGAGTGCAAAATGAACCAATTTCTTTAACAATTGTTGCCTCGACGATTGAACCCTCGACACGCGCCTTGTTCGTGACCTTCTTCCTCTGTTCTTTGTTTCGTCTGTAACAATTACAAGTGTTTAGATATGGAAGCAATAAGTGAATCACAAAGAAATAGATTAAGAAAACACACACCTTTCACATGCATACATCCATCGAGCCCCTACCGGTCCACCCAATCTAGCCTCTTCACACACATGGACCACAAGATGCTCCATAGAATCGAAAAATGCCGGAGGGAATATCTTTTCCATTTTGCACATTGTGACCGCAATATCCTTTTCTAATTGATCGATACGAGATGGATCAAGCTCCTTGGCACAAATCTCTCTAAAGAAGCTTGAAATCTCGCACAAAACATCACATACGTAATCAGGGACAAAGTCTCGAAATGCAACCGGAAGAAGTCGCTCCATGAACACATGCAAATCATGGCTTTTTAGCCCATTTAATGTGTTTGTTTTGAGGTTTACACATCTTGACCAACTCGATGCGTATCCATCGGGGAACTTGACATTCTTCTTGAGCCAAATTAAAACCTTCCTCTTATTTTGTGGAGAGAGTGTGAAGGGAGCCTTTGGTTTTTGCATTTTTCCGGGATGATCCGGGTACGGTATTAGATTCTGAATGGAACGATTGCAAAGAAGAGCCAAATCTTTCCGCGCCTTTTCATTATCCTTGTTTTTGGCCCCCATGCCTAGAACTGTGTAAATCAAATTTTCCACGAAATTCTTCTCCACATGCATCATGTCAATGTTATGTTGCAACAAATTGTCTTTCCAATACGGCAAACTCCAAAAAATACTCTTCTTTGTCCAATGGTGGGTGACACCATAACCTGGAAACTGGTCAAGGCCAATCTGTTTACCCCATTTCATCCTCCCTAGTTTATTTACCATCGCTAGCCGCTCCTCTCCCGTTATTTTTCGTGGTGGTCGATCAAAATCTACCATACCTTTTTGGAAATTATTCTTATCGCGACGAAATGGGTGATCTAGAGGCAATAAGCATCTATGACAACCCCACCATGTAAATTTCCCACCATACTTTAGTCGGAATGCCTTTGTTGCACCCAAGCAATGAAAACATGCTAATCGGCCTTTAGTACCCCACCCACTTAGCATCTCCAACGCGGGGTAATCGTTTATCGACCAAAGAAGTGTTGCTTTCATTGTGAAATTCTCTTGTTTAGACACATCCCATGTAACCTCTCCATCCTTCCACAATTTGTTCAATTCATCAATTAAAGGTTCAAGAACAATGTCAATGTCCCGACCCGGATGCTTAGGTCCCGGAATGACAAGCGCGAGAAACATGGTATCTTCTTTCATTATCATTCCGGGTGGTAGGTTATACGGAAAAACTAAACCGGCCAACAAGAATATGGAGATGCATTTGAGGTGAATGGCATGAACCCATCCGTCGTTATCCCCAACCAAACATTTCTCACATCTTTAGCAAATGATGGATATTTCCGTGCGAAGTGCTTCCAAGCCTCACCATCTGCGGGGTGCACCATAATTCCGGGCTTCTCACGAAAACCTTCCTTATGCCATCTCATTTGGACCGCATTGAAGTGGGTCATGTACATCTTTTGCATTCTTGGGGTGACAGGTAGATAACGAAGTATCTTTTGTGCAACCGGTTTGGCATTCGTATTTGATCCCATTGGCTTATATCTCGGTGTATGACATACATCACAACTTGTCTTGTCCTCTCTATCCTTATAGTAGAGCATACAAAAGTTTGGGCATACGTCTATATTCTTATGCTCCATGCCGAGTGGCTCGACCAATCGATTGGCTTGATAGAAGTTTTCCGGTATTTTTCCACTAGGGGAAAGCACGCTTTTGATAAGACTCATCATCCCATCAAAGCATTTTTGGCTCAATTGATGTTCCGACTTCAATGCGAGTGCTTGTGTAACGGCCGATAAGATTGTGTGTGATTTGCATTTCAATTGGCCCGTCATGTTCTCTTCCCAAAGCGGTGTATCCGATGCGGCCATCATGTCGAAGAATCTTTTGGCCATTCCGGTAGGTGTATCCTCCTCCCAATTGAAATCTTGCCCAGCGGCTGCCCTTACCATATCCGCTCCCACTTGATAATTGTCATTGATCAAATCTGATGGTGGATGGTGCGGGACATGTTGAGATGTCTCCTCACGTTCCTCTCCGTGTGCGTGCCAAATTTCATATCCGGGACGAAAGCCGGATTGGTAAAGATGCATTCTCACGGTTTGCAATTCTTTGGTGTTGAGGTTTTCACATTTCATACATGGACATAAGATACATTCCTTGCCATTGAGGAGAGTCACAACCGAGGGGTCGGATTTTGCTAAATCAACAAATTCTTTCACACCCTTTATAAACTCGGGTAATAGCTTTCCATTGACATTTAGTCGATTATACATCCATCTACGATCCGTTGCCATTTAACTATTAAATTGTTGGACAAGAGGTATGAGTTAGCAAATAATTTGACTACATTTGAAATATGGACAAATTATGGTAATAGTTTAATTTGGAGTATGTACAATAACAAATAATTGAAATAAATTAGCAAACATCAATTTTTTACTGTGAATAATAGAAATAGGGTATAAGTTTTGATAAATGTAGGACAAATTAACAAATCCCGGGACCGGTGTCAAATAATGACGTACCTCACTCTCTAAAAACGATTTGATATACAATGCCATTACAAGGAAAAAAACGAGCTCAAAAGAGTACTTACCTCACTCTCTAACCTCCAACGAACTGCAGCTCCCTTCTATGGTTCAGCGGATTAGAAAGACTCCAAGGGGTTTTCTCTGATCTTGGAATCTTGCGGCCAAATCACTAGCAAAAGACACGCTTTTTGGTTGGCTTTTTTGGCGGAGACACTATGACCTATTTTGCGGAGAGACCAAGTGTAAAAACAATTGGACAGAACAATGAAAACGACCTTTTGGGGTAAAATTACAGAGAGCAATTATTTTTTATATCGGACTGCCGATGTAAATGATGGTACATCCTTTTGGGGAAAAATTTGTTTTCTTGGCGTACCCCCAGTGTACGCATCATATTAAACTGCACCCTATGTAAATCCCTTCTCAGACATACACAATAAAAGAAAATGAAGACAAAATGAAGACATGGAAAAGTTAAGAGCACATAGTTTTGACATAAGGCTCACATCCTACTTACTGTCTTCACATCCTACTTAGAAATTAATTAACATAGTTTGACAAATCACTATACGGCATCCAATACATCACAGTAAACACATCACATCCTACTTAATATTATTACAAATTACTGCTTCAATCTTGATCATGTGACTGCAGTGGATCGTCTCCCCCTCCCCCCCCGCTGGCTCCCCCACCATCATTTCCCTTTGATGACCCCCCCTAAAAAGCAAGGAGAAAATGTTTGTTAACAATGATTCAAACATACTTAGTTGTTTTCATAAATGAGGCAGGATTGAGGTCAGGAACTTACGTGAAAAGTTGTAAGAGGCGCTCCAGTCCGCTTGAAGAGCTCTGCAAATAATTTTTTGTTTTGTTCCTCCTTCTTAAACTCCTCACGGTCTGCATTGTGTCGGGCCTCTTGGGCAGCAATGTCAGCCAATAACCTCCTTCGTTCAGCTGCCACCTGAGACTTAATCATCACTACCACCTGAGACTTGGTGAATGTTGTACTCTCATCTTCAGCCGAGGTGGCAGTGCTCTTGGCATGATCCGACAATGTAGCATCCTCTTTAGCCAATTCTTTGTTCCCTTTGCATGTTCTCGACCGGTGTCCAAAGCCGAACAAGCGGCCTTTAGCATCCTCTCCATCAACGGCAATATCCCATAGATCCTCGTCAGACATACGTGCATTGTAATTTTCCTTCAAATCCTCATATAGAGCCTGCATTTGACAAATAAGAATTCTAGTTTTAGTATAAGCAAATTTTTGGGAATGAATTGGTTCAGGTCAGAGTGTAAGGGTACCGGGGATTTATAACAAAAGGGATAAAAGTAGGTTACCATTTTTTCTTCTGCCTTCTTGTTTACGTACACCTTTCCAGCGTGCGTTTCCTTCGTGTGAATACGATCGAAAACCTCCTTCAGAGTGACAGACGATCCCTTCTCAGATTCCTGCAGTTACAACATTTGTTAATGAGTTTTAAGTAATTAATAACCATAAAATTTGTCAATGGGAACCTACAAAATATAAAATAAAAGGTACCATCTTGCACTTGTGACGAAACAGTGACCTGGAACCACCCAGGTGATGGATGACCGACCCATCCTTTGTTTTGTTATTCCGGTTGGTGGATGACATTTTATCCCATTTATCCTTCGACCAAATAAGACACAACCCCTTCCAGTGTTGCGGATTCTTGCACCACTGAGGCGGGAAGTCTCTCCACAGTAACTTGTCCTCTGTGTATTTCTTTGTGTACTTGCCTCTCAGTACTACCAACTCACGACTGTATGCATCTGCTGCAATTGTCTCAAAGACTTGCAGACAGCGTTTCACGCTTTCCCCCTCCCCCCAAGAATAACTCTGCAAGAATTTTTTGAGTATTTCCAGCCTCGCCTTAACGGGAAACATATTGTAAGTCCTATATGGACCCGGCATATTCTCCAAAGTTAGGACCCTTATCGTGGCAACCACCCTTGTGCAAAGAGGAAGGGATGTGAACTCCGCATCACCGACAACAAACAATTGAGGTCTACTGCCAAAATGTGATGGTTTACGACCCTTGGCCATACCTCGGCCCCGCCTCACATCAGACTTCTGCCCCCTTACCCTCTTTCTTTTCGCCTGGCCCTCAGCCCCTGTGGCATTCTCATCGTCGAGTTCCCTTCCCGAGGCATCCAGTGCTTCCTCACAGTCACGAAGTGCAATGCGTTTGCACCCTCTCTTACCACCATCGTCATCCACGACCGCTGGATGCGTGCTATCCTCCTCTGAATCAGCTGTGTCTTCCTCGTACTCTGACTCTCCCTGCTGAGTGGCATCAGACTCGGGCCAATCATCCCATTTGGGATCACCGGCCTCCGGCTGTAGCGGTGAATTGGGGACTGAATTGGGGGTTTCTGACAATGAAAAACATATTAAGAAATATAAATTCTGACTTTCATCCAAAGGAAACCAGTAGGGAAAGAAACCTCAATTATGTAACTCAGCAGGTTTTATTTTTCTAGATTGTATCAAATTGTGAGATATAGGAAGGGTTCAAGTGAACTTTCTTATTGGAGGATGGATACGCACAATGATTTAACTCATATTTGGGGCAATAGACATGACAACTCAATTACAAAAACAAAGCAAAATTTATTAAACTGCACCTTTGCTCGATGAGTCAGATGTTGATGAGCCACGGCCTCTTTCGGTCATGTCATGTTGTTGAACCACCGAGTTGGGGGTGCCCGACTTGGGGGGTGTTCCTACAATCAAAATGAAAGCCCATTAGAACATTCATCTTTATTCTAACATTTTCAATCTATCTATCCTTCTCATCTTTATTCTAACATTCTAAAACTATCTATCAATCATTAACCATTCCTTAATAAACATTAAGGCTTGTAGAGTTGGTCATCTTAAATTAATGTTCTCTTTTTCTCAACCTAGCTCTATCCAGTGCACACTCAAGAGCGAATTGCTATTAGTCTATTACTAATCTGATTAGAGCATGAATTTGTAGACACGAATTGCTATTAGTTCTCTTGTATAATTATTGCAAACTGTAGGTTGTAAACAATTAAACAATGGAATATAATGAATGGTAAAATAAATCATCAATTCCAGCATCAATTAAACAATGAAATATAATGAACGGTACCTTGGTCAGCTTGTGACGGATCTGGCTTGTTGAACCTCGATGAGCGGCGGGTGGGGCTGCACGTGCTCAACCTACTGCGTTTGGCTCGGCCTCTGACTGTGTTAGGTGGTGGGTCAGCAGGTTGGGAATCCTCTGACGGTGGAGGTGGCAAGTCATGGGCAACAGGCAGTGGATTATGCAGAGGCACAGTTGATTCAGGTTGCTTGGGGGGTTCTGACTTAGAGGGTGCTGACATGGAGGGGTCTGGCTCTACCTCTTGCTGAAGTATTGGAGGTGGCACATCGCGTTGCACAGTTTCTGCTGCGACAGAGGGCTCAACCGGGGGTCCTACAACCAAATTGGAGACCACTATTATAGCTTCAGTGGTATTACCCTATATCTTTTTATCATCTAAATTGAAGAATAGATACATAATTATACACAATAAAACTGCACCCTATGGTTTGGACTTGTACTGTTCTGACTTGTACTGTTCACTATTTCTATTAATGCCTAAGTGCGAATTAATTATCTTCTTCTTTATTGATAATATAAGCAAAGACTGCATTTAATTATCAAGGGTAAAACTGGTATCAAGACAAAAACAGATTCGTCAGCACTTAATATAGTGTTTTCAGACCTGAAAATAGCATTGCCCTTACAAAATAATCCTTGCTTAGTAGCTTAGTTTGTCAAGAATTCTAAAATTACAGCTCTAAAATGTATAAGACGGTACCTTGGTCAGCTTGTGACGGATCTGGCTTGTTGAACCTCGATGAGCGGCGGATGGGGCTGCACGTGCTCGACCTGCTGCGTTTGGCTCGGCCTCTGACTGTCTTGTCAAGTTGCTGTGCCGGTGGTGGATTAGGCATTGGCACAGCTGCTGGGGTCTCGGGTGTGTTAGGCGGTGGGTCAGCAGGACCCGAATCCTCTGACGGTGGTGGCATGGAGGGCTCAACCGGGGTTCCTACAATCAAATTGGAGACCACTATTATAGCTTCAGTTGTATTACCCTATATCTTTTTATCATCTAAATTGAAGAATAGATACATAATCCCAAAATACAATTTATTTAAGGGGGGAATTTCATGTATAACTGAAAGGTTTATTTGACAGGTGCGTATTATCTGATATAACTGAAAGGTTCAATTTATTCATAAAACGGATCATATTCAATTCGGCCATTACGGACAGTAAATGATTGCTTTAAATTGGTGCTTCAGAAATATAAATGATTCTAATTCTCTACGTATTAACTTAAAATTGGAGATATGTCAAAGGATGTAAACTCTAATTTGACTGGTCACATCCTCTCTATAGTACCTCAAGGGGAGCATTAGAACCATTCGTTACAAATTTCAAAATTATCTTGTATAGTACCCACCTCTCTCTGCTCCGCTCTTTAAGTTTAATTAAAACCTTAATTTTGCTATTCATTTCATTTCTAGTTTCCACGCCTCAGTCAAAGACAGAGATAGAGAGAGGGGTATACATGAAGGATAAAATGGGTATTTCCAAAAATTTAAATGAGTTTTTATTGAAAAAACATTAAAATGGGTAAATATGTGAGTTTTTAAAGTTTAGAAGGGTAAATATGATATTATGAATTTTAGAGGGGGAAATACGTAATTTCTAAGTTTTTGAGGGGTATACATGAAATTCCCCCTTTATTTAAGACAAGAATTCTACAATTACAGCTCTAAAATGTATAAGACGGTACCTTGGTCAGCTTGTGACGTATCTGGCTTGTTGAACCTCGATGAGCGGCGGGTGGGGCTGCACGTGCTCAACCTGCTGCGTTTGGCTCGGCCTCTGACTGTTTTGTCAGGTTGCTGTGCCGGTGGTGGATTAGGCATTGGCACAGCTGCTGGGGTCTCGGGTGTGTTAGGCGGTGGCAACTTGGGTTGGGGATCCTCTGACGGTGGAGGTGGTGGTGGCACATCTGCTTGGGTTTTGTCGGATTTATTGAGCCTTGAACTTTTTCGGCGATATGAAATCGTGTAATTATTGTCAGCCATGTATTATGTGATTAATAAGAATTTAGTGTGTTAACTATAAGCAACAAAAGTGTAATTGAAATATATGTACTCTATTGAAATCAAGAAATTAGTGAAATCATGTAATTATTGTCAGCCATTTATTCCACCACTGAAATCATATAAATACAACAAATGAAAAATGAGTAGAACACTTTTCCAATTTTAAATCTTTTTCTTCCACCACTGTACTGGAATGCATGGCAAATACTAATCATCCTAATATAGCAAACCCTAAACCCTAAAATTCAGGAAATTCAGGAACTAATTTATTAGCAAACCCCTAAACACCTGAACCTTGCCGGGATCTTGAACTAATTTAGCAAACCCCTAAACCCTAAAATTCAAAAAAATCAGGAACTTCACAAATAACTAAACCCTAAAATTCACCACAGATTTCGGGTGGGGGTGGGGGGTGCGGGTTGGGGTTTGTTAGAACTATGGTACTTACCACTTGACGGCCGATCCCTCCTCCGATATCAGATCGATCGACACTACAAAGACTTGGGTAACTCCGATAGGCGACGGCGACGGTGAGGGAGACCTTTGAAGATGCGACTTGGGTAAACTCCGATAGGCGACGGCGCGACTTGGGTAAACTCCGATAGGCGACGGCGACTCAGCGAGGGAGACCTTTGAAGACGAAGGGTTTGTGGGAGAGCGACGGCCAGAGTTTTTGAGAGAGAGGAAGGGCTTACTGTGATGGAGCGGGATTTCAAAAAAATACGCTAAGTCCTGAAGTATTCTCGTGAGCATTAAGTGGGGAGAAGCTCTTTTCATGCACTCTGCGGTAGCGGAATCTAAAGTACTATATCGAGACCGTTCGATTAGGCTCTGACACGAATTATGATGGATAATGTGTATCAAGAAAGGCCCGATCAGAACGGAAATATTCTATTACCTTAGAGAAAGACGTGCTGCATTTACTTGGGAGACCTACCCACTCGGTGCTCTTTAGCATTAGGTACCGTATACTTAAGTTTCAATCGGAACGGTTTGATCAAATCCTAGCACGATCATTGAAGCACCATATGCAACGTCTAGGGTCAGATTTAATAGTATATGTTGCGTTATTGCAGAGTGTATTCACCCTATACCAATATACAATTTCAAATCATTATATCACGTCCATTTATCGCCAATCGGACGGCACAAGAGTTGCAGCTGTGATGAATATGTACTGGAATGTACATAAACTATTTTGAAAAAATACGAAAATGCCTTTTTTTGGTTTTATTACAACACATCTGGCCAAATAATAATTAATAACATAATTTTATAGACTTTCATATTTTTTTAACCCCTTCAAATGTTAAAAACAAAATTGGACCGTCCATTTTGTCTCCAATTTTGAACGGTCGATCTGCGATGAAATGACTCAAAATTTATTTTAAAATGATCAAGAGTTAACATAGAACCTAGTTAGCACAAAATATAATAAGTTATGTTGTATATTGGTTTCGATCCACCGCAAAGTATTTATAGCCATTTGATGCTTCGATGTTCTGTCGAGTGGATGGAGGGGTGAATAAAACCTTTACTTGATGAAACTTTCCCGCAAGACATTAAATACAGTGTTCTTCGATTCCAACGGTTCCGATCGATCTCCGGTACCATTATTTTATTACATATTCATTTCCCCTTCCATCAAGAGTGTATGTTTCATATTGATACATAGAAGATGTCATCATATATATGCAACTCACATTTAATTGCAATACTAAATTTTAGGTATAAAATCATCTTACTATGAAATAAATTACAACATTATTATTCATTATTGTATAACTATTATTATTATTATTATTATTATTATTTTCATTATTTCTTTAATTATAACATTGACATTAATTCTCACTAAATACATAAAATACTAATCATATACTATTATGCATCAAGAAACAAGGAAATACAATAATAATTTTTTAATTAAATCTACACATTCAACTTAAAAATAACAAACAAAATTATTAAATTTCTGAAATAAAATATACAATGACACATATTAATGACCTACAAGTATTCATCATATTAATCACAAATTAAATATATATTTTCAGATCAAGTTGCTGTGTACTGAACCCATTCAGCAAGGATTTTGAATGAAACTTCAAAGAGAGCTACTTCATCTACTGGAAGCGCAAATCTGACTCAATCCAAAGGAGACCGACTACTCTGCGCGTAGCCATTACCACTCTGTATGTAATCCAACTTAGGCGCTACACTGAATTTCATTTCCCCCCATTCTCAATTTTGGGCGCCCGCTCACGCAGTCACGCACCTTGAGTTTCCGATCTCTGTGATATCTGATACCTTGAGTTTCCGATCAACAAAAATCTCAACCGTTCATACACAATTTGCAATAATCTCAAATTTGGAACGCTATCTAGGATCAGGACACGATGGTTGCACAAATAATGGTGTATCTCAGAGGATTAGTGCCACAGGGTTATTTTGCTCCTTTACCACATCGATTTGGTCGAGAGAAAACATAACCAGCCGCCATTAACCTCCTCTCTTACCAAGAGAAAATTTCGCCTTTCACCATCTGAGAAAATTTCGCAAATTTATGCAGCAAGGAAGTCTCACAATCTCTCTCACTTCCACTGCGCCCTAATCTGAGAAAGACATTAGGTACTGATCTCTCCTTAATTACTCAATATCTTCCTCTTATTTTCCTTTTGATTAGAGAATGTTGGAATTGAAGTAATGAAAGAACTATGTGCCAATCTGGGCATATATGTGTAAATTTAACCTAATTTGTTGGGATTTAAGCTAATTGTACAAGCAATTGGAATTTATCCCAATTCTGTGACTGTGCAATGGTTGCTAATTTTGTACAATCAAATTTTTGTATTTCTCTTCAATGCAACTTTTTAGTTATTGGGAAACCTTTCAGCAAGACACATTATTAGGGAAGCTTTCAAGGCCAGTCTAATTTAACAAACCTAGATTTTATAATTATCATATTGGAATTGGTCTTAAGGTGTTTGATAAAATGCTCAAGTCAAAGTTTCCCTTCTGTTTTGGTCTAATTTCACTATTTATGCTTTGGTGTATGTATTACGTGTTTATGAACATTTTCTCAATTTTTCTTCCACAGACCATACTTATGCCTTCAAGATAATACATGTTGAACTAGCTAGTTCGATGAAATTTTACTATTTAGACCTTAAATACAGTTCATATTTTTTCATTAACACTTCTTCTGGTTTATATAATACACATCAAAAGACTGATAGTCACCAAAAATTTTCAGCATGAATTTAAGTTATTGGGAAAGCTTCCTGTCTTATTACATTGTAGTTACACATCAATAGGGACTAATTTATGTTATTGGGAAAGTTACTTGTTATTACACATCAACAGGGACTAATAATTAGTTTCATTTTTACCCTTTATTTTTATACAATTGTAGTTACTTATTTTCTATTGTTGGTAGTGACAATCAATAAGTAATTGTACTTCACATATAGTGAAAATTCCTTATTTAATTTTCCAATATGATTTAATTTTACCCTTTTTTCATATTTCTCATAGTTGTTACTTTAACACAATTGTGTAATTCATATTTAGATCAAACATCCAATTTGTAGATAACAGCTTCGTTTTCTCCTTTCCGGTAAAAGACAAATGGGTCGTCCCAAGAAATCTCAACTAACAAGGGCAAAAGCTACCAAATACGGCAAGGGGAAACGTAGTACAGCTCCTACACACTCGGTGCGTGGTGGCAGTTTGAATGATTCCCCGGAAGTTGAAATTACACCGTCTCAACCTCCAAAGAAGAAGGGACGAGGCGCTGGAGAGATAAGGCCGGTGAAAGAGGATATCGCTGACCGACCAGTGATATGGCGAGTTGGACCACACGAGTTCAGCTGTGCAAAAAGTGCAAATAAAATTACAGCAACAATCACTAGGCTTGCCCTAAAATACATGCCTGCACCATTTAGATCTTTTCACAGCTTCGATAAGACAATAAAGGACAAAGTGGAGAGGGACTTTTTGGTAACCTTTTTTTTTATATTCATGCTTACCGATCACATACTACTACATTAATTTATCGGCTTTTAACTTATTGTATATGGTGTAATTCTGGTACTGTGATGGAATTGGGTTAGGCATCCAAACAAAGCAACATACAGGAAATGAAAAGGTCAAAATAACAAAGGGATAGGTTCAATTTCTAAAGAAAGAACTATTGATTTCAAAATTACAGAGAGCATATAAGGGTGCTATATAAAGTTCCCTTGACTGTCTGAAATAGGATTCCAATGTCTTGTCAGCAATCGTTCTTTATTTAGTAATAACCTTCCCAAATATGCTTGAAATATGTCCGCTTCCCTTGCAAATAGTATGATGGGACCCGCACTCTCTTCCCTTGCAAATACTCCAAACTGGGTCAACTCTCGAAGTAGTTGCATGGCTAGTTATTGCATGCTAAGCGTCATGTAACAGACTTTTTGCATGGCTGCCCTTGTAAATACTGACTATTTGTATGGAGGGTATTTGCATGGTTCCACTTGCATGTCTAAGGCCATGCAACAAGCCATTTCGGGGCTTGTTACATGTCTAAGGCCATGCAACAAGCCATTTTCTTTGTCATGCAATAAAAGATTATTCTAGTAGTGCAAGTAATGGCACAGTGTCATTCGCTCCAGCATTGCTCTTTAAATCCATTATGTAGACAATTGGAAGAAATGATGTGGGAGAAAGATTCAGCTAAAACTTTGAATTGATTTTGCTAAAGCCGATCGATTTTTGTGTTTTTATAGTAGCTAGCATGATCTGAGAGTTAGATTGACTTGGCATGGTTTGCAATTTTTTTGCAAAGTAGCTTCGGTCAAACTTCTTCTATTTGTTAATTAATCTTTCTTTTAATTATTTATCAGGAAAGGACAGTTTCCTTGCAATGACTTGTTAAACAGAAGAATAGTTCCCATTTCTTGGAACATATATAAAACTCCTACAGATCAGGAAAACGCGCTAAAAGGCTCCTGAAATGCCCCTTGGGACCATGTCGTACAAAAGGCTCCTGAAATATTCTAAAACCAAAAGTACAAAAAACCATAGAAGGCAAAATCGACCGATTCAGATCGGGATCGGACAAGACCGATCCGATTTTGGACCGATTTACTCAGAAAGCCAGTTTGAGAGGAAAAAACGATTCCGACCGATTTTGGATCTATTCCAACCAATTTTGGACCGATCAGGATCAGGATCGGAAGTTGCCGATCCCGATTCCGATTCCGATTTTTCCTTCTATGCAAAAAACATAGTAAGTCACAAGCTTTAGATCTCAATTATCTGTTTTTCCTCGAACTGAATTTCCCCTGTACACCCTGACACCCAAATCTGCATCCTTTGCATTACTGTACGGTTTGAGTTAATTTCCGAACTGTGCGATCAAAATTTGTACCAATCAGATCCACGCCTATAACGCACGGAGCCCTTTAATATTAGTTCGGATTTAAATCGGACCGTCCAGATCTTAACTCAAAATTTGAGTTAATGCTGAGGATACGAAATCCTAACAACCCCCTCTCAAAAAAAAGAAAAAAGAAATTGAAAACCAAAAAAAGAAAGGAAATCCAACACACAAAACATTGGGTAAGATTTTAAGAGAGCAGTTTTGGCTTCATGCAATGTACAAACCTTGTTTTGATTTTATAATTTGTGCGCTACATGAAGCCAAATTAATAGTGTGAATTAATTTAAGAGTCCAGGAGCAACTTGTCAACAATTAAATGTTTGATAGGACAGTTGTTAAAATTAAAGATTTAGTTGAATGGTTCTCACAGCTTAATAATTTGAGTGTGTTCAAAGATTAATGGTGATGTAGATATATTTGAGAAGGATTATTATCAATTTGAGAAAGATTTGTTTGAGAATGATTATAATCAATTTATTTGAGAAACATTTCTTTAATTGTGTAGATAATGAATGAATTATGTAAAGATTCAAAATATGATAACCTATAGAGAAAACCCCACTTAATCGAGTTGCATAGAGTCAAGTGGTTAAAAAACGTCAAAAAATGAATGCATTAAAATTAATTTATTAACCTTCTAATTTTGACCGCTTGACTTTATCCTAAATTAATTCGAAAGTATAAAAATTTTGCATGTAGACGCATCACTCGTAAGGTAGGTGGGTTTCAACGGTTCGGATTCGTCGTTTGAAGCCGATCTGATAGGTTTTAAACTTGAGTTCACCAAGGGGCTTGGTGAACTTAAGAACATCCTAGTTCTACCCAATATATAGTATCTAGTATTACATTTTTTTTTGTTACTTTTAATATGTAAAAGGATACTATTTATGTTTTTTATTAGGTAAAAAAATACTATTTTTTTATTTTTTAATTATGTTTTATCTAGTATCCAATTATCTAATAGGTTTGAATCTAATTAGCTATTTTCTTGTCCTACACTGACGGAATTTCCGAATCTGCCCCTGGTAATTAGAAAGTCTATAAGTTATTTTAATACACTCATTTTTTATTAGTTTTAATTGCTTGACTTTAAACTAAATACAATTAACAAAATTAAGAGAACCAACCTTTGGTGTAATGGAAAAAGCAATGTCCTCCTTGAGAAGTTGCAAGTCCGAAACTCGGATGGGGGAATCCCTTGCGAATATTTAATAGTTGAGTGGATTGACCTCCAACTTTTACTCAAAAAAAAAAATTAACAAATTTAGCATAGACACATCAATCATGAGGTAAATCAGTTTCAACGATTAGAATTTGTCGTTTGAAACCAATTCTAATAGATTTTAGAGCTAAACCTATCAACAACTTTAGTAAGCCTAAGTACATACTACCTCACCGGAAAAGGTTTGCAACTAGCCCAAATTGACCTAGAAGTTCACTAAACCAACAGCACCACAACTGTTGTCAAGGGTCCTATAGTCAATGACATCAGCAGTAACAAATAATATACAATGTATATTATTATCAGAATATCTATGCATGCTATTCAAGGTGCATGTATCTTTTGTTTTGCTAAATTTGCATTCCAGGATTTAACCTTAGCTACTACATGTAACAAAATATCAGATTCACAGAACACACTGGAAGCAAACAGTGGCACATCTCATTCTAATGGCCTGGCAGGTACAGACTAGCAATTAAAATTTTCTAAAAATGTAATGGGTTCTGCGAACCTTGATATTTGTCAAACAACACTGAATCCGAATCAATAAAATAAGTCAATCATTAAAATTGTATTAGATTGCAAAATGGAACTAGTTACAATCATAAATTCCCTTTTAATCAGTGGTGCCTACTGAGTAAACTGTCACTTGAGCAATACAAGCACAAACATGACCAGCACTTCTTCAAAGCAAAAATTAATTACAGCAAGCTTTATTACTTGAGGAGTATCATATTTGATATAACTCATAGCTAGCAACAAAACCCTAAATCCAAGTAGTGGTTCTTCACGATATTCTCTGTTCAAACCAGAATCATATAAAGAATAGTAAATTGACAAAAATACCCTCCCATATAAGTACTGCAAAGTTTAAACATAGCACCTTAGCAGAATAATGAAATGTGCAGAATATCCACATACCAGACACAATTTTGTTCAAATCCAATAGCACCTTAGCAGAATAATGAAATTTGCAGAATATCCACATACCAGAAAAAGAAAAGGGAAAAAATACTCTCATCTCAGCAATACCGCAAATGAAGAAGTGCTCATATGCATGTTCATGCTGACTCATCTCTTATTTTATTCTGCTCAGACCCCTTTAACAATTTCAAGCACTTCTCGAAGAAAGTTAAAAACAGGCAATTAGTCAAAAAAATTCAACTAAATCAAGAAATTGGTCCAAGCAAAACTTGCAGATTTTTCAGTCTGATCAAAATATTTATCCTTCTGCATATTCTAAAATTTGAAAATAATTTCAATAGCTTTCAACAACTAAATAGGGATGTTCTAACATTCAGCACATACTCAGCACAAAATACTTCAATAAATCAGTTTTGAAATGATTGGCACATGGAAATGTAAAATTGTGCTTAAGCAAATCAAATGTCAACTCTAAAGTATTATTGTCCATTGGTGCAGAACAGATGTGTAGAAGTTGAGGTTGAATCACAACTGAGATTGAATTGGGATATTTGCAAAGAGTTGGTTTAAACTAGATAGATTGAGATAAAGAAACAGATCTGCAATTCATCCTAAAATTTCTCAAATTCAGAAAAGTTAGGGTAAATCCGTTCTTAAATACTTAGCCAATATTTACTCAAACAAAAGCAAAATTTCCTGATATTGTACTTTGATCAAACCCAAGAAAAGTACCAAAGCCCTAAATTAAAAAAAGAATCGAACGGATTTTAATTTACATGAGCTAAATGAAAGCCACTTCAGCTAATATAAATTCATCGGTGCTGCTGCTGCAGCTTACAGGGAGGGGGAAGGGAGAGATGATGCCGTAAAGAAGAAAACAAAGAAGGCACGCACTTGCTGTTGGTCGGAAACAAAGAGAGAAACGCGTTTGGGCCGGGCCGGGCCGAGCGAAGACGTAACTTCAAAGAAAGACAGTTGCAGTGTCGTGGAATGTTCTCAGGGTTAATAAATTAATTATTTTAGAGCCTTCTCCCGCGTACAGGAACTTTCCAGAAAGTTCTGGCTGCTTTCCATATTAATTGCTATAATAGATAGCTCATAGCTGAACCATGGAAACAAAAAATTGGCTGCTTATTCACGCAATTTAGCAAAAAATTTGAAGTTTCCTCCATTCCTTCATTTGCATTATCTGGATTAAGCCATTGCCGATGGATTTGAAAAGCAACAGTCCGACTGCTCCCGCTAAGTCCCTACAAAATAACCATGGAGTGCTCAGATTGTGCAAATATTTTGATTTCCTCTCTACTATCAGCTTTCTTTTTCTTACTTACAATGCAGTCCAATCCATATATAGATCAATAGCTAAACCATGGGACTTGGCATTTGTTATTTCGTGCTATGCCGAGCTGACGCTGCTACATGTGTGTCTGAAAATACGTGAAAATCTCAGTACAGATGCTCCGATTGAACACAAACATCGGTTAAAGATTGCTGTTTGGATTCTAATCAGTCTCCTTACCACAACGGTTGCATACAGGGTTGCTCAAATCATGCCATTGAGCTTAAAAATTGTCATCTGGGGAATGAGTGGATCTGTAATAGTAGCGGGGTTCTACGCATTCTTTATATTCGACAAGGATGTTAAAGAAGCTAATGGTTATTGCAAACTGGATAAAACTGAGGAGAATGTAAATAAATTTCATGAGCAGTTAAGCCCTGAGGAGAAGGTTTAACAGAGTGCCGGGATCGATTATGTAATTTATTTATTGATTCAATGGTGAACTTGTTTCGTTTAAATTAATAAGTGAATTTATTCCTTTTTTCAGGCCTGTAAATATAAGATTTCAGAAATAAAAGATTTACTACTGGCATTTAACAGCAGGACTTGCCATGTCATGTCGAAAAGGTTCAGATTACAGATACTTCTACACAACAAATATAGGAAAACTTGCTAAAAATGAAAGCTCTGTAATACAACTGGTGCGGCAACTTCCGTTACCTTCACAGTATCACGCCAATGAATAATTCAATTTGAAACCTGAACTTTAAACGACCAGGCCTTTGAATTTGTATGTACCATGCCATATATGGTACATACCACAAGTTTTAAGTATGAATCTATCTGATTTCTACAACAGAAGTTTATAATTTTACATTCGGGTAGATCCCTATTGATACAACTTATATCAACCATCTTGACAATGATTTTTGAAACAAGATACATAAATCTGAAAACAAAGTTATGGAAGTCCTGAGTCATATGTCCAAGTCATAAGTCATGTGATGCATATAATTAGAAATGACTCCATTGGTTGAATGATCAAAGTCCAAATAAATAGATTCGTGATGTTTACTGTCAAATATTAATTCTAAATGTTGGACAGCAATATAAATTCCACGGAGTTGATTTCGGGAAAAGTTTGAAAAAAAGTAAGGAACCAAATTAATTTCTGATATGAAACATTTATGTTTAAAGTACTAACGAAAGAATTTTTAACGGAAAAAAAAAACCCAAGATGGCAAAATATCCTAAAACTTCAGTAAACTTGAGTCTGTATCTGCTACTAGTCATGCCATGATTGCAGGAATAGCTCTTCAATTTTGGACTGTCAGATATGAATCTTACGGGCAGGATTATAATTTAAAGGGCTAATTTAGTATGACTGCTCATGGGTTTGAACAGCAGGACCCTGCTTCCTAGGCATGAAAGTGGCAGAAAATTATCTAACAATTTCCTAGGATTAAAGAATTTATTAGGTAATATAACTACTTGGGATGCTGATCCATGTAAGCTTTAGAAAAACAAAAAAGGATGCAGGTACCTTGCACCATCTGGTAAAAGAAAAGAAGTTAACCTAATTTTATTTTTTTAGGGGAAAAAGAAGTTAAACTTCCTCAACCAAACACAAATATTTTAACTAGAAAACTTCAAAAGAAAAAACAGCTAAAGACATTCTACCTACACCTGAGATAATACTTCCACCCTACCTGTCACTGATATATATCTTTGGTGGGAGTTAGTAAGCCACTGTCACCTAAGAAAGCTAACGTTCAAATTGCGAAAACCAACACTAAGCTTTTGTTTATTTTAACAAAGTAGCATATGCTACTGGTTTCATTATGAAACCATAAAGTTCACAAAAGGCAACAAATATGACAATATCAATACAAAAGGCACAAAAAAGAACCTTTAGGTGGTGGAAACCTAGTCTCAGATTTTAAGTTCTCCATCACTGGTACCCTCAGATTTTTTCTTCCGAAGAGAGCACCTCAGATTTTACCCTTGACCATCATTGACATCCAGGTAACCACCACCTACCTAAATCTATAAAAAATTAGTATCAATTAGTACATAACAATCAACCAGCAATAAACAAAATTAATTACTTTTAAGATATAGTACCACAACAGGTCTCGCTAACAGTCAGTTTATTTTTATAGCAGGAATAGCAAACAAATGTGGTTTAATGAGCTTTTAATCCCATCTATTCTCTCTGTGCTTCAATTTGTTAGATTGCATCCGTGAAGAGCAGATTAAAACTAGATTGGACCAAATCCAGGGAAAGATTAGGTGAAATTGCGGCTTCACCATACATGATTGCAAAATTGAGGGCAGCTGGTGGCTAAGAATTGGGCGTAATTTAAAATTGAAGGTTAAACGAGACTTAATTTAGGTAAATTGATGGTACGATCAAAGTAACGTCCCAAATCGAAATCCCTAATTTGAACCAAACTTCCCTAACTTAAATAAAGAACATATAGCATGAAGAAAATAAGCAGTTCGAGCTGGGAGGACCGGATCGAGGAGGTTCCAGACGCCGTCGATGGATGATGGATCAGTAGCAGGATCTCGTACATGCGAAAAGCGAAATCTTTGAAAATGGGCCGGTCCGGTCCGGTCCGGAACCCGTGCGGGCCATGGGTTTGAGCGGTCCACGGGTTGGCACGGTCTGGTTCCCCCGGGCCTAGCTTGGGATGGTTGGCCCAAACCCGTGTCAAGAGCCGCGGTCCAGACCCGCACGGGTGCATCCGGTCCACGGTCCGGTCCGGTCAGCACGGGTCCGGTTTTTTTCTTTTATTTTTTTTGGATGAGGCTTTGGCTCTGCCGCTCTGGCCTCTGGCTGTGGCTGGCGCAAAATTTTTTATTTTTTTTAAATCAAACTGGATTGATTTTTTTTTAAAATAGTTGTTATCACGGTTCACGCAGGTTTACCACGGGTCCGGGTCCGGGTCCGGGTCCGGTTCTCACGTGTTTACCATGGTCCGGAAAGGCAGACAAGGTACAATTTACTATTTCTGGGGAGGGGTTTTTTAGAGAGGGAGGGGTCATTAATGCTCACCGGGAGCTTGCATAGAAAGTATACCTGGCCAGTGTCTTTGACCATCTATTTGATAGACATGTTAGATTGGGAATGGCGAGAGAGCCCATTAATGCTTACTGATATAATTGATTATCTGATTGATTGTTCTCTACACTTCTCTGGCTGATTTAATGCAGCTATCAGATACTAATGTAGATGTATTAATGTGACTTGTAATAACATGACTTTAAATAGAAGGTTTTACAATTATAATTTTCTTTCTTTAAATCAGGCTAAATAGGCTTACAAATTTATGTATGAATATAAACAGAAACGTTTAGACTTGTTTTAATTTTTTCTTACATTTATGCATATTTTTTCACCATGTAACCTCTTATTTTTTATTATTTAATTAATCCTGAATGTAATTTTTTTTTCTTTTTCCAATTGTGGCAATGTTGCTCCTGTTTTCTGCTTGTTCTCCAGTTTATCTAGGTATGCCTTTTTCTTTTTTCTTTTTTTCAATTGTACTATATATAATCAACTACCTAGAAATGGTATCAAACTTGATAATAAACAGGTGGCTACGACAAAGAAGAGAAAGCAGCAAGGGCCTATGATCTGGCAGCTATCAAGTATTGGGGCATTAATGCTGTTACAAACTTACCTGTAATCCATCTCTCTCTCTCTTTTTTTGAAATAGGCTTGGCAGCGGCTGCCAAGTGATAAAACCATGGTATATCTATCTAAATGAGAAAAATACTGCCTGCATTGTAGATTGAAAACTATGCAATGGAGACGGAGGAAATGTAGACCATGACCAAACAAGAATTTATAGCCTCAATTAAAAGGTACAACAATTATGCTTTTTCAGTCGGTAGTAAACTATTTGCTGTTAGAGTTTTTACAAATAATTATCTCACCACATAATTTATTGTAATATAGTGTAATTCAACATAATTTCAAGTAATCTAGTGTATTTAGTATAAATATGCTAATTATAAATCAAAATAATTAATCTAACAAAAAATTTAAACAAAAAAATCGAATTTTTCAGTGTTATATTTAATTATCTTGCTCTTCATAGTGCTCTAAAAAAAAAAAGAGGAAACCAAAATGGCCGGTTTCTGGGAGAGAGAAAACTAGCCATTTTATAGCCGGTTTGGACATTTTTGAAAAAAATCGGAAATCATGAGTTAATTAATTAATTGTAATTAACTTTGGATATTAATAAAAATGTCGGCATGAATTCCCCGCCGACATTTTTATTAATATCCAAAGTTTAATACAAATTATTAATTATGCCCAGAGTTCAAAACTTTCGCTAAAAATACCCAAACCGGCCAGAAAATGGCCGGTTTACTCCTCCCTTAAACCGGCCATTTTATGGCCGGTTTACTCTTTTTTTTTTTTTTTTAACCCGCATTATTCAACTTCTAGATATTAATAAAAATGTCGGGTATTAGTCCACAGAAAAATGTCGCCATAAAACAATATAGCACATATACTCTTATAACTACATGATATACGACATTATATAATTTACGACTTACGATTTATAATCGAATTTTTTTTCAAAATAATTTATAACATGATACGTTTCGAAAGTAAAATGATAGATAAAGGGTGAATTTTGACTTAATTGCATTATTTTCATATTTTATTTATTTTTACAAAATTTCAGCCTTTTTTTTTGGTTAATTACAACCAAGGCGTGATCACATTTTCATATTCAAACTTTTGAAACCCCAGATGATGATTTTCTGACTAAGCTCAAACTTTTGAAACCCCAGACGATGGTTTTCAAACTTTTTATTCAACTTTGGATATTAATAAAAATGTCGGTTTAATCTTGATGAGTTTATTTTTGCTGTTTAACATATTTTTCTGTTTATTTTTTATGTTGTGCTACTATTTTAATTTTGTAATATTTTCTGTTTAGCATTATCATGATAATTTTTTTTATCTGTAAAATATAAAAATAGTACCATAAAAGCACACATACACAAGAACCGAAATATAGGATAATCCAAATATACCAAACATAAATAGCATATCAAATATAATAGTACAAAACTAGTAAAAATACAACTAAAACGGAGAGGGGGAATATCGCTGAGGCGGTACTCCAGCGTTCGCCCGGCGCCAGGGCGGCCAGGCTCGGTCTCTCTCGGGGTCATCGGCAGACCTGAGTATCTGATCGGCGGTATCCCATATGGCATCACTCGTAGGGACTGTCGGTACTGGCGGAGGTGTACTAAAGATAGATGCAGCGAACTCAGTCCCAAAGGCAGGCTGAGTATGAGACCCGCTACCACTCGCCTCTCCATCATGCGGCATCTCTGTGCCATATCGGGGTACCCTCGGTACCGAGCTGAACTCATCATCGGCTATCCCGTAGTAGTCCTGAAAACTGTACGAGAGGGACTCCATATCAGAAGTATCGAACCCCGCAGGTGGTGGCTGTGGTGGCATCTCTGCCGGACCCTGCAATCATACACATAAATTATTAAATTTGATCTGAATGAAGAAATTTATTAAAACCTGACAGATACTGAAGTATGACATACATAAGGCTGCACCGGACGTCCATGCTCGTCGTACCATGCCTGCCACCCAATGCCGGACAATACCCAATCATGGTAGTCCCACTCTGGATGCGAATCGGGAGAAGGTGGGAACTCCTGTCCAATAATCGGCTCCGGGTCAGGCTCGGTCGGATTTATCTCACGCCAGTTGATGTTCTCTCTGGCGTCTCGCAGCATCGTGATGATCTTCCCACCGTGCCCGGCATCCTCAACCGCATTTGCATTTTTCTTGAGGATGCGGTACCCAAGATATCGCCAGTTCTTCTTGCCCATCGTGGAGATCCCATGAGCGCACTCCTTGATCCCTGCCAAAAGCTGAAATAAAATTGGCATGTCAGATCAAACATTGATGAACTATTAAGTTAGAGAAAAACTATGTAGTTTTAGGTGACTTACGTTGCGAGCGAATGAACGGCCGTTAGGATGGTAACCATCATCAGTCTGGATCATGTCGCGGAGATGGGCACCGTAATCGCCCCGCAGATAGACACTGGCCATGCAGATCTGCATGTACCAAGTATCGTACCTCAACTGGGGATCTCCCTGGGTCTGCTGAATCGGATCTGGCTCGTGATAGAAGTCCAGATACTGAGGATCCTGGGCTGTCCCGCAGTATGCATCAAAATGGGTGCTCCGGTCCTTATCCAGCCGCCCTCGGTGGTTCATCCTGTAAGAAAGACGTTAGTTGCAATACAAAGCCATCAAGTAATATGAGAAATTTGACAATAGACTACGACTTACCTGTGCAGGTCTCTGTGCGTGTGCATCGGCAAATATGGGTCTGCGGGAATAAATGCCGGTCGATTAAACTGGCGGAGCACCCGATCTGGGTAGTGGTGCTCCACTGTCCAGAAGTGTATGAGTGGACCTCGGTAGAACCACATCGCCTGCTCCTGCTGGTCAATCACCGTGACCGGCAAGAGGTGCTCCAAGTAGAACTGCTCGTAGGGCGTCCACTCAACTAGAACGGATGGCAAACTCTGGATCTCTGACCGGACTGGCCTGATCCCAACGGTAGCACCGTGGGTCCGATTCTGGTAGTTGTGGCCACCGTGCCACTTCTTGCCGTATGCCGGGCATCTCCATATATCCGGTCCTCCCCATTGCGGCGCCGCATTGGGGATAGGACGGCCCACCGGTAGCCGTGACCACGACCAGTGCTGGAGCAGGAGCACCGGCCCGTACATCTGCTGAAGTGCTGTCGAGAGACCTGTGCTGAAGTGCTGTCGTAACCTCGTCATCTGCAAATGAAATTTGGACCTCCCATTGTCCCCAATGATATAGGCCGGATCAGCTCCCAACAACTCCTCGACATCACCTACGAATCTGGTGCTGTCAGAGACGCCGCAGACGGGTGTGCCACGGATAGGCAAACCCCAAAGAGCACTCACATCCTGGAGAGTCACCGTCATCTCTCCGAATGGCATATGAAACGTGTGCGTCTCGGGACGCCATCGCTCCACCAGTCCAGCGATGAGAGAAGCATTGATGATGTTTCTCTCTGTCCGCCCGATGTCCACAACCTGGTAGAGACCCAGGCTGATGAGGTACGGGGCCATCATATCGTAATACTGCATATGAACACACCGCAACTTCACATCTAACAGATCCGTGTCCTGCGTTGAAAAAGGTAATCCGCATGGTGATAACATAATAAAATTTAAACCCAACAAAATTTAAAGAAAATCTAAGAAAAAGAACGTACCTCACGAGAAGCCAGTGAGACTCGGTGCTCGCTGTGGGGAATCCACAGGAGAGGACTGATGTGCTCCATGTTGCTGGTACTGATCGGCTCGTCCACTACTGGCCGTGCTCTAGGCATCCTGATGTCTAAAATAACCTAATTTCGGTAAAATTACGCTTAATTAGCCTAATTATGGTAAAAAGGCCAAAATACCCTAAATATTGGACAACTGTGCTAATTACCCTAAATTACCCTTAATCAGCCTAATTATGGTAAAAATGACCAAAATACCCTAAATATTGGTCAACTGTGCTAATTACACTGAATTACGCTTAATTAGCCTAATTATGGTAAAAAAGGCCAAAATACCCTAAATATTGGTCATCTGTGCTAATTTCGGTCAAATTACGCTTAATCAGCCTAATTATGGTCAAAGTAACCAAAATACACTAAATATTGGTCATCTGTGCTAATTACACTAAATTACGCTTAATTAGCCTAATTATGGTAAAAAGGGCCAAAATACCCTAAATATTGGTCAATTGTGCTAATTTCGGTAAAATTACACTTAATTAGCCTAATTATGGTAAAAAAAATCAAAATACCCTAAATGTTGGTCAACCGTGCTAATTACACTAAATTAAGCTTAATTAGTCTAATTATGGTAAAAATGCCAAAATACCATAAACATTGGTCAACTGTGCTAATTTCGGTAAAATTAAGCTTAATTAGCATAATTATGGTAAAAAGGACCAAAATACACTAAATATTGGTCAACCGTGCTAATTTCGGTAAAATTACGCTAAATCAGCCTAATTCTGGTAAAAAGGACCAAAATACACTAAATATTGGTCAATTTAGCTAATTACACTAAATTACAACAATATACTCTAAATTCTAACACCTAAACCCTAAATCCTATACCCTAAAATAAATAAATTAAAAATTAAATTAGATAAAAAAAAAATTTACCTCAAAGAAGAGAGAATTCGGTTGAGAGATGAGAGAATTGTGAGAGGAGAGAGAAAAATGGATATATATAGGGGTTTTTGCGGGTTTTAAAAAAAAAAAAAAAAAAGAGTAAACCGGCCAGAAAATGGCCGGTTTAGGGGGGGAGTAAACCGGCCATTTTCTGGCCGGTTTGGGTATTTTTAGCGAAAGTTTTGAACTCCAGGCATAATTAATAATTTGTATTAAACTTTGGATATTAATAAAAATGTCGGAATTCCCCGCCCCCCTCGGCCCCCAAAAAAAAAAATCCAAAGATACATGACATGCTGTTAGTGTTCAGTGCTCAATCGTGCGTGCATTGGACGCCGGCCTCACCACGTGGCTAATGGGGCTTGAATCTAAGGGAGTGGTGAAAGCGCGTTTGTAGATAATAGCGACAATTTAATACATAAAAGTATAAAACAGTGCTGGAGCGATGAATAGACCTTAACGCTAGCTTGAGCTAAACGACCCAGACATGCAGGATTCACTGTAAATGGTTTCTTGTATATGTTGCGACTTTGCGAACAATGTTATGAACCACAGCTATTATATCAGAGGCTATGTTTGGATGACATAAGAATAGTAAGAATAGAAGCTATTATAGAGTAGATGCTATTCGGAATAGCAATGTACATTCAAACAATCTTTTTGCTAGCTAGAATAGCTGCTATTCTATATTCTTTGTAAATGTTGGAATAGCTACTATTTATAAATGTGAAATGAGAGAAAAAAATATTCATGCCAACACAATTCCGAAATGACAAATTTGATACCACTTTCCGCTATCTCCACGCCGTGACAATTCATTTGAGATCTCATTTGCCTATCTTTCTTCTTAATTAACATCTTGTTAACACTATTCTTTATTGGTTACAGTTATTTACTATTCCACATATACAATTCAAACAACATTTACTAATCCGAACAGCACCATTTTCACACTATTATATGAAAATCACTATTTTTCCTCTATTATCATTTACTATTCTAGCTATTCTAGTAGAGGGGGGTTAATTAAAATGCATGCCTCTCGTGCCTTTCAATAAAGTGTCTTTCATGCGGTTAAAATGCATGCCTCTCGGTCTCGGGTATAGGGGTGTTCATCGGTTCGGTTCGGTTTAAGCAAACAAAGTTATAATTCGGTTTCAAAAATAAAACCGAACCGAACCGAATCAAAGTTTTATTTCGGTTTGTTCGGTTCAAACCGAAATATATTAATTTTTTTATTTAAAACAATTGATTTATAATAAATCAAGTATATTAAGAAATAAATCGAGGTATTAAGAAATAAATCGGGATATTAAGAAATAAACCGGGATATTAAGAAATAAACCGAAGTATTTAAAGCAATTGATTAAGAAATAAACCGGAGTATTAAGAAATAAACCGGGGTGGTCCGGACCAAATTCATAATATATAAAATTTCGATCGGTTCGGTTATTTCGGTAAACCGAAAAAACCGAACTGTTTAGTCCAAACTAATTCGGTTCTGTTCAAAACCGACTAAACCGGAACCAATGAACACCCCTACTCGGGTATATCTGAAAAGTTGCAATTAAGGCAAAAAAAAATTATAAACGGACAATTCAAATTTCAAAGGTATCAATGTAGGAATCAGTGTAGGTCCGATGCCCATCGGACCTAGTTTGGTTCCGATGGGCAGATCTACCGTAGGATTGTAATTGCGAAAATTGACGGTATTTCTAATCGAATTTCATTTTTTCCCAGTCGGACCCGATAAATCAAAGAAATCCATTTGCTCTATACGCCAGTTCTATTTCGCTCTTTCTCCCAGTCGCTTCGCCCGTCGCCTACTTCCTCTCATGCGCGCAACTCCGCTCCGCCGACTCTCTCTCGCGTGCAACTCCGTGTCGCCTCTCTCTCTCGCACACACCACGTGCGACTCAGGGTCAGGTTGTCACTCGCAAAGGTACATACCTCATGACCTAGAAATGGACCTGTTTCTTATGCTTCTCTCCTTTTGAACTTTGATTTTCTGATATTTCTTATGAACTACAAGTCTAGCTGCTGGCTGGTACGAATATTATTTTGAATTTGTGTTGTCAGTATATAGACAATCGGAAAAAGGGCTAAGGTATAACAAGGTCAACCCTAGCTGAAACAAAAAGGCCAGATAAAATCAGTGATAGTTCAAAGAACCTTACAACTAATGATACAAATCTTATGATTCAATTTAACTCATGACTGAATCAATTCAGAATAGTATCAATGGCGATATTATATTCAATTAGGCCTAACAGTAGGGCCACTTCAATTGAACATTCTTAAAATGACATCTTAACATGTCAGATTGAGTTGCTGGTTTTGATTGGCCATGAAATTACCTTGTTTTGTATTAAGGCAGCGATGGTTACTCTCACGCACCGTGCGACTCAGTCCGAGATGGTTCAGATGACTGTTCAGTTTTTTGGAAGCCTATCTTAACCTGCTGAAAGCCTGATAACACCGGAATTTGCACTACTGGTTGATTTGCTAAAATCATCCTTTTGTTGGGTGTCTTTGCAAGATTGCTACGAACCTACTGGATGTTACACCATGTTTCTTTGGATGTATCATATATTGCATTTTTAAGCATCTCCTATAGGAATATGGGCTTGTTTTCCATAACAAATTTGATGTTGCTGACGTTTACTATTACAAAGTATTTTTTTTTTTTTTTTTTTTGCTATTCTCAAGAAGTCAAGTTTCCTCATGCCAAGTGTAATAATTAGACCTTTTTGGATGTTTTGCAATATTCCCCCTCACAGCCAACCATTTCTTCTTTTCCTGAAATTTGCCAATTCTGTGGCCCTTTGTTGAAGAATAAAGTAAATTAGAAGGGTAAAATTGTAATTTAGAATAGTTAGAAATGAACCGTTGGAATGTCAACGGTAAAATAGAGAAAAAGGTATATGTACCCCTGTATATGTATATGCTTAGAAGATATAACAAAAATATCAATAGAGAAAAAAGATATATCAAATACAAAAATTCATAATTCTCCTTTCTGTCTTCTCTGTCTCATACTTCCGCTAAAACTTTCATGGTATCAGAGCATTAAATCTGCATAATCCCTATATCTGTTCTTATCAACCGAATTCAATTATTCCATCTCAAAAATTCTGCTCATCATATACCAATAAAAAACCTCCTGTTCAAATCAGAGCAAACATTTCCTACTTCCGTGCTTTAGCTGAAACCCGATAGCCCAATAAATTAGATTCATACCAATATCTGATTGATCCACGATCAAACAGAATAATCCAAAAAGAAAGAGGGTTTCCAGAAAATCAAATACCAGAAACAGAAAAAACAGGAGAAACCCAGAAAATACCAGAAAATCTGACACATACCAGAAAATCAAATACCAGAAAATCAAAAACCAGAAGAAACCCAGAAAATACTCATGCATGGCGTTCCCCATAAAAAATCAGAACCCTAACCTTAGTGGTGAAGAAAAATGCACCAATTGCAAAATAAAGGGCCACGACTATAACAGCTGTTGGTTTCTTCAAACTCATCTCCGGCCGAAATGGTGGAAGGAGAATGAGAGGAGCGATCGGCAGGGCAACCCTAAGGGGGAGAAGAAAGGGTTTCTCGCTACAGGTGCGGCGTGTTTTATCGGATCGAACGAGGGAACGAGATTTGGTGAACCGGGCGATCAGAATAGAGAGATAAAGACCGGTCCAATGAATAATGGTAATGGGTCCGCTAACGGGTTGGGTGATATCAAACCAGGAACCCGAGCAGAGCTGGGCTTGATTTTGGCCCAATTAAGTGAGCTGCTGAACATGCCTTCTCCATCAGGTTTTTCTAAACCTCTTTCAGCTTTGTCTAGGCCTAGTTCTGAAAATTCCAGGTCTAGCGCTGAAAATTCCAGAACACTCTGTCTATGCCCGAACCCAAACCAGGAAAAATATATAATACCAACCAAAAGAATTGGTATAAGTCCAAACAAAAATAAAATAAAAAATGATAAAATTAGACAAGTAAAATGTACAAATTTAGGTAGTTTAGATCTTGAACATTCTCAAAATAATTTGATTTGGATTTTAGATTCCGGTGCAACCGATCACATGACCGGAAACAAAAATTTATTGTATAATTACCAAAAGGGCAAAGGTCAAGAATATGTATATGTTGCAAATGGTGAAAAAATGGAAATTTGTGGTTATGGCTCAATCAAGTTCTTTTCCAAAGAAATTGAACATGTATTACATGTAAAAAATTGCACCTCTAATTTATTATCTATAGGAAAAATTTCAAAAGAAATAAATTGTGAGATTATATTTTCATCTAAAAATGTATTGTTTCAAGATATGACATCCAAGAGAATGATTGGTGAAGGTTTTTTTCAAAATGGACTTTATATTTTAAATAGCCAAAAATTTAATTTCAATACACAAATACAAGACATGGGAAATTTATGGCATAAAAGAATTGGACATCCCTCCGATAAAATTTTAAAAAGTATTTTTGATTTTCCAAACCTAGATTGTAGTAATTGTGAAATATGTAAATTTGCAAAACATACAAGACTTCCTTTTGTAACCTCAAATTCTAAAAGTAGCAAAATATTTGAACTTGTTCATTCCGATGTTTGGGGACCCGCCCCGGTAGACTCTTACAATGGTTTTAAATATTTTGTTACATTTATAGATGATTTTTCACGATTAACATACTTATGTGTTTTAAAAAATAAAAGTGAAGTTTTTTCTCACTTTCAAGATTTCTCAAATTTAATTGAAAACCAATACAACACAAAAATTAAGATTCTTAGGACCGATAATGGAACGGAGTTTGTAAATCAAAATTTTTCAAATTTTTTGAAACAAAAAGGAATTATACATCAAACTACTTGTGTTTATACCCCACAACAAAACGGAGTTTCCGAAAGAAAAAATCGTCATTTACTTGAAATGACAAGAGCACTTATGTTTCAAAATAATGTTCCAAAAATCTATTGGTCGGATGCCGTTCTCACCGCAACTTATTTAATAAATAGGTTGCCAAGTGTTGTTTTAAAAAATAAAAGTCCACTAGAAATTATTTACCAAAGAAAAATAATTTTTAACCACCTAAGAGTTTTTGGATGTACATGTTTTGTACACCAAAATAAAAGAGATAAATTAGATCATACTTCTATAAAAGCTATTTTTCTAGGATATTCATCTCAAAAAAAGGGTTATAAATGCTATGATCCTATAAGTAAAAAAATTTATATTTCTAGAGATGTAACATTTTTTGAAAATGAGCCATATTTTAAAAATAAAGATAAGATTGATAATCAAATTAGTACAAATGATTTTGTCATTCCTATGTCCACTAATCAAATTATTGAGCAAAGAATTGTAGGAAATGACGAAGAAGAGGAAGAAGAAAATGATAACACCCCTCAAAATGGAGCCGGAGAGGAAGAAGATGAAAATATTGAAGAGGAAAATATTGAAGAACAAAATATTGAAGAAGAACCTAGGAGAAGGTCAACTCGTCATAAACAACCATCAACAAGGTTACGAGATTTCGTAACATATAAGGTTCAATATCCTATTGAAAATTTTATTTCATATAAAAATATTTCAAAATCCCACCGTACATTTCTTAGTTCAATTTCTAAAATAGAAGAACCAAGAAATTTTGAGGAAGCCATTAACCAACCGGTGTGGTATAAGGCTATGGAAGAAGAACTTCAAGCCTTAGAAAAAAATGACACATGGACCATCATACCATTACCTAAAAATAAAAAACCCGTTGGATGCAAATGGGTTTATAAAATAAAATATCAAAGTGATGGATCCATAGAACGGTATAAGGCCCGGCTAGTTGCCAAAGGGTATACCCAAACATATGGTATTGATTACCAAGAGACCTTTGCTCCGGTAGCAAAGATGAATACCATAAGAATTTTGCTTTCAATTGCGGTAAACAATGGGTGGAACTTATGTCAAATGGATGTAAAAAATGCATTTCTTCAAGGAACACTTGAAGAAGAGGTTTATATGACTCTACCACCGGGTCATATAAAAGAAAAAAATACTAACCTTGCTTGTAGGTTAAATAAGTCAATTTATGGACTTAAACAATCGCCAAGGGCATGGTATGGAAAACTCTCTCAATATTTAATTTTTCTCGGTTTTAAAGTAAGCCAATCCGATACATCACTTTTTTCAAAACATGAAAATGATGATTCAACCATTGTCCTTGTTTATGTTGATGACATAATTATTACCGGAAATAATTATGAAAAAATTGACAATGTTAAAAAACACTTAAAAGAAAAATTTGAAATAAAGGATCTTGGTAGACTTAAATATTTTTTAGGAATTGAAATAGCTCATTCTATTAAGGGTTTATTTATTTCACAAAGAAAATATACCATTGACCTTCTAAAAGAAACGGGAAAATTGGGATCCAAACCGGCCTCAACACCAATTGATAGCAATTGTAAGTTGAATTCCGAAGAAGGGGAACCGTTGGAAGATATCAATCAATTCCAACGGCTTGTAGGTAAACTAATTTATCTAACGGTAACAAGGCCGGATATATCATTTGCGGTAAGCCAAATTAGCAAATTCATGCACGCACCAAGAAAACCTCATTTGGATGCAATTGATAGGATTTTAAGATGTTGTTTCAAGCAATTCTCTTATAGTCTATTTGACTAATTTGCAAAACATATAATTATTGAATTTTACGATTTTCTCTATGATTAGAAAGAATGCAGGTTCAAGACAATTGGAATTGCAATTTAGAGCTCTTGGACTGAAGAAATCATCAAGTTATTTATCAAGAATACAAACTGTAAATTTATAATTGGTAAAGTAGCTTTGATGTTGAAAAACAGGGATAAAACGTTGGAACGGTTTATCAAACGTTCCAGACGTTTTTGTATGAAGAAAATCTGGAGATTAAATCGATTGAAACCTGAAAAATATCCTCAAACGTTCCAGACGATTGTCAAATCGTCTGGACGATTTAATTAAATTATAAAACTTCAAAATAACTTTTCAATCGATAAATCTTCAGAGGAAAACGTTCTGGGACGTTTTATAATCGTCTGGGACGTTTTATGATATCTCACAGAAATTTGAATTTTGACCTAATTTGAGTTAAAACGTTTTCAACGTTTTACAAAACGTTGGGACGTTTTATGGCAGAATACTCGTTTGAAAGCTGCCACTATAAATAGAACCTTAGGGTTCTCCTCAAATAAATCTAGCCGACCCTAATCATTCAAAACCTAATTTTCTGTGAGAGCAAGTTCCTCCATTGTTGTGAGAACACGAAATTCAATATCCCTCGACACAACCTCAAATCCACTTCACTAATCTTGAGTTAGATTAGATTAGAGTGTTTACTTGAGTGTTTCTCTTGAGACTTCGAACTTAGAGACTTCGTTCTCGACTCTAGTTGGCCGTGTGACTTCCCATTGGTTGTAAGGGCTCACCGGTTCACAAGTTGTAACCTTTCTCTTTTGGGTAATAGAAAGGCGCACCGAGAAGCGGTTGCGACGCCCCGGAGACGTAGGTATTTTAAGCCGAACTCCGTTATCACTCCTTGTGTCAAATTTCTCTAAACTCTTTTACTTTATTTTATTTGCAATAATTAATTTACTTCGAATTTAGTGGTGCCTAAGGGACAACAAAGTGGTATCAGAGCGCGTTACTCAAATTAAGACTCACTTAATTCGAGTTTACCGATCTAGAAATGGCACCCATGAGACATGTGAAGGAACCCCCAATTTTTGGCCTTACAACCGAAAATTTTAGATATTGGAAAAGAAATATGGTCAACTACCTAAAGTTTCATGAGGTTTGGGATATTGTAGAAAAAGGGTTTGTACCAAAATTTGATGACAAAAATGAATTGACCATTGAATCCAAACTTGAAAAGAAAGATAACATTTATGCAATAAATTATATAATTGCTAGTGTTAGTGAATCTGTTGGAGTGTTAATTGATGATATGAGTAGTGCCCACGAAATGTGGGAGGATCTAATAAATCGTTATGAAGAAAATACTCAGATTAAACGGATTGAGACAAAGATGGATGATCAAGATCTCTACCTTGCGTTGATGGCAAATGATAATGAGAGTCCGATGATGGTGGATGTTAAGAACAACAACATAGAGTTGGATGATACAAGTGAAGCCTCAACAATTCTGTCTAAAGAGGTAACACTAGAACTTGAGAATAATAATTATGAGTCCGAAATTGAAATGACAGATGAAGAAGAAGGAGGTGAAGAATGTGATTGTATAATTGATACAAGCACTTTATTGGATAAGGGTCAAACACATAATGAGAAAATTAGATTAACAACCATTCTTGATGAATCCAATAAGATATCACTTAGAAAAGATGGTATCATTCAAGAGTTAAGATCCAAAATTATTGAGCTTGAGTCCAAAGTTGTGGAGTTACAAAAATCAAATGGGACCAACATATGTCAATCACATGTAGGTGAAATAGAAATTTTAAAGGTGAAAGTACTGTTAGTGTTATGATCTAGAAGCCAACTATTTATGGATGTTTCTATGTTTTGTTCATGAAATGAAAGAATCATTTTGTTCCTTGAGTATTTAATTATATTATGGATTTTTCGAGTTGAGGACTTGAAATGTAGAACTCTATAATAATAATATAACGAATACTCTAAATGTCCCTAATCTTGGTAATTAAGGAGGAACACTATTTACCGGTACAAGATTAGTATGTGGATTAAATGATGATCATGTTCTACGGATCATATGGTAATGAGCTACCAATTTAATCACATAAATACCTGATGGAGATCAGGGGATTGGACATGACCCAAGAATGAAACATAACATGGATTGTGTTAATGTCATTAATGTTTCATTTGTGTCTTGAATTCTTTGGTATGAGATGATTACTTTTCCTACATGAGATACATGTATCTGTAGGTGTTGTCCAACGCTGACCGTAACTGGCAGCTATACAGATAATATCTCAATATGTGTGTCTTGTGCGGAGGAAAAGATATTTATCAAGAATACCAGTGTCCCTCATATTTCATATGTGAGTGATGATATCTTCGGGCCCCTTGATAGAGTAATAAAGTATGCATGCAATTATGATCAATGAGTTTGATCATTATTTACTGAATTACTTGGAATCAAGAAAAGAATAAATTTGCAAGGATGACACTCTCCTGCCTTGGATTTATTCCTGATATCATGTGACACGTGAATTGACACAAGCAATTAAATATTGCTTTAGGATCGTGATGTTGATTGGTTCATATCATCTTTATCTGTTGAGTAATTATAATGCATATTGCTAGGTGCCGCTTATAATTTATAGAATTAAAAGAAGTTTTGATTCTATTGTCAACACAATATAGATCCTACGAGGTCACACCCAAGAGAGAAAAACGAAACAAATAAAAGTGTCATGGAGATGACTAACTTGATCTTAGAATAAATTTATTACATGTTGGACATGGTATACAAATTTATTTCTCAACAAAATTGAGCAAATACAATTAACCGTAACAATTGTCGGGTGGGCCAAAAGTTGGCATAAATGGCAAAAACGAAAATGGCATAAATAGAAATTGGCCCAAGCCCAATTTAACATTAAATGGAGAAGTCCATTTGATGAAATGGTTTGGAATAAAGTGGGATAAAAGTACATCTAATGGAGAGCTCCATTGGATGGCAAAAGTAAAAGTTACTTTTGTCATGTTTAAATCTAGCCATCCATTGTGGTTGAGATGATTAAAACATACCCTAAATTAATATTATAAATACCCCACCTTTTTCCAAACCCTAGCCACCATTCTAATCTCTCTCTTCTTCCTTCTCTTGTAAGAAAAACGTTTTTGTAAGAAGAGGTGAAAAAGAGAAGAGTTTTTGCAATTTTGTCTCCACCATTTTTGCTCATGTGTTGAGCACAACTTCTACACTAAAATTAATAGTTGATTGAAGAGGTAGAAGCTAAGGTTAAGTTAGATTCTTGGTTGATTACCTCTAGCAAGGGAAAAGCAAGAGTTTCGTTTAATCTCGGGTGGATACTCGTAGAGGCTTCGTGCGTTCGAAGCGGGTGCCATTTCGAGGCCGACTTGGAGAAGTGAAGGCTCGACAAGGAGGCAACAACCCTACATCTAAAGTCCCTACTTCTTGGTTTAGAAACCAAGATTTGAGGTATAAAGATTAAACAAGTTAAAATGCTAAATACGGTTCATCGTTAGTCAAATAAGTAGATCTATGTTGGTTTCTTTGAGTTAAATTTTTGAAATTTGCTCTTGCATGAAACTAATATTTTCTTCAATTGGTATCAGAGCTTAAGGCTTTATTTGACTAATATTTGGCCGAAATTAGCATGAGTAATTAATTTAATTAAGTCTTGGAAGCTTATGACACAACCGTCGGTGTTATTGAACATCTTGCATTTAATTTTAGAATTATTTTTACACAATTATTTTGGAGCATTCTAAGGTGTTTAAACATTAATTAGTAATGTTTTAATCTCTGGAAATAAATTTATTTAATGGTTAAATTAAATTTAAAGCATATGGATCAAATAAAGAAAATGATGAAATAATGAATTATAGCCTTCAAAGGCTCGGGTTCAAAGTTGGAACCAATTTTATCATATTTTTTTTTTTAGATCTATTAAAATCCAATTTAATAATGTTGTTATAAATATCATAAGAAGTGCATCTATGTATAGTTTGCATTTTTATGAGTTATTTATAAATAATTCTAATTAAGAGGATAATTAAGTGCTAATTAACAAAATGTGTAAACCCAATGATTAAAATGTATATTTATTTGATGAAATGCATTTTGAAGTAATTGGGATATTGTTATTCCTCTTTAGGAATATTGAAAATTATTTTAAAGGTTAAAATTAATTTTCTAAGCACATTTGTTAATTAGGCATAACAGGTTGACTATTGCTTGTGCTATTTGGAATAGTTCATGGTGTAGTTTGTAAATTTTAATTTGCATGAATTATGTGATAAATCAAACCTTCTCCTCTGTTGAAATTTTGTTTTTGAAACAATTTTTTATGGGTCATAAGCTTAAGGAATTAATTTAATTAATTGCATATGCATGAATTGTTTATGCATGTATGGTGCAATTTTTGCACATGCAACTAACTTGTTTTTGTAGGGACAAAAATGTGAGTTTTGTATGGCCATTTCCAATGCCTTGTGGGATGTAATGAATATTTGTTGAATGGTTGTAATGCGGCCTAAGGTGCCCCATAATAATTAATTAGATTAATAATTAAGGCACAAATGTTAGGATGCCTTTCAATGTAATTCATTCAAGGCTTGCATGCCTATATTTAGAAATTTTAGAAATTCTAAATGTAACTTATTTTCTTTTAAGAAAGTCTTAATAGAAAATAAATAGGCATAGAATAGTTGTGAAATGTGGTGGCCACATCCAAGGAGTTGGCGCAACAAGTGACAAATGCGAGAAAGGAGTTTTTCGCACAAGGCCATACAAACTCACAGCCGCATGATGTGTTTATGTCATTTATGTGTATTTATGAAATATAAGAGTCATAGGATAAGTATGGGTGTATGCTTACATGACCACCATAAATAACAAAAGAGTTCCAAACAAAATCAAGCGTCATTCCCTTCCTTCTCTATCCATGTCAAACTATCGATCGTTAGTCGGTGAGACCTACACAGTAGGCATCGCTTTCTATCTTTAGGAGATGTGGGGCATGACCGTCATGTCAAAACAAATAGAGAGATGTTTACTTGACATGGATAATCCAAAACAGTTTTGGGCCTTGGGGAATAGTTTATTCATACATGAGTTGCGTGGATAAACACCAAGAGTCACCCGGATGTGATTAGCAAGGAGTTGCTTACCTAAAATATCTAAGTTTAAGTTTCATGCCGCCGCTGGCTTATCTTAGTGAAAATATGGATCTTGGACCTACTACAAATGGAACTAAATTAATATTGTAGTGGGAGTTTTATTTTTAAAATAAAACAATGTCATGAACTAAACTCAAACCTTTAAATTGTAGATCATGGCAAAAGAAACCTCTTTCCTGCGATCATTGTTAGACAAAGAAAAACTTAAAAATGACGGATCGAATTTTCTAGACTGGCATCGTGCCTTGAGAATTGTTCTCAGGCATGAGAAAAAGGAATACGTCTTGACTACTCCCATTCCTGATTTACCAGATGATAAAGCTAACCAGGAAACTAAGGACAAGCACAACAAGGCCGTGGAAGACGACCTTGAAGTACAGTGCCTCTTAGTATCAATAATGAACCCCGAACTGCAGAAGCGGTTTGAGGAGAATTCTTGTTACTACATCATGGACCAGCTCAAGAAAATGTTTCAAGAGCAGGCCCGTGTAGAGAGGTACAACGTGACTAAAAGTTTTCTGGGATGCAAGATGGCTGAGGGTGTCTCCGTAAGTGCTCACATACTTAAAATGATAAGTTATGTGGAGCAGCTGGAGAAGCTCGAGTGTGCCGTGGACAAGAAGTTGGCCACGGACATCGTTCTTAACTCTCTCCCGTCAAAGTACTCTTCATTCATCATGAACTACCACATGCATGGAATGGAGAAAAGTCTGGGTGAATTGCATGGGATGCTCAAGACTGCAGAGGCTGACATGCAGAAAGGTGTTTCTCATGTCCTTGCGGTCAGTGAGGGAAGTAGGAAAGTCAAGAAAGGCAAAGGCAAGCGCAAGGGCAATGGCAAGGGCAAGGGGAAGGTTCCAGTGGTGACTGTGAGCACTCCCAAGGTCAAGGTTGCCACCGATTCCGAGTGCTTCTACTGTAAGATGAAGGGGCATTGGAAAAGGAATTGTCCTAAGTACTTAGAGGACAAGAAAAATGGGAAGGTCCCGTCTTCCTCAGGTATTTTTGTCATTGAAGTTCACTTAGCTACCTCTATCAATGATTGGGTATTAGATACTGGATCATGTGCTCATATTTGTATGAATATGCAGGCACTAAAGGATAGAAGAATGCTAAGAAAGGGTGAGGTGCAGCTCCGTGTCGGGAATGGTGCAAATGTTGCAGCAGTTGCCGTCGGGTGTGTCGAGTTGCATTTGCCTAGTGGGCTTGTAATGGAACTTAAAAATGTTTATTTTGTTCCTTCTATTTCGAGAAACATTATCTCTATTTCTTGTATGGACATGGATGGTTTTTGTTTTACCATCAAAGACAATTGTTGTTCTTTTAATAGAGATGGTTTGTTTTATGGATGTTCTTATATAAGAAATGGTCTATACTTGCTTGAAATGGATAAACAAGTTCTGAACATCAATAACAAACGACTCAAAACTTGTCATGAGAGTGCGACTCTCATGTGGCATTGTCGCCTAGGTCACATAAATGAGAGACGCATCAAGAAATTGCAAGAAGTTGGACTTCTTGGTCAATTTGATTTAGAATCACTTGAGACATGCGAACCTTGTTTACTTGGAAAGATGACCAAGGCACCATTCACCAAGAAAGGTGAAAGGGTAAGTAGTTTGTTGGGACTCATACATAGTGATGTGTGTGGACCAATGAGTACAAGTGCCCGAGGAGGTTATCGATACTTCATCACATTTACTGACGACCTCAGTAGATATGGTTATGTCTACTTGATGAGACATAAGTCTGAATCCTTTGAAAAGTTCAAGGAGTTCAAGAATGAAGTAGAGAACCAACTCGACAAGAAGATCAAAGCCTTACGATCAGATCGTGGGGGTGAGTATTTGAGTCACGAGTTTGGCGACTATCTAAGAGATTGTGGAATAGTTTCACAACTCACTCCTCCAGGGACACCACAATGGAATGGTGTTTCTGAGAGAAGGAATCGAACCTTGTTGGACATGGTTAGATCAATGATGAGCCAAGCTGGCCTACCACTCTCATTTTGGGGGCATGCGCTTGAAACCGCCGCATTCACACTAAACAGGGTTCCATCAAAATCCGTGGAAAAGACACCACATGAGTTATGGTTTGGAAAGGTTCCAAGTATGTCTTTTCTAAAGATTTGGGGTTGTGAAGCTTATGTCAAACGCATGATGTCTGATAAGCTTCAGCCCAAATCGGACAAGTGCATTTTCATAGGATATCCCAAAGAAACTAAGGGATATTACTTCTATCACCAGTGTGAGAACAAAGTGTTTGTTGCTCGACACGGTGTATTCTTGGAGAAAGAGTTTCTCTCAAGAGAAAGTAGTGGGAGTAGTGTAAGACTTGAAGAGGATCAATCTACACTACAAAATGAAATGATCAATGATGATCATGTTCAACCACCCGTGGATATTGTGGGCAGTGGGAGTCGAGATGAATCAATTTCACAAGAAGTTGTGGAAGAGATTCAACACTCACTTTTAGAACCGAATTCGCAAGAGGTTGAGAATGAGGATCAAGGAATGAATCCACAAGAGTTTGTGGAAGAGATCCCTGAACCACAAGCACAAGTCCTTCGTAGGTCAACGAGAGAAAGTCACCCACCTGAAAGATGGTTGGGACTTCACGAGGTGACAGTGTTAGACACTGAAGATCCTTTGACCTATACGGAAGCGATGGCGAGACCCGACTCTGCAGAATGGCTTGGAGCCATGAAATCTGAAATACAATCTATGTATGACAACCAAGTTTGGTATTTGGTTGATCCTCCAAGTGGGGTAAAACCTATTGAAAACAAATGGGTTTTCAAGAGGAAATCAGACATGGAAGGTAATTTGACTACTTACAAAGCACGGCTGGTAGCGAAAGGTTTCAGACAGATTCAAGGTGTTGATTATGATGAGACCTTCTCGCCCGTTGCTATGTTTAAGTCAATACGGATTCTCTTAGCAATTGCCGCATTTCATGACTATGAAATATGGCAAATGGATGTCAAGACCGCCTTTCTAAATGGAGATTTAGAAGAGGACGTGTATATGACACAACCGATTGGTTTTGAAGATACCAATCACGCTAAGAAAGTATGCAAGCTTCAGAGGTCCATTTATGGCTTGAAGCAAGCATAGCGGAGTTGGAACAAGCGCTTTGACAAAGAAGTCAAAAAGTTTGATTTCGTCAAAAGCGAGGAAGAACCTTGTGTATACAAAAGGATTAGTGGGAGTGTGGTAATATTCCTTGTGTTGTATGTGGATGACATACTACTGATCGGAAATGACATCCCGTCATTGGATTCTGTCAAGTCTTCATTGAAGAAGGTGTTCTCAATGAAAGATTTGGGCGAGGCTGCCTATATACTAGGCATTAGGATCTATAGGGATAGATCAAGGAGACTCATTGGATTGAGTCAAAGCGCATACATTGACAAAGTGTTGAAAAGGTTCAACCTGCAAGATTCCAAGAAAGGATTCTTGCCTATGTCGCATGGTGTTCATCTGAGCAAGAAGCAATGTCCATCGACATCTGCTGAGCTAGATAGCATGAGTAGAGTGCCATATGCTTCCGCCATTGGCTCTATCATGTACGCCATGATATGCACTCGCCCTGATGTGTCATACCCATTGAGTGTGACAAGTAGACATCAGTCAAATCCAGGCTTGGCACATTGGACTGCTGTCAAAAATATCCTGAAGTACCTAAAGAGGACTAAGGATATGTTCCTTGTCTATGGTGGGGAATCTGAGCTCGTTGTAAGGGGTTACACCGATGCTAGTTTCCAGACCGACCATGATGACATGAGATCACAGTCAGGATTCGTGTTTATCCTCAATGGTGGCGCTGTAAGCTGGAAAAGTTCCAAGCAAGAAACAACGGCAGACTCAACCACCGAGGCAGAGTACATAGCCGCTTCAGAAGCAGCTAAAGAGGGTTGTTGGATTAGGAAGTTCTTGAATGAACTTGAGGTGGTCCCCAGTTCCATGGGTGCTCTGGAGCTCTATTGTGACAACAATGGAGCCATTGCACAAGCCAAGGAACCAAGGTCACACCAGAAATCCAAGCATGTTCTGCGGAGATATCACCTGATTCGAGAGATCATCGATCGAGGTGACGTCAAGGTTTGTAGAGTAGATTCGGCCAGCAACACAGCTGACCCGCTGACAAAGTCTCTGTCTCAGGCCAAGCATACGCTGCACACTGCATCTATGGGGATTAGATTTGTTAGTGACTGGCTTTGAGATTTAGTACATAGAGTTGTATTAGAGACTACACTTGTTTAGGGCTTTTTATGCATGTAGATGTATGGGATTGGCTCTAGTTCAAGTGGGAGATTGTTAGTGTTATGATCTAGAAGCCAACTATTTATGGATGTTTCTATGTTTTGTTCATGAAATGAAAGAATCATTTTGTTCCTTGAGTATTTAATTATATTATGGATTTTTCGAGTTGAGGACTTGAAATGTAGAACTCTATAATAATAATATAACGAATACTCTAAATGTCCCTAATCTTGGTAATTAAGGAGGAACACTATTTACCGGTACAAGATTAGTATGTGGATTAAATGATGATCATGTTCTACGGATCATATGGTAATGAGCTACCAATTTAATCACATAAATACCTGATGGAGATCAGGGGATTGGACATGACCCAAGAATGAAACATAACATGGATTGTGTTAATGTCATTAATGTTTCATTTGTGTCTTGAATTCTTTGGTATGAGATGATTACTTTTCCTACATGAGATACATGTATCTGTAGGTGTTGTCCAACGCTGACCGTAACTGGCAGCTATACAGATAATATCTCAATATGTGTGTCTTGTGCGGAGGAAAAGATATTTATCAAGAATACCAGTGTCCCTCATATTTCATATGTGAGTGATGATATCTTCGGGCCCCTTGATAGAGTAATAAAGTATGCATGCAATTATGATCAATGAGTTTGATCATTATTTACTGAATTACTTGGAATCAAGAAAAGAATAAATTTGCAAGGATGACACTCTCCTGCCTTGGATTTATTCCTGATATCATGTGACACGTGAATTGACACAAGCAATTAAATATTGCTTTAGGATCGTGATGTTGATTGGTTCATATCATCTTTATCTGTTGAGTAATTATAATGCATATTGCTAGGTGCCGCTTATAATTTATAGAATTAAAAGAAGTTTTGATTCTATTGTCAACACAATATAGATCCTACGAGGTCACACCCAAGAGAGAAAAACGAAACAAATAAAAGTGTCATGGAGATGACTAACTTGATCTTAGAATAAATTTATTACATGTTGGACATGGTATACAAATTTATTTCTCAACAAAATTGAGCAAATACAATTAACCGTAACAATTGTCGGGTGGGCCAAAAGTTGGCATAAATGGCAAAAACGAAAATGGCATAAATAGAAATTGGCCCAAGCCCAATTTAACATTAAATGGAGAAGTCCATTTGATGAAATGGTTTGGAATAAAGTGGGATAAAAGTACATCTAATGGAGAGCTCCATTGGATGGCAAAAGTAAAAGTTACTTTTGTCATGTTTAAATCTAGCCATCCATTGTGGTTGAGATGATTAAAACATACCCTAAATTAATATTATAAATACCCCACCTTTTTCCAAACCCTAGCCACCATTCTAATCTCTCTCTTCTTCCTTCTCTTGTAAGAAAAACGTTTTTGTAAGAAGAGGTGAAAAAGAGAAGAGTTTTTGCAATTTTGTCTCCACCATTTTTGCTCATGTGTTGAGCACAACTTCTACACTAAAATTAATAGTTGATTGAAGAGGTAGAAGCTAAGGTTAAGTTAGATTCTTGGTTGATTACCTCTAGCAAGAGAAAAACAAGAGTTTCGTTTAATCTCGGGTGGATACTCGTAGAGGCTTCGTGCGTTCGAAGCGGGTGCCATTTCGAGGCCGACTTGGAGAAGTGAAGGCTCGACAAGGAGGCAACAACCCTACATCTAAAGTCCCTACTTCTTGGTTTAGAGACCAAGATTTGAGGTATAAAGATTAAACAAGTTAAAATGCTAAATACGGTTCATCGTTAGTCAAATAAGTAGATATATGTTGGTTTCTTTGAGTTAAATTTTTGAAATTTGCTCTTGCATGAAACTAATATTTTCTTCAAGTACAAAATTTGAAAACCGAAAATTTGGCTCTAAGGTCTCAAATTGAATCCACTAATCCTATTAGTTTAAATCTTGATGAAGTGGATAGAATGTTTGAGAAACGACGACATCCAAATGATAAGTCGGGTGTTGGATATAAGAAGGATCATTCACTTGATGCCAAAAGCTCAAAATCTCAAGAGAAAAGGGAATACAATAAAAATTTAAAAGATAAAAATAACCAAAATAGAGTTAGGTATGGTTTCAATTGCAAAAACTTCATGGATAAATATGATATTCAATACAATGGTAGACGCACATTAATTCCAAAAGGGAAACAATTTCAAAACTCAAATGCCAAGAATTACGGTTCTAGAAAACAAAATCACGCGTTTATGTATAGGAACAATAATATTAAATACAAGGATAAAATTGCACATAGTAATTTGAAAAATACATTCACACCACAAGGGTCAAACAAAATCTACTTTAAGGGACCCGATGGATGGTTTTATGAATTAAAGGATAAAAATGATTCACAAAATGGAAGTCAAAGAAATAGTACATTAAGAATTGCCTCCCGATATAACAATAAATTTGATTCACACAAAAACAAAAATTCTTCATCCAAGTTTTCAAATAGATTTTCAAATACTTCTTGGAATCGAACTCAAAAGTTAAATAGTCATTTCCAAACTCGTTTTGAAATGGGTCCGGCATTAGGTGCTAAGCCGAATTTTACATTTTGCAATTATTGTTGTAAGCTTGGTCACTCCTCATTAGAATGTAGGTTTAGGAAAGGAAACAACAATGCAAATGTTGTTTGGATTCCTAAAGCTAAACTAATGTAATATTGTGCTTCAAATCTCCCTAAATCACCCAAATTGCTAAAGTCAATAATGGGGGAGATTAAACAAAGGGTATGGTATGGTGGATTTATTTTTATTTTCTTTCTAACTAAAAACAAATTCACAAGGGGTAAAATGATATTATTTTTAGTTCAACTAATGCGGCACTTGCCGAGGAATTTTCTTCTCTTATGAGTAGTGAATTTGAGATGAGCATGATGGGTGAATTGAACTTCTTCTTGGGGCTACAAATCAAGCAACTATCGGATGGCACCTTTGTGAGCCAAACCAAATATGCCAAGGAGTTGGTGAAGAAGTTTGGAATGACTGAGAGCAAGACAAGCCCAACACCAATGGCTGCAAATGCAAATCTTGACTCGGATCCAAGCGGCACACCCGTGGACATCTCCCAATACCGAGCTATAATAGGTAGCCTCCTTTATTTAACTGCTAGTAGACCCGATATTATGTTTGCGGTATGTCTATGTGCTAGGTTTCAATCAAATCCTAAAGAAGTGCATTTGAAAGCCGTTAAACGAATTGTTAAATATATCAAAGGCACTTTAAATTTGGGATTGTGGTATGGCAAACAATCGGAATTAGATTTAATAGGATATACCGATGCCGATTTTGCCGGAGACAGAATGGATAGAAAGAGTACAAGTGGTACGTGTCAATTTCTTGGCGGATCACTTGTCTCATGGTCAAGTCGCAAACAAACCTCGGTTGCGCTTTCCACCGCGGAAGCAGAGTATGTTGCGGCTGGTAGTTGTTGCACACAAATTTTATGGATGATCCAAACTTTAACTGATTATGAAATTCGCTTCCGCAACGTACCAATTATGTGTGACAATACCAGTGCCATTATGATATCAAAAAATCCCGTTCTCCATTCTAGAACTAAGCACATAGAAATAAGGCATCATTTTATTAGGGATCATGTTGAGAAAGGTGAGGTCCAACTCATTCATATTGATACCAAAAAATCAAATTGCCGATATTTTTACCAAGCCCTTAAACACTCAACAACACAATGAATTGCGGTTTAAATTAGGCATGCTTGAACTTAAGGAGTGAGCATTTTTATTGGAAGCATAGCAATCAATTAGCTTATTTTAAGACAAAAATGCCAGAGAAAAACGTCTCAAAACGTTTCTGAAACGTCAGAACGTTTATAAAATTGATTCCAGATTCTATCTCCCTGACCTAAAACGTCCCCGACGTTTTGTAAAACGTCTGGCCGATTTGCTCATTCCAAATACTTCGAAAATTTCATCTGAAAATTGACCTAAAACGTCCAAAACGTTTTACCAAACGTCTGGACGGTTCATTGTTTTTGATCTTCCAAATTTTCTTCAAATTTCCTGCATGACAACTATCTTGAAACGTTGAAACGTTTAGTCAATCGTCTGAACGTTTGTCTGCGAAATTTTTGACTCATCAAACATCATTTAAAACGTTTCAAACGTTTTGTCAAACGTCAAAACGGTTATTACTCAATATTAAATTCTCATAAATTTCAAATAACTCTGACCTAAAATACAAAACGTTTTCAACGTTTTGTAAAACGTCTAGGACGATTTAAATGCAAAATCAATATTCAATATCGAAATTTTTGTCTCAAAATGACCAGACTAAAACGTTCTGCGACGTTTTATAAACGTCCAAGACGTTTTCGACGCAGCACCTTCAATAAATCTGCGAACCGACGCCAATTTTTTTCTATCTTCTCAAGCCGCCTTTTCTTCTTCTCTTCTTCTCTTCTCCTATCCGCCACCTTACCTCTTCTTCACCATTCCCACCTCTACAAATCTCCAAATCACTTCGTTTAAAGTGATTTCTCCTCTCCTCTCAACCCCCCTTCCATTTCTCCTTTCAAAACCAAGTCTTTCTCCCTCCTTTGCTCTCTCCACCAAAACCCTACATCTCGCCACCTTTCGAAATCCGGCAATCCGACCGTTAAATCGACGATCCGTCTTCACCAACGCACTCGTAGAGTCGTTCTCTTCAAGGATTTGTGCTTCCTTCTTCAATCGGTACTTTTTCATTTCTCTCTAAATTCATGTCGCTCCCTAAACCAAAAGCCTCAAAAATGGCTATCCTTCGCAAGAAGAGGGCTCGCAATGATTCGGGTCAATCTAGTGCCACTGAAATTGAACCCGACTTCAATATCTTTCGATCCAACACCTACTTGTTTAAAAACCCAATTGCTCATACCAATTTCACGGGTCAATTTTCGGATCGAAAACTATCCAATTGCTATTATTTCAACAAAGCCTCGGTTACCTTTCAATATCCCGAAGATGACAAAGTCATCGGGTTTATTCGACATTGGCCATGGGAATCTTTGATCACTTGCGATGAACCATACAGTGAACTGCTTACCAAAACATTCTATTGCAATCTCACCTACACCAAGGACCCCTTTCTCGTAAAATCCTATGTCTGTGGCCAAGAAATTATTCTATCTTTGGAAAATGTAGTCAATTGGCTTGGGTTGGTAAATGAAGGTGAAGAAACCTATATCCTTAGAAATTGGCCCACTCAAGCCTTAGAAAATGCCGATCATTACAAAACCTGGTTTGCTCGCCGCAACTTTGGTGGTGCACCCCTCTATGCATCCTCTCTCCCTTCCTTACATCGTTTGCTATTTCTTCTCATAAATAATATTCTCATACCCAAAGCAACGATCAAAGCAAACATTGAGTGGGGTCCAATGTACTATTTGAGGCACCTCATATCTATGGATGAGAAACGACTCAACATTCCTTTCATTATTCTTCGTCACATGATTACTTGCTATTCTAGCTCCGTTGCCTCTCTACCCTATGGTCATTTAATTCATCGTATGATTCGCCTCAATGGCATAACCGTCCCAAGTCATCTCATTCAAAATGAGCCTAAACACTTACTTGATATCCTACCCAAACATGGTTGGTTGCACGGTACCTCGCCCTCGGGTTTACCACTGCTTAAACCTGATTATAGGCCTATCAATAATTGGATCAATGCTGTCAATGCCCTACCCAACCAATATTGGGATCCGTATGAACCAGAACCGCAGGCAGAAGAAGATCAACCACCAATACCGCCAATGGCTCAAGGTGAGCTTCCTCAAGGAGCGGAAAACCAATTGGCTTGGCTTGTTCAACACATGCAAGAATATCAAATAGCCAATACCAATCAATTTACCGCAATCAACAACGATATTAAAATCTTGAAGGCAAATCAACGCAAAATCCAAATTCGAGGTCGCAAAAACGCAAAAGCATTATATGACATTGATCTCACCACTTCTGAACTCGCTCGGCGCTTTGTGAAGCAATATGGTGCCTCTGGTGGCGCGTCCACTAGTGCTCCTTACATCCCTTCCGAAGATGAGGATGAGGAAGATGATGAAGAGGGTGCCGAAGGAGATGATGAAGATGACCCCGAATTTTAAATCTTTTTGAATTCATTTTAAATTAAAATTTGCTAAGTGACTGCTATGCTATGCTATTTGTGTTGCATGAACTCCTTTCTATTATTTTTATGTTGTGTTGCATGAACATTTATTGTTTCTACATTATGATGTTTGAACTTGAACTTTGCTAGATATCAAATGCATGCTAAATTCACAATTGTTTATCTTCCATGATTTTATATTTGTTATGACATGCCTAATCCTCTCAATTCAGTTTACATATTATAACATTGAGGGGGAGTGCATATTTTGAGGGGGAGCACTCTTAATTGTGCTATTTGATTGTATTTTTATCTCCCTTTCGTCGATTTCCAAAAAGGGGGAGAAAATGCAAGACATGCAAACACCGATTTTAAATGCAAGACATGCAAACACCGATTATTTGGAAAATTGGAATTTTGAAAAAAAAAAAAAAAATCGATATATGCACTTACTTGCGTTGTATGTTTTGCAAATCGTCAAAAGGGGGAGATTGTTGTTTCAAGCACTTCTCTTATAGTCTATTTGACTAATTTGCAAAACAATAATTATTGAATTTTACGATTTTCTCTATGATTAGAAAGAATGCAGGTTCAAGACAATTGGAATTGCAATTTAGAGCTCTTGGACTGAAGAAATCATCAAGTTATTTATCAAGAATACAAACTGTAAATTTATAATTGGTAAAGTAGCTTTGATGTTGAAAAACAGGGATAAAACGTTGGAACGGTTTATCAAACGTTCCAGACGTTTTTGTATGAAGAAAATCTGGAGATTAAATCGATTGAAACCTGAAAAATATCCTCAAACGTTCCAGACGATTGTCAAATCGTCTGGACGATTTAATTAAATTATAAAACTTCAAAATAACTTTTCAATCGATAAATCTTCAGAGGAAAACGTTCTGGGACGTTTTATAATCGTCTGGGACGTTTTATGATATCTCACAGAAATTTGAATTTTGACCTAATTTGAGTTAAAACGTTTTCAACGTTTTACAAAACGTTGGGACGTTTTATGGCAGAATACTCGTTTGAAAGCTGCCACTATAAATAGAACCTTAGGGTTCTCCTCAAATAAATCTAGCCGACCCTAATCATTCAAAACCTAATTTTCTGTGAGAGCAAGTTCCTCCATTGTTGTGAGAACACGAAATTCAATATCCCTCAACACAACCTCAAATCCACTTCACTAATCTTGAGTTAGATTAGATTAGAGTGTTTACTTGAGTGTTTCTCTTGAGACTTCGAACTTAGAGACTTCGTTCTCGACTCTAGTTGGCCGTGTGACTTCCCATTGGTTGTAAGGGCTCACCGGTTCACAAGTTGTAACCTTTCTCTTTTGGGTAATAGAAAGGCGCATCGAGAAGCGGTTGCGACGCCCCGGAGACGTAGGCATTTTAAGCCGAACTCCGTTATCACTCCTTGTGTCAAATTTCTCTAAACTCTTTTACTTTATTTTATTTGCAATAATTAATTTACTTCGAATTTAGTGGTGCCTAAGGGACAACATAAGATACTTAAAGAAATCACCCGGAAAGGGTGTATTGATGAAAAACAATAAATCTAATGATGTGTGTGGCTATTCCGATGCAGATTGGGCCGGAAGCTTTGATAGAAAATCAACAACCGGCTATTGCACATTTGTAGGCGGAAACTTAGTCACATGGAAAAGCAAGAAGCAAAATGTCGTGGCACGATCAAGTGCGGAAGCGGAATATCGTGCCATGGCATCCACCGCAAGTGAACTCACGTGGATTAAACAATTGCTTGAAGAGTTGAACTTTAAAATTGACAAGCCAATGAAGATGTTTTGTGATAACAATGCGGCAAAGCACATTGCTTCAAATGCCGTATTTCATGAAAGAACAAAACATATTGAAATTGATTGTCATTTCATAAGAGAGAAAGTACAAGCAAAGGAGATTGAAACCCCTTATGTGAAGAGTCAAGACCAACTAGCCGATATCTTCACTAAGGGACTAATTCCGAGAATATTTGAAGAAATAACAAGCAAGCTAGGATTAATTGACATTTATAATCCTAGCTTGAGGGGGAGTGTTGAAGAATAAAGTAAATTAGAAGGGTAAAATTGTAATTTAGAATAGTTAGAAATGAACCGTTGGAATGTCAACGGTAAAATAGAGAGAAAGGTATATGTACCCCTGTATATGTATATGCTTAGAAGATATAACAAAAATATCAATAGAGAAAAAAGATATATCAAATACAAAAATTCATAATTCTCCTTTCTGTCTTCTCTGTCTCATACTTCCGCTAAAACTTTCACCCTTCTCAGATTTACTCTTTTATTTGTCTGATGAATTTGGTTTTAGGGACATTTTGGTCATGAGCTTCAGAGCAATTGGTTTTTAACCCTCATGAATATTTGACAAGGTTTATAGAAGGTGATACTGTGCAGATAAACTCCCTGACAAGTTTATATGAATATAAAAGTTTTGACTTTCTGAGGGATCTCTTTGCTAATTTGACTTTCTAACGAGTTTGCTAAGAATTTTTGTGATTGGGTTTTGCTTGTTTATTTACTATTCTTTTTCAGAGCTGGCCTAATTTTTGTTTCTAGCCAGTGACACTGTACCAGTATACTCAGGCAGTACTAAAAAAAATAATCTTTAACTTTCTTGTGGTTTGGATAAATTATACTAGGGCAGTACGCAAGATAATAATCTTTTTTAATTCTACCAATATACTCGGCCGAAATAATATAACAATTTAATTCTACATTAAACTATATTAAATTCATCTACATTACACGAATTTCTAACTCATACGAAAATTTTAACAAATATGAAATAATTTATACACCAAATTCACAGCTTCTACTGAGACCAAATTCATAGTTCGATCTCAGCATTTTTCAGATTTTCTGCGGTCAGCACATGCTGCTGCAACTTTCGAAAACTTTCCACATTTATTCCGTCTCATCTGTTTGATCGAAAAAAACAGTTTCCAATAATTTGATTTTTAAATTTCTAAAAATAAAAATGCCCCAGTTGGTTGTCTTACGAAATCTGGAATGTTTTATTTCACTGAAATTTATTCGAGTTCCTAAATGAAAGGAAATTATATTATACTTTGACAGTCTGTTCAATAACTATGAAAATTGACCAGTTTTTATGTAGCACTAACTTAGTGAAATAGAATTCATAACCGTCTTTAGAATTTTCATGTAAAACTGGAATACTATTCAAATCCAAATTTCATTTCCATCCAAGGCTTTTACCAGTAATGTGGTTCCAATAATGTATATAGTTTGATTGAAACAATTACAATATTGACCATGCTTATAGTATCAGTTGATCCATTAAAAATCTTGAAGTGCCTTATTTCATTTTGGAATCATGGTACGAACAAATACTCAAGTAACAGTTCAACAAAAAGTAAAATTGCAAACTCAAATTAATATAAATTGCAAGAGTTGCATAATTGTTGTTATCACACACAAAACATTATGCTATCAAGCACCAAAATGTACATAGATTTGTACTCATTCTAGCATAACAATTACTCTAGATATGTTACCAAAATGTACACATATTTGACACCAAAATGTACACCAAAAACTATGTAAAATTAGCCACTCTATTTCTCTTGACCTGTAAAGTAAAGAACAAAGAAATTATGAATAGTTTCAAAGAATTAAGTTTTGTGATAAACAAAAATATCTTATATATCATACCAGCCAAACTATATGGTGTAGCTGGCATTCGGGAATCTAGAAGACTGGAGTTTGTAGTGCTAAGAGCATGCATTGCAGTAAGAAGTTGGGTCGAATATCCAAAAGAATGTGTTTCCTGCATAATAAATTAAACTATGTAAATACTAAATACATTTATATTCTTACAAGTTAGACGGCTGAAATTTAAAATATAATGGAGCATTTTAATCCTATTTTATTTTTTGTGCACTTTGCAATTATGTAATCAAGCTCAAAATGTAATTAAATACCACAGCCCTCTAACACACAAACGAATAGGTACAATATCACTGTCAGCCAACAAATTAAATTGAATTAAGTTACTCTAAACTTAAATTACTCCAAACTTAAATAGGTACAGTACCACCTTTGCAATTATGATTAAGTTACTCCAAACTTAAATTCGATAATTAAAACTGATTAATGTGCATAATTGCAATAAAAATGTGCATAATTGTGCATACTGTTAATCCAAAGTTTGCATTCGGCGATATCTCTGTAGACCTCGGATTCGATAGATCAGTGGATTGACCTGTAAAATGATGTATAAAAAGATCTTAATAGCATTACTACAACATATTAAGAGAATTGTGAATCTATATAGCTCCTAACCTATTTTTCTTTTTTTCTTGTTTGTTTCAAGACAACTTGGGTATCGACGACGTCCTCGCTCGCTGTCTTTTTTTCTTATACCGGTCGGCTTTTTAGATGTTGCTTCCAAAGTGATATTGGATGCCTTATTTCTTGGTTTCATTTGATTGTCATCTATTTGGTCACTTCGACATTCTTCGGAAATGAGCTCCTCCACCTTAGACATGACTTCTCTCGCCATTCCAAGAACATATATATATGCTTTTTCACTATGTGATGCTGTAGAAAAAAGGCCATTGAATGTCCTCATCAAAAAACTATAACGCCTTGTCATGTGAACTTCAGATTCGATCTCAGTGTTTGGAAGAGATATCCTTTTGCCAGTCTTCGCATTCTTATGCCATCTTTTTAAAAAGTACTTTTCAGGAAGCCGCTTGATGTTCATAAAATCCAAAGCCTTTATGACATGACAACATTGGATCCCCATAAACTCAAACTTGAGGCAAGTGCAAGTCATGTCATCAATTGAAAGGTCATGTCGTACAATGCGCTCTCGACACCCATTTGTCACAATGTACTCGTGTACATTCTCTCTTTGGCCGTTGTCTTTTATTGAGCAATCAAGAAAGCATCCATATTCATCTTCAAACACTTTGTAGACACTTGGAGTGTAAATAAGTGAAGCTTGTTTGAGCATTTCTGAAAATGGAACTTTAGGGCTGCCTTGACTTGCTCTAGCATCTGCCACTAACTCTGCATGGCGTCGGTCTTCTAAAAGTCTCTCCCAATGATTAAAGAAGTCTAGCAGTTTTGTCTGACTATCCAAATATCTCTTAATAACACTATTAATGCTCTCACTTCTTTGAGTTGACTTCATATCAGCACAAAAAACTTGTCGACCATACACAAGCGCCCACTTTTCTCGAATTTTGAATAAATCAGCCAACCATTTGTTATTGGATAAATCATACTTGCTAAGCATCTCTTCCCATGCACGCACAAAGTCTTCCTCATCTTCACAATCATACACACAATGGCTGAAATCATGCTTGAAAGATGTAGAGCCGCTAAATACTTGACTCAAATTCTTAGCAGCATTTTGATACATGTGCCAAACACACAAACGATGAGTAGTGTTAGGCAGAACATTCTTTATTGCTTTACTCATGGCAAAGTCTTGATCAGTCAAAATTACCTAAAATATTGTTAAACTAATTAGATAGAAGAAATATATTAAGTAATCACATAAACATAACTAAATTATATAAAAGTAATTTATAACATCACCTTGGGAGCTTTTCCACCTGTAGCTTTCAATAAAGCACAAAACAACCACTCAAACGAAGGAGCAGTCTCATCATAGAGCAAAGCGGCACCAAATATGACAGTTTGTTTGTGATGGTTAACGCCTACGAAAATAGCAAAAGGTCTACCATAATCATTTGTTTTATAAGTACTATCAAAACAAATGACATCACCAAAATATTCGTAGTCCAATAACGATCTTCCATCAGCCCAAAAGATGTTAGTAATTTGATCATCTTTATCAAGTTGAATCGCATGATAGAAAGATGGATCTTCTTTTTGACGGTCTTGAAGATATTGCATTAGTGCCCCAGCATCTCCTAATGCTATAGCACTCTCTCTTTTTGTTCTCAAGTAGTTTTTGTAGTCGTCTGGAATGAAAGTAAGATTACGCCGCCCTCCAGCTTGTTTGGCTAAAAGATCGTATGTTGCTTTTGGTTTAATACCAGCAGCATCAGCCAAATCTGTCATTGCCTTTTGTGCCTTGCTTATGCTTCTATGAGACTTCAACATTTTTGCTTTGGTTGGAGTTGAGGTGGCATGATTATGGTTTGAAACAAAAGAAGTAACCATGTAAACTCCCTTACTGCAAATATTAATTTTCATATGTGCGGCACATCCAATTCTTATCTCCTTCTTAGTAAATCTTGGTGGAGCTTTAGTTGGCGATCTTACTCTAGAGTTGCCTTCTCTGTTACATGTAAAGCATTTCATAGTAATAACATTGGACTTGTTCTTCCTATCAAGATTTTTTCGCACACTAAATCCAACTTGTAAAGCATAGGCATTATAGAAATGATATGCCTCTTCTACTGATGCAAATTCCATTCCAATTGTAGGTATCAAAGATTCTGGCAATTGATTGTCATCAAAATTACCATCTTCAATATTGTTTGACACATTTTCTAGCAAGAAGAACATTATAAGTGCTATGTTAATTAAATCTAAGCAATTCCTCTAACAAAATGATAGGTCACGAATTAATTAAGTATCAATGAATACTAACCATGAGAAGAGATTGTCGGCTGATCGAGTTGTAGGTTTGGTAGTGATTGTGAATTTGGCTCCATGGTTGTGAATCCTTCAGACCTAAATTATCCAAAAATATTACAAGTGTAAGAGAACCAATTTCATTGACCATTCATCTTTCCTGAATTATACACACAGAAAGGGTAAAATGGGTACTTTATAAATTTAAAATAAGCTTTAATAGAAGAGTGAATAAATTGGGTAACTTTGTGAGTTTTTGAAATTTAGAAGGGTAAATATGATATTATGAATTTTAGAGGGGGATATACGTAATTTCGAGATTTTTGAGAGTTATACATGGAAGCTCCCCAAAAAAAGAATTATCACATAAACATGTTAGTATTCAGTGACTATGAGCAGTCTGACTCAGCTAGGACGCATATAGTAAGCATTTCTGCGCTGTACAGTTCTATCATAGTGATAAAATATCCTTTATCAAGGACAAAGTGTTCATTGTGTTGCCATCCTTAAAATGTTTGCATTATCCTTAATTTTCATATAATTGAGATTTTATGTAATCTTATTAGTAAGGGTCTGCATCTCACTTAATGTACTTCTATCTTTCAATAATATGGAGAATGCATTTGGCAATACTTATAATTATTTTCTTCATTAACATTCTGAACTGTACAGCATTCCTCTCTTAAAAGATATTAGCTTGTCTGATTGAATACAGGCAGACTCAAAAGGCGAAAAGGCGCAGCCAGCAGCTAGACTTGTAGCTCATAAGAAATATCAGAAAATCAAAGTTCAAAAGGAGAGAAGCATAAGAAACAGGTCCATTTCTAGGTCATGAGGTATGTACCTTTGCAAGCGATAACCTGACCCTGAGTCGCGCGGTGCGAGAGAGAGAAGCGACACGGAGTTGCACGCGAGCACGAGAGAGTCGGCGGAGCAGAGTTGCGCGCATGAGAGGAAGTAGGCGACGGGCGAAGCGACTGGGAGAAAGAGCGAAATAGAACTGGCGTATAGAGCAAATGGATTTCTTTGATTTATCGGGTCCGACTGGGAAAAAATGAAATTCGATTAGAAATACCGTCAATTTTCGCAATTACAATCCTACGGTAGATCTGCCCATCGGAACCAAACTAGGTCCGATGGGATCGGACCTACACTGATTCCATCAATGTATCATAAGTGAATTAATGAATTCAAAAATAAGTCAGTTTTCTATTCATGATTTTAATATTTCTAGTCACCATGAAAAAAATTCAAGATTCAAAAGAAAGATAACTCATCTAATGAAAATAAAAATGAGAATGAGGCGAAATAAAATATGAAAGAAGTACTAAAATAAATATTAAAATGGAAAAAGATGTTGTCATCTGACAATATATATAATGAAAAGAAAAATTAAAATTAAACAGAACTAGATATATTGGTACGTTCTTTGAGATAATTCAATTTTTTTTTTTTTTGAGAAAGTAAGGAGGGTCAAGCTCTCATTTTATTTCATTGATGAGATAATTCAAGTTTTGAAATATGTATCCTCCGAATTTTTGAAGTGTGAATCTTATAAATTAATATTAATCATTTCCATTGATGATAATTTTTTAACATGAAATTAATATTAATCATTTCCACACCACAAATTCGGCCAAGATTTCTAATTCCATTATCAGGAATCAAATTTTGTAGTAATAAATATTTTAAATTCAATGAAAACCAATTTTGATGCGCCATCTTATGCGATATTCAGAAATGAGGACCGGACCGGACCGGACCACGGGAAAATGAGAAAGGGGCCAAAGGGCAGATCAGTAATTCTGTAAGACACACATAGGTCTGTGTAATGGATCAAAATTTTTGTTTTTGAAGTTCAAATAATCGATTCGAACAGTTCAATATAATCTTCGTATGAAATATACTCAGAGATTAAATTTTACATTTTGTTTAGAATTATTTTACTTTATTTAAAATAAGTAAAAAAATAACTTGATCTAAATATTTTAGACCATCAAGAATAGTAATTTTCTATCTATTTAAAAAAATAGTTAAAAAAGGTTAAAAGTAAGTAATGGGCCAAGCTATGGTCCTGTTATTGGGCCGAGGTCTAATTGGTATAAATATCAGGCCGGAGAAAGATCCGACCCGATAGGTTAATTTATGATCTGTGCAACAGCAGCCAACAGAAGCGCTGTTTTCAGTTTTCCCAGTCAAATTGAAAAGTTCCCGCGCGAGATTTTCACGAAAATTGGGAAATTGTCTACCCGCCATCCCAAATTCTTCCTGATTAGACAAAAACTTGGAGAGCGAAACGAAAATTCATCTTGAAAATTTAAAAAGCTTACATCAAATTCAAAATTTCCCTCTCCCTCTCTATTTTTGGCTCCTCTTTCTTTCCAATTCGGTCTTCCTTTTAGCAGCCGTATCCCAATTCATCTCTCCGCTCTATCTCTCTCTCTCTCTCTCTCTCCTCTCACCAGTCACCACACACAAACCTCCTTCTCCAATGGCGCAAAATCTCCGCGAGTTACCACCGTCAAAGAGATTCAAGATCCTCAGTTCAGTACAGATTCCTCGGCCACCAAACGCAACCAATGAAGACGACCAAAAGTCTCTCCCTGTCAAGAAACGCGCTGAAATTCGGAACAGCTCTTCTACCTCTGCTTGCCTCCCTGCCAAGAAACGGGTCTGGGAACCGCACCCGTTATCTCCAACCAAATCCGAAACCCAGGCACAAGATGCAGATTCACTCGTTGAAGAGAAAGGGCGAATCAGAGATGGAGATGCAAGCATTGGAATTCCAGTGAAGAAGCGGGTATGGGCTCCGCGCCTGTTATCTCCAACCAAAACTGAAATCCAGGCCCCCAACACAGATCCAAAACATGCTGACATGGAAGGCCAAATCAAAGGCGGCGAAGAAACTAATCGACTTCCAGCAAAGAAGCGGGTATGGATTGAGCACCCGTTAACTCCAGCCTTACTCGACACCCAAGAGGAACTTCCAAATCTAAGGTCTGTCCAAGAGAAATATCAAATCAACCATCCGAAAGAAGGGAAGGAAATTCATGGGTTCCCAGCCAAGAAGGGAGTATTGGCTCCAAAACCATTATCGGCAATCTCAGCAATCCAAGAAGTCACAGAGAGGAAGCGGGCATGGATGGAGCACCCGTTAAGTCCAGCTGAAAAGCGGGTCGGGGCTCCAAAGAACCGGGTATGTGCTGTGCATCCGTTGTCTCCAATTACAGAAGAGAAAGAACAACCTGAATATCAAACAATAAAATCAAATGAAATTTGTTCAGTTCTGGCGAAGAGGCGGATTTGGGCCCCAGAACCATTGGCTCCCACCAAAAGCCAAATTGAACAGGATACCGATCCAAAACCCATTAAACTTAGAACTGAAAATGAACTCCAAATCAAGGATGAAAATAAAATCCGTGAAGTCCCATTGAAGCAGGTATGTGCTATGCACCCATTATCTCCTGCCAAAACTGAAACCCAAATTGAAGAAGAGATTGATGATGGGGTACTTTGTGCGGTCTGTCAGAGCACAGATGGTGACCCTTCTGATCCGATTGTATTCTGTGATGGTTGTGATTTAATGGTGCATGCTTCCTGTTATGGCAACCCTCTGATCAAATCGATACCAGAGGGGGATTGGTTCTGTTCAGCTTGTTCCTCAAAACTCCCCCAAAAAGAAAAAAAGTGCTGTCTTTGCCCTGTAAAAGGAGGAGCCTTGAAGCCAACAGTCAATGACAAGTGGGCCCATGTCATGTGTGCATTGCTAGTACCAGAGGTGTTCTTTCAGGACCCTGAGGGAAGAGACGGGATTGACTGCTCGAGGGTCCCACATAAACGGTGGCAGAAGGATTGCTTTATTTGTGGGAAAAATAATGGTTGTGCCCTCGATTGTGCTGAGAGTAAATGCAAATTAGGGTTCCATGTATCCTGCGGGCTTGAAGAGGGCTTGTGCATTGAGTATAAAGAAGGAAAAGGAGGAGACATTGTGGCTGGATTTTGTACTGAGCACACAAAGCTTTGGGAAAAGGTAATTTATTTGAAAATTTTTATTAGCTGTTTTGAAATTACCTTTTGCTTTGCTTGTTTGATTTTTTTTTATTTTTTTATTGTTTTCTTTGCAGCAACAATTGACAGGGAAATTCAAGATTGTTTCAACGGATTAAGATCCCAAAAGGAAAACAGTAAAAGATTTTGCAACTTATGGCATCAAAAGTTGGGGTATTGCAACCTTCATTTTAAGTTTTCTTAAATTTAAGTTGGAAATTTGGTATAGCTTATTCAGGGGTCATGTTTTTAGAGAGGGTCCATGATATTATTAGGATTGTATGGGTTATAAGCAATATTTATTGTACTAATCTTTGTTCAGTTATTGATCTCTCCAGGGTTTCTGACTATGTTATTATCATGTGTTTTGTATATCTGGTTATTTTCTTTTCTTTATGTATGTTTAATTTGAAGCTGCTTGTTTTCATGGGCCATTGATTTTTGGAATCTAAAATTCCTCTAGCAAATGAACTTGTAAAATGTTCAACTTATTATGTGAAGTATTACCACAAACTTATTATTTTGATTTGTCTGATCAGTCTAGTATACTGTTCTGCATGTTTGGTTATGTTTTAAAACCTGTTTTTAGGTTGTAGCTGAAATAGTAGTTGGTACCGGGATACTGGTACTGAAGTAGGGATCAAGGAGTAGAGTAGATTGGCATTTAGAGTAGTCAATTGATATTGCAGTAAACTGGTAATTGTTGCCAGTAGGTTTGTTTAGTAATTTCACTTTTATGAGCCATATTCTGTTCAACTCTTTTAACTGTAGTTTAGACTGCTTTACAAATTATGATTTCAAAATCTTACAAGTTTAATTTAAACTTATTCTTATGGAATTGGAAGGAGTATTGCCTGAATGCTTCTCACTTCTCAGCTTTCAAATTGAACTTCTAAATTTGGTCAGAACAGTATTTTAAGGACTCTATTATTGCTGGAATCAGGCATAAACATGATTTTTGGGCAAAGCCTGGCCTTAAATATTGTATTTGAGACTAAAGGCTCAAGCAGTCAGGCGGTTAAATTTCATCTTTGAAATGACAGTCATTAAGATTTGGGATATATGGTTGTAAAACAAGAATAGCCAAATTAAGAATAGTTATTGTGTCTTATTAGCATAGTTAAATTTCAAAACTCTTAAGAATAGCCTATTCTAATAAGACAAAAACTTTGGATTTACTATTCTAGCTATTCTAATTCAACAAAACACCGAATAGGTTATTCTGAATAGCTTAAACCCAAAAATAGTCTATTCTCAATCCAACCAAACATACGCCAAAGATTCAAAAAAAATGTCACAAACTCATTTTTAATTTATATTGCAAAGTTGGACATCCAAATGTCAAATTCAAGATCTTCAAATCGTTGATCTTGTTCATTTTAAAAGTTAAAAATAAATGAACTTTTAAAATTTAAATTTTTTAAAAGTTTACTTTATGCTAGATTAAGATGACGTTTATTAAAATAAATTAATTATAGTTAACTATATTCATTATTATTTTACCGCTTGATCTAGTTTATAAAATGAATTAAAATAAATCATAAAGTTTTATGCACATGCATCTATTGTAATAAATATGATCAACGGTTTGGATTAGAATTTTTAAAATTTTAAATACGAATGCAAAAAAAAAAATTGTAATATTTTGTAACACTAAAAATTTGTGGCACCAGAATCCTCCAAGATTTATTATCTTTCTTATATCCGTTTCTTCCATCTCTCAAAAATGATCCAAATGAGTCACCTTTTACTCATGTATTACTGTTTAGCTGAAATTCCTGAAATCCAGAATCCAGCTGTTGAACTGTTTTGAGATACGTGCACAAAAAACCAGTTGTTTCGAGATGCGTGCACAAAAAAAATTGAACGGCTGGATTCGAAATTTCAAGAATTCCAGGGATACTGTTCATGTATCTCGGATTTCAGCTGATTTGAATCCAATTTTTATTGCAACAATGTGTTCCTTTTTTTTTTTTTTCCTGCAATTAGTCTTAGCAGAAATTCAATCACAATCCTTATTAACCTTTGAAATTCAACTCTGAAGAAAAAAGAAATGCTAGTTGCCACCCATGATGTACAAATTTTAAAATAGGCACAAGTATCTAAAATAAGACATGCTAACCTTGCTTCTAAACTAATCACTTAATCAGCCAATCAACATTGCTTCTTTGGCATTTACAATGACACCACGGCCAGTCGGCCACATGGTCTCTCCGGGCCCACTTCCTCTTATCTGAATAAATGGACCCACTTCTTTCTATTTTTATAGTATCTATGTTTTTCAGCACTAATTTCAATCTCTTCACTGTCTCCAGATTGAGAACGGAGTAGGTCCGATGCCCATCGGACCTACTTTTAGGTTCAACGAGCATGATAACTGTCTGATCTAATTTAAAATTTGTGTGCACGAAAATTGAAACAGACACACACGATATTTAAAGCATTTCACACGAATCTTAAAACAAATCGACGGTGATTAAATCCATCGAATCAAAGTAGGTCCGATGCCCATCGGACCTACTCTCAAGTGCTCCAGATTTGGTCAAGCTGGAGAGTCTGTAACTCTATAGGAGATTTTTTTTTTTAGAAATTAAAAATTTAATTCTTCAGCAAAGAGAATTATTATTTTTCTTAAAAATATTATATGAAACCGCACCATTGGTGAGTTCCATTACGTGCAAGTTTCAAACGTTAAATCATATTTTGACCACAAATTTGTCTGTAAACTGTTAAGACCGTATAAATCATTGGTGCGGTTCTATCAACATGTTCTTGTTGGAACTGCACCAACCCATCTATTGTACTTATCAAATTAAGTTGTGTGCTAATCAGCCTATAGACAACAAAGGTTTACAAACTAGATATATTAATTAACCTCAATTAAGTGTTAGTTTATCAAAATGGAAGCTAAAGATGAATAAAGAACGAAGCAAAGAACCAATGACTTAAACTTCTCGGTTCCGTACTTGAGCATTTGCTCTCTTTTTGTACAACATAAATGGTAATAGAGGAGGGATCCACTTACAATATTTGTAAGTTATAACATCTTACAACAATTCAGTTTTGTGATTTTTAAAGTCCAAACAGTCAATTCAAACCGTTCAACATGATATCTATATTAAAATGTGCTTGGAGATAAAATTTTACATTTTTTTGAATTTTTTTACAATTTATTAAATATTTTAAAGAACTGTTGTTTTTCAGTGGTCTATAATTGTCTAAAAACAACCGTTTTGTAAAATATTTAATAAATAGTAAAAAATAAAAAATAAATGTAAAATTTTATCTCCAATCACATTTTAATATAGAGATTATGTTGAATGGTTTGGATCGACTGTTTGAACTTTAAAAATCACAAAATTAAATTATTGTAAGATGTTGTAACTTATAAATATATATTGTAAGTGGATCCCTCCTCGTCTTTGACTAAAATGTCCTCGCTTATTTTGTTTATATTAAAAATAGGTTGCTTTTGTTAAATTTCCAATCACTTTAGGATAAGTTTCGCTTGATATGTCAATAAAAAAAAAAATTTCTTTTCTGAAAATTTGATTTTTTAAATTTCTAAGAAGAAAAAAAATCTTGTACTACAAACATCCTTTATTGTGTTTCACCTTTTCTCATTTTATTTGTTTCTTAGCTTTCAGGCCAAACAATCAATTGCTTTGTTTATATTTTCCAAAGTTAATGGTATGTCTCTGTCATTTTATCCTCTGGTTCAAGTAAGAAGCTTTATATGTTGCCTTTTTACAATTTTACCAAGTGTAATAAATAAATAGCAATGAAAAGGGAGCCTACAATTTTAAGCAAAGCGCTGATTAGTCCCTGCTATAGTTTTAAATTTAAAATTTTGTGATTTAAATAGTCGTTTGAGTCGTTTATTTCGATCTATATATTAAAAATTTATAGGAAATCGAATTTACATTTCTTTAAGATTGTTTGGTATTTTCTTAGACATGGAAAAATGATATACAATTCTAAACAATTCAATAGTAATGATTTTTTTCTCTTTCTGAGTCTGGCTAGTATGACATCAGTGTCATTTCAGCCGTTCAAACTGATCTATTTCATTAGTTGTGAGTTTACATGCAAAATTTATAATTTTTTGAATTTATGTAGTATCAAGTCAAGCGGTCAAATGTGTGAGTTTTTAAGTTAATTTTAATGCATTCATTTTTCAATATTTTTGACCGCTTGATTTGATACTAAAATAACTAGAAAATATATAATTTGTGCATGTAAACGCATCACTTGTAAAGTAAATCGGTTTGAACGGTTTGGATTAGTCGTTTGAAGTATATCCAATCAATTTTGTAGTTGGTGTCATATGACACCCATGTCATATTAGCCAGACTCTTCTTTTCTTATAAAAAGTAGTTAATTTAAAAATAAAATATATTATAAAATTTGATTTCTTTTTCTAAATTTTAATTTGTATATTGAATTTAGTGCCCGAATCAACTATTTGAATCACATACCTCAAAATTTAGAACATTAAAACCAGCCTACTATTGATGTTATTTCCATAGACATTTATAAATATTCACAAATGTGTACACAAATTATTTTTATTAGTCAATATCAAAAAGAAATTTCTGTACAATATGTATATTTAATTATTTATTCATATTTGACATATATCAACCCAACAATTTACCTAAATTTACCTTAATACCTATGTTGGGCAGTCCTTCAAAAAATTTCACAGATTTAATTTTAACTCTAAAAAATATACAGAAATTTCGCATATTTTTGCTTTTCTCGGAGATTTGTCCTTGCTTGTATCTATTTTTGAACAAAAAAAAATGTTCTTTACCAAAGAAAACATCTTTTGAAAATAAATCAGCTGTTATTCGAAAGGAATAACTGGAACTGTTATTCCGATTCTAACCGTTCAAATTTGATCCATCGGCCTGGGCCTACTTTTGTCCGTTCTTGCCACAGATTTTTAACTGATGGCCATTTTCGCTTAAAGTGTATTTAGAATTTTTAGGAGGACTAGTGCGTGAAAGTTTATACCACCGCTTAATGACTGAATTTCTGTGGCCATACTGTTACTGAACCCGTATATTATTTCTTTTCACAGGACCTTTTATCTATTCGCTTCATTACACAACACAAAACAAGCCGCATAAGATCAGAAATGAGAAAAACCATAGCCAAGAAAAAAGGATTTCTCTTGAATTGTTGGTATGATTTGTTGCTCTGAATTAACGCTCGGTATTAGTACAGAGAAAACGACATTAGAGATTTCATCCTCTCTCTCTCAACTCTCCGTCTTTCTCGCTTATGCATTACAGCACAGGAGTAAGTGCTTTTTCTTCGAATTTATAGGATTTTTCCATTTACTAGCTAGTAGCAGCAGCTCAATCGTTGCTTTCCTTTCGTCAATTCGCTTTTTGTTTTTATTTGTGCTCTTCACGAACTTTCGAGTTCGATGGGAGTGGAGATCTGTTTTCAATCGTCTCTGGTAATTTGCAAACTGGGCCTTAAGTTAGGGCTTCTGATAATTCAGTACTTCTATTCTATAAATATTTTACTGGTATTTTCTTTAGAAATAGCTTGATTTAATTGCACACAGATCATGTCCGTCCTATATTTGAATTGCATTTTACTACAAATCTCGAAATTATAACTCTTGAATTGAAGGTAGATTATCGTTTGTTCTTTCTGGTATGTTCTTATGCATATCACGAGAGATATTTGTCTGGATAGAAACATGTAAAATCCCTTCGTAAATCTCGAAATTTTACATTTTTACTGGTATGTACTTATGCATGTCACGGGAGATATTTGTCTGGATAGAAACATGTAAAATCCCTTCGTAAATCTCGAAATTTTACATTTTTACTGGTATGTACTTATGCATGTCACGGGAGATATTTGTCTAGATAGAATTATGTAAAATTGAATAATTTTTTGCAATTCATGCACTGCCTCTTTCTGTAAATCTGTGTGTTTTTTTTTCTTTTACGCTTTTAATTTATGTTTTTAGTTACTGTGCCGTTTAGTTAACTCAATGCTCAATGCAGGAACAAATTAACTCAATTGTAGAATCAAGTACTGAACATTTGGAGTAATAGCTCTTGCATCAATGGTGCATGGTACATCCTTAATTCTTATTTCTTACTCCTACGACATGAAATTTTTTCAGTTGTATGTGTATTACAACACAGTAGGATCCATTTTAATTTTAACCTTTTTTTTTTTTTCTATTTGATCTGGTTAAGTTCTTATTTGATAATTTTTTATGGCTAGTAAATACAACTGTATTTCTACATTAGTATAAAAGAGGTTATGTTTGATTAAATTGTTAAAAGTTGAGTACATTGTATTGTTTCTGAGAAAAGTAAAAACCTTTCTTCTCTATATGATATTTGTGGTTCCAAATTATTGGTTGCTATATTTAGAAAATAAAAAAGTTCTCCATTGATTACATTGCAATCTAAAAACATACAATGCCCATGGTGAAATATATAGAAGGATCTGTTTTAATATGCAATTTGTTAATTTTGGAAGTTTTGTTGGATATAGGGAACATTTGCAACTGCAAGGACTGTGGAGATTATGCGCTAATCAAAGATGTAGAGGACCCACGGTTAACCAAGTTTGACCGGCCTCTCCCCTTTTTTGGCTGTGGCATTGGCTGGGGCGTGTGAGTAGTTTAAATAAATAAATAAATTTTATAGCATTTCTTTTTCGAAAATTTTCTGTACTGGTATGGTTTCAAGGTTTTCAGCCATTACCATTAACCCAATACTTCAGAATGGTGCTGTTCATGAGTATATAGCCTATGGATCAATTTTCCTTCCTTGGATTCTGGTCCCATATGTCTGCTTCTGATGCCACAAAAGTGATGGCACCTTAATGCCTTAGTTATTGTGGGATGTCCGGCCAAAATAAAATGGCCCAGATTACACCTTAATTCTGTGCAAATTATGGCATCATACTGCCGTCACTTCTGTGGCAGTGGATGTGGCGCCCTGGTACCAGTAAATCATCACCTATTCCATGTCAGAAACAGTACAGGTACCATTGTTGATTCTAGTAAGGTCATGAAGCAACCTGGAATTGAGGATTGCAAGTGTGGATTGGAACATTGTTCATGAACATGATACCTATGTTACTCTTCCATGAACCACAGTACTAGTTTGGTTTGAGTTTAGTCATGACCTGCTCTCCAGTACTTGCTTGGTTGGCATTTACACCTATTTATTACTAGAGGAGGGTTTAAAAACTTAAAATGCCTCATATTTTTCATGCCTCATTGTGCCTCACATCCTTATATCTGGTTTCTAAGTCCAAACAGTCGATCCGAACCAATCAACTTGATCTCCATATTAAAATGTGCTTGGGGACCAAAATTTATATGTTTTTTGGATAATTTTTTACTATTTTTTTAGATATGTACAAAATCAATTTGTACCTATCTAAGAAAATTGTAAAAAATATAAAATTTGGTCTCCAATCACATTTTTATATGGAGATTATGTTGATCGGTTCGGATAAACTGTTTGGACTTTGAAGGCATGAAAGACATGAGGCATTTTAACCCTACTCTTATTACTATTGTTATCAGTTTTACTATTTTTAATCTGCTTGAAGTTCTGATATAATTGCCCCAAAGAGCAATATTTTGTATACAAATGGGATTTTACCATGAACAGTCCATTATTTTATTTGGCCACTTTTATGTCTTTGGTTTTGCAACTCCACATGGCACTTATTCGCCTTGAGTGGCTAAACCTTAATTCAAATAGGACAACTAATTAATTGAATTTCTCTTTCTATGGTGGTGCAGATTTCTACTAGGGTTCTTGTGCCCAATAATATGGTATGCTGCTGCAGCAATGCATATTTGCAAGTACTATAACCGGGATCCGCGTGAACGTTCTGGTCTTACTGCTTGTTCAGTCATGGTAAATGTAATTTATAACACAAAAATGAGAAAAAGGAGAGAAGAGGAAATGTCACTTAGGCATTTCAATCTCTATTGATACAAATAGGTTTGTGCATTTATTAATCTGGACCAGGATTAATTTACTACCAGTTGTACCATAAATACCAGACATGGACCCTAATGGCACAAAGAGACAAACTGTGTAATAAAAATTTGCAGTGCAAAAGGATTATACTATGCATGACATCATTTGGAATATATTCAGAAATCCAGTATGAATCAGGAAAGCTAATTTTCTCTATGAATAGCATTAGTTTCTTCTCTTGTTGTAAAATATAAAACAATGCAATTTTAGTGATATTTTTTTTTATAAGGGGACCATTTATTACAATTGAGTACACATTTTGAAGAATGTTGATTGGTATTGTAGTTGCATGGCCCTGCAAACTAAAAAAAAAATGATAGAACCTTTACACTATTTTTATTTCTATTTGTGCCTTGATTGTGATATTTTGGTCTTCCAAATCACGCTTTCCCTCGGGACCAGTGTTTGTCCAGAATTGTTTTTAATGAGTATACTAATGGATATTTTCAACTGAAATAGTAGCATAAATAAAGAATCTGAGATTCATAAAACAATATATTTATTTTATTTTTTAAATATTTTGCAGGCAGTGCTATGTACAGTGGCCGTGCTAATCGTATTGGCTGTTGTTTTCATCAAATAATGAGCAGACTGTTAGATATCCCAAAATTGACCACCAAGAATTTTTTGAAGGACCTACGAAGAAGCATCTAATTGGCCCCACCATTATTGGTCCCAAGCACCCATTTTTTTATTAGTGTTGCCATTGTAAAATTCTGTTGTCTGCAAAATAGCATTTCTTGGCTTGTTTGGTCAATCTCATTTTTTTGTTCTGTTAAATGAAACTTAGAAGCGAGAAAGAATCCGTACGGAGCTAACAGATTTGGTCGACATGGGTTACTCCTATGCTGTATACTAACTACCAACTGCTTTTAGATAATTGTAGATAAACAAATTTTTAGTAAAGATCAAAAGAAATTGTTTTGCCCTGCTCAGTCATGCAGGTTTGCATGGCTTTAAGAAGCTTTGGCCATAGAAAGTTAAAGTTCAAAACACAGGAAACCATAATTATGAGAAACTATGGGAAACAATGGTTATACATACCGTCATGTTGGTGCACAACATATTATTTTCCTAGGAAGAATCTGATTACACAGGTTTAGAAATGCATAAAATATGGACCACAACTATCACAGCAAAATATTACCCCTTACAGTTGCAGGGATACTCTTGACCTGAAAGAATTCTTTCTCAGGGATTGCAAGTGGATAATGGGGCAGGGCAATACAATCAAGGCTGTAGGCCAACCGTAGTTCACAGTTGACACAGTGGGATTCAGGAAAAATAATACAAACACACAGGGAAAGAGATCTCAAAATTACAGAGCTCTATGATACACAAAGCAACCAGTGGGATACAAACAAGCTTTAATGAATCATTCTTCTTGTCAGAATGCCAGAGCAGATAAGATGCATCCTGACATCAGTGCCAAAATCAATTAACAATCCCTACCTCCAGGACCACCTCATTTGCCAGAATGCCAGAGCAAATAAGATGCATCCTCATTTGGTCTCTGGCAAAAGATGGAAGCTGTAAAACTTAGTTTTTCTAATGAATACGTTTAATTGATTAAGATGGAATTTTATATTTTTATATTTTTGTATCTAATGAGCTGTAAAATTTTAGGCAAGTTAAAACTTGAAATCAACATACTATAAATTTTTATAATAATTCTGGCACGCCACATAAATTTTTTGACAATTCTAAATCAGATTAAAGATAATCCTGAATTATTAGAAACCATTGGAATAGTCTATTCATGAGCAGATCGTCCCACAGAGACAGCTGTAATTGACTTAAGGCAAATACTGATACATACACATCAGAAACTATTACAATAAAATGTCCTGAAGAATCCCCAAATCAGGAATTGAAACACATTGATAAACTCTCAGTGAACACCAATCAGAAAATCTGGACATTTAATACTATCTAATATGGACCTGACATTTGGGGCCTGCCTAGAAGCCATACCCACACAGTGTGCACTCAACAGAATAACCAGAATTCCTATTGTCCTAATTGATGAATCATTGGACAATTCAAGCAAGGTAGGACTAGGCCTAGCAATCTATGATGAAAGGGGTGACCTGTACCTGTACCTGGCGAGATCAGAGACAACACAGCCGATATATTTCATGCGGAATCAAGCCCATGCGACCTGGCAATCCAGATGATCAATGAGCTTGGCATCCCGAAACAAGTGGCAATCTACACAGATTGCTCAGCCCTGGTTAAAGTCCTGAGATCAAACAAGGCTGATCAATCTCAAATTTGGCAAGCACAGCAAGTAGCCAAGTGCCTTTGGGGAGTCGTAAGCTCAGATCAAATTAGGATGAGAAGTGCAAATAGGGTGCTACTTCAAGGACCAAATAGTTGGCAAACCTAGCGAGTAGGACAAGTAGGCAATTTTGTGGGCATCCAACAAATGAATTAGCTCAAGTTGGAACAGAGGTTGGATTAATTCATCATTTAGATGCGCATTTTACATTTCAGCCCCCATAGTCTTTTTACATCTAATTTAGACTTTCCTTCTACTTGCAAACTGTTACTTCTAGTTTTTAATTTTTCTTCATGTTTTAGTTTAGATGTAGTGGTTGACTTAATCATTTTATCTATCCATGTAAGGCTCTGATGTAATGACAACTATTTCCTGTCAAAAAATAGCCTACGGGTTCCTCTCAAAAACATAATAAATAAATAATAATAATAAAAACAAACGTTCATCTGAGATTCTTAGTGACCAAATCACATATGAAACAGAAACCTTCCCAAACCATGCTCATCAAAATTAAAAAAGAATGTCCAATATCTCACAGGATGATTGATATAAAACAAAAAATAAATGTTGCCAACTCTTAAGAGTTTTAAATGTCAAGACATGAAAAACAGTATATCAAGGCTGCCAAAATCATTTCCTAATATACAAAACGAATAATATGTCAAAGACTGCCAAATACAACTTTTGGGCTAATCCTCCTATTTGGACAAGAAGCTGAGATTTAACAACCATTTATCATAACCAAACAATCTACCAAGCTATACTAAGTCTCTGAAGAAAATTCAGCAAAGTACACACCTAACGAATCCAAAGATACAATACCCTAATCAATGTTTCAAGGCCCCAATAAATACTAGGCCAAACATAAACAACTTTTTATAATTCAGTTCCAGATGAGCACAAAAAAATAGCTGGGATAAAACAATCTGATAAATGCAGATTTAACCCATCTTATTGTAATTAGGAAAATAAAAAAAAAAAAAAACAAAGAGAAAATGCAAGTACCAATCAACCAAGACCACAACCTGCCACTAGAGAAGGCACAATTTGCTGCGCCGACCTGGGCAGCCAGTGCAATTTTACCCTTTTTAAGCCCCCCCTCCCCGCAACCACAAAACAACCCCTGGCAAACCTCTCATCTATCAAAGACTCTCTCCAATAGGGGTCTTGTTGAAGAATGTCTATATTACATAATTTTACACAACTAAAGGCTCTTTTACGGCTATCACAGAATGAGAATAATTCTTAGTTTTCTTTTCTTAGGCTAAGGCGGAGAAAGACGGGCAGGGAACCTGACTAGAAAAAAGACCAGGCACATTCCACACAGACAGCCACACAAAAGGGTGCATGCATTGAGAAAAGGACGAACAAATAATACAGAAGGTTGAGACAGCGAACGAGACACGGAGCTAAATTAAGGTGACATTCTTTCATACTTCTCTGCAGACCCTCCATTTGAGGCGATCTCCATCTCTGTTGGCCCTGGTGTTTTTATAACAAAATGAAGAAAATCAATTGAAAGAACAAAATACACTACAATTTATCAGAAAATATACACATAACTGAGGTTTAAACAATAACAAGTTCACATTTACACTGCCAGTCAGGCGGGATACTTAACATCTAACAAGTTCATTGTATCGCATTGCATCCTTAAAGTAACTCAAATTTAATTAGTAGAAGGAAAATGCATAAATGTATACCTACCACATATTGAACCAATTGAAGGCCGAGTCAGTGAAGAGCTCCTTTGCATGTCTGAATGTCAGTTAATTTAAGAAAATGTACATATTAATTGAATGAAATAGGTGAGACAAAAACATATTGATTTAAACTAGTATGGGAAGGACTTTATGCAAGGATCCTACACCTGATTTGGGCAATATACTGACCATTTGATATAGTCGTTCCAATATAGTTCCAGTATGCTGTGACTCGTATCACACAGGAACCAAATATCATCATTACTTTGTTTTCTGTTTTTGGTGTTTTAGCATGTTGTTCAAATGTTGAAATCAAGGAAACAACATTATATTTAAGTACCATGTAATATAACCCGAAAAAAATTTAGTTGTATCGGTCAGGTACTGCACAACTCACTTCCTGTGTAACTAAGGTTTAGGTATTAAAAAATAAAAGAATTACCAGATTGGTACAAGCCTTTGATGGCATCAAAGTTCTTGTATGTATATCCCACAAAACTTAGATCTTTGGAGGTCAGTAGCTGTCAAAACGTAATAAGCATATACATATTAGCCCCTAAATTATGCTATGTTCTGCTAATCAACTTTACATTGAAAAGACAACTTTATTCAACAGTATCAGAACAAACAAAAGAAAGAACCAGATAGCACATGCCCATATTAGTTGCAGCTTGTTAATGGTTTGGGGTTTCTTCTAGGTACCCTTAACTCTGGCTATCTAACCAATACTGTTATTGTTCAATTAAAGGGATTCAACAATGCAAAGGCTACCTTTCGTGAAGGCCCAGAGCCAGTTCGCATTGGAGTAGGTGGGTCCACCTACAGTGCAAAATGAAAATCAAAGCAAAATTAGGAAATAAATTTTAATAAAAGTAACAATAAAAATCAAGTCTTATAAAAAAAAATCAAGAGTATAAAAAAATACCTCTTCAAACTTTTGGAAATTGCGAGTGTCAAGTTCACTAGTTACTTGAGGTTTAAATGCAGCATCCATTTCATACAGCTTGTCCCAAGGAACATGCCTAAACCAGGGATGTGCCTTTCAGAAGAAAAAAATTAAAGAAAATTAGATAAAGATGAGTATTGGCTAGGATATATTACATGTTAAAGAGTTCATCATTGTTATAAAGCTACCTTAATTTGCTCAACCCCAGCCCGGTGTTCTGCATCACAAAGTAATCTAGTCATGAGATCAATTGCATCTACAGATAGTTGGGTATCTTCAGGAAACTTCAAATGATTTCTCCAGTGAACAATCTGAATTATTAAATTGAAAAGGAAAAATGTAAGGAATCATACTAAGGCAGTTAAAAATTGTAAGGAAATATAATACCAAGGTGTTTAAAATTGAATACATTATTTGATAGTCCCTATGTAGCATGCTCTAGATATAGCTACTTTACAATTAACCAAGGGCTTATGAACCAACTCACAAGATGGCGGTATGTCATGCAATTTGAGTGCTTTTGATTGAGAAACGGAACGTAAAATACAGCTTTTTTATGGAAATGAAACCCTCCCGTTTTTTTATTACTATCTACCTTGGTTTTGTGACTCCGGTTGGGTTTCATTTCTAGCCTACCCCAACTTGTTGAATTCGCATCCTCTGAGATATCTCAAACTTTTGAGTGTTTTTTTTTGGAAAATCTCAACCATTCAAATACGTTCTGCACGTATCTCAAAGCACAAATAATACTGGCCCATGCGCTATCCCCGAATAGGCACCAGACACATCGGTCACGCAAAAATTGAGATATCTCAGAGGATATGCACTCAACTTGTTTGGGACTAAAGGCTTAGTTGTTGTTGTTGGAAACGGGCCAGAACTCAAAAGTAGAAGCCTTTAGTAAGCTTATGCCCAGGCTGAAGTTCTTAAAACTGATAGACCCAAGATCAAGCTGGTGAAAAGATATTTACTAACCTTTCGACATGTAGTTATGGGATCATCCGAATAAAACGGAGGGTAGCCAATAAGCATCTCGTACATTATTGCACCCAAAGACCACCTGCCAAAAATGTAAAAGCAACGAATAAATAATAATGTGCAAAAATCTATGGTTACAGATCATGAGAAAAATACAAAGAAACCTGATATCAAACCAGAGACAAATATATCAACAAGATTAGTCTAGCTCACTAACCAATCACACTCCATGCCATATCCTTTCTTCAGTAACACTTCTGGGGCAATATAATCAGGTGTCCCAACGGTCGAAAAAGCCTACATAACCAAAAAGTTTGAAAAAAATAGATTAAAAAACTCATCAAAGACATCAATGTGAATGGAAATAACAAAAGTAAAATATATAACTTCCTGGTAATGTCTGGATGGATATTTTGTACTTGGAAAGAAAATACATGCACAGAAAATATTCATACCAAACTTTCTTGGCAACTGCAGCACCCAACATTAAAGCAATTTGAAAATCAAACAAGAAAGAAATTGTTGTCTGTGTTCTTTATCTTTAATAGAGGTTGAAACCAAGCCTGGTGGAAACTGAAAAGCATGTCATTGTGATTATGATTTTGCAGAATGAAAAGACACAATAAAAGGAGCACCAATTTTCGACGGTTCCTCTGCCAGTGCTGAAGCTGCTCATGCGCACTGCTCCACCTTCTGCCACTGTTGGCTGAGTCGGGAGTATCAATATCCATTGACTCTCTCAAATTTTCATCAGCCATTGGCTCGTCTTCATTCAGCGTCGACAGCTTTGAACAGTCAATCGGCTTGCACAACCCAAAGTCTGACAACTTCATGTGCCCATCCTTGTCTAGTAGGAGGTTGTCCGGCTTTATGTCCCTGCCAAATTATTCAGCACTTTTAATTAATCTAAATAAGGTAAAAGAGTAAGCGGTCCATATTTTTTAATGAATGGAGCCTGATTGGCACCAAGGTTTAGATACATCAGCCTCTAAACAAGCAGCGAGGAATGTACCTATGGATGTAATTGTGCCTGTGGATGGATTCTATGGCGAGAATAGTCTCAGCAATGTAGAAGCGGGCCACTTTCTCAGAGAGAGTATCTTCACGCATGAGGAGGGTCATCATGTCGCCACCTGGAAGGTATTCCATTATGAGATACAGGTACTCGTCATCTTGGAATGAGTAGTACAGCTTCACTATGCAGTGGCTCCCCACCTCTGCTAGCAGGTTTCTCTCTGCTCTCACATGATCTACCTATTTTATTCATGGAAAAGTTGGTTTCAGACATGATTGGTACAGTTGTTTGCAAAACAATAATGTCAGTTACAATTGCTTCATCGAGTAACAAACAGAACAACTGATTGCATTGGCTTCACTACAAGTTGAACTCAGCTTAACTATTTTTCTGAGATCATTTCTTGCTTAGTTACATATTAGATGGATTAGGCTTCATTGAAGAACTTTATTGGGGGCGTTCGGTGGGCTTTCAAGTAGGGGTTATCAGAGCAATGATCTCACTTGATTAAACTTAATTGCCTTTCCTTGTTTATTCTCGGTCTGCTTGGTCTTTAGCTTGATAAGAATGGCTAATTGAGGAATGCTTCGAAATGTAGAACCTAAGTTGAGTTTTTTTTTTCTCTTTTGATTCTACTTGGCTCGACTTGGACTGGTTATGTAATATTTAATTACCCTGATAGTACTAAACACTAAACTATGGCCGTATTAAAAAAATGAAGTATAGAAAAAACAACAAAATTACCCCATCACTATGATCAAATCAATTCAATTACATATTGTATTGGTCAGGTCCAGCACTGGCACAGGGTCAATGGTAAAATTATTGAAATCTGGAAGAAGTAAAAAAGAACCACAAGAGGTTATCAACTAGGGAACATAATTAAAAATAGCATACCTGGCCTCTTGAAACCATCTCAGATTTCTTCAGCTTTTTCATTGCATATATATTGTCAGTTGTCTTTTCTCGGCACAACCTGACCTGTTAATAGCCATAAAGCAAATTGCAATTACATGACAAGCATTAATCATCATATGGTTATAGATGATACCAGTCCTAGTATGCAACTTAGGTACAACCCCAGCTGATACCCAATAAATGGCCAGCTTGCATAGAATGTGATCAAACACCCAAACCCCGTCCAAACAAACACACATAAGAACCTGAACATTTTGATACTAACCTCCCCAAAAGCACCTCTCCCAATTATTGTTAAAAGGTCAAAGTCATCAACACAAATTTTGTGCCTCTTAAGCCGCATGTATTCAGTCTCCTTCCTCTCTAAATCCTTTAATAAGGTGACTTGCTCCTCCTTTGGCACTTGTGAAGAGGCTAGTTGCTTTTCCAAAATCAAACGCCTACAACACATACAAAGGTTTTACAGAGGAATTAAAACTCGATTGCCCATATTACTTAAAAGTCAAAAACAGGTTGTATGAAATAATGAAAATATTTTTAGCTATGAAATGTAAAAGTTACAGGCATGCTGATTGAGGTACATTTTCGAGAAGACCAATTTTCTGATTTTGCTCTTAATGAGCAGTGACGAGCAAAATTGGTACAGCTGGTACCAGGCTACCAACCCTGGCATGATACATGTGAAATCATATGAAAGACCTCATAAATAAACCAAAACCCTAATAAATACATACAATCATATATACTCACTGTCCTGGTATCATGGTCAAATAATTAAACAACTTTCCTAAACCAAAACTAATCACTCATCTCTCCTTGTACGGGCAACTATGTGATCAAAGAGACTTCACATGCACTTCCTCTTTAGTTTAAAACATATTCCTTTTCTCCCCCCTTTATATCCCCCTGTCAATCTATTAATCGGATGTACTGCAGTTTCTTTGCTGTCAGGAGGAGGTTGATCTCAACATATTTGGTAAGAAATATCACTTGTTGATTAGCTCAACTAAAAATAAAAATGATGAAGCAATCTCTATTTCATTCAAAACATCTTTCAATTATAAACCTCATCTCTCCTTCTGTACACAAGTCAAGAGCTCCTCGCTTAAAAACCAGCAAAGATCTGATCTAGCAACAAGATCTCAGATCAAACAGACAACAAACCAGACACCAAAAATAGACCAAATCAAGCGTCGGTACCTCTCTCTCCTCTCTTGAAAGGTCTTCAACTGAGACTTGTAATGATTCTCGATGAACTTCTTCGCGGCTGCTACTCTTTCCATGGTAGCTGAGGAACCTGGCTGCTCCTCCGCCTCCTCAGCCACCGCCGGAAGCACTCCGCCTCGATTCTCCTCTCCGTCCACCTCCATCTCTCTCTCTCTCTCTCTCTCTCTCTCTCTCTGGTATCTCTCGCTGTATCAGAAGTGTTGTGCTTCGTTGTCTTTTTCTGATTTTCTCGGCGATGTGAGTTGTATTTTTCGATTTGGGGTTATAAAAGTTTTTAGAAAGGCTGTGGGGGGGACGATTGGCGTTAAAATAAAATAAAAATATATATATAAGATTAAAATAAAGATAATATGAATGACAGAAGAGAGAGATGAGAGAGGTTGTGTTGAGGTAAAATTGAACAGGCACAGCTGCTCGGAGCTGTCCTTTCCCTTTCTCTCTCCTCTCTGGCTCTCTCTCTCCTTTCTTTTTGTTTCGTGTTTTTTAATGATACTATTCAGTTATTCAATGTACTACATGCAATATTTGCACTCTGATTCTTCCTGTTAAAGTATTTATCAAAGTAAGATTTTATTTTAGACAAAAAATAATCAACAACCGATTATAATTACACACAAAATACTTATCAAGATAAAACCATAAAATCATACACCTTTTCTACTATTTAAATTAATTATGTATCAAGTTTGATTGATTGATTACCACATTTTACCTAATTTGATATAAACAACATATATATGTTATATATCAAGTACGTAGGGTGTATTTATAATTTTATATGATAATAATATATAGTCATTATATTTATGGATTACTATATTTTTGTGTATTTATAACATATGTCAAGTAACAATAATATGCTTCATATATTTTGAATAGACACATAATTAAATATGATCTGATTCTAAATAATCTAAAATCTTCGGTTATTTCAGATAATACCGACTCGAGTGGTCGAGGGTCTTAAAGGGCGGGCAAAAAAAGCTCGTAACTTGTGGATCGCTCGTGATTCATCTCTGACTTGATTGCTAATAGTCCGCTCGATAGTGGACTGAGCTGTTAGCGAGCCAGTTCGCCAGTAGCTCGGTCCGAAATTAACAAGCTGAGCAAGAACCTAGTTTGGACTGAGCCAGCTCAGCCCATTAACGAGCTAGAGGACCCTTCTCCAAGAATTAATTTCTCACCGTGTAGGTTTTAGAGTTTTAACCAAAAACCACGTGACTTCGTCTCTTCTCTCCAATCTCACTCTGGCGTTCTAGCTTTTGTTGCTCTAAAGCTCTTCTGACTCCTAATTTTTGTATTAATTCCACGCTCGTCTCTACATTTTATTTGCTCACTTACCGAGGTATGTTGATTGCAAGTATGAATATATGGAGTATAATTGTATCAATAAATTTTCAATTGTACCAATTCACTAGTAACAACACGACAAAGGAACTCAAATTATACACTTTTGGTTAAAAACTCACTAGTAACGAGAATTCTATTTTGGTTGAAAAAACATTAGAGGTGCTTGCTTAGCTCGTGAGCTAGTTCGATCGAGCTCGAGCTGGCATGTCACGATTTCAAGCTGAGATTTTAGTTCGGCTGCCCTAAGTACAACTCGCTCGATAGTAGCTCGGTCCGAAATTAACAAGCTAAGGTAGAACTTAGCTCAGACCGATCGAGCTAGCTCGTTGCCACCCCTAATCTTGTGCATTCTTATTTTATGCAGTGAAGACTGAAAAGTGAAAGGACGACATGAACATGCATGCATGGGTAGAGCGATGAGGGTTTGGTCCATCCAAAAAAGACAAGTCAAGTCAAGCGAAGCAATTAAGGTGCTGCTTCCTTGGTAGGATCTAAGAAAAATAGGTTGTACTAGCTCGGAACCAGTTGTGTCGTTTAGCGGAGTAGGCTACACATATGAGTGGTTTTGGAAATATGATGCTCAGTCCAAATAACATACATTAATTCATTCAGATATTATCATAGAACACAAAAATAGAGCCAAAAAATATTATAGAATGGAAAACAAAAAGATGAAACATAAATGTCTTAATATATAATTTTCTGCTTCATTTATATCTCACATTTTTATTTTTGTTTTAAAAATTCAAATGGTAGATTCAAACAACTCAACGAACATGCATGATCTCTATATATTAAAATGTACTGGCAGATCAATTTTTATAATTTTCCGTTTTTAACATTCAAATGCCTCATATACCGGCCTCTCATGTCTCATCATGCTTCACTATCAATATTTATGTTTTCAAAATTCAAACTATTGATCTGAATCGTTCAACATGATCTCCATTCTACATGTGGCAAGAGTGTTAAGAAGAGCATCAGAGAGATGAAGGCGATTGGATACCAGATGAGATAACTATATATATATTCCGGCTATTCCTCTCCAATTCTACATGCCAGAGAATGATCAGATGGTGGTGCGTCACACTAGACACTAGTCGCTGATAGTCATCCTCTGTGCTGGGATATATAAATGGCGCTTTTGTTTAGATAGATATCGCCAGGAGTTAGAATAGTGGCATTTATGCATTTATGCTTTTGGTTTACATCTTAAACTCGTTCTAATTGTAACTTAACTTTGTTTCGTTTCAATGAAATCAGGCTTGGAAAATATGCTTGGAAATCAAATTTTATATTTTTTGAAAACTTTTTTAACTTTTTTTAGATAGCTACAAAATTATTGTTTCTGGACCATCCAAAAACAGTGATTTTGTTTCTATTTAAAAAAAATAGCAAAATATTTTCAAAAAAATATAAAATTTGATCTCGAAGCATATTTTAGTACAGATATCATGTAGAGCGGTTCATATCGACAATTTGGACTTTGCAAACGGAGATATAGAATGTGACGCACGATGAGGCATTTGAACCCTCCTCTTTTTAGATAGGTACAAATTCATTATTTTTGAATGATATGAAATATTTAAAAACAGTAATTTTGTACCTATCAAAAAAATAATAAATTATTTTCAAAAAATATAAAATTTAGTCTCCAAGCACATTTTAATATGATACAGTGTTGTAAATAACGCTATGCGCTCGTCGGACGAACATAGTACCGCCAAAAGATTAATCGGAAATAATCGACCGATTAATCGAAAAAATCTGTAACAGTTTGGTCGTCGCTAATGACTAATCGGTCTAAACAGTCATTTTTTACAACACTAGTTGTAACTTTTTAACCCTACTCATCTTATAACTATTTTCAATCACTAAATATATTTTTGTAATTTTTTTAGGAAAATATATAAATATAGTCATATTTTGAGACATTCTTTGTAAGATAAGAGTGTTTGGTGAAGACGAGGAAACTCTAAAATGAGAAATTAAGAATATTCTGCAGTTCAATGGGAGCGATGTGGGTCTAATGGGTATTGGATCGAGTTTGGGTTCGATAGGCAATTCCGTCTGATTTGTTTTAGGATGTGTGTACACTTGATCCGTGTGAATATTTAAGCGACACACATATCATGAAGCGAATCAGACGGAAACACTGTACATCAAACTCAAAATCGGTCCAATGTCTATTGAACCCAAATTGCTCCCACAGAACATAAAGTAAAAGATGATATGAGATTGTGCATACAGTGAAGCTTAACGAAGCAGACTTAAGAGGGTTTCGGATGGGCATCGGGCGGATTTCGAGTTTTGAATGGGAGTCTGATCGAAATCTGTTCGATGTCTGATATAAACCATTTGATTTATGTCAAAATTACTGCAGATAAATTTAAATATGAACTGATTTTGACCACTCCGTATATCTAAACCGTTTGCACAAATCTCGATGTGAACCGGACGACTTTTAATCGGAAATCGGATGATATCAACGGCCGTCCAGGTTAAGAGAAATTATTGATAATTTTAGTAGTCAAAAGTTTAATTTGCCCCGTAATATGATATCAATAATCAAAAATATTTTTGTATTTTCAAAAATAGTAAAAGAAACAACAACACCAGATACTAAAATTCAAATTGAGTTTTTTTTTTCTTTGTTTGTAGGTGTTTGCTAGTTGCCAGAAAGAACGTAATAATATTCACCATGGATTCCAATAAATATAATTTGTATTTTATTATTGTTTTTAAAAAATTGATTGCTTCACCAAACATAAACATAAAACATAGATGTTTCTTTAATAAAATAAATGAGGAATGGATTATTCATGTTAACCCCTTACTTATATAGTAATATTTATAGCTATGAGAACACCATTAATTTTTTTTTATTATTTAGAAAAGGAAAGATCGTTACTGCTGGAAACAAAACCGTCTCCGCAACATTTTGAAAAATAAACTCCACCGCCCAACGGTGTGGTGTGAATTTAAAATAAGTCTTCTCACTGTACTATTGTTGCATATATTATCTTCAATGAGGAGGGTTCAAATGCCTTTATTTTTTTTACATCCATGCCTCTATTTTTAAAACGCTAATAATTCAAAATTTTAAAACATAAATGTCAAAATAAAACAGTTAGATGTAATCTATGATTTTCACTACGTGCTCGTAAAAAAACTATCACGTTTCGTTTTTGTTTTTATGTGAATCAGTAAGTTGAAAATTGAACGTCTAAAAATTATCCACATCAGTACATTTTTACAAGCTCTTGATGACAAACACAATAAAGTTGAAATATCGTAATTTTTTACACATGCATAGATGAAATATCGGTTTTATTTTGACTTTTAAGTTTTAAATTTTGAGTTATTAAAGTTTTAAAAAATAGAGGCATTATGGAGACACAAAAAATGAAGGCATTTGAACTTAGCTTTTCTAACTCAGACTGCACCTTTGGACTTAGCTTTTCTAAATAAGAAAATCCATAATTGAATAATAAACAAGCTACTCGGTTCATGTCTTGGGTACAAATTTGGAGCAACGAATTAATGCCCTGTCACCACTAACGAGTGTCATGTGGACAGATGGACTAAGTGATCAGATCGATCTTCGATCGTCGGATGCCGATCCAAAGGTGCATCGGGTGAAGAGCCCAACCAACTCTATGAGCCTGGACCACTTCGTATTCTCAGCACCAATTTCACTTCTTTTTATTGATTGCAAAATTGTAACTAGAGATGAGATGGTCTCCGGATGGACCACTTCATATTTTTGGAAAGACATGGTCCATTCATCCGACGCAATTTGAAAAAACTTTTTTGGCTCTCCCTCTAACTCTTGAGGTCAAATAAATGAACTGGAAAATTTCATAACTTGATAATGTAGTGCATTAGATTGCAATTATTCTTAAGGGGGATTTATGTATATCATCAAAAACTTCAAAATTACGTATTCCCTCCTCTAAAATTCATAATATCATATATGGCTTTTAAATTTCAAAAACTCGCAAATTGATCTATTGTCTTTTCTATTCAAACTCGTTTTAAATTTATAAAGTACCCATTATACTCTTTATAAAGAAAAAAAATATGTAGCATGTTTCGGAAAAATGTCAGTCTTTGAATTGGTCGATTTCTAAGAGCAAATATGTTATTTCTCTATTTATGACGCTTACACAAGTATATACCTAAATGTCACTGCATATGCGTCAAAATTAGAGAAATTACATATTTGCCCTCATAATTTGACCATAAGAAGACTGACATTTTTCTGAAACATGTTACATTTTTTTTTTCTTAATAACAGATAAAATTTGTATTTATAAATTTAAGATGAGCTTTATTTAAAAATGGGTAATTTGTTAAGTTTTTGAAATTTAGAAGAGTAAATATGATATTATGAATTTTAGAGAGAGGAATACGACTTTTGAAGGTTTTGAGGGGTATACATGAAATCCCCCCTTATCAATATTATGAGATTTTATAATATATTGATTTCCACAATTTTATATTTGGTTCCAAAAAAAGAAAACTTTTATCTCGTGCCATTTCATATAGTTGCATTTGATTTGAACTAGTTAATATTAAGCTGTCTTTAAGATTCGCCTAATGACTTGCATTAAATAAAACACATGTTAACTTGTAAAGGCAGAATAAGAAAATATGAAACATATGCTGCTAACGAGCTCCCAAAAGTAGACACAAAAAAAATCATTTTTACTTGCTTACAATTTATTATATTTCATTGTAATTTTTTTAACTTGATTTTATTTTGTAAAACTGACAATATCTATGTCTTTTATAATGAAATTTGGAGGCGTCACCTCCATCTTTAAAAAAAATAAAAAAAAATCAAGCAAGCAAGCACTGGGGTTTTTAAAAATTAATTAAATAAACTGCAGATTTCTTTGAAGTAAAAATTTATTTATTTTCCTTATAAACAAACACTTGTGCAAAATATTAACACTGGATGAGTTGGTACATGGTGATAAATGAACGGATGGAATATAAGAAAAAATAATTGATTATTCACTTACTTTCTTTAATTAGTAGGATGATCAAGTCATATAATTATTGTAGTTCATAAACAACATGTATAAATATATAGGATTTTGTTACAAAATGACATTCATCTTTAATCTTTTATATATTAATTTACTATATTATATAAAATTAAATAAATAAATAAAACTATGTTATGTTACTAGACATTTTAATAACCATCAAAACTTAATTATCAAATATAAATCACTATGCAACTTTCCTTCCAACAGGTCTCCAAACTGTTATTTTTAAGTCCCTTATTTATCTTATATTTATTTACATATAATAAACAGAAGCAACAACAAATAATAACAAATGGGATCCAATGCACCACCAAAACTCTAAAGCCTAATTAAACAAATATCACCAAACAAAGATGATTAAGTATTTAATTATTGGTAAAAAAAATATTATAGTGTGGTTGCTAATTTAATTTATTTGTGACCCAAATCATTTCACCTAAAAAAATTGGACAGGTGGGATGTTGATATTTAGGCTAAAACAGCTGTTAATTGTAGCCCAAATTGGGAGAATAGTGAGGTGGAATATGCACTAAAACAGCTCAAGGCGCCTGATAGACGACAGTGCAAATATGCCACCTACAAGAAATCTCACACCTTACAAAAACAAATATTAATTTTTAGTTCATCAGCTGAACAACAATTTTTTTATGTATTTCATGGACCCATTGACTATTTATATATTTTTTTTCCAGATTGTCTGTCAGCCGAGAAAGGTTCAGACAACTGCATGGGACAATTAATATATATATAATCTGGCTAATATGCTACGCGTAGCATACAGGGCTTCCGTGCTACGACTCAATATTTGAGTTATCAAAATTCTAACAGTGGATCCGAACCGTTCAACATGATCTTCATATGCATATGTATTTGCAACCAAATTTTACATTTTTTAGAATTTTTTTTACTATTTTATAGGTAGGTAGAAAATCACTTGATCTGAAAATTCTGTACCATTCAGATCAAGTGATTTTCTACCTATCTAAAAAAATAGTAAAAAAATTCTAAAAAATGTAAAATTTGGTTTGCAAGTACATATTCATATGGAGATCATGTTGAACGGTTCGGATCGATCGTTAGGATTTTGAAAACTCAAATATTGAGCCATTGCACGGAGGCCCTCTATGCTACATGCAGCACCGTAGCCAACTCCTATATATATATAGAGAGAGAGAGAGAGAGAGAGATGGGCTATTGTGCTTTGCAAAGTAAATGGGGGGTTTACTTCGGGCCATATTTTCATTTTTGAAAATCCAAACAACCGATCCGAACCGTTCAACATGTTCTAAATATTGAAATGTGCTTGCAGACTAAATTTTACATTTTTTGGAATTTTTTTACTATTTATTAAGCCACTTTGAAAATCGCTGATCTGGTGGTCCAGAAAATCACTGATCCACTGTGAACAGTAAAAAACAGTAAAAATTTCTGGACCACCAGATCAGCGATTTTCAAAGTGGCTTAATAAATAGTAAAAAAATTCCAAAAAATGTAAAATTTAGTCTGCAAGCACATTTCAATATTTAGAACATGTTGAACGGTTCGGATCGGTTGTTTGGATTTCAAAAATAAAAATATGGCCCGAAGTAAACCCCCCCATTTACTTTGCAAAGCACAATAACCCATCTCTCTCTCTCTCTCTCTATATATATATATAGTAAACGTTATAATTTCAGCCTAAGTTATAACAAGTCAGTTTTTGCAATTTCAAAGTTCAAACAGTCGATCCGAATCGTTCAACATGATCTCCATATTAGAATAGGTTTGGAGACCAAATTTTATATTTTTTGGATTTTTTTAGATAGGTACAAAATCACTGTTTTCAGATCATTATGAACCATTCAAAATAGTGATTTTGTACCTATCTAAAAAAATAGCAAAAAAGTTCCAAAAAATATAAAATTTGGTCTACAAGTCCATTTTAATATGGAGATCATGTTGAGCGGTTCAAATTGATTGTTTGAACTTTGAAATTGCAAAAACTGACTTGTTATAACTTAGTATGAAATCATAATGTTATGACATTAGCCGGACTCTATATAGAGAGAGAGAGAGGAGTTGGTTAAGATCAAAATGGTAGTTCTTGAGTCGTGGTGCTATCAATTGGTTTTGTAATTTTTAAAGTCAAAATAGTCGATTCAAACCATTAGATATGATCTCTATATTAAAATGTGCTTGGAGACCAAATTTTACATTTTTTGAAATTTTTTAACTATTTATTAAGATGGTTTATAAATCGCTGATTTTAATAAACAGTGCAAAACTTTTGAACCATTAAAAACAACGATTTTCAAACCATCTTAATAAATAATAAAAAAATTACAAAAATGTAAAATTTGGTCTCCAAACACATTTTAATATAGATATCATGTTGAACGATTTGAATCGACTGTTTGAATTTTGAAAATCACAAAACTGAATTGGCAGTTCCACAGCTCATAAACTACCATTTTGATATTAACCAACCCCTCTCTCTCTATATATATAATAATTTCAACTTTTTTAAACTAAATATCAAAATCAGAAGTTAGGTTGTTATAGTTTGTCTAATTCTTTTGTCTGGAACTTAAATATGCGGAGCCTTATCTATATCTCACATTCACAGATAGCAACTAAAAAAACCGAAATTTTTATTGATATCCTCCAAAAAAAACGAAATTCCAAACCTGTGCTCGTTTTTTCAACAAATCAAAAAATGTCCCTACCGTTGGCATACCAATGGTGGACGTCTTCATAGACTATCGCTGACATTGTCAATGGTAAACTTAATTAAACTACCACTAATAATGTCAGTGGCAGTGGGCTTTTTATTTTTTATTTTTTTGCATTTTGTTTTTGTTATATGATCTTTTGTTACATTTTTTTTTTAATATTTAGACGAGAATTCAAATAGAAAAGATAGGTGACAATGTTAAATTCTTTATACGTTGACAATGTTCCTTTATTAGTGTTGTGTTTTTTAGGATTAATGTTTTATTATACTAAATTAGCATTCAAATGAATTAATATATAAAATAAACACAATAAAACATGCAAGCAACAAACATAACATAACATAACATAGTACGCTATAAAATCCTAACAATACAACATAAAAAAAAAATACTAATCCACCATAAAAAAATACTACAATCTAACATAAGAAAACTAAATATACTAACATGGCGTGAATCTATCTGGCGCATGTTGGTGTATGGGAGGTAAAGTGCTATCGCCGGCATCCTCCTCCTATATGACATCTGGGTACGTTGTCGACATTGGTGTCCCGAACAAGGATTCTTTAGTTGCATGTACAAAGTCCTGGCTTTGCGACCCGCCTGACTCATGGTTGTGGGCCATCAGAGGATACATCGAGGTATAGCTCGATATTGATCAAATTTCATAATTTACACAATTTCTAACAATTTTAAACAATTTCTAACAATTATAACCATTTCTTACAATTATAACAATTTCTAACCATTTACAAAATTTCTAATAATTTAAACTATTTCTAACTATTCCTAATAATTTACACAATTCCTAAATCCTAAATCCTAAATTTATACAATTTCTAATAATTTATAACATGAAATTACTAATTTGAAGTAAATAATATAGGAACTTGCATGCAAAAGAGGAGGCTCCAAGGAGAGAATTTGGGAGAAAGAGAGGAGAGAAGAGAGAGCGTGAAAATTTGAAATGAATTGTAAAATTTCGGAAACCCCTCCCACCTTTATATAGGTCCACTATTGCTGACATAATGCCAGTAGTAGTTTATTAAGTCTACCGTTAGTAATGCCAAAATCTGCGTTAGGGATTTTTTAGAATTTGTGAAAAAACGAGAACAAATTTGGAATTTAGGTTTTTTTGGAGGATATAAAAAAAAAATATAGGCTAAGAAAAAACTAATATTTTATTTCATTTGATACTAGTAATGCAGTACAGTAAACCTGACAAGCCCAGGTCATGCCCAGAAAGATTCAATCACTTACTACAAGTTTAATATAATATAATATAATACAAGAAATATAGTTATCTGAGACCTATTTATAATGCCATATAAGTGGGGTTGTATTAGTAATAATATAATGCCATATAAGTCATGATCAAGATGAACTACAGAACAGAAGTCAAATGAAAGGATCATCCAGTTTCCCATAAAATGGAGAGGATGGTTGCTTATTCACAAAGACCAAACACCAAGCCACCAAGCAGAATTTTTTATTTATATTTAAATTAATGTAAAATAATATAAGGTTTTACAACGATTGTGCCAAACAGAAGCGTAAAAAAAAATTCGGCTTCAAATAATGGATATAAATAAACATCTGTGATGTGTGATGAATTAAATAGATCAAAATAAAAATTTCTACTTCATTCCAATTTTTTTTCACCTATAAAACATATAGTATTCATTCTAATATTCTATATTATTTTACATTAATTTCTATAAATAAAAAAATTCTGAGCACCAAGACCTCTCTATTATGGGCCTACATTTATTAGAGGTGTGGTGGGCCCATCCGGGTTCAACCTACCATTCCAGTACCCACACTAGATTTTGACCCAAAATTGAAGTTTGATTCTGTAAATGTCACATATAAGTATTATTGGTTTTGTATTCCAACTATATTCTACGTCTTTATTTCTGTTTTTAAAGTTCAAATAGTCGATCCAAACTGTTCAACATGATCTCCATATTAAAATGTGCATAGAGACCAAATTTTATATATTTTTGGAAATTCTTACTATTTTTTTATATGTACAAAATCACTACTTCTGGACCATCCAAAAACAGTAATTTTGTACATGTCTACAAAAATAGTAAAAAGTTTCCAAAAAATATAAAATTTGGTCTTTGAGTATATTTTAATATGAATATTATGTTGAGCGGTTCGGATCGATTGTTTGAACTTTGAAACAAAGATAGAGATGTGAGGTATGATTGAGGCACAAAACCAATGATGCATTTTAACCTTACTCTAAACGTATTTACATTTTCAATAAGAGGCAGAGTTTTATAGACATAATGGGGTCAATTGACCCCATTTTTTTTTTTTCAAAAACCAATGCTTATATATGTTTTTCTTATATATTTTATAAGAAAATGCTACATGTACCAGAAACCCCTATATTTCATATGAATTTTTATATTGTTGACCCCCAAAATATTGACCCCCATTAATCAGGACAAGTATCCTCTCCAACACCGTAAAAGATTCCCTTCACTTTACGGTTTGAGATTAACTCTCAGCCGCTTTGAGATTCAGGCTAGCGCAGGGACAATATTATTGGGCTTTAAGATTCGTGCCAAGTTAAAAAGAACGGTCAAGATCCAATAATTGTAAAAGATTCCCTATTACGGTACCGGAGAGGATCTGAATTCCATTAATCAAATGGTTGGCTCCGCCCCTGCACAAGAACATAAAAACCAGATGAAAACAGATGCATACATCAACTCTTTGCAAGGAAGTTTCCAAACCTTAATTAATTAGGCGTCTCAATAAATTAAAAAATTTGGAGAAAAAAATGATAATTGATGATTTGATTGTCTGTCCTTATTTATTTTCATTTACGCAAATTAAAACGGAAACACGCAATTGTGGTAATTAATGTAATGCTGACTTGAATGGGTTTAAGTGGGTATCCTTATTTAATTTTTGAGTGAGTCTATGGTACTATGCATATCACAAGTTGGTTCGTAATACGGATTAATATTTTTGTTTTCAAAATCCTAACTGTCGATCCGAACCGTTCAACATGATCCTCATATGAATATGTATTTGCAGACCGAATTTTATATTTTTTAGAATTTTTTAACTATTTTTAAGATAGGTAGAAAATCACTTGATCTGAAAATTCTGGACCATCCAAAAACAGTGATTTTCTACCTGTCTTTAAAAATAGTAAAAAAATTCTAAAAAATATAAAATCAGGTTTGCAAGTACATATTCATATGAAAATTATGTTGAACTGTTCGGATTGACTATTAGAATTTTGGAAATGAAAATATTAATCCGTATCACGGACCAAATCGTGCTATGCATAGTACCATAGACTCACTCTTTAAATTTTCAATTGGAATTTTGTATATAAAAGAACATATAAATTCAATGCACGCTGTGTTTGATAAAACATATAAAAGAACGGAACTATTGGAATTTAATTTTCAAGTCATTAGAAAATTAAAATATTATTTGTTGCTGCCGTAACATTAAATATTTGAATTTATTGCTTTCCTTCCACCAACAAAACAGTTAAGTTACCAGGGACCATTATATTATCATTGTTGCTAAGAATTTAGTTCCATTGTTTTCCGAATGTTTAAAAATAAAGATCCAAGCAAATTAATTAGAGCTAATAGAACATAAATTAGAAATAAATAAAAGAAAACCAATTATTCATAGTAATTAGACTATTCCTATGATCAGTAGTTGAAATATTAAGCAAGCTTTTAAAAAATATTTAACATCGCATGAGTAGGGTTGGCAAAAAAACTCGTAGCTCGTGGCTCGATCGTGACTCGCTAGCTAACAGCTCGTTCGAGACTGAGTTGTTAACGAGCTAGCTCGCCACTAGCTCGGTCCAGAATTAACGAGTTCAAGCTGGGACCTAGCTTGTTAGGCATCAATTTGTGAATTTTTATGAATGTGTGTGCATTTTATACTGTCCAGTTTGGTCCAGTTCGGTTCAGCTCGGTCCAAAAAGTTTGTAAAATTTATTTTCTTCTTAAAAATAAGATCCAGCCAGACTCAGCTCGTCGGCTCGCAAACTAGCTCGGTTCAGCTCGTAATGATTTCAAGCTGAGATTTCAGCTCGGACTTCTAAAATTAGCTCGCTCGTGACTCGGACGAGCCAGCTCGTTGCCACCCGGCATGATGGTGACATGACCATTTAATGATCTAACATTTAAACAGGATAAAACCATCACTAAATCTTAATACGGACATTTTTCAAATATATTTTTTCAATCATTTATGAAGTCCAAGCAATACATTTTTGTGATACATATATATCAGAATTTACAAAACGGGATTATGGTTGTTATATATATTTAGGCCTGTTTACCAATTAACATTATGGTCTATCTGTGAATTTCAAATTTTTAATTGTCAAAACTTTCAGTCCGTTTAAAAAATCATTTATTCATATTATTACACGGCGTTTAAGCTATTTTGTAAAAAATGTAAAAAATCCTGTTTTTTTCCCATAAACTTTCAGTTTTTTAAAAGGTTGATTTTAAGCTATTTTGTTTCTTTAAATAACAAAAATCAAACTCACACAGCAACACAGAGAGGTCAAGTTTCCTTCTATTATTACCTGTTAACAATTAAATAACTCTCTAGTTGTGAAGTTAATTAGCTGTTGATTGTAGAGCATTTAGATGCTTTGTGGGCACGAAAAATAAGTCAAGTTGTACTGACCGGAACCTACAATGCCTCTTTGAATTCTAGATCCATAAAATCTGTGACTTGTGAGTGATAAAACCTCTGTCTGAACAAAACTTTGATTCAATCATTGTTACTTTTCAATGAAAAATACAATCAATCCGTTTTTTAACGCTTCAATTATTTATTTTAGAAAATAAAAAAGTTCCATCTAACCGATACCACAATTCCTCGTGATTTATTCACTAAAATTTCTTTCTATAGAATTCCAACTGAAATTTTTATTAATATTAAAAAAATTCAAAATTTAACAATCTGCATCCATTTGCAGATTATTTCCAATTCTGCCAATCCGGAGAATAATTCTCTGGATCCGGACTTACTTTTCGGAGAATTATTCTCCGATTCCAGCCGATCTCTTTTCAGAAAATTATTTTTCAGATTCATAGATCCGAAAAATAATTTTTCAGATTCACAAATCCGGACAATAATTTTTAGGATTCGGGCCTGGATTTTATAAATCTGGGTCAGTTTCAGAAGAGAAGTGAGAGAAAGAAGAGAAAGAGAAAAAAGAGGAAGAAGAGAAGAAGAGGAGGAGAAAAAGAGAGAGACTCGGCCATTTCGGGTTTTTGTAAGTTTTTTTTATTTTTTAATTGTAAATTATTTAATTTTTTAATGTATAGTTGAAATGCTTATTGGGTTATTATTTTTAAAATTGTAGTTTGTTATCCAAACTAACTAAAACCAAAAATGATATGTGTGAAATTGTTTGTTGCCGGCGAAATCCAATACTATGATGATGGTGTCTTTTACAGTACCCGTCCTAGATACTAATTGCTAGTAACCGTGAACTATACCTTTGACTATATTCAGAGAGAGATATATTCACGAGTTGCGTATACCATTAGTCAAGCAAATATGGTAATTCAAGCTCGGATCGATATGTCTACTAATGGCCAACAGGACTACCAATTGGTACCGATAATAGACCAGACATCATTCCAAATGATTTTAGGAATTGTGGCTTTCTTCCCACAAAGATTATCGATTATGGATTTGTATGTAGAATTGGAACTGAATCATGCCGCTTTTAATTCCCAATTAGATCTGAACAGCTAGACCCGTGTACCCAGTCAGATCCTTGAAAATCAATCCCGACCCAGTAGTAGTCGGGTCCCTGAACCCATAACCTAATCCAAAACTGCTCAGATTCATAAACCGGTACCGGTCCTGATTATTCGCATGTTCCGGTGGATGCAATTGATGATGACAGTTTGAAGAGCGGGGATGAGATGCTCTCAGATGAGTTATCGGGTTCTGATGATGGAGTTCGACCGACCATACAATCACAATCTTCGTCACAGTCTCGCCAGTCACATTCCCGCCAATTACAGTACCCAATCACTGGTCGGGCAGATATGAGACACCCGATTGATAGTTTCAATGACAAATCAGCTTTTCAGGTAGCAGATGTTGGTTTTTTCGGTACAGAGAGAACATTGGATAACTAATTGCAAGTAGACAAATTGTTTGAGTCGAAAGCGGCTCTAAGGATAACAATCAATGAGTTCCATCTCAAGAACAATTTTGAGTGTAAGGTCTTCAAAAGCGAACCTCGATGTTAAGTTGTGGTGTGCAAGGATGATTTGTGAAAATTGAAGTTATATGCGAAGCCTTACGGGCTTCACTGAATCTTGGATTATCTACAAACAAGCAATCTCTCATGAATGCAAAGTATCGGCCTCACGTGTTAATCATGTTCAGCTTACAACAAAGATCGTTGCCCTTGAAAAATAAGTCAAGTTGTACTGATCGGAAGCTACAATGCCTCCTTGAATTCTAGATCCATTAAATTTCATTGAATACTGTTAAGTTAGGGATGTAATTAAGGAAAGTAACGTTGTTACTGAATATGACACAACACGGTTCAACATGGTGCGTGTGTCAGTTATGTATTGTGACTCATATGTCTTGTACTGTGGTCATTCGTGTGACGTGATTATTATTCGAAAAAATGACATGGTACGGCACGACATGCATGATCATGACCATTAGATCCTGATTCAATGATGAAAATTGAATAAACTAACTTGAGTAAAGCTAGCATGTGCTAAATATGCTCACCAAAATAATTTGGAAAGTATAATTTCAAAATCTATCAGATTGGCTTCAAACGGCGAATCCAAACTATTAAAACAATCTGCTTTACGAGTGATGCGTTGCAAAATTCTGAAAATTTGAATTTATTTAGTATAAAATCAAGCAGTAAAAAATATGAAGTTATAAAGTTATTTTAATGCATTCTTTTTTCATCATTTTTTGATTGCTTAACTTTGTACTAAATACATTGGAATATTTTAAAATTTTACATGTATATACATCACTCATGAAATAGATCGATTTCAATAGTTTATATTAATCAATTAAAACTAATTTAATAAATTTTGAAATTATGCTCATCAAATTCTCTTAGTGAGCATAGCACATGGTAGTTTTGCCAAACTAATTTAAATTACAAAATAAATAAATAAATGTGATCAAATGTAACCAGTTACAGTTAAACACAACACATATAATTACGACATAACTAACGTACAGTAACCATTCACGTATTGTGACCGTCTCTTCAAATTTTGATACGCTGTCATGAAATGAAATGACAAATTAATTACTCTCAAGTGTGGAGTACTCCCGTCTCCTTTTATTTTGAACAGTAATTTTTTGTTACTTTCTAAATTTCCAACCGACAAGGCTGTACCCGACAAAACGATAATTCTGTCGGTGTCGGCCCGAAAGTAGCAAGTTTCCTCGGACTATGCTTGTGCTTGTTTAAAGTTGGATGGAAATTTCAACCTATATGCCACCGTTTCTACATTACTTTTTGACAGTTCAATCCGACAGGAATTAACCTTGCATTCAAGTCCCAACAGGTGTGTTTCCAACAAGAGGTGCTCAAAAGATTGGAAGGAACCTTACTTTCGTTTTCTTTTTAACAAAACTTAGAATTTAACCGTCTTATATTAAAAAAAAACTAAAGTACACAATGAGATATGTTTCAGTATATTAAGTATTTCTAGTAACATTATTACTAAATTAACTAAGATTATCAATTTCCTAATCTAATAACTATGATATTGTCTTTCGTATGAAATGTCAAATATTCTAACTATAATATTGTCTTTTAAATTAATTGACAAGACATAAGTCTAATTTCTTCAAAAATTCAAATATGATTATCCTAAAATTATCTAGAGATAAATACCAGAAGGAAATATATATATATATATATATATATATATATATATAGGACAGTGCTACGCGTAGCATAGAGGCCTCCGTGCTATGGCTCAATTTTTGAGTTTTCAAAATTCTAACGGTCGATCCGAACCATTCAACATGATCTCCATATGAATATGTACTTGCAAACCAAATTTTACATTTTTTAGAATTTTTTTACTATTTATTAAGCCACTTTGAAAATCGCTGATCCAATGGTCCAGAAAAGTTTACTGTTGTGTACAAATTAGTCTTTTTTCAAAGTGGCTTAATAAATAGTAAAAAAATTCTAAAAAATGTAAAATTTGGTTTGCAAGTACATATTCATATGGAGATCATGTTGAACGGTTCGGATCGACTGTTAGGATTTTGAAAACTCAAAAAGTGAGCCGTAGCACGGAGGGGCTCTATGCTACGCGTAGCATATTAGCAAAATCCATATATATATATATAGTGAGTGGCTACTCTACTTACATAAGCATATGAGAGCATATGCTTATAAGTTATTTTTGCGTTTTCAATGTCTAAATGGTCGATCTGAAGCGCTCAATATGTTCTCCATATTAATGTGTGTTTGGAAACGAAATTTTATATTTTTTGGAATTTTATTACTATTTGTTTAGAATTTTTCAAAATAACATTTTTCAGATTTTTTTTATTATTATTTTTACCATATTAAACCACTGTTTTGAAAAATTCTAGAAAAATAGTAAAAAAATTTCAAAAAATGTAAAATTTTGTTTCCAAACACTTATTAATATGGAGAACATGTTGAGCGCTTTAGATCGACAATTTGAACATTGAAAACTCAAAAATGACTTATAAGTATATGCCCTCATATGCTTATGTAAGTAGAGTAGCCAACCTATATATATATATATAGTCTTGATACGAAACTTATACATATGATGACATATTTATGTCCAGAGATTTTTAATCAACAGCCAAAGCAAGTGCATGTTCTAATTTATATATGTCATAAGCAAATTAGCAAAAATAATGTACTGTTAGAAACAATTGGTCAATAATCTTAAGACGCTTGTGAAAAAAGACGGTCAGATTAACTTGAAATTAATTTAAAATGATTTTCTTTTTATAAAGTGAATTTAAATCACTTTACAATTGTCACTACAATAATTCCAATTCTCACTAGCACACTAATTTTTATAATTTAAAGCAAAAAAAAAAGAATCTTACTATATATGCATGATGTTCTTGTAAATTTTCTTATGGTGTTTTTCATCGTCATAATCGTTGATTGTAAAATATGATATTTGAAATATCGTCGCTTAAGAAAATAACATAGATCACATCCAACGGTTTTATTTTGACTTTTAAGTTTTAAATTTTGAGTTATTAAAGTTTTTAAAATGGAGGCATGGTGGAGGCACAAAAAATAGAGGCATTTTAACCCTCCTCTGATTAGTAATGCATTTAAATATTTAATGCTCAACATTTACTAAATAAGAACACCGTAAGAAAACAACAATTTCGCACAAATTCGACATATGAACATGACTTGGTCATGTTATTGTCATTAAATTACATAAAATATTATAATGACCAAACAAATTTTTGGCTGAGTTCTCTTTCAAAACAGAACGGAAAGAAAAGTTCTTCTTCTTCTTATTTTTTTTTGAATAATTTTTTTTGTTAATTTTTTTATATCATTTAATTGCTACGAAATTGGTAAAGGATAAAAGCGAAAGAGAAATACAGCTCTTGATATGTTATCTTCTATTTGGCAGTCTTTGCCAGGGCATTAAAAAAAAAAGATATGGTATTGTAAAAATAATGTTTGAATTGCATTATATAAGGATAACAACACTATTAGTATTATTCTCATACACTAAATACTAGTATCGTGCCCGTGCATTGCAACGGGGACATTATAAGAAAAATATGAAGAGACTTTTTTATTGACATCTCACCCATAATTAAGAAAAAATATATAAATGAAAATAAAAAACACAAATGAAAAAAAAAACGGAGAGATAAATAATAAATAATAGTAAAAGAAACAACAACAAATGAAAAAAAATGGATCAAATATAACATTAAAAAAAGTCTTGAAGTATCATTGCCAGTGAGATCCTCTTTGATGTAGTCCAACATTTCTGAAAATGAAAAAAAAAATGAAAAGTAGATTATAATTGCTCCAATTGAAAAAATATAATAAAATTAGAAATGTTAAATTAATATGGTTCATACCTTATTCCTCACTCAAGACCTCCCGGTAAACTATATTTTTTGTATACACTCCTGGGGCATCAATTTCCTCTTTCCGTTTCAGCATGACTTTTGTTGTACGTCGTGACGTACCTCTTGACAATGCGACATATAACTGGCCGTGCGAAAAAACATGCTCGGGTAAATAGATGCCGACGTTAGGAATTGTTTGTCCTTGTGCTTTATTGATTGTCATGGCAAAATAGGGACTTGCTTTCGTGTAAACTTGAAAGGGAACATCTCATCATTAGATGGACACATTGGAATTCTCGGTAGAAAAATTCTTTTTCCAGCATGTTCTCCAACAACAATCTTTGCATCTATTGCATTATTTTGAAATTTTCGGCATATAAGCCTTGTACCATTACATAGGCCATTTGATGGATCAAGGTTCCGTAATAAAATAATCGGACAACCCAGCTTCTTTTCTACTTTTTACTTGATCTTTAAGAATAAAATCTAATCGAGATGTTTCTATTTTTATGTGCATGTCTACAACAAATTGTTGTAGCAACCTACCACCCAACAAAAGCAAATTTGTATCACTTCGTATATGAAGTTTGTAGCAGTAATATTCTCTTGCAGAAACAGTATTTCTGCCTCTACGTCTAGAGACATCTGCATTCATGAAAAGAAAATTTGAAATTTGATAAATAAATAATATGATAAATAAATTTGAAATTTGAAATTTGAAAAATAACTAATATGATAAATAAATTTGAAATTTGAATTGCATGAATGATAATACTCTAACGTATAAGCTAATGGATAATTCACCTTGCTCAGCTTCATCACCGTAATCCATGCTCCTCTGTAATAGAATCCATAGATATACCCACTCTAGGAATCTTTGGGTGCCAACCAACTTCACCATTTCGGAAAAATAATGGATAAGCTAACGGATCATAACATCTAAAATAGTAATTCACAATTTTGGGATAGCCAGATTTCCCAAATACAACAATACTTCTTCAGAATGCACTGTTATCGCCATTGCCCTCAACCCAAATAGCAGCAACTTGGGATGAAGAAGGTTCATTGGTCAACACGCATTCAATATAGGAATCTACCAATTTGTATTGCGTTGGAGCATTCTTTATATCTACAGCTGTGAAAGAATAAACCTTTCCTTCCTCAACTATATCTTGAAGTCGATCCACTTCACCATCGTACATGGAAGCCTCCAATTTTGTTCCCTATAGAAACACTTAAATCTATCTTCTTGTGCCAAGTAAGTATAAGAATGAAGAAAATAATTTTAAATAAAGGAAATGTTACCTTAGCATCAACAAGCAGTAGCTTCATTCTTTTCTTTGATGGATAGTACTAAACATTAAACTTTTGCTCAACTCGTGCACACAAATTCCATTTGCGGTATCCATAGGGATGAAGAACAGTAAATGGAGGAAAGGATTTCTTCCTCTTCAATATGTGAAAATATCAAAAAAAAGAAAAAATAGAATATGAACAATAAGCAAAGATAGATGATGAAATCTTCCTAAGTTGAAAATATAAAAAATAAAATAAAAGAGACCATGAACATGTTAGTGTTGGTGTCCTAGACCCAGATCATATGTATGATATGTTTAGTTTATTAGTGAATGATTTTATCATTTTGTACCTTGAGTATTCATATTAGTGGATCATTTGAGTTGATGACTTAAATTGTAGAACTTCACAACGAATAAATTTGTTTACTCTTAAATGTCCCTTATCTTGGCAATCAGCAAGGTACACTGGTTGACCATATAAGATAAGTGTAGTGATTAGATGATGGCCATGTTTTACAGGTTATACGATAAGGAGTTATCGATCTAATCACACATGTACATGACATGGAGATGTATGGCACTGGACAGACCTAAGAATGAAATATCATATGGATTGTGTTATGTGTCATTGATATTTCATTGTGTCTAGAATTCTTTGGTTGAGATATTTATTTTTCTTACATAAGGGATGTGTATTGTTGGTACTGTCCAACGCTCTCTTTAACCAGGAGTTATATAGGCAGTTACTGCAGTGCATATAATTTATGCGGAAGAACGATACGTATCAAGAAACCATTGTCCCTTGATAAAGTTTGTATTATATGCATGCAATATGATTATATGATAATCATATCATAATTAAACTTAAGGAAATCAAGAAAGAATAATTGGTAAGGATGACACATTCCTACCTTACAATTATTTGGATATCATGAGGCAAGGAATTGACACAACAACATTTTTAATGTTACAGGGATCGTGATTTTGCATTGTACTTTTTCATCCACATCATTTGGGTAATCAATATACCATGGCTAGTTGTATCATTGATTTATGGAATTAAAATGTTTAATTCCATTGCCATAATGATGGGATCCCATAGGGTCACACCATATGAAAGATTAAAAGAAAATATATTTATAAAGCATATGTGATATGTATATAATATGTGCTATGTTAATTATAAGGAGTTATTATTAATTTGTACAAATTATATGTTATTAATGTATGAATAATTTTTTATGACATGGAGATGTTGTAAAATAATCATAGTAATATTTAAAGCATGTGTGACATATTTTAAATGACTTTTGACACATGAGAGATGCATATAAATTAACATAGAATATTAATTCATATGTTGGCATTTTAATGTTTGGGATTATGGACTTAATTAAATATTAATATGATTAGTATGTTTAAGCCCAAAGCCCAAATATATGCTGGGGAGAATTGATTAGTGATGGCATGATTTAAGGAATATTTAAATATGTCATTAAACCTAATCAATTTCATAAATGAGGAGAGAAATTTCGGGACAGTTTTTGAGGTAACTTTGAACAGGAATTTAAAAGGGCAAACATTAACTATTCTGGACGTATGACCTATGTAATTTGAAGCCCTTTGAGTCTAGAATCCAACAGAAAAAGTTTCAAGTCGTTTGGAGTTACCTAGAAGGAGATATAAGAGTTTTAGTACCGAAAGGTCAAAAAAATTCTGTCTATCATCTCTTGGCCGAAATTTGTTCTTTTCTCTAATTCTCTCCCATTTTCTCTCATGTGTTGAGATCTAGAAATCCTCTAAGAACTTTTCAGAAATTAACAAGAGGGTTAAATTAGGATTAAGGTTCTACTTGTTAATCTCTTACTAGCCTTAGAGATACAAGTATTTCTTTAATCTTTCGGTGGATACATAAGGAGGCTCGTCATTTGAAGGGCTAAAGCACAACCATCGTTGAAAGAGAAAGGAAATAAGAAGTTGCTAAGCGAGACAACCCTTCTTGATTTGATTTGGAGATCAAATCTAAGGTATTATGTTATTCCCTTCTTGATTAGGCTAATTAAGATTGTTTCTTGCACTTACAATAACTAGATCGTTTGTTTTGAGTCGAATAAATTTTTTGTTTTATTCTTGCTATCTAATCATCAAAACTTTCAGAACAATAGACCAAGAAAATGACAAAATTTTCTTAAGTTGAACTTTCATAAAGCAAAAATACAGTTCATCTTTCTCATTTTCTTCCTTCTCTAGTTTAATTTTTGTTGTAATTTCCTTTTCCCCACTCGGTCATCTTCTCCTATAATACCTGTGACAGATGGCTCAACAATATTAGATTGTAGGTTGCTATCAGTGACATCTTCATTCACATGAGATTCAAAATCAACAATCAAGACACCTTTGGTTGTCATGTAGAAGTACCTAGTGAGTTATGTAGTGATTAAGCTGCACATTAAAAAAGGAGAAAAACATCAAATACAAAGAAAAAATGCAAAATAATGAAAAATAAAAAAGAGGTGATGTACTGGTATTAGGTTAAAAACCAGAAAATTTACATAAATCTTGTAAAATTCAATTTCCTTTGAATTGTCTTCTAAAAATGATATGACAAGCAGGGAATAATTAAACTGAACATTTGAAGAAAAACTTGATCAAATATATATACACATTTGATCAGAGTCAAAATGATGATGAATTATGTAGGGTTTTGATCACTCAAAAGAGAGCAATGTTTCTTTTAATATTTATAAACTCGGAAATGCTATCGGTTCAGACTGTAAGTGCACAATCCTATCGAGTAGTATATACGAGGTCGATCCACAGGGAATATTAGTTCAGTGCTTTGAGCGATCGAATCGCAATCTTTCGAAAGGCTAGACGAAATCTGAAAATTGAGAGATGTTGTTGTGATCAATGTAAATTAGGAAGCAATTAAAAGTAATTAAAATAAAGATAGAGATGAGAATTCCTAGGGTTTCGGCACACCATTGCTACTCAATCCGCCTTGACAATATATTCCTGTTGCGTCTGATTTTCTGTTGTTGTTTTATGAAAGACACCACATAGGTTACTGCGATTTATGTTACGCAAGAATGACAGATCTTTCATCGAGATTCTACATAGGACACTGCGAGTTTCCTTACGCAAATGACTGATCTCTAAAAACCCCAAATTACTACACAGATCACTGCAATTTTCCTTACGCAAGTGATGGAATTTGGTACGCGTTTTGTTGGTCTGGTTTATGGTTTCCCCGCTAAGGTTTTCTTCACATAAACCTAATAAATCTCGATGAGGCTAATTCATACAAATAGTTTCTCTTACCATTAAAGTACTGTCACTACCCTAACAGACTCAAACTAGATCATTGAAATTAGATGAAGAGATAGTAAATCACAAAAGCATTTTGATTCAACAACAAGAAACCATAATCAACAGAAATATATATATCAAAACATCAAGAGTAACAAGGTTTACTGCCTAGCCCTAAGAAAATGAACTTAGCCGCGGAACGGCATTGTTACAAGCACTCCTCTCTTCTCTCTTTAATCAAATCTAACCCTAATTACAAAGATAACTATTCCTTCTGCCCAGGGGCCTTATATAGGAGTGGAGGGACGTCTGGAGGTTGAGTAGAGGCTAAGAAACTGATCTGGAAACAGCTGTCGGCAGTTATTCCCCAAGAGACGCCTTCGGTTACGGACCGTATCAGTTGATACGGTCCGTATTAGGACCTTGACGGTTAGGGTTTAATGCTTCCAGTGCTATCTTCTGGTCTATGCTAGGCCTGGTCCGTATTAGGCAATACGGACCGTAACAGAGACTTCGTCGATAAGCGTCGCTGATCCGATTGACCCGATTCTAACTCTATTTGGTGTAAAATAGTCCCAAAACTTGTTTTCTGCAATAAAACACAAAGAAGGGTGACAGTAGCCTTTTTCTCTAATTAATTAAACATAAGTGTGAGAAAATATGCAAAACCTAAGCCAAAACCCTACGTAAATCATCATTATTTTGACTCTGATCAGGTTTTGGCTTAGGTTTTGCATATTATCTCACACTTATGTTTAATTAATTAGAGAAAAAGGCTACTGTCACCCTTCTTTATGTTTTATTGTTGAAAACAGGTTTTGGGACTATTTTACACCAAATGGAGCAAGAATCGGGTCAATCGGATAAGCGACGCTCATCGACTAAGGCTCTGTTACGGCCCGTATTGCCTAATACGGACCTAGCCAGATACGGACCTGGAGATATCGCAATACGCATTAAACCCTTCAGCGACATGGTCTCAATACGGACCGTATCACCTAATACGGTCTGTAACCAAGGCGCCCTTTGGGGAATAACTGCTGACAGCTGTATCCAGATCATGTTTCTGGGCCTCCACTCAACTCCAGACGTCCCCTCACTCCTATATAAGCACCTTGGACATAATAGAAACTTATCTTTGTAATTTGGGTTAGATTTAATTAAGTGAGAAAGAGATGAGTGATTGTAACCATGTCGTTCTGCGGCTAAGTTTTTTTCTTAGGGGCTAGGCAGTAAACCTTGCTACTCATGATGTTTTGATATATATATTTTATGTTGATTATGATTTCTTGTTGTTTGATTGAAATGTTTTTGTGATTTATTATCTCTTCATCTAATATCGATGATCTAGTTTAATCCGTTAGGGTAGTGAAAGTGTTTTAATGGTAAGAGAAACTATGTTGCACGAGTTAGCCTCGTTGGGAGTCATTAGATTTATGTGAAGAAAACCTTAGCGGGGAAACCATAAATCAGAACAACAAAACACGAACCAAGTTCTATCATTTGTGTAAGATAATTCACAGTGATCTATGTAGTAACTTGTGTATTTAGAGATCTGTCATTTGCGTAAGATAACTCGCAGTGTCCTATGTAGTATCTCGATGGAAGATCTGTCATTTGCGTAAGATAACTCGCAGTGTCCTATGTGGTGTCTTCCATAAAACAACAAAAGAAAATCAGACCCGACATAAGTAGAATATCAAAGTGGATTGAGTAGCAATGGTGTGCCGAAACCCTAGAAATTCTCATCTCTATCTTTATTTTAATTACTTTTAATTATTACCAAATTTACATTGATCACAACTTCAACTCTCAAATTTTCAGATTTCGTCTAGCCTTTCGAAAGATTGTGATTTGATCGCTCAAGACTCTGAACCAATATTCCTTGTGGATCGACCTCGATTATACTACTCGATAGGATTGTGCGCTTGCAGTCCGAACCGATAGCATTTCTGAGTTTATAAATTTTAAAAGAAAACATCGCTCTCTTTTGAGTGATCAACATTCCTACTCTAATTCTAATAAGATGATTCCTGCATAACTTACGAAATTAAATTAAAATCAAAACCACATAAGGCCAGGGAAGCACTAAAAAAAGTCAAAAGTTGGTACTGGTACCAGGTACCATTTAAGGAAGTCTACAATGCTGAGGCTTCTGAGTAATTACAGTGAAAAAAGTTGTAGTAGGAACTAAAGTAGAATAGTTACTATGTACAAATTTCTTAGTATAAAACTATAAATACAATGGGCTTTTAGCCTTCTTTTAAAAAAAAATTAAAATCAAAATCAAATCATATTAAAAATTTTCTGAATTAGAAATAAGAATGAGATCAATGCTTGCGTTACTGAGGTTGGCATAGTCCTTTGAACTTATATCCAAATAAAGGATTGACATAGGGAACATGATCAAAGATGACATAATGACACTAAGCAACTAAAGAAATCAACCAAGTCAGAAAGACTGATGGATGGAGCCCGCACGTCACAGTTCCATAATGAACCCTTTGCGGTTTTTCATTATAAACCACCATTAATCACAGAAAAAGATGCAAACTTTGTTTAAAAAATCACCTTGAAAAACTGATAATGAAGTTGAGTTATGAGAGAAGGCGTCGGAGCTCCGGTCGACGCTGTCGGGTAGCACAGCGGAGGAGGAGAAGAATATGAAATTAGAAGCTATTAAAATTATTTGTTCTGAGGAAGAAGCGCCGGATCTAGGCCGAAGTCGGAAAAGGGTTAGGGAATTGCTTGCTTACTGTTTGAACTTCTAGTGATTTGTTTAGAAACAAAATTGGAAATGTGTATATAGAAACAATATTGATCCATTTAAGGGAAAAAGAACAATATGGAAATCAATATCGTACTGTTTGGACGATTCTAGTGATTTATTAATTTTCTATTAATTATTTCATTGGTCCATTTAAGGGAAAAAATATTGATTTCCATTATGCTTAATTGAACAAGGAGAATAAGGAAACATATTTCTATTGTTTGAATAATTGGGTGTAGGGGAAATAAGGAAATATATTTCTTGTAGATAAATATCATAAAAAATTGAATTGCCTTAAATTTAATTGTAACATATAGTGTGGTTGTACGTGTGGTGAGTCTTCTTTTAACTAAATATAAACTTCTACACATAAAAGAGATGCATTTAATCAAAAGTTGAAAGATTATGTGATTGGAGGGCTGTTTTAAATCCGAAATTTCACCTTTTAATCGTAGCTGTTGGCGGATCTAGACATCAACGTACTTAATAATGAAATGGAGATACTCTTTCAGTCTACAATACGAATGTTTTAAAATTAATCAGACTCAATTTGAACCGTCTGATGTAATAAATGGTTCGGAGGTTCAGACCTTCGAAATGAGAGCCCGTAGACCAATATTTTTAATTTTTATCTAATTTTCAGCAAATAGATTGATGGTATTTTTTTTCTTCAAAAACGGTAACGATCGAATCAATGATTCGGTCACCTCCTGTCTGGACCAAATCAATAGTAGTTCAATCATCCTGAACCTAATTTCTAAAATTCGACCCCCCATCTTTCCTTTTCTTTTCTTCTTTCAAATTTTGAATAAGGAGATTAACCGAATTATTGATTCAGTCACTTCTGAATTGCAATTTCAAAATTCAGGCCACAGAGTGCTCAAATCAATAATTCAATCACTCCTCTTTTATTACAATTTGTGTTGCTTGTGTTGTGCATGTGTGACTAACGAGTGAGTGATCGAACCATTGATTTAGTCCACCTTGTGTTACTAATGAACCTAGTTCGAACGAGTTAGAACTAACTCGAGATTAGTTCAATGAGATACTGAGCCGAGTCAACTCGAGGTGAGAAGACAATACCGAACTGAAAATGTATCTCATGATCAACTTATTACTAACTCGAATTGACTCGTAACTCGTTTGATAACTTGTCAGTTTTCATTGAAAAGAGAAAACTCACTTATGAAGTAATGCTCACAAAAATAAATTAAACTAAATTAAAATTTATAGACACATTGTTAAATGTTTTGTGCAGTAGGTCCATTGTACCCTTAAACGAATCAATGACTTTATCATTATTATTTAGGAATAAAAAAGAAGCCACCAATAAATATTCTAACAAATCAATATGAATATGAGCCGCCTTTGAAAAGGGAAAAGCGCACGCACGAGGATCACGAAACCGTTCGTTGTTTTGACCTTTTTCCGTACTCGGTCTCGTTTACTTCTTCCGCGGTCCCCTCCAACTCGCTCTCCAACTCGCTACTACTCGCTACTGACCACAATCGCACAAGCCCACAAGATCCTTCATACTTTGATCTTCTGCGTCCTCTTGTCGTGTAACCATTTACAGAGCAACTTTATATCTCATTTTCTCTTATATATACGTACTTCACCCTCACCCGCATGCATAGTGACAAATGAATAGTTCGGATTCGGTTCGGCAGGATCAAAAGTTAGTTCGTGACAAGAAAGCAAAAAAAAAATGTAAAAAGAATTTTTAAAAAAATTCGCTTTTTTTTCGCGAATAATTCGTGATTTGCATTTTATTCGCGAATAAAACGTATAATATGTTTTTTTTTTGGGTTTTATTCGGTGTTCGGTTCGGAAATGTAAAAAAAAAACAAATTATATGCGAATCGCAAATTATTTACGAGTTATGTTACTATGCCCGCATGATGCCGCATCGACCGCAATGACCTGCATCACGAAAGGCAGAATACAACTGCCACAGAGATGTAAATCAATCATGAAAACCGTTGTCAAGTGGTCCCACTCACCAGTCTCTTACCCGTCACGAGTCAGATTCAGAATCCTTTTAATTTGGCGTCATAATTTTTGATTGACACATCAATGACATCATTCAATTTTATGATCTAGAACACGGAAACTCGGAAAGAGAAAGTAGACCACAATTGTGAGCTTAATAGATAATGACTCTTAATTAGACTATTATTAGCCTAGCTGGCACACTTAATCTTGCGCAGCCAATTTATAACAAACCTAATTAAATAAATATTAAACCTATATTTATTTTAAAAAGTTTGTAGAATTTATTTTCTTCTTAAAACAAGATCCAGCCAAACCTAGCGAGTCAGCTCGGACTGAATTGTCACGATTTCAAGCTGGAATTTTAGCTCGAATGCCCTAGGTCCAGCTCGCTCGGCTGTAGCTTGGTCCAGAATTAACAAGCTAAGTTAGGACCTAGCTCGGACCGAGCCAGCTCGTTGCCACCCTTAGACAAGAGAACGCATGTAAATTGCGCTTTATTAAATCTAGTTTTTTCTTAGAATTTTGGAATACAATTCTTCTTAGGCCTTTATTTAATATGAGATCCTTTTCTTAATTTCGAGGTTGAACCATGAAACTTGCACAAAATTTCATTAGTTTCATATATATATGACAAACTAATTGATTGTCAATGTAAGTTTACCCTAGCGCTCTCTCATTTCTTTGAATGTTACTAAATATATATAACAAGGACTATATAAATGCTAGATATTAAATAGTAAAAGCCTTCCGTTTGTTTCAAAAGAAAATAAAAATAATTTGTTTCAAAACAAAATATTAAATAAAATACTTTACAAGGTCATATCCACAAAATCGTCAAGAAATAAAAAGAAAGACGCGAGTTACTCGTTTCCCCCATTCTCCCTACCCGCGTAAACCGCGGTTCTTCTCTCTTTCGTTTTGAAGTCCCAACCGCGTCTCCTCTCACTCGCTCTCTCGCTCTCTGCTCCCCACAAAGTATAAAAGCCATTTCACTCTCCCTTCTTCCTCTATCAGAAATTCAGTACACACTTATACATACATACCTCTTCAACTTATATCTCTTACCAATTCAAACCCAAAACGGACTCTTCATGAACACCTGCTCTTCCCCTCTCTTTTTCTTTGACGAATCAGACTATACCGGCTACTACAACTTACTCGAAGAACCCAAAACCGGTTTTATACCAATCATGCCTGTATCCGATAACAACAAGCGGAAGCGGGTTGAGGAATCGGAAGAACACTCGCCGAAGAGACTCTCTTCAAGTTCCAATAACTCACAGGACAGCAATGGAGTGGCCACAGAGAATGGAGCCACGACAGCAGCATCTGGCGGTTCTCCTGCAACACAACACCAGAGGAGGTTGTGGGTCAAGGACAGATCAACCGACTGGTGGGACCGGTACAACAGCCCTGATATGCCAGAAGCCGAGTTCAAGCGTGCTTTTAGGATGAGTCGAGCTACTTTTGAGTTCCTCTGCAAAGAGTTGGGATCTGCTGTGCAAAAAGAGGACACAATGCTTCGCGCGGCAATACCTGTGGATAAACGTGTGGCAGTATGCATCTGGCGTCTAGCAACTGGTGAGCCATTAAGAGTTGTGTCGAAACGGTTTGGTCTCGGCATCTCAACTTGTCACAAGCTTGTTTTGGAGGTTTGCACAGCTATTAAATCCCTCCTTATGCCTAAAACGGTACAATGGCCAGATCAAACCACCTCTCAGGCCATTGCGCAAAACTTTGAGTACATCTCGGGGATTCCTAACATAATTGGTTCAATGCACACGACTCACATCCCCATTATTGCCCCCAAAGTGGAGGTCGCAGCATATTATAACAAGAGACACACTGAGAGGAATCAGAAAACAAGTTACTCAGTTACAATTCAAGGCGTGATGAACCCCAATGGGGTTTTTACTGATGTCTGTATCGGGTGGCCCGGATCAATGCCAGACGACCAAGTTTTAGAAAAATCAGCATTATATAAGCGAGGTAATGCTGGTTTGCTCCAGAACCATTGGATTGTAGGTGGGTCCGGCTTCCCCCTGATGGATTGGCTTCTCGTGCCATACACACACCAAAACTTAACATGGACCCAACACGCATTTAACGAAAAAGTGGGGGAAGTTACAAGAGTAGCAAGGGATGCTTTTGCGAGGCTCAAGGGGAGGTGGACTTGTTTACAAAGGAGAACTGAAGGCAAGCTTACGGATTTGCCGATGGTTCTGGGTGCATGTGTGGTGCTGCATAACATTTGTGAGATGAGAGGGGAGACAATGGATCCGGAGTTGCATTTCGAATTATCCGATGATGATATGGTGGCAGAGAATGCAATTCGATCAGTGGCCGCCATGCAAGCCAGAGACAGCATCGCACATAATTTGTTGCATAGTGGACGTGCCGGCATGACCTTCTTTAACTAGGGTTTTCATTTTTACAGAGGAATTTACTTAAACCTAGAATTTTACAGAGAGTATTAGCTTTTCTCTTTTTATCTTCTGTCAAGGACAGGGAATTACTTAATGAAGAATAGGTAATCTATAGATGCAGTGTTGTTTGATTGGTTGTAAGTAATACTCATAGTGGCGAGGTACTTATGTTTTTGTTTGTACCACTTACTGGTAAAAAATTTTAGCTAGTTTGCGGAATAATTAATTGATTGCTATGTTGTTTATTTTGCTAATTTATTCAATTGTTTCTTTCCTCTTGCAAACTTTCGGAATTATCCGTTCTTCTCTTATCTGGTAAAATAACATTGCTTTGAACTTCACTTTAAATTCGAAGTGAAGGCCCAATTTAAGGTCAGATTTATAATAAAATGAAAAGGCAGGTGTAAATAATGTTCCAATTTCGGTCAGATTATAGTCAAACCAGTATTACCGCCTGTACTGGTATATACCAGTTCAAGACAGTACCGTTACCGTACAAACCAAATGAGTAATGTTTTCAGGTTAATACAATTCCAACATTAGACTTGACTGGAATTGTACCAATATCTCACTCAACTTCACTTCCATAGAAGGAACAAAAGACAAGCATCAGAAAATATCTAAATCTGTTAAAATGTGCTGTATGAATAATCATAAATATGTATACAATAAACCTAATATCAGTGTCTAAATCATTTTTTTGAAAACTATATACAAATCATACAAAAGAGTATATGCGATCATAATATGCTTGTAATGTGGAATGGAAGAATTGAAATTTCCTTAGTCAACTTGAGTAAATTCCAGTGCATTGCCATCTGGGTCCCGTGCAAAAATTGCTGGCCTGCCGGACCGGCTTAAGGTATAGTTTATTCCTGCATTTGTGAAAGAACAGAAGGAACAACAAAACTTTATCCTTATCACAAATAGGGAAAAAAAAATTAACCCCACCTTTTACTATAAAAGCCTCATAATCATTGTCTCTGAAACAAATAAAAAAGTAACTTTCTTCTAGTACCGTCCTTTCTAAGAAGTGAAAAATATGACCCTTCTTTCATTGTCAAAAGTAGAGATAACAAGGGCACTTTCGGTATGACCCTCCTTTCATTGCAAAGATAGAGACCATAGGGGGGCATTTCTGGGTAGTGCTGGGATAATATGGCAAGGTATACCAGTTTGATGTTCCTTGGATTTGGAAGGGTTTAGAGTATCTCTTTGCAGAAGTATGCAACATTTAATTTTACAGGGATCTTCAGGAAACTGTCCCTTAATTCCAACTGTGTGTACACTTCCTCGAGAGTTATCTTCATAAAACCTAACATTACATAGAAATATGCAATTTTCTTTTATAAAGACAAAACCCTGACAAGTATGGCTGGCTACATAAAAAATCTTGAGTTTTGTGTGGTTATGTGTGCCACTTAAATATTTTATTATATACAAATGAAATACCCCCTCAAACTGAGCAGTTTCAGACAATTCATTAATTTTTTTTGAAGAATTTCTCTAATTTTCCCTTCAAATTGGAAATAAGCACCAAAATAGTAAGAAACATATGCACAAGGATCCCATACCGGCTTCATCAAAGATGGCTTTAAGCTTGGAGACATCACGAATGGCTATACATGTGTGGCGGTCTCTTCCCCCGTGTTCAGGTCGGCCTGTTAATGGATCCGGGTTGGGCAATTCCATCAAGTGGATCATCTCTGACCCAACCCACAACCATGCCCCTCTGTACGGCAACTTATCATTCGGCCTTGCCAGATTAACCTCAAGACCTTTTCATATTAACAAGGCATATCATTAACGAATATTGAATAGAAAAATATCTACCGTATTTTTGGTGACACTTGCATTGAGTTGGCATCCAAATTTGTATTTATTTTTTCCTAAGAGACTCCTAAAGCTGTACATGACTTGAAAAAACTGAAATTTTGGGGGGCAATTTTTGAGCATAGCCTAATACTTTACCAACCCAAAATGCACATTGGCCTCGCTATAATAACCTTCATATTTCAGACCTTCAAACTGTAATTGGTCTTGTACTAATTGCACAATTGAAACACACTGGCCGCAGAGTTTCTTTGAGGGTAAAAATGCACTTTTTGTCCACAAGTTGTTGGATTTCAACAATTAGTTCCTAATTTCTGATTTTTGTTTAGAATGATACTTAAAACCTCCACCCAGTATACTGGGAAGAGTGGCAAGATGATGAGTTTAGAGGCTTAGTAAATGCTGTAGAAATGGATGTTTCTAAATAGCAGTGGCTTTGTTTGGTATCTCTGTGTGAAGTTTTGGAAGAAAACTAGCCTTCTGGTATTAAGCTAGTCTGTACATAGAATTTTCAACCTTTCTATAGTACGAGTTAAAGCACTTATTCTTCAAATGCAGACAGAGTTGAATTTCTGATACCAAATTAGGAATATTTTGGGGTTGACCAAATATTCCTGCAATGAAAGGGACTGATTTCAACAAGCAATTCAATAAATTTTAGATCCTTCAGTTAGACACATCTAATAGAAATTCCTATCATCGTTCCTCACTTATATCTGATATCCATTCGCATTATAGGGATTTATTCCTATTCAAATCAATAAATTATTTTCAGGATAACAAAATACAAGTTTCCACTGAAATTACAATTATTACAGAAACTTTTGTTTAGTCCAGACAATTATATTAGTCTTGGAATAGGGGAATAAGTAACTTTTAGTTAAACTAAACTATCTCCAGAATAACAATTTTCTTACATTATCATTATTCTAGAAAGAGATAGTGTTAGCCAAACTTTTGTTTATTCCACATGATCGATGCAATTTATTTTCCAGTACAAAGTTTCAGCAATGTATAAGCTCCCCTAAGAATAAGCTTTTTAAGTTCCATTTGCTGTTCTGGAACTGAGAACCTCCTAAGAAGCAGTTTCTGAAATTCCTTGAAACATTAAACATGTAAATTGAACTTATTTTCTCTTCTTTTTGAATTTCCCCTGACCTAATGCTTGCATCCTAGCATTCTACCTACCGCATGAGACACTATGCCATAAGCATGTGATTTGAAATTTGAATTTCAAAATTTAAACAGAAAATAACATACCGAGAAGGTCTTTGTAGAAATCAAGCGACCTTTCGAGGTTCTCGCACAAAATTCCAACATGATGTATACTCACAACCCCATAATCTTTCCCTAATTGAAGTAAAAAAAAAATTAATTTAAGGTTTCCAATGATTATTTTTATACTGGTTATACACTATTAATAAAGGGTGCCACACCAGCTAAGCGTTTACCAGCTATTTGAGTATTATGTCATACTCGTACCAGATATTGCCATCCCAATACCAGCAATGAATTCTTTTCATTTTTCTTCTTTTCCATTCTGTTTGTGTTTCTGGTTTACATTTTAATTAAAAATTAACTGCTCGGCACCAATACCTTGTGCACTGGTTAGTACTGGTAAGAGCTATTACCAACCTCTTTCTAAGTTGAAATTCATGCACGTGCCAATGAAAATTTGAATATTACCATGGGATCTCTCAACCGATTGAAGTCGCTCGCTTTCAATTGAGACGTTGAGCTTTCCCAATCGACCATTTCTACTCGTCTCTCTTCGTTTAGCAAAGGAACAGTGGTGCTTAACTGAGATCGCACAGCTTTGATGCTTTGAGATTGGCGAAACAGGGGAGATTGTAGGGAAGTAGAGGCTCTGAGTCGCCATTACCTCTTTTTTCTTTCTCGCTCCTTTCACGGCCAAGTATTCTTCCTTTTGTTCTCTTTACTTATTTTATTATATTTTTTGCTGATGCTCATTTTTTTGTGGACGAGAAATAGAAGATCTCTATGTTTTTTTCCCTTGACAATTTTTATAAGCGGCGCTCAATTTACTGAGGTTTTCATTATCTTGACAATATTGATCATTTTTGCAAATAAGTTTTAAAAAATGAAAATTAAAAGGAAAATTTATGAGTATCTTAATGAACATGTAATAATATATCAATCAAATTTTATACAATTTAAATATTATTTGAAGAAGCAGAATATTAGACGGATACGGATCGGATAGACTATTTGTTAAAAAAAAATATAAATATTATTGAAAAATACCAAAGTTCATAATATTTATCTAATTATAATGATTAATAACTTATTTTTTTTCCTAATATATTAATTATTAATTATATAGTATATATCTACTATTTAGATACAAATCATTGAAACGTAAAATCATATCCACACCAATATTCAGATATCGGATAATTTTTCGAATACAGATCGGATATTATCCACTCTGTTTTTACTCCTATTTAAGAGTCGAATTTCAAACCATAAAAATTTAGAGTCACTTGATGTACGATAAAACATACACTAATATCATTATTAACTTAAAAAAAAAATGTACCATATCATTATTTACTTACAAATACGTAATATATCATCATTTGCTTTTAAATAATTAAATAGAGTCACTTGATAAGTATCAAAATTTACTATTTTTGAAAATATCTTTAGTATTATGAAAGATGACTCACTCTTTAAAAATAAAAATAAAAGATGACTCCAGATTATGTACTATTTGCCGGAACACATGGTACTTCACTAGGTGCGTTTGGATGAGACAAAGAATAGTGCAAATTTGAATTATCGATTATTCTGAACTACTGTTCTACGTTTGAATGTGTTTGAGTTAACAAAAAGAAACTATTTTTTGTTTGTTTTTTATGAATTAGTCCAAACGCACCTTAATTAAAGGTGATAATCCGTTGTCAATTTATTCACTTAAGTTTTACTATTTGTACCGCCTTTTGAGGAGGGGGAGGGGAGGATGAGAACTTTGATTTGATTACTCCTTTTGTATTAAAAAAAAGGGCTGGAATGCCGACATTTTACTAATATCTAAAGTTTAATAGAAATTAATTAATATACTCATATCTGCTCGAAAGTTATAAAAATATCTGCAATAGTTATTTTCTGATCCGTACCTAAATTTTTTTAAATTTTTTAAATTTTTATTACTACAGTACCGGTCATTTTCTAGCCAGTACTTAATTTTTTTTTTTTAAGGATGGGCATAGCATATTTGGCTAGAAACATTGGTGCATCATCGATGTTTTATTAGCCAGGTGGTGCTAAAAAAACATCGGTGTATCGCTGCTGTTTTATTAGACTTAGCATTGGCAATTAAGCAGGGTAGTGCTAACAAAATATCGGTGTGTCACTGATGTTTTTGCAATGAAACATCATGCACTTCTGCCGTCGTTTAGCCGTGCATAAAACATCGGCACTTCCTACGACTTTTTCTTCTAGTCAACTATACTATGCCCATCCTAAAAAAAAAAAAATTTATGTACCGCCAGAAATGGCCGGTACTATGGTAATAAAAAAAAAATTTAGGTACCGGCTATTTTTTGATCGGTACTGAATTAAATTGAGTACCGACCAGAAAATGACCGGTACAGATGTTTTTATAACTTCAAAGCGGATAGGGGTATATTAATTAAATTCTATTAAACTTTGGATACTAGTAAAAATGTCGGCTGGGGATGTCGGCTGAATTAGAGTTTTAATTATCTACTTTGGGATTTTTTATACCGTCATTTGCGTAAATATGTGACTTGTGAGTGATCAAACCTCTGTCTGAACCAAAACTTTTTTCGATCATTGTTACTTTTCAATGAAAAAAACAATCAATCCGTTTTTTAACGCTTCAATTATTTATTTTAGAAAATAAAAAAGTTCCATCCAACCGATACCACAATTCCTCGTGATTTATTCACTAAAATTTCTTTCTATAGAATTCCAACTGAAATTTTTATTAATATTAAAAAAAATTAAAATTTAACAATATGCATCCATTTGCAGATTATTTCCAATTCTGTCCAATCCGGAGAATAATTCTCTGAATCCGGACTTACTTTTCAGAGAATTATTCTCCCATTCTAGCCTTCTCTTTCCAGAAAATTATTTTCTGGTCCCTGAACCCATAACTCGACCCAAAACTGCTCGGGTTCGTAAACATGTACCGGTCTTTGATTATTCACATGTCCCGGTGGATGCAATTGATGATGACAGTTTAGAGAGCGGGGATGAGATGTTCCCAGATGAGTTATCGGGTTCTGATGATGGAGTTTGATCGACCAGACAATCACAGTCTTCGTCACAGTCTCGCCAGTCACATTCCCGCCAATTACAGTACCCAATCACTGGTCGGGCAGATACGAGACTGATCAATGTCAAAATGATAGTGAATTACGTAGAATTTTGGCTTAGGTTTTGCTTTATTATCTCACCTTTATGTTTAATTAATTAGAGAAAAAGGTTATTGTTGCTCTACTTTATGTTTTAGTGCAGGAAACATGTTTTGGGGCTATTTTACATCATTTGGAGCAAGAATCAGGTCAATTGGAAAAGCGCAGCTCATCGACTAAGGCTCTGGTACAACCTGTATTGCCTAATACGGACCAGAGCCCTAGTACGGATTAGAGATGGCGCAATACGCATTAAGTCCCTCAGCGACACAATCCCAATACGGACTGTATCAGCCAATATGGTCCGTATCCGAGGTACCTTTTGGTGAACAACTGTGCCAGCTGTATTTATATCAGATTACTTAGACTCCACTCATCTTCAAGCTCCCCCTCACTCCTATATAAGTCCTCTGGACTAAAGAGAAAGACATCTTTGTATCATTTGGTGTTTTATTTTATTAAGTGAGAAGAGAGGAGTGTGCTGAGGCTAGTTAGGAAGCGCTACTTGTTTGTGTCTTCTTTGAGTCTCTTTGTAAACATGCCATTCCGTAGCTAAGTTTAGATTCTTAGGGCTAGGCAGTAAACCTTGTTACTCATGATGCTTTGATATATATACTTTTATGTTTATGTAGTCTTTGTTGATTTAATTGCTTTTGCATTTTATGTTCTTCTTACTTGGTTTCGATGATTTAATTTAATCTATCATGGTAAGTGACAGTGTCTTGAAGGTAAATAGAATTATGATGGATGAGTCAAGGACAAGGAGAAATATTAGACTAGTGTGAAGAAAATCTTAGAGGGGAAACCACTAGTTGGAACAACAAATTGCATGTGCAGGAGTTCCAGCATTTGCGCATCTGTGGATAAAACATCGCAGTGTCTTTATAATAATCTCTGCGGGAGTTTCGGCATTTGCGTAAGAAACTCGTAGTGTCTTTATAGTAACCCCCTTACAACAATTAAAAACTAGCATAAAATAAAGTCGAGTATCAAAGCGGATTGAAGTAACAATGGTGTGCCAAAACCCTAGGAATTCAGATCTCTATCTTTATTTTACTTATTTTTAATTTTTGCAAAATTTACATTGATCACAACTTTATTTCTTGATTTTCATATTTCGCCTAGCCTTTCGAAAGGTTGTGATTCGATCGCTCAAGACCTTAAATCAATATTTCCTGTGGATCGATCTCGATTATACTACTCGATAGGATTGTGCGCTTGCGATCTGACCTGATAGCATACCGAGTTATAAATATTAAAAGTAACAGTCGCGTTTTGGCGATCAGAGACACCCGGTTGATAGTTTCAATGACAAATTAGCTTTTCAGGTAGTGGATGTCGGTTTTTTCAGTACAGAGAGAACATTGGATAACCAATTGCAAGTAGACAAATTGTTTGAGTCGAAAGCGGATCTAAGGATAGCAATCAATGAGTTCCATCTCAAGAACATTTTTGAGTGTAAGGTTTTCAAAATCGAACCTCGATGTTAAGTTGTGGTGTGCAAGGATGATTTGTGCAAATTGAAGTTATACGCGAAGCCTTACGGGCTCACAGAATCTTAGATTATCTACAAACAAGCAATCTCTCGTGAATGCAAAGTACCGGCCTCATTGGTCATGTTCAGCTTACAATATAGATGGTTGCCCGTGTCATTGAAGAGACCACGAGATGTGATGTGTGTTCGACCATAAATCATATCCGAGATGTCGTCAAGGCAACATACTCGAAGAAAACTCCCCAGTACAACAAGTTATGGCGAGGCTGTGAGCTTGCTATTGCAAACTTGTTTGGGAGTTGGGAGAACTCTTACAACTTGCTTGTTTCGCTCTTGGAAGTCATAAAGAGAAACAATCCAGGAACCAAGTATTGTGTGACCTCGACCCCGATTGATGGGTCTGCGGATAGGCATTTCAAGGCAGCGGCATAGGCATATGGGCCGTGTATTGCGGCGATACTGTTCCTCAGACCAGTGATTAGTATCGATGCATGTTTCTTGTCGGGACGGTACCAAGGTAGGTTGTTGATGGCATGTGCGTACGATGCCGAAAACCAATTGCTTCCATTGGCTTTCAGAATTGTGGAGAAAAAAAGTGCAAAAAACTAGGGGTTTTTTTTTATGAGATGGTTGCGGTTGGAAGTTATTGGAAATGGTCAATTTTTTGTGTCATATCGGATAGACATTTGGGGATTAAATCCATGTTTCAGGATCCACATCTCGGATGGGATGAGTCTACCGATCAATGTGTGCATTGATACTGTTCTCAACATGTTGCCGAGAAACTCTTCAAGAATGTGAGGCAGAAGAGAGAAGTCAGCGATAGGTTCAAAATTGAGGTAAATAAGAAGAAACCTAAGAGGTTGCAGGAGATGTTTTCAGACTTTGAAATTGGTTGCCAGGCTCTAGATTACCTTAACAAGGTGGGTAAGAGGGACCCGAATGATGAAGACGAGCTTCCATATCCAGAGAAGTTGTACTAAGAATTGGACGGAGGTCACTGATGGGGAATAATGACAACAAATGGGTCCGAGCCACTAAGTAATGTGTTCAAACTGAGTCGGCGATTGCCGGTTGCAGCCGTCGTGGAGGACACATTCTATAAGATGAATACCTGTTTTTTGAAAGGCGGAACAAAGCTGAAATGACACTTCAGCATGGTTAGTTGTGGTCCAACAGGGTAAGTGATTTGTTGCAAAAGCGTATCAACAAATCTCTAGCCATGACTGTGATTCCTTACGGTAGGGGTACATGGGGTGTATGAGGTCATGGTAAGGGGTGAAAAAATTCCTGCAAGGCGTGATCAACCAAGACTAGAGTATACCCACAGGGATTTCAGGTATAAGGTTGTTGTTAAGGATAACAACAAGGTTGAATGTGAATGTCAGAAGCCCCAATTGACTGGTATACCATGTTCTCATTTCATGGCGGTGGTCCGAGAAATGAACTATGATGAGAATTTGTACGTCAGCCCCCCCTCTACGGTATGTCAATACTGGCACAAACATGGGGTGCCTGCTTCGAGCCCAAAGGCAACCAATGTGACTGGCCTTGATACGAGGGTCCATGAATCATCCCGGAGCAGAGACTGATAAAAAAAAGGAAGGAGACGGCACAACCGCATACCGATGGAAATGGACCGTATGCAAGGTCGAAAACTTGGACATCAGGCTCATTGTGAGACCATTGATAGAAATGCAGCAGGTAAAATGCATGATTTAATTATTTACATATACTAATTATATTGGTTCTCTCTTGAACAAATACTCATTAATTTATATATGTTTTACTTGTAATGTAGAGGAAGCAACAAGACAAGAAGAAGCATGAACATCTTCCTCAAGAAGAGCAGCAAGAGGATCTTCTTCAAACAGACGCCAACGTTAATATTTCTTAATTTTTATGTTCTTGTAATTTTAATTTGTAGTGACAATTTCGGTTTTTATTTAGTAATTTTAATTTTTATGTTGTTGTAATTTTAATTTGTAGTGACAATTCCGATTTTTATTTAGTGATTTTAATTCTAATTTTTACGTTGAAATAATTTGAATTTCAATATTCTAACTTCCCATTTGACAAGATATTCTTATAAAAACAATTGCCAAATAAAATTTCACATAACTAAAACAAAACAATTAAAACATCTAAAAAACAAACAATTAGAATAAATAATTTCAAACAAATTAGAATATAAAACATTCAAACTATATTAAATATGAAATTGTTTTGAATAATTGATATGCAATAATAATAACTAAAAAACAATCCATTATAACAAAAAAACAAAGGAAAAAAAATGTCGGCCAGAAAAGTCCGAATCCGAAAAATAATTTTCCGGAAAGAGATCGGCTGGAATCGGAGAACAATTCTCGAAAAGTAAGTCCGGATCCAGAGAATTATTCTCCGAATTGGACATAATCAGAAATAATCTGCAAATGAGTACAGATTGTTAAATTTTGAATATTTTTTAATATTAAAAAAAGTTTCGGGAATTCCAATTATTGACTAGAAAGCCCAAGTTATAGTGCTTAGGCTCTACATTACGAATGCACGGCCTACTCAACTTAAGAATATGGCTTAATAAGAAGCTAATTCGGCCATATATTTAAATAAAGTTGTCAGTTCATGATATCTTGATTAGCATATTTAAATAAAGCTAATTCGGCCATATAATTAACGGTCCATCAATGAATAGTTAACCCAGCTGCAATCTGTATATTAGTGGCCCAATAATTACTGTAATCATACAATTTCTAACGCATCATTCAGAGGCGGAGGAAAAGGGGCAGGGCCGCAGGGTCCGGATCCCCCAAAGTAACCCAATCTTTGAATTTTGGATTGAGACCGTTCGTTCAAATTCGTCGCTCGAGATCGTCTCGGGATTCGATTTCGTCGTCGGGATGTGTGATTGGAATCAGACAGTCTCGATCTAAACTCCAAAGATTAGGTTACTTCACTGGATCTGAATTCAGGACCGCAGGGACCTGGCACCCCTGTACCTAATTAGAAAGTTGTCAAAAAAGTAGAGTTTATTTATTTACCTTTTCTAATGTATTTCAGTATTTGTATTACAAATGTCACCTTGACCCCTAAAAAAACTCGAAATAAAAATTATTAATAAGAAACAGTGGCATGTGATTATAATTAATAGAGTCAAAAAGTTAAAAAAAAATGTAACTTATGCTGAGCAATTAATTATTTATTTAAAAGATAGGCGCATATCTCCCTCAATCCCTTAAATAAGTTGTTTATCAAACCCCTCTAATTACTTGTTAATTAGTTGAACTAATCACTAAATTTGACATAAATTTTTTATTTGCGAAATTAGAGAATTATAGTAATAATGAAAAGTCAGTATTTGCATTTGTAGAAAGTCCGTCTCTTGACCACTCTTTAGGGGTATTATTAAAAGTCTCTTTGTAAGTACACCCTACAAGTAAGTCCTTCTCTTGACCACTCTTTAGGGTAATTATTAAAAGTTCGTTTGTAAGTACACCCTTCTCTTGCCCACTCTTTAGAGTAATTATTAAAAGTAAGTAAGTTAGAATGTAACTCCTCTTACCCACTCTTTAGGGTTATTATGAAAAGTCTCTCTTTTCTTGCCCACTCTTTAGGATAATTCTTTTTGAGTGAGGCTACGGTGCTATGCATAGCAAGGATGGGGTTCATGCTACGGCTCAAAATTTAACTTTTCAAAATTCTAACGGTCGATCCGAACCGTTCAACATGATTATAAAATGAATATGTACTTGCAAACCAAATTTTACATTTTTTCGAATTTTTTTACTATTTTTTTAGATAGGCTGTTTTTGGATGGTCCAGAATGTTCAGATCAAGTGATTTTTGAAAAAATAGTAAAAAAATTCGAAAAAATGTAAAATTTGGTTTGCAAGTACATATTCATTTTATAATCATGTTAAACGGTTCGGATCGACCGTTAGAATTTTGAAAAGTCAAATTTTGAGCCGTAGCACGGACCCCATCCGTGCTATGCATAGCACCGTAGCCTCACTCATTCTTTTTACCTCCTTTCTTCCCCTTTGTTACTGTCTTTCTTCTATTTGTAGTTTCTCCCACTCTTTTCATGAAAAACCTCATGAATCCAATTCATATAAAAGTCCGGTAACCACTATTTTGTTTAGTGTCAGCAAAATTTGTTTTTTAACTACTGTCTTCATGTATTGTTATATGATCTAGCAACTGTCTCTTTTATTTCAGGTGATTAAACACTCTAGGATTGTACACCAAGTTTATTATCCTCATATACTTAGCTATCTTCATGTTCTTTGTTATTCTTCAAACACTTACTTTAAGAATTCTGATGTACGAAGGACTTAATTACTTTTAAGATAATACATAGTAAGTAACATTTAAGATAAGACATAATTAGCAACATTTAAGAGTTGGTAAGATGAACTTACTTTGTACATAGTTAGTAACATTAGTGATTGTGTAAGAAGAACATACATATGACATAGTTAGTAACATTTGTGATGGTGTAAGATGAACTTACTTCCATTCTTTCTTTCATTCTTTTGTTATAGTTAGTAGCATTTGTGATGGTGTAAGATGAACTTACTAGTAGTATTTAAACTAGTTTTTTATTGTACCTTCTGAAAGGTTAAATATCATATAAATAAGAAGGTCAAAGTGTAAAGAGTACAGGATGGCATATGTCTCTAAATAGTAAGATGTAGTAATAAATTAATAAATAAAAGAGGTCTAAAATCTATACTAATATAAATATAATGTAATACCTAATTAGTCAAATTAAGCATTATTAAAAAATCCTCATAAAAAGCATTATAAAATGAACTAACTATAGGACCGCATAAGATATCAAAAAGATTCTATATGGTAATAAACTAATAAATAAAAGAAGGTTAAAATCAATATATCAAAAGATCAATCTAAAAAGAGAGTAAAACCGTAATTATGGTAAAAAAAAATCAAAGAATAAGGCTCTCTATAAAATACTAAATAATAAATATAAAACTAAATAAACTACAATAAATAAGACATAAATAAAAATAAAGAGAAGGAGTATAAGATAGAGAGTAGCACCTCAAATATAGTACTTAAGAAAATGCATGTTCCATACAAAAATTCTCTGTCATATAGCTTTTTGTCCTTCGGCAAATCAGGTCTCAACAGCAATCGAGAATATCTCGACATATATTAAATGAGTTACGTGACATCAAAATTTGTATTACTTTGAGATTCATATAATAATTTTTTTTCTTAATAAGTAAGATGAGTTACGTAACCCATCTTTTGGCCTCTCCTATATAAAATTTTAGGCTCCACCTTGCGAATCAGAAGGGTATAATATAATTAAAGTTTTATTCTTAAAGGCTAGCTATGACGTTAGCAATTAATTAACCAGTTAACATTGTTTAGAAATTAAAAGGAATAGATCTTTTGTAATATAATATGAGGATATTTAAAGTTTTATCTTGCATTTATATGGTTGTTCCTGATGCACTAGATTCTACCAACGGTTACACTTTTTCTTGAAAATTGACAATCATGTCATGTATAATATTACACATTCTGACTAGGGTTACTAGGCCGTTCTTTGGACCAGCATCGTCTGTATTGGATGGTTATAATTAATATATGTAGTAATAACAAAGTCCCAATCCATTCCTGGCCTGTAAATCTCAAATTTAGAGGTCTTTCTCGTTTTTGAACAATTGGATTAATATAAACAATATATATAATGAGTGAGGTTAGCTTAGTGTGTGCTATACTCATCAAGATGATTAGCTGAGTATATAACTTCTAAATTTGTTGAATTAACTTCATAGGACGAATTCAAATAGTTGAAACCGATTTATTTCACGAGTGATGTATGTACATATAAAATTCTAAAATTCTAAAATTATTTAAGATAAAGTCAAACGGTAAAAAAATATGAAGGTTTGTAAGTTATTTTAATGCATTCATTTTTTATCATTCTTTTATACTTAATTTTGTACTAAATGAATTCGAAGTTTCAAAATTTTGCATGCACATATCACTTGTGAATTAGATCGGTTTCGACAATTAGAATTCGTATTATGAAGAGAACCAACCTTTGATCTAGTGATAAACACACATGTCTCTTATGTGAGAGGTTATGAGTTCGGAACCTAGATGGGAGAAATCATTTATTACAAATGTTGAAATAAAAAGTTTGATTGGCTGGCTTGACCCCTACTACTCATTTAAAAAAAAAGAATTCGTCTTACGAAGTCAATTCAATAAATTTTAAATATAAGCTTACCAAGAGAGTTTGGTGAATATATATATAGTCTCACTTGTATATAATACTTACACACATCATAAATGAAATTTATCATTTTGTACGCTAATTTTGTAGTAGTAAAATCTAAAAGTTGCAATATATATCTTGTTTATAGAGTCTCGATCAAGTAACATTTTTTGAAAGAAAATAAAATTATCTACCGATTTCATCGAAATCAAGTAATTAATTAAACTGTATAAATATGTAGGTGCCTAAATTGGTACCTACACACATCAACAGTCAGTTACATCTTACAACCATAGCACTTGCAAAAACAGAAATTACTAATAGGTCCCTAGAGAAAAGCAGACGCTAATCTCTATATAATACTTACACAGCTTAAATGAATTTTATCATTTTGTACACTATTTTAGTAGTAGTAACAGCTAGAAGTTGCAATCTTGTACCTATAGTCCCGATCAAGTAACATAGGGATACAGATTTTAACAGAGCAATTTTAGTTTCATGCAACACACATTTCATATGCTGCGTTGTATAGTCTATATATGGGTTATATGAAACCAAAACTGTTTTGTTAAAATCTTTACATACGAGACATGCACACTTTTCCTCTCATTTTTCATAAAAACTAGGGAGGTTAAGTGTAAATCTTCAATGTAGGTTGAGCCCCTTCTAGTTCACATAGGCTTGACCAAGGTGGTGATTAATTAGTAACAAGCATCCAGAAAAGTAAAATTAATATTTACAAGGAACTGCCAAACAAATATATTGACAATTTTGCTCTGTTTTTGCTCTAAATACGCAGCTTTCTCAAAAACCTGCCAAAAAGACCTAAAAACACGTTTGCGGTAAATAAATTGAAAAAATGACTACTTTGCATTCTCTTTTCGCCATTTTTCGGAAAAAAAATAGTAAGTTTCGCTATATGTTTTGGCTTCATCACACCCCCATGCTTAAACTTTTGTTCGTCCTTAAACAAACTTAGTAAAATACTAATAGATAGGTGACTAAAAATTGTCCCTTGAACAAGATTTTTGAAATAGTGATAAATTTCCTTAGAATTAACTTAATACAAAAATGTTTACTCAATTTCTAATATTTGTACTTGGTGAAATTTATGGAAAATGGAAATCTTTGCATTCACAACACTTTGATTTTATTTGAATATTTTGGAGACAACCCGTCTTAACATCATCATGGTAAAAGAAATCTTAAAATCAATCAATACTAATTTTTCATCCTTTTAAATTTTTTATCCATTCTTTGAGCTCAATACTAATTTTTCATCATGTTAGCAGAATGCAACTTTATAAAAATAAATGCAAGAAAGTAAATACACCTTACTTAATTTGGCTTTACCTTTCTAGCGCATAGATACAAACGAGAGGTTATGCGTTTCGAATGTACCTAAGGATTTCCATCGAGTGATTCTTCTAGCGCATAGATACAAAATGAGAGGTTATGCATTCTGAATGCACCTAAGGATTTCATCGAATCCCAAATTGAAATAAGGTGGTGGGACCTATTTTGCGTCCTCTTCTAATAATTATTATTTTTGGATTTTTGGTGGGACTCATTTTATGTCATCTTTTAGTACTAGTTACATCTACTATGAATAAACACAATCTCTAGATTTATATATATCTAAAAATTATCTTTTATAATATTGCCAAATTATCGGGGTCTCAATAAAAATGATGTATTTAGAAAATATTCTCAACTTTAAGAAATTTTTTCTTACATAATGCATAAGGAAAATCATCTTTCAAAAATATTTCTATTTCACTTAATATGTTGTTAGCCTTAGCCTTTCCATATCTAAAATTTCAATCAAGTGTCTTGGAGACTGCTACTTTTTCATTTAGGAATTGCCTAAGCAAAATTGTATGAGTGTAATGTTTTCGAAAATTTTCAAAATTTTGTGTGTTTTCATGTGAGAACTCTATCTAAACTATACTTTATGCAATCTCAAACAACTAAGTTTAGTCATGCAAGACTCTATTTCTATAACTGAGGTAAACGTCCTGAGAAGCTTGCAATCTCAATCAATTAAGTTCAGTCATGCAAATCTTATTCGTGGTCAGGTAAAGCCTAGTTATATCCTAAAAATTGAAAAAAAAAAAAAATTGACCGTACAACCTAAGATACAAGGGTTCAATCCCCTCCCCTAAGCTTAAATCGTGCATTATCCCCCAATGCAAAGGTAAAATCTTCGAAGAAGATCTCAAACCCTGGGTTAGAACTTACAGTCAAAACTGACGAGGCATGCCGCCGAATGACAGACCTTCTTTGGCATTTTAGCTCTTGAAGAATTCACTTGTGTTGTCCTTGAGAGTTCTATGAAACTCTAGGTTTTCAAGCATGTGCTTGATTCCTACGAGTTCTTCCATGGCTAGGCACTGGTGAAGATGATCTGGTCTTGTGGAAGTACCAGGTTCAGAGGTGGTGGTTGATCTGCGCTGTTCTTGGTGGCTGAACAGGTTGGATTGGTCACGATCTGGAAAGCCTGAGGCATAGGATGAGGTCGCATGCGGCATGAGTGATGCCGCAAGGGTTGCCTCAGTCTAGCTCTGCCTGTGGCATCTGGATGGCCGCATGTGGCATAGGTGATGCCGTACGACTTCAGGTTGTGCAGAAACTTCGTGTGTTTTTCTCGAATGCTAAGTCGTATGTGATACTGGCCTATATCGTTTGACTTTGCTGGACTCGTCCAACCTGTTCTACTTCTTATTTTACTTGCACTTTTAATTTTTAATTTTTGCTGCTCACGTCACTTTTGGATTACTAACTAGTATATGTCCTATGTGATGTGTAGTGAAGTGTCATGCAAGCAATCTCAGAAATAAAAAAAAATTAGTTAGCCTACTAAGAAAAACAAACAAATAAATCCATCCAAAATACATAATCATAAATACGAGTATCGAGTATAGCGCTCGATACTTACAAGCATCTGCCACCTCATCCAATGATCACACATCAAATGTAAGTAAAAGTATCAGTACTATCCATCAAACTAATGTAAGTCTCTGCTCATTAAAAATAAATAAATAGTATAAAAAGGAGAAATACAACCTGATCATTGCTCCGGAGGGGGTGGTGGATCGCATTGGTACCTCTGGTAGAAATTGGGTCCGTACATCCCAAGAGGGGGTCATCAAACTACATGCCTTGGCCGACAAAGTGATGGAAGAGGGGAGCGGTGTAGAACCTCAACTTAGCCATCTGATCTGATAACTGCTCGAAACCCTACAAGTCTTGGTGTGGAAATCATCAAATTGCTGGTAGAAGCTCGGTGGGGGCGTTGTTGCTGCTACGTAAGGGTGTATCCCTAGCTGCTGCTAAGCAACGTGTGGCGTGGGCTCCTACTGGTCCCATGCTACTGCATGTACTCCATCCTGTGGCATACCTCAACCCGCATGCGGGTCACTTGAATACTTTGGTATGAGATGATTGTTTTTCCTACATGAGATTCATGTATATGTAGGTGCTATCCAACGATGACTGTAACTGGCAGCAATACATATAATATCTCTATATATGTTTCTTGTGCGGAGAAAAATATATTTATCAAGAATACCAGTGTCTCTCATATTTTATATGTGAGTGATGATATATGTGGGTCCCTTGATGGAGTAATAAAATATACATGCAATTATGATCAAGAAGTTGATCATTAATTACTGATTACTTGGAATCAAGAAAAAAAAAAATTTGCAAGGATGACACTCTCATCTTGAATTTATTCATGATATCATGTGACATGTGAATTAACAGAAGCAATTAAAAATTATTTTAGGATCGTGATATTGATTGGTTCATATTATCTTTATCTTTTGAGTAATTATAATAGAGTGAGGCTACGGTGCTATGCATAGCACCAATTGAGTCCGTGCTACGGCTTAAAATTTGACTTTTCAAAATCCTAACGGTTGATCTGAACCATTCAACATGATTATAAAATGAATATTTACTTGCAAATCAAATTTTACATTTTTTCAAATTTTTTTACTATTTTTTCGAAAATCACTTGATCTGAACATTCTGGACCATCCAAAAACAACCTATCTAAAAAATAGTAAAAAAATTCAAAAAAATTTAAAATTTGGTTTGCAAGTACATATTCATTTTATAATCATGTTGAACGGTTCGGATCGACCATTAGAATTTTGAAAAGTCAAATTTTGAGCCGTAGTACGGACCCAATCCGTGCTATGCATAGCACCGTAGCCTCACTCATTATAATACATATTGCTAGATGCCTCTTATAATTTTTAGAATTAAAATGAGATTTGATTATATTATCAACACGATATAGATCCTACTGGGTCGCACCAAAAAGGGATTTAATTGGAGAAATATATTTTAGTATCATAAGATGATTCTAAAATAAATGTCATGGAGATGGCAACTTTAAATATAAATAAGTTTATGAGCATGTGAGATATGGCATATGAATTTATATCTTAGCATAACATGAGAAAATTAAATTGTTTGGCCCAATTATAATCCATGAGATGTTTTATTTGTGGATAATTGATAAATAAATGAAAGAGTGTAAATAGGCCTATGTTGGGACAATTTGACATATGGGCTAAGTCCATAAAGTTTGTCTATTGGCCCATTGGTCTTAAAATATCACTCATAAATGTAACCCTAACTTTTGGGTATAAAAACTCTCCCACCCCAAAGCCAAAAGTAGCCACCATCTTCCCTATCTTCCATCCTCTCATGTGTTGATAAAAAGCTCTACCAAACTCATATAATACTTAGATTGAAGAAGTAGACCCATTGATTTAAGGATTTGAATTGAAGTAGTACCTCTAGCAAAGAAAACTTTGATTATCTTCTCCAATTCTTGGTGGATACTAGTGAAGGCTTTCTTATTTAGCGGCATCAACCCTACATCTCAAGTCCCTACTTCTTGATAGACCAAGATTTAAGGTATAAAGTTTAAACAAGTTAAATTGCTAAATTAGGTTCATAGATAGTCAAATAAGTAGATCTATGTAGGTTTCTTTGAGTTAAATTTTTGAAATTTTTTCTTGCATGAAATCTATAGTTCCTTCATTTACAAGTTCATCAATATTGATTGAGAAAATCATCATCCAATTAAAAGCTCATCCCTGCATGCAAGTTAATTATTACCAAAGAGCTTATTCATAGTAAGGAATTACAATTTAGAGTTAATTGTAAAGAGAATAGTACTTGAGGTAGAAGATGAAGTTTTTATGATCAATTGATGAAAGCTCTGTTAATCAGATACTAATTTAAGCACTCCAAAATTAGTAGAATTGGAAAAGTAATTATAAAAGTATAAAAAAATATCAAAACCCTATAAAAAATAATCTCTTATTTTAGCACCCTCTATATAAACAATATTTTATTTTAGAATTAGCTTATTCATGAAGTTTCATTTAATCTATTGTTGGTCATATTCTATTCTTAAAAATCCATAACTTATTTTTCGTGGAAAAAAATTAGTAAAAAAATAGAATACAGAAACAACATCATTAAAAATTATCATATTCTTAGCATTGCCATGTTATTGCCAGAATACAAAAACCAAATATGAAAGAATAAAAAAAATGCAAAGCATCAATTTGTTATAAATATTCAATCCAACTTTAATTATCATATTTTTAGTTAGTTAGTATTAATGAATTTTCTAATTTAGTGGTTAAAATTTCATTATAAATTCATCTACATAGTTGAAAGTTTTGTACACATCTATTTTCGAGTGTTATTTATTTTTCAAATTCCAGTCCTTTTGTCAACTCCTTTCCCGTTCAATTTTAATTTAATAGATCTCAATATTCCTTTTTACAATCCCTTCTTTGATCCTCACCTTGTCAATAATCAAGTTCCAAACTCAGACATGTCAAACATGGGATATCATAATAGTCCGTATCCAAATTTAAATGATCTACAAATTCAATCATCCCAATCTCAAACAACTACTAATATAATACCAAAAAATAGTGAGCAACCAATGGATAATACCGAAGAGGTGTCATACGCTAGTGGAAGCACAACAAATAAGGATAGAAACACGCGCACCATTGGAATCCTCCGGATGACCTGCATTTATGTAGCGCATGGTTACATGTTAGCCAAGATCTGATAGTTGGCACAGATCAGGGTACTGATTGTTTTTAGGATCGCATAGCTACACGTTATGATGAGACTTATAAGCCACAACTGGTAAAAAGAAATAAACAATCGTTGAAAAATCAAAGGGGCAAAATGTCACATGACACCAATAAGTTTGCTGGTTTCATGAGTCAGATCCAGGATAGAAGAGAAGGTGGCTTAAGTGAAGGTGATAGAAGAAACAAAGCATTAGTGTTATTTAATATGACTCTACATAATTCTTTTAAGTTCATGCATGTTTGGGATATGTTGAGAAATGAAGAGAAATTACTCACACAGGCAAGAAAGATCAGAGAAAGACACCAAATATACCAACAGGTCAAAAGCAAAGTACATAAATGACTTGCAATGAATACAACTCCATTGGCATAGATATGAATGAAGATTCCAGTACAATATCACCTTCTCGACCTCGAGAGAGGAAAGCTTCGAAGGATAAATGTAAACAAAAAGAAGTTTGTGTGAGTAATACATAATATGAAGGAAGAAATAGAGGCTCAACGTAAAGTTGAACTAGAGAGGATCGAAGCAATTAAGATGCATACTAAGAGTATGGATCTGGTATCTAGAGCTCAGTTTATTAAAATGGATATATCAACAATGACTGCAAATCAAAGAAAATCGTACGACAAAACAATTGAGAAGATGTTGCGTGAGGATTGATGAATCACAATTTAGATGATGTTTAATTCCTTTTCACTTCCAGCAAAATTGTGTGATTGTACCCTATCCAACGCGTGAAAAGGGTACAATCACACAATTTTGCTTGAATTAAATAGGAATTAAACATCATCTAAATTGTGATTCATCAATTCTCACACAACATCTTCTCAATTGTTTTGTCGTACAATTTTCTTTGATTTGCAGTCATTGAGCTGTAGACAACATATCCATAATCTTAGTGTGCATCTTAATTACTTCGATCCTCTCTAGTTCAACTTTACATTGAGCGACTATTTCTTCCTTCTTCTTCTTTTTGTATTACTCGCATAAACTTCTTTTTGTTTGCCTTTAGCCTTTGAAGCTTTCCTTTCTCAAGGTTGAGGAGGCAATATTGTACCGAAATTTTCATTAATATCTATGCTATTGGAGTTGTAGTCACTGTTGTGTATTTTGGGTATAGGAATAATTGGTCTGTTTCGTACACTTCTGCTTTAAATTTATAAAACCCTAAATACGCAAAGTTAGATTGAATTGCAAGCGCACAATCTATCCTTGTAGTAATTATGGGTATCGATCCAAAGATAACGGGAGATATTACTTTCTACTAAATTAACTAACTCTAAAATAGTGCAAATAAAGTAAAAATGGGGGGTTTGTTGTAAAATTGGTTTTTGGGTTCAATACCCGATTGAGAGTTGAAATTAAAACAAGACAATTTTAAACAAACAAATAAAAGGAGTTTGTGATTCAAATAGATAAGAGTCTAGGGGCTATCGGCCTACAATCCTTTGGTCAAATTTACATTTACTTGGTATTCTAAACTCATGTTTGTAATTATGGGGTTTCTAAACGTAAATATCAAAAAGGTTCACTTTCGTGAATTGATGACGTGTCTAGATAATTCGGATTTCACGATTAAGTCCTTCACCCTAGCTATCTAGACCATAAGCACAGATTAGCCTAGTTTATCCCTAAATACCAATACTTCACGGTTAAGTCCTTCATACGATATTTGGTTCAATTCTAGGTGTCCCAATCGAATATAAGGCTTCACGATTAAGTCCTTCACCTCAATTCAACCTTTGTTCTTGTGGTTCCGGACTAAGAAATAGATTTGGTCATTTCTAATCTTAATCCTAAGGTAATTCATGTATACAATTTGGTACCATTAATTATAACTCCTAGCATCTTAAGTTGATTAGACTCAAGCGGGAAATTAACAAGCAATCAAATCATACAAGCACATGAATTGTAAAATCAACAAGAATAAACAAACATGCAAACAATCATCATAAAGAAATTAATCCAAGTAAATATTGATTCAACGCAAATTCATGTTTTTAGCCTAAGCCCCTAGAGAGGAAATCTAGCCTCTCATGGGTGAGTTAACATCCAAGAAAGTTACAAGAGAAATCATAATGAAAACAAAGTAAAACAAGTAAGAGAATAGACTACACCAATCTCTTCGCTCGCTGCCTTTGATCTTCACTTTTGCTTGCTCGAGAATCCTTCAAACCTTGCTCTTAATCGCCTTTGATCACGAGGAGAAGATAGAAAATATGTGGAGAGATGTGGAAATTAAACCTAGAATGAAGAATTGTTTCTCCTGCTGCCTCCCTGCCCATATATAGCTATTTTCGTGCCTTGGGAAGCAATCCAACAAAATCTGGAAGTGAATCGGGCGAAGATGGCAATAAAATCTGTCCAAATCTAGGCTGGGCGGCCATTGGCGCGGCTGTACAAAATTCTATATTCCGAATTTGGATTTGTTTCCTTCATGAAAGTTGTAGATCTTTTCGTTCTGGTTCAGCCAAGCTTTGATTCACCCAAATCGGAGTATGTATGACCAAGATATGGCCAAAATACGAACAGTGTGTCGACAGCTGTAATTTTGTGCGGCCTTCACAAATCTCCTGCGGCCCGCACGAGTACCCGCAAAACTCTCGGACAAATCCGTGCGGCCCGCACAGAATCCGTGCGGCCCGCACAAAAGGCTGTTTTGCTCCTTTTTGCTCGATTTCTGCAAATTAGATAAAGGAAATGCAGTAACTTGGTTCTACGGTGCATTCTATACTAAACTAGACTAAAATACAAGGATTTTGGTATAGTTTAAGAGGTAAAACCTCGACCGAAGGTATATATAATTGAGGCTTATCAAAATCCCCCAAGCTTAGACCTTGCTTGCCCTCAAGCAAGAATCCAAACTTAGGTGTATGTCCGATTTCTAAACTAACCAAATTCCAAGTATAACTCTAAATGCGAAAAATTTGTATGAACTTGCTATCATTAAAAACTCGAGAATCTTTTTGGACAACAATTTTAACTTTCCTTGATCAATTTTAATTCACCCCACAAATCGACAAATCAAATCTCATATTCAAAGATGCTTTTGTATTTGTAAAAACTAATCATTTGGATTTATCAATATTTCATTTTTTGACCAAAAATATGCCCTCATTTTGTGGTGATTTTCCTTTTTGTCCCCCCCAAGCTTGTTCCAAGCTTGGGTTAGAAAGTTGTGAATTTTTGTGTGTTGGTATCATGCACAATTCTACAATTTTTTTTCTTTTTGTTGCTATTTGGTGACACTATGATCTTTATCCTTAATACGAAACCGGCTAGTTATAAGTAGTTAATCATACCCAACCGTTTTAATTCAAAAGTGCTTTTGCATGCTCTTGGTTTAACCCTTCCATGACATGAACTCACACTTGTGGTGTAAACTCGGCCACTTTATCGGGTAAACTAGCGGAACAAAGTGTCAATTACTCATAACCTCAAGTACGTCATATCGCCGTATCATAGGCAAGCGGAGTCCGAAGTGAATTTTCAAATGTTTTCAACTTTAATTATTGCAATAGTACCATGAATACACACATCCAAAAGGTATTATTTCATACCCATGGATATCACAATCTTTCTATTATTTTCAAATCCCAAATTTCCAATTAGAAAGACATACTCGGTTTCAAAATGCTTTTTCGACAAAACCCAATTTTTCATTTTTTCAAAGTCCTAAAACATCTCATCCTATGCAATTCTTTGATCAAATATGGAGTTAGTTCAAATTTTTCAAAGTCATCCAAATCATAACCAAAATTTTCCAAACAAGTCCTTAATTCTAGCAATCACACAAATTTTTCACCTAAAAATGCAATTTTGCAAAAAATTAAACATGTCCTAAATGCAGATACAATTTTTCTTCCAATTCCCTCCCCCAAGCTTAAACAAAGCATTGTCCTCAATGCAAACATTCGCACAAGAAAGAGTGAAAAGGAAGAAAAATGAAACTCACAAAGTGGTGGAGAAAGCGAAGGTGGAGGAGGAGGCAAAAACGCCTCCTCGATGTGGTGGATCGGGAGGTTTCTCTTCCCATAGCACGTGTGTTTCCTCCCTTGCGGCCCGCCGATGGCGGCGCTCTCTTGGCGATGTGGGTGGTTCTTGGGCGGCAGCATTCGGTAGAAAGATCGTGGGCTCATTCGCCAAGTTCCATGTGGAACGCCGATGCAGGTCGATGTCAGTAGTGAGGTGTAAAGGCTTGAGTTCAATTTGAGGGGATTTGGGAGAGGTATCGGCTAAATCAGGGCTGTCAGTTTTTTTCTGGGGTTGGTGCGACCCACACAAAATTTCGTGCGACCCGCACGGAATGGTTTTCGCTGGGTGTGTTTCAGTCTGTTCTCGGACATTTTTATGCGACCCGCACAAAATTTCGTGCGACCCGCACAGAATTTCAGGCTGCTCTCGAACTTTTTGATGCGACCCGCACGAAATTTTGTGCGACCCGCACAGGTCGGTCGGTTTCGCTCGGACTAATTCGTGCGGCCCGCACAAATCGCCGCTGTTTTCATTATGAGCTGTCTTAGCTTCCTTTTTCTCCAGAATTTTGTCCAGATTTTCCTCCAGCTGTCCACCATCTGTTTCCTTAACAACTTGAGCAGTAATTATGGTATCTAAGACATCAATCCTGCAAATTGTGTCATTGTCATTAGAAGGAAATTGCATAGATTTGGAAACATTAAATTCCACTTTTTCATCACCAATTGAGAAGGAAATCTTTCCACCTGAGACATCAATGTTTGTACCTGCCGTACTTAGAAAATCACGCCCAAATAAAGGAGGGGTGTGAGGATCTTCTTCCATTTCTACAACTACAAAATCTACAGGTACATAAAACTTTCCAATTTGAACAATTACATGTTCGGCAATTTCGGAAGGGTATCGAACAGATTTGTCAGCTAATTGAAGAGACATTCTTGTTTGTTTCAAATCTCCTAGACCTAGTCTATCATAAACCGATTTTGGCATCAAACAAACACTAGCACCAAGATCGAGCAAACATCGATTAAAAGTGGTATCCCCAATTTTGCACGGAATGGTAAAACTGCCTGGATCTTTGAGTTTAGGGGGCAATTTAATTTGCTGGTTTAAAACTAGTGCACTAGATTCCGCATTTAATGCCACAGTTTCAAACTCTTCAAGTTTCTTTTTGTTGGTCAACAATTCTTTCAAAAATTTGGCATAGGACGGCATTTGGGCAATGACCTCATTAAAAGGGATGGTAAGGTTCATTTTTCTCAAGTGATCCTTGAATTTGACAATTTGTTGTTCTAATTTGGTATTAACCAACCGTTGAGGAAAGGGTACAAACCTGAGAGGAGGAACGTATTCAGAAGATTTTACCTTTTTCGGATCAGAATTACCCGAATTTTGGCGATCCTTGAAAACTGGTGGGTCTATAGGGAAATCTGTGCAAATCGGAGGAGTTGGTTTTGAGGCTGCAGGAATTAGTGTTGAGGTCACAGGAAAGGCCGCAGAAGGCCCTGTTTCTACTGTTTGAGGTGCGGCGATTGGCTGTTTTGGCATTTCCTCTTCTGGCAATTCTGTTCCATCATATTGTCTGTCACTTCGAAGAGTTACAGCATATACGTGTTCTCTTGGGTTGTGTTCCGGCTGTCCTGGAAGCGTACCTTGTGGGCGTGCGGCAGAAGCGGCTTGTTGAGCTACTTGGGCTTCAAGCAACCTAGTTTGAGTTTGCACAAGGTCCATCCTGTTGCTCATGGTTCTAAGAGAATCTGAAAGATCATCAAACTTTTTGTCGTGGTTAAGATTAGTTTCCTTTTGAGTGATCATGAATTCTTCCATCATTTTCTCTAATCTAGACAATGGTGGTGGTCCTTGACCTTGGTGGTTTTGGTATTGGTTACCATTACCTTGGTTTTGATTGTGGTTTTGGTATTGGTTGCTATTTCCTTGGTTTGGTACCGCATTTGGGTTCGGATTTTCATTGTCATTTCTCCACCTAAAGTTAGGGTGGTTATACCTTGTGGCATGGTTGTAAGTGTTAGAGTAGTTTTGGTTGTATTGGTCGTTCCTTTTGTCACCCTCATTGTAAAACAACCCATAAACTTGTTCGACTATTTCATTACCTTCCGTGGAGTATTGACATCCAATTGTGTCATGGTCCATTCCTCCACATATACCACATGGTGAACTTTTGACTACAGATTTTACCTGCTGCATCTTTTTTATTTGAGTTTGGAGAGATTCTACCTTTGCTTGCAAAGCAGTCACCTCATCTACCTTCAGCATACCAGCAGGTGTGTTGCTTCTCTTCACGTCTCTTCCAGCAGTCCACTCGCGTTGACTTATAGCCATGTCTTCTATCATCTCCATGGCTTCTACAGAATCCTTGTTGGCTAGGTTTCCACCGGCAGCTGCATTCAGTTGAGATTTAGTCGCGTATGTGCAACCTGCATAGAAAAACTGAAACAATAGCCACACATCAATACCATGGTTAGGACACAAACGCAAGAGTTCTTGCCATCTATCCCAAGCTTCGCTTAATGATTCATCATCACCTTGTTTGAAAGTGGTGATTTTTGCTCTAAAATGTTGGGTTTTAGAAGGCGGGAAGTACTTACCTAAAAACAGTTTTTGGACTTCGGGCCAAGTTTGTGTTACCCTAGGGTTCAACAACCTTAACCAAGTCCTAGCCTCATCCCTAAGAGAAAGGTGAAAACAGTTCAATTTTAAGGCATCAAGTTGGGGTCCTCTTGGTGCAAATGTACCACAATGTTCTTCAAACATTGCCAAGTGTTGGTGAGGGTCCTCATTTAATGCACCACCAAATTGGTTTTGACCTAATAAGTGAATTAGAGTGGGTTTGAGATCGGGATTGGTTCCTCCATGCGCTATATAGCCGAAGCGTTGGCCTGGCTCCATATAGTTCATGAACTCCCTCATAGGTCGACGGTCGTTTGGATTAGGAGGTGGAGGACCATTTCTGCCATATGTGCCATGGAAGGGGTTGTCAACATGGGCTTGAGATCCATCTTCTTCTTCGCCATCCAAAGGCATTCCGTATGGAGGGTTTCCAGCCATGGCCAGCGCTCAAAGATGTGAAAAAGAAAGAGAAAAAAAAACGTGAGTCTCAAAGAAATGAAATGAAATAAAATAAAATGCAAGAAAAATCTAGAATTAATTTTTAAAGTAAAAATTAATATCTATCCGTTATCCCCGGCAACGGCGCCAAAAGCTTGTTGTGTATTTTGGGTATAGGAATAATTGGTCTATTTCGTACACTTCTGCTTTAAATTTATAAAACCCTAAATACGCAAAGTTAGATTGAATTGCAAGCGCACAATCTATCCTTGTAGTAATTATGGGTATCGATCCAAAGATAACGGGAGATATTACTTTCTACTAAATTAATTAACTCTAAAATAGTGCAAATAAAGTAAAAAGGGGGGGTTTGTTGTAAAATTGGTTTTTGGGTTCAATACCCGATTGAGAGTTGAAATTAAAACAAGACAATTTTAAACAAACAAATAAAAGGAGTTTGTGATTCAAATAGATAAGAGTCTAGGGGCTATCGGCATACAATTCTTTGGTCAAATCTACATTTACTTGGTATTCTAAACTCATGTTTGCAATTATGGGGTTTCTAAACGTAAATATCAAAAAAAGGTCACTTTCGTGAATTGATGACGTGTCTAGATAATTCGGATTTCACGATTAAGTCCTTCACTCTAGCTATCTAGACCATAAGCACATATTAGCCTAGTTTATCCCTAAATACCAATACTTCACGGTTAAGTCCTTCATACGATATTTGGTTCAATTCTAGGTGTCCCAATCAAATATAAGGCTTCACGATTAAGTCCTTCACCTCAATTCAACCTTTGTTCTTGTGGTTCCGGACTAAGAAATAGATTTGGTCATTTCTAATCTTAATCCTAAGGTAATTCATGTATACAATTTGGTACCATTAATTATAACTCCTAGCATCTTAAGTTGATTAGACTCAAGCGGAAAATTAACAAGCAATCAAATCATACAAGCACATGAATTGTAAAATCAACAAGAATAAACAAACATGCAAACAATCATCATAAAGAAATTAATCCAAGTAAATATTGATTCAACGCAAATTCATGTTTTTAGCCTAAGCCCCTAGAGAGGAAATCTAGCCTCTCATGGGTGAGTTAACATCCAAGAAAGTTACAAGAGAAATCATAATGAAAACAAAGTAAAACAAGTAAGAGAATAGACTACACCAATCTCTTCGCTCGCTGCCTTTGATCTTCACTTTTGCTTGCTCGAGAATCCTTCAAACCTTGCTCTTAATCGCCTTTGATCACGAGGAGAAGATAGAAAATATGTAGAGAGATGTGGAAATTGAACCTAGACTGAAGAATAGTTTCTCCTGCTGCCTCCCTGCCCATATATAGCTATTTTCGTGCCTTGGGAAGCAATCCAACAAAATCTGGAAGTGAATCGGGCGAAGATGGCAATAAAATATGTCCAAATCTAGGCTGGGCGGCCATTGGCGCGGCTGTACAAAATTCTACATTCCGAATTTGGATTTGTTTCCTTCATGAAAGTTGTAGATCTTTTCGTTCTGGTTCAGCCAAGCTTTGATTCACCCAAATCGGAGTCCTTATGACCAAGATATGGCCAAAATACGAACTGTGTGTCGACAGCTGTAATTTTGTGCGGCCTTCACAAATTTCCTGCGGCCCGCACGAGTACCCGCAAAACTCTCGGACAAATCCGTGCGGCCCGCACAAAAGGCTGTTTTGCTCATTTTTGCTCGATTTCTGCAAATTAGATAAAGGAAAGGCAGTAACTTGGTTCTACGGTGCATTCTATACTAAACTAGACTAAAATACAAGGGTTTTGGTATAGTTTAAGAGGTAAAACCTCGACCGAAGGTATATATAATTGAGGCTTATCAGTCACTGCAAGTCATTTTTGTACTTCGCTTTTGACCTGTTGGTTTATTTGATGTCGTTTCCCTGGTTTTTGTCGCCTGTGTGAGCCATTTCTCTTCATTTCTCAACACATCCCAAACATGCATGAACTTAGAGGGTTTATGTAGAGTCATATTAAATAACTCTAATGTTTTGTTTCTTCTATCACCTTCACTTAAACCACTTTCTCTTCGGTCCTGGATCTGACTCATAAAACCAACGAACTTATTGATGTCATGTGACATTTTGCTCCATTGATTTTTCAACGATTATCTACTTCTTTTTACCAGTTGTGGCTTATGAGTCTCATCATAACGTGTAGTTATGCGATCCCATAAACAATCACTACACTGATATGTGCCAACTACCGAATCTTGGCCAACATGTAACCATGCGCTACATAAATGCAGGTCATCAGGAGGATTCCAGTGGTGCCTTTCTGTCCTTATTTGTTGTGCTTCCACTAGCGTATGGCACCTCTTCAGTATTATCCATTGGTTGCTCACTATTTTCTAGTATTATATTAAGAGTTGTTTGAGATTGGGGTGATTGAATTTGTAGATCATTCAAATTTGGATACTAACTATTATGATATCCCATGTTTGACATGTCTGGGTTTGGAACTTGATTATTTACGAGGTGAGGATAAAAGAAGGGATTGTAAAAAGGAATATTGGTATCCATTAAATTAAAATTGAACGGGGAAGGAGATGACAAAAGGGCCGGGATTTGAAAAATAAATAACACTTGAAAAAGGATGTGTACAAAACATTCAACTATGTAGATGAAAATTTAAGTAGACCTCTAGGAGACAAAATATGATGATTAAAGCTGGATTGAATATTTATATAGACAAACTTTATAGACTTAGCCTATATGTTAAATGGTCCCAACATAGGAGACAAACATAAGTTGTTCGCAAGACAAAAGAATCTACTAGGAAAGATGTGGAGAGAGCCTTCGGGGTGCTTCAAGCACGTTTCACTATCATTAGCGGTCCGACATGCATGTGGTTTAAGAGAACCATAGGACAAATTATGAGAGCTTGTGTGATAATGCATAATATGATTGTGGAGGATGAAAGAGACAGATACACTAGAAAGTACGATTATGCAGATGATCAAGTTAAGTTTACAATATCAAGGTAGGAAGTTTCTCGAGATCATCTTTGTGAATATCAAGAGTATTTACAAAATCATGCAAGAATTCAAAATAGTTCGACCAATCAACAACTCAAAGCGGACTTGGTTGAGGAAATATTAATTAATTTGTTGTACTTATAAAATATCTATATGTTGACCAAAAAAGGGATTTTATAGTTTTGTATGAAGTTTATTATGACTAGGGTTGTGTTGTATTTTTTTTTTTAATAAAATAAACTATTTTTTTTATGAGATGGTAAGATCTCCATCCATTTTTTAATAATTACCCCACAAAATCATTATTTGTAGTTTTCATATGTCAATTACATTTTAGTTGTTTATTATCTGGATTGTTTGATTGGATTATGAGAAGGTACTATATATGGTTATTATCTATTTATTATGACTAGGGTCATTATGGAGTCCGGCTAATATGACATTGGTGTCATTCCAAATTCAATAACACAACATCGTATACCGTTGGATCTGCTTTAATATCCGTGCAAAACACTAGTGTCTTTAATATTCGTGCAAAACACGGATATTAAAGCAGATCCAACGGTATACGACATGGTGTTATTGAATTTGGAATGACACCAATGTCATATTAGCCGGACTCGTCATTATTTGTTTGATTTGTTATTCAAGGGTATAATTGAAAAGAGGAGGAGAAAATTTTAATTTGTCTTTCACTGTACGAGATTGAGAAAAGGAGAACTCGTTGTCCTCACTGTACGTGATTTGTCTTTCTATTTAATCAGTCGGTTACGAGAATTTTTTCTTAACAATTGGCAATGAAATCAAGATAGCGGGGAAGCGAAAGGGAATGGTGAGGAAGGAGAAACAAAAAAGACTCGGAAATAAATATAGTTTATTTTTAGTTTATTGCTGACTTGGCTTAATAAAAACTCTAAAATTAATTTCAGGAATGTGAAAGTTTAAACACTTTGGAGGCTTTAATTTCTAATAATTTGTTAACAGTTACTTAGAAATTAATTTCAGTTGCTGAGATGAAAATACTCTTAGACGAAGTTGTGACATAACACCGTTCTCATTAACATATAATTAAGAACTGAAATTAAATATAAATTATCCAGAATAAACGCTAAAGTTTAATTAATCGTTACTGTCGGAATTCAATGGAGGTTATGCAAGATAAAAAAAGTAATTATTCACAATTAATGTTGACTAATTAATCAAAATAAAATATAATTAACCTGTCAATCTATTTAGTGACAATGATGATTTAGAAAAAAATTGTATCTGCATGACATTTCTCCTAGTTGATTTAGCAAGCATATGAAAAGCTCTATAAATCGTATACTAGTTTAATTTGATGTGTAATAATAACATATATGACATAATGCGTCATATTTTTTTAATAATATTTTGGAGAATATTAACAATTTATTCAAAATTTCAAATTCAAATCATATGGCTCAAATAACTTGTACAGTTGTACCAGTGGATGTAACCCTATAATATCAGAATTATTTGGACAGATTGAATGCGTATTATGTCAGTTTGTGATGCATGAACTTTATCGCCAATGACATAATCTTTAATTGCTTACATCAAATAGCTATTATTTAATAGTGAAAATAAACATTTACTACAATTGTTAGTTCATGATTTGACATTTTTTTTTAACAGTTGGTGGTGGAAGCAGACTTCATCAATCAACAGTTTGAATGATGTCCATTAATTACAGTCAAATATGTCCATTATTTTTTTTTAACAAGTTGATTTAGAAAATATCATCAAAATTGTACAAATTTATTATCAATGATATATCTCTCCTCTTACTAATTTATTAGCTTATTCCATATTGCATTATTTGTTCAAAAGAAGTCAGAGCAAGAATAAAGGCATCTGACCTCACTATATTTGACTGGACTGCACTAATTTACTAATTAGGCGCCGGCCCCCGTTCGATTCAATTCAATTTAACCAAGAATCAAATCCGAAAGGCATCTCTCTACCCATTCCTTGCTCTTTCCAGGATATAAGCTGCAGTCTTAAGTGCTTCTCCCCTTCTAGAAAAGTAGTATTCAAAATCATACTCCTCTGACTCTTGCATTAAAAAAGTGAGAGAACATGATTCATACTTCTTTTCTCGAATAAAAAAATATTTTAAGCGCTGAACATAAGCAAAGGGAAAATGACCGCACTTTACTACTTTTTGTCATGCACTCATGCCTATTGCATCTTGCCATGCATATCACTCGGAAGATTTTGTTGGCATCTAGCTAATAATATAAATTGCACGTTTATGCAATTCGCAAGGCATTTCCAAATTAATTATTTTTTTTATTCTGAGTGCTATTTCTGATAGACTTAATCAAAACCGTAACGTGTTTTGCAATTCAAAACTCAAGCAATTCAAAATCCGTAAATTCAAAATAAAATAGCAAACCGTAATTTAAAACTTACAGTTTTGGAGTGACGACATCGTTAAGCGGAAGCGTAAGCACTGATCATCAACGGTTTTCCTCAGACGTGATGATGGAGACCTTAGGCGTTTTTCTTTTACTTCTCTTATTAATTTTTATGGACGAAATTTTTAGTATGAGATGCGTCCAAATAACAGAAGAGGTCTTTAAATAACTCTGAGGCAACTTTGGGACCAGTATATTAATAAATAGCAATCTAAATTTTTCCATCAAAAATTACTCGTGCTCTTTCATTAGTCGTGTCCTTTCATTAATCATTAGTGCCCTTTCATTAGTGTCCTTTCATTAATTTCTGTAAATGAAATTGGTGCTTAATTTTCCAAAGATCTTTCATTCCCAGAAAATATATCTTGCTCATGTTCTAAACTTCTAATTATGGATTTGTTTTCCCATCATACTAGAGTTGCTTTCAGTATTTTGGAGACAAATTAATAAATAATTTTTTTCGAAATGCTAAAGATGAGTATAATTTTTTTTTTAAAACATAATTAGTTGCACGGAATTCATGCAGAGGAATAAAGAACAATAATATTTTAAGTGTTAAATTACATCTTAGATATATCTTAAGAATATTTTTTTTTAATTTTGAATTAAAATAGAAAAACATGACATAGAGTACTCATGTGCTGTGATCAAGATAAACAAGTAGCGAGAGACATGATCGAACTGATCATAAATGTATAAATGATGGAGCATGAGTGAGAAATTAACTAAAGGCTTAACCTTATAGAGTTTAGATTTTTTAACAAAAAAAAAAAGTTATGCGGGGAGTTAGCTATTAATTAAGGATTAGGTCCTTAACACCACTATCCCTTCTATAAACAAGTTCTTCATTATTGATGGCATATATATGATGCTTTGCCTAATACAAATAATGATGAGGCTCAACTCTTTATAGAGAGATGCAAGTTTGTTCAGGTTGTTGGGCTTTATGGCGTGAGCGTAATAGGCGGTTGTTCACGAACAAGGCTAGAATCATCTCAGAACTGGTGGGTCAAACGGCCAAAGAGATTAACAATTGGAAGAGGAACCTCTAAGTCATAGAGGATTTTATTTTTCGCATGAGTACTTTGTAATTAAATAAGGAGTTAGACTTTGTAAATAACTTTCTTATTATTAATGAAATCGTCGGTTGAGCTAATTGCTCACTGACCTTCAAAAAAAAGAGAGATGCAAGTTTGATCACCACAAAAAATATCTAAAAAGAAATGAATCAATAAATCACACGAAGTTCACGGAAGCCCTTATTAAAAAAATAGTAGTAATAATAATTATATATTATTATAAAAATAGGAGTACATACGATATCTGCTACATCTGAACTCTTATATTTTTGTAGCATTATATTCAACAAATTAATATGTATCTGTTTACTGCAACTTTCAAATTTGTTATTATAAATATTGCAATTTGGAGCAGCAATTTGGAAAAAAAATATAAATAAAAAAAGTGAAGGACTACATCAGATTTGTTTGGTAACAAAAATGAGTAAATGATACCGCACAAAAGATTTTACAAAAATGAGTAATCAAGTACTGTGCATTTTAAGAGATTCATAAAACAAATATAAAAGATTATGACATTTGTTGACAATTATCGAAATGTGTTTTAACTTGACCCCAATCGGCTGTAATTGTCAACAATTATGTATTAACTAATTAAAATATGCATGCACAATATATAGGCAAGTGTGCATATCAAAGTTCATGAAAAGTTAATGAGAGAGGTGTTATTGGCTGAGTCTAGCTAATAAGAAAAATGGTTATCAGGCGTGTTTGCAAAATATTTGACAAAGCAAGATTAATTAAGAAGATATTTAGTTAAATATATTTTTTAAAAATACTGTCTTATAAATTTTAGGTCAGGTTTAGAAATATTAAATATAAAATGACCTTTACGCTATTGTGAGAATACCATTAAAAATTACAATTAATAAAGCATTTTTAATTTAAAAGTTGAGAGCTCCTCTTTTTACTTTATACCGTGTCTAGTGTGTTTACTTTAAATATTCGGCCACACAATTATTAATGCAGAAACGACATAATTTATAATAGACAATTAATTAATATAAATATAAATATTCAGTGATAAGCTTTAATGACATTATCCTCATGACCTATTTCTTTGCATTCAAATTGGATGCTAGTAGAAACCCCAAAAGAGTGTATTAATTAATAAAACAATTTATTTGAATGACACACCACTAGTTTGCCTTTAGAAAAAAAAAAAAAAAAACTAAACTAACCTAACACCACCACTCGTCAAGTAGAGATCAATATATGCCAAAAATATTGAACACTTTGTTGCTTCACTAGGTTTTTTTATTAGTCCATTAATTAAGTCGTCTATCTATTTCAGGAATTTCGTATCAACTGAGCCTAGCCTAATAATGTGCTTGTTACTTTTCTCTAAAAGCAAATCAATTTTATTTTCTTATTTTGTAACAAATAACTTTTATTTATTACTGTAATTAGGATAGTAGCACATTCTACATCCATCTATTGATGCATATATATATTTTAATTCACCTAGATGGAATATGCACTCTCCATTACTAATTGTCTATTGAAGTTACAATCCTTTTTGTCTTCGTCCACATTCTAGAATAGGTAGGAATCAGATCACCCCCCCCGGGGATTTCCTGCCTCTAAAGTCACTGACGGATTTTGACATTTAAATATGAAATATAGTTTTGCCTCAAAACCCACTCCGGATTCACGTGTCAGTGACTTTAGGGACATGAATTTCTTGCCCACAAGGGGGCAGGAGATTCGATTCCGAATCGGTATATCTCGTAGGTCACTCTGCTACATGTTCAAATTGATCGTCTAATGTTTTTTAATAGAAAGATGGAGATCTGACCTTTCAAATTTATTTAATATCCATAAAAAAAACTCCCATTCGAATTTCCAACTAATGAAAAAGGTGTTGAATTTTGTCTCTAGATCGAGTAAAGACTGATTCTGATCTTCTAATTAATGTTGATTTGTCATTAATTCTTTGTGTAGGTTAACTTAATTTCGGATCGATTCAATTAAGTGGTAGGTTATTCGAACTTAGATCAACTCAATGCAGGGGTTGATCTGGTCAGTGTTGTTTCGAGGTAAACATTGGATCGATCCATGTTAACTCAGTTGTGTGAGATCAATTAGGTTTGTGTTCCTTCAAGTTACAGGTTAAGCCTTACTCAACTAATTAGATGCAACATTTAACTGAGTTCGAGTTGTTCGAACTTCGAAAATGGAAGTGACAGTAAGTCAATTAATAACCATTGATGTGTAGAATTAGTTGCAATATATAAGTGAAGTAAAATTAAAGCGAAATTAATACTACATCAATTTAAAACATTAATTAGTTATTTGGTAATAGTATGATAGCTGGATGTAGTAGTATTGAATAAAGAGATTAAAATATCCTCATACACTATATTAAAAAATTGAAGAGCTAATAATGCTAAACTAAAACTAAAGTTATTTTTACTTTATTTCACTTTATTAACTTACAGCACTTCTATTTAGTACATTCAAATTTCTTTAAGTTTATAAATCATCACTACTTTACTTATCAAACATATTACGTTACCTAATATAAAATCATCATTGCGCAAAATATACATGTCCTCCTATTTTATCACATAATTAAACTGCTATATTGGTTGAGTTTGATGCATTCAGATCATGTACCGCTCAGTCCTTGCAACTTCAATCTCAGAATTCCTCCTATATATTTTATCACATAAACTGCTAGCATTGCTTAATATGATATGATATCCATTTTTGGCTCCGTACTTCAGCCAGGATGGTACCTGAGAGCAAGCAGTACCTAATTGATAAGTACAAAGTGTATATGCCTTACCTTTTTCTATATATCTTGATATATTTTCTTGTTGAAAACAGTAATTTCGTAAATATATATATCCGTGAACCGCCTTCTGATTGAGCAAATTGTTGTCTGCAAGTCTAATCTAATATAGGAAAGAAATAAATTTAGCAGCCGTTGCTAACCTTTTTTTTCCAATTTTAAAAAGAGAGAGACAGAGAGAGAGGTTATGATTGGACATAGAATGCGGTGGACAAAGTGCATTGGGACGGATGATAGCATTGTCATTTGTGTAAAGTTAGTTGAGAGATAGAGAGGAGTGATATAAAGCACATAGGAAAGGAACAACCTACAAATATAGTTAATTCAATACTATATATTATTATTATACCAAAGCTCTTAGCTACAATCACGCGCAGTCGCCCCTTATTCCATTCATACCTCTCTTGTCCATCTATAAATAGCCCTCTACTGCCTCTCTTCTTCTCCATCCAAACAAACAGTAATATACAGTACTTCTTCATATATATATATACACATTTTTGTGATGTAATCTTAAAATTTGTACCTTTCATAGATTTTTTTTAAGGATTTATTTTTCTGGCTTGATTGATCAGAGGTGGGGTCTAGTGGGGCTGACAGAAGAGAGTGAGCACTCATGGTACTTTTCTTGCATGAAAGGAGATAGAAAGATAGAGGTGAGAGAGAAAACAAATAGAAAGTGGGAACAAATCGTGCTTGAAGCTATGTGTGCTCACTGCTCTATCTGTCAGCCGTTATCCATGGATCCCACCATTGTATACCTTCACAAGTGCTCCTTTTTTCCCCTCTCTTCAAGTACTTCCTTTTATATGCATGTACTTTGTTTGTGGATTTCAAGTTGAGTACCATTCAGGTAACAAATTTTTGTGTTCTTAGGTTTCTTAGAGGCAGGGTTCAATGGGGGTTGACAGAAGAGAGTGAGCACACATGGTGCTTCCTTGCGTGGAATATTGGAAACAAAGAAGGAAATTAACCATGCTTGGGCTATGTGTGCTCACTACTCTTTCTGTCAGCCATTATCCAATCCTGCCTCTATTTTTTTTTTTTTGTTTTGGTTCTTTTGCTGTCATGTCCTTGAAAATTAGGGTTTTGTGTTTTTCTCACAAGGGGAGAAGGTAGGGGTGTATGTGGAGGTTGACAGAAGAGAGTGAGCACAGATGGTATTTTCTTGCATGGAGACAATAATCATGCTTGAAGCTATTTGTGCTCACATATCTTTCTGTCAGCCATTAGCCATCCCTTCCTTCTTTCTTGGTTTCTTACATTTATTCAGTATTAATTTTATATAGAAAGGGTTTTGGTGGAGGCTGCCAGAAGAGAGTGAGCACAGATGGTATTTTCTTCCATGGAGACAATAATCATGCTTGAAGCTATTTGTGCTCACATATCTTTCTGTCAGCCATTAGCCAGCCCTTCTTTCTTGGTTTCTTACATTTATTCAGGATTAATTTCATATAGAAAGGGTTTTGGTGGAGGCTGACAGAAGAGAGTGAGCACAGATGGTTTTTCTTGCATGAATAACAAAGAGACTATATACATGCTTGTAGCTATCTGTGCTCACTTCTCTATCTGTCGGTCATTAGCCAAATCCTTTTTATTTTGAGTCTATGCTTGATTTTATGTGTGCATTTGATTTTCGGTTTCAATGTCCAAAATTTTCATGCATTAATTGTCCCATACAAGTTTCTTTCAAAGCTCTTCCCCAGAAAATTCTTCAAATTTGTTTTATGATCATGTAACTGGAACTTTTCCCTTAATATTTTCATTGGATATGGGTTTTGTTTCACAGTTTTCCTTCAATACATATTAAAGCAGTTGTTTCTGTTTAATCCGTATATAGTCTTAACTTGTTATAAAATAGATAAAGTAATTTAAACTTATATCTTGAGGAGCAATCATGATTTTTTTGTATGCAGATTGAAGATTGTGCCATAAGGATTATGCTGGCATAAACTGAAGAACAGAGCATATCTCTATTGTTTTTTTCTTCTTTGTTTTTTTTTTCTAGTTTATATAAATCCTCTGTTGTGGCTTCGTCTGTATATCTGACAGTCTGTTATGTTTAAAGAGGAACGAAGTGGCTATTATTTATATCATTGTGTATGAATATATTGATTAGTTTGATAAGAAATTTAGCACCTTGCATGTATCATTTGAATATATCGGAGTCTCTTTACTTAAGTTGTTATGTTCTTTAGCACCTGCTGCCTGATGCATATGAATGATTTCTTCAAAGAGTGTTAGCTATATATATATTAGAAAAAAGAAAAAACAAATTTTGTATGTCAAATTAATTAAGATGGATTGCTTTTATTAGAACAGTCATTTATATCATGTGATGGACAATGTACAAAATTTGTTTAAGAGAAAGGAAGCGAACTATGATATACTGTAGTACCGGGATGGATTGAAATATATATATTTAAGCAGACATGCATACATTAATTTTAGGTCTTGTGCCAAACCACATTTTTTGAAAAATAGTGGATATTTCCACCGATTTCATATAGAAACCATGTGAACATGATCAGGTACCCAAATTAGGTACCAAAACCAGATTTGTGCAGAACCACATGTGACAATTGACAGTGCTTTACAAGAACCATCACTGGTGATGTGCTTTGTACTAGTGCAAGCTTACTCAACATCTAGTTTGTGCTTTTGGAAAAGTGGTTTGTCAAAATATGGTTAAGTTTGATGGAAATTTGCTAATACATGATTGATCATTAATTTACTAAAAACTAGCACTTGTTTACATGATTATTATCAATCTATATATATATACTATAATTTCAGAATGATATATGCATAAATACATCAAAGATTGCCACTTAGTTGAGAAATTTTTTAATTATAGCTAGGTGACTAATCTGAGTGAGCCTTTCTTAAATTAAACGAGCAAACTAATGAACTATTTATTTGTGTTGCGTTTAGCATTCTCCGAAAGTTTACTAAAATTATCATCAACATTAAAGTGAGAGTGTCATTAGACTTGATTTTTGAAGGGAGATGTTCTTTAGAGAGTCCTTTGATTGTCTTTCTCTTCTAAGCATCTCGTGCATTCTCTAATTTGATGAAGAGAGATTGGGATTGATTTAGAGTTCATCTTGTACTCTTTAATGGATCAAGTCTTATTTGTTTTGATAATTAATCAAAAATATAAAAATTATCTCTTATGTTCTACCAATCAAATATCAACATCTTACATGACACTTTAATGTGATTAGGCTAAACAATATTAATCATTTTTAATTGGACAATATAAGACTGACAGCATACAATTTTATAATCATTTTATACATTAGTTCAATGTTAAATTGATGATACAATAGCAAAAGCCTTTTTCTCTGGAGAATTCAAAATCATTTGTTAACCATATTAATATTAAAAAATAGTAAAACATCTGACAATCCCTTGACATAAATATCTTCAAAATTTTAAAATTTAAACATCATTAGGTATATGCTTAAGAAGCGAAAAGCACCTTGTACTTCTAGCAAAAATTTTGTTGATCTCTTAAACTTATTATGCAATAACACTTGTACACAAGATGAGAACAATGCCTCTTTACACTTTCTGGTAAAGGAAGATGTAATGTTTCATTAAATATTTTTTGAGTAAAGATTGGAGGTCAAGCCACCCAACAATTTAATATCCACCAGAGATTCTCTATCCGGAATTCGAATCTGCGACCTCCCACACAGAGAGCATTGTCTTTGTCACCAGACCAAATGCTGGTTCTCCATTAAGCATTTTTTGTATAAGAAAAATATTATAAACTAAAGAGTGAGGCTATGGTACTATGCATAGCGCAAATTGAACCGTACTATGGATCAATCTATTTTCAAAGTTCAAATAGTCAATCTTAACCGTTCAACATGATCTCCATATGAAAATGTATTGTAGATCAAATTGTACAGTTTTTTTACTGAGAAGGCGAAAAACAACGACGAAACTTCAAACAACCATAAAACGGCGCTCGAGTGTCCGATTTCAACAAATGACCACTTTTCGGAAAGCTTGAGAAAATATGCATGCATCGGTGACTACTTTGCCATTTTTAGAAATTTAGAATTGCCAAAAAACAAAGGGAAGAGCCTCACTTGAGTTGAAGTTTCCGATTAAGATTTTCATTTCTATTTTTTTTATCCAAGTAGCTCAGTAAATTGGTTATATAATGAACTTGTAGAATACCAATTTTTACTATTTTTTGAAATTTTTTTACTATTATTTATGATTTATGAAAGATGACACAAAATCGGCCTAATTTAGCGTAATTTAGCGTATTTCAGTATAATTAGCATAATTTAGCATAATTTAGCATAATATAACGTAATTTAGTGTAATTTAGCATAATTTAGCATAAATTAGCTTAATTTAGCTTAATTTACCGTATTTTAGCATAATTTAACAAAATTTCAAGTAATTTTAGCATATTTTACTATAATTATGCTAATTATACATCAAAAGAAGTAATCTAACAAATATTTCAAAAAAAAAAAAAAACCTTCCTGACCGGCCAAAAAATGGCCAGTCCTAATTTTTAATCCAACTAGTTATTTTTTGGCCGGTTTGGACATTTTTAAAAAAATCCAGCTAAGCTGAATATAGTTAATATTTTATAATTAATTTTGGATATTAATAAAAATGTCGGTCCTTTTTGTATGTCTTCATGAGTTCTGATAAGTAGCCCCTTTTTATGTTGGGCATGCAACTGCAAGTTTTTTTTATATAGATCAACTTAATTTCCCAAAGGAGAAATATAGCTGTCTTGGAACTAGATTCAATTCAATTCAAGTATAAAAAATATCACCTCGAAATGAACTGATACAACATCTGGCTTGTCTATCCATTTAACAATATGCAAGAGATATTTCCGTTTTGCATCTCTGCAATAATTATTTCTAGCTACTATTTTCAATAGCCTTCAGTAATTATTATGTAACCATTCCAAGCTCGGATTAAGCCTAATTCTCAGAATCTAAATAGCGCCAAATATCTTAGTGAGAATACCTTTTTAATTAATTAGCTGTTCAGACCTAATCCAGTTTGTTTCCTTAATTATAACCACATGCAACCATGCAATAATTAATTAAGATCTGTAATTTAGAAATTATCGTCTTAATTAATACATTTTTTCTGCTTATTTTTCCCCTTAATTACCTAGATAAGCTATATGTGTTACTGCATGTGTAGCTTATATATTCATAGCTGCAAATTTGCAGAGTGATATTTATTCAATAGGTGGTTATCACCGGTAGGGCTGCAAACGAACCGAACCGAATCGAACTTACCTCCAGTTTGAGTTTGGTTTGAATTAATTTCGAACTAGGTTTGGTTTGAATTAATTTCGAACGAACTCAATTTTGAATCGAATTATTTACGAACTCAATTTCGAACTTCTTCGAACTTTGTTACGATTTACGAATATCCAAAATTTTCCAAATAACCAACAAAGTTTTCAAATATCCAAAGTATCAAAGTACAACAGAGGAAAAGTCGCAGCCAACAGCGGGTGGTCTTTCACTTGGTCCGACCTTATTTCTAAGGTATCGCAACCTCTAGGGTTTGGTATCGCAATTCGCAGCCAAGAGAGAGAAACTCTAGGGTTTGGTACTTTGGTATCCCAAGTTCAAAACCAACAGAGAGAAAGTCGGCTAGGGACTTGGCTACAGCGATTATGGCTGGTTTTGTTTAATTTTTCTATTTGAGCTTTGTTGTTGAATTTTTCTATTTGGGCTTGTAGTTGGACTGGGCTTTTTGTTTCAAGAAATAATTTTCAAAAGTCAGAATTGAGGCCAGCATTATATTTTCATCAGCGAACATAAGTTATCAGCAGAAATTAACGGTTCACATTTGAGTTAATTTCGAACTAAATTTGGTTTGCGAACCTATTTCGAACGAACTAGGTCCAGTTTGAGTTTGGTTTGAATTAATTTCAAACTAAGTTTGGTTTGAATTAATTTCGAACGAACTCAATTTCAAATCGAATTTTTTTCAAACTTTTTCGAATTAAACTCGAATCGAATTACGAACTATGAATTTTTTGTGCAGCCCTAATCACCGGCAACAGAAAACAAACAGAACTCAGGTATAATATAATAAAATACAACTTAAGTATTTATTGAAAGTTTGAATTCCCAAAATTTAAACAATGGATTTGCATTGGAGAATGATCCAGGGCACACGTAACTAAGACACATTGAATGTTTTTCAATTTTTTTTCTTTTTTTCATGGGAAATAAAGTCGCATTTCTTCGATTGGGGATCAAGTACAGTTGCCTTCCACTAGTCGTGGATAGAACCCTAGCCAGCTGTTTCTTTGCCCTAAAAAGGAATTTAATGCACCTTGCTTGCACCAACCTTTTTTCCTGAAAAAGATTATTCCAAAAAGTGAGGAGATAAGATAGAAAGCATGAAATAATGCGCCAATGTCGGTTGATTTTCTGGCTCATGCACGTGGGACGACAGTCGCAATGGAGCGTGTCAATACCCCATCACATGTACCATCATCATCCATGCATGGCCTCCATTCAACTTATAGTGCTGTAATTTAGTTTTATATATATATATATGAGTGAGGCTATGGTGCTATGCATAGCACGGATGGCTAGTGTACTACGGCTCAATATGGTACTTTTTAAAATTCTAACGGTCGATCTGAACCGTTCAATGTGATAACCATATGAATATGTACTTGCAAACTAAATTTTATATTTTTTCGAATTTTTTTTACTATTTTTTTAGATAGGTAGAATTTTGATGGTCCAGAATTTTCAGAAAACACTGATTTTTCTACCTATCTAAAAAAATAGTAAAAAAATTCAAAAAAAATATAAAATTTAGTTTTCAAGTACATATTCATATGGATATCACATTGAACGGTTCGGATCAACCGTTAGAATTTTAAAAAGTACTATATTGAGCCGTAGTACACTAGCCATTGGTGCTATGCATAGCACCATAGCCTCACTCATATATATATATATATATATATAGATAGGCTAACATGCTTCTGGTAGAACTTCGGCCTCGTGCTTCCGGGGGCATATCTTAGTGTTGGATGTTCAAACAACAAATTCAAACCGTTAGATGTGACCTCTATATTAAAATCTGCTTGGAGACCAAATTTTACATTTTTTGGAATTTTTTTACTATTTATTAAGCCACTTTGAAAATTTCAGATCATATGGTCCAGACTGTTTTTACTGTTCACCCGGATCTGGAATTTTCAAAGTGGCTTAATAAATAGTAAAAAAATTCCAAAAAATGTAAAATTTGGTCTCCAAGCAGATTTTAATATAGAGATCACATCTAACGGTTTGAATTTGTTGTTTGAACATCAAACACTAAGATATGCCCTCGGAAGCACGAGGCCGAAATACTTCTAGAAGCACGTTAGCATATCTATATATATATATATATATATATATATATATAGAGTAAGGCTACGGTGCTTTGCAAATTAAAGAGAGTGTTTTACTTCGGGTCACTTTTTCAATTTGCAAAACTCAAACAACCGATCCGAACCGTTCAACATGTTCTAAATATTGAAATGTGCTTGGAGACCAAATTTTACATTTTTTGGAATTTATTTACTATTTATTAAGCTACTTTGAAAATCGCTGATCCGTTGGTAAACAGTAAAAAACAGTAAAATTTTCTGGACCACCGGATCAGCGATTGAAAAAGTGGCTTAATAAATAGTAAAAAAATTCCAAAAAATGTAAAATTTGGTCTCCAAGCACATTTCAACATTTAGAACATGTTGAACGGTTCGGATCGGTTGTTTGGGTTTTGCAAATTGAAAAAGTGGCCCGAAGTAAAACACCCTCTTTAATTTGCAAAGCACCGTAGCCTTACTATATATATATATATATATATAGAGGAGGGTTATAATACCTCGTGCCTTTCATATCTCATCATATCTCATATTTTATATTTTCGTTTTCAAGATCTAAATTGCCGATCCGAACCGTTCAACATGACATCCATACTAAAATATACCTGGGGATGAAATTTTATAATTTTTGGAAATTTTTTACTATTTTTTAAGAGAGGTATAAAATCATTGTTTTTGAACGGTCTAGAAATAGTGATTTTGTTCATATCTTAAAAAATAATAAACAATTTCCAAAAATTATAAAATTTCATCCCCATGAATATCTTAAAAAATAGTAAACAATTTTCAAAAGTTATAAAATTCCAAAAATATAAAATTTAGTCTCCAAGCACATTTCAATATTTAGAACATGTTGAACGGTTCGGATCGGTTGTTTGGATTTTCAAATTGAAAATATGGCATGAAGTAAAAAAGACCATTTACTTCGCGAAGCAACGTAGCCCATATATATAGGATTTTGCTAATATGCTACGCGTATATAAGGGCCCTCCGTGCTATGGCTCACTTTTTGAGTTTTCAAAATCCTAACGGTCGATCCGAACCGTTCAACATGATCTCCATATGAATATGTACTTGCAAACCAAATTTTACATTTTTTAGAATTTTTTTACTATTTATTAAGCCACTTTGAAAAAACACTAATTTGTACACAACAGTAAACTTTTCTGGACCATTGGATCAGCGATTTTCAAAGTGGCTTAATAAATAGTAAAAAAATTCTAAAAAATGTAAAATTTGGTTTGCAAGTACATATTCATATGGAGATCATGTTGAACGGTTCGGATCGACCGTTAGGATTTTGAAAACTCAAAAAGTGAGCCGTAGCACGGAGGGGCCCTTATATATGCATAGCACCGTAGCACTGTCCTATATGAGGAGGGATCGGATGACACCTCTTTTTGGTGACATCCGAGTTACCACATTCATTTTTTTCATTTTCAAAGTCCAAATCATCGATCCAAACCGTTCAACATGATTATCTAAATAAAATGTACTTGCAGATCAAATTTTATATTTTTTTGAATTTTTTTACTATTTATTAAGATGGGTACAAAATTCAATGGTCTAAGTATGGCTGTTTTTTTGTAAAATACTTAATAAATAGTAAAAAAATTCAAAAAAATGTAAAATTTGATCTGCAAGTACATTTTATTGTGGAGATCATGTTGAACGGTTTAGATCGACGATTTGGACTTTGAAAATGAAAAAAATGAATGTGGTAACTTCGGATGTCACCAAAAAGAGGTGTCATCCGATCCCTCCTCGTCCTATATATATATATATATATATATATATATGTTGGTTATTCTACTTATATAAGCATATGATGTCATATGCTTGTAAGTCATTTTTTCGTTTTCAAAATCCAAAAAGTCGATTTGAACCGTTAGATGTGATCTCTATATTGAAATGTGCTTGGAGACCAAATTTTACATTTTTCTGAATTTTTTTACTATTTATTAAGCCACTTTGAAAATCGCTGATCCAACGGTGGCTTCTGATTTTACTGTTTTGTTAAGCCACCGTTGGATCAGCGATTTTCAAAGTGGCTTAATAAATTGTAAAAAAATTCAGAAAAATGTGAAATTTGGTCTCCAAGCACATTTCAATATAGAGATCACATCTAACGGTTCAAATCGACTTTTGGATTTTGAAAACGAAAAAATGAGTTATAAGCATATGCCATCATATGCTTATATAAGTAGAATAGCCAAGCACTAAATATATATATATATAGGACATGGCTAGCGTGCTACGCGTAGCATAGAGCACTCCGTACTACGGCTCACTTTTTGATTTTTCAAAATCCTAACGGTCGATCCGAACCGTTCAACATGATCTCCATATTAATATGTACTTGCAAACAAAATTTTACATTTTTTAGAATTTTTTTACTATTTATTAAGCCACTTTGAAAAAACACTGATTTGTACACAACAGTAAAATCTGCTGGACCATTGGATCAGCGATTTTCAAAGTGGCTTAATAAATAGTAAAAAAATTCTAAAAAATGTAAAATTTGGTTTGCAAGTACATATTAATATGGAGATCATGTTGAACGGTTCGGATCGACCGTTAGGATTTTGAAAACTCAAAAAATGAGCCGTAGCACGGAGAGGTTCTATGCTACGCGTAGCATATTAGCCAAATCCTATATATATATATATATATATATATATATATGGGGTAGAACTAGGGTGCTCTTGAGTTCACCAAGTCCCTTGGTGAACTCAAGTCTAAAACTCATCGGATCGGCTTCAAATGACGAATCCAAACCGTTGAAATCCGCCTACCTTACAAGTGATGCATATATAGGGAAAAATTGTATACTTTTGAATTAATTTAGGATAAAGTCAAGCGGTCAAAATTAGAAGTTTAATAAATTAATTTTAATGCATTCATTTTTTGATGTTTTTTGACCACTTGACTCTATGCAAAATTAATTTCAAAATTTAAATTTTTTGCATGTATACGCATCACTCGTAAGGTAGACGGGTTTCAACGGTTCGGATTCGTCATTTGAAGCCGATCCGATGGGTTTTAGACTTGAGTTCACCAAGGACTTGGTGAACTCAAGAGCACCCTAGTTCTACCCCATATATATATATTATATATATATATATGAGGAGGGATCTAGTTACCACAATTTTGAGTTACCACAATCATTTTCTATATTTTCAAATTCCAAATCGTCGATCCAAACTATTCAACATGATCTTCACAATAAAATGTGCTTCCAGATCAAATTTTACATTTTTTTGAATTTTTTACTATTTATTAAGATGAGTACAAAATTCAATGGTCTGAATTTGACTAGTTTTTGTAAAATACTTAATAAATAGTGAAAAAAATTCAAAAAAATGTAAAATTTGATCCAGAAGCACATTTTATGGTGGAGATTATGTTGAACGGTTTGGATCGACGATTTGGAATTTGAAAATTGATTGTGGTAACTTTGTTGTAACTCAAAATTGTGGTAACTAGATCCCTCCTCTATAGAGAGTGGCTAAGATCAAAGTGGTATGACCAAGGCCTTCGGTGCTACCAAGTCGTTTTCGGATTTTCAAAGTTCAAACGGTCAATCTAAACCGTTAGATGTGATCTCTATATTAAAATCTGCTTGGAGACCAAATTTTACATTTTTTGGAATTTTTTTACTATTTTTTAAGCCACTTTGAAAATTCCAGATCACATGGTCCAGAATTTGGTTGCATTGTTTTTACTGTTCACCCGGATCTGTCATTTTCAAAGTGGCTTAAAAAATAGTAAAAAAATTCCAAAAAAATATAAAATTTGGTCTCCAAGCAGATTTTAATATAGATTGAACATCTTACGGTTTGAATCGACTATTCGAACTTTAAAATTGCAAAAACTAATTTGTAGCACCAAGGCCTTGGTCATACCACTTTGACCTTAGCCACTATATATATATATATATATAGGTTGGCTAATATCAAAATATTTGTTCCGGAGTCGTGGTGCAACCAACTGGTTTTCCGATTTTTAAAGTCCAAATGGCCGATCCAAACCGTTAGATGTGATCTCTATATTAAAATGTGCTTGGAGACCAATTTTACTTTTTTTGAAATTATTTTACTATTTATTACAGTTTTAAAATTCTTATTTTAATAAACAGTGAAAAATTTATAAATCATTAAAAACAACAATTTTCAAACTGGCTTAATAAATAGTAAAAAAATTCCAAAAAATATAAAATTGGTCTCCAAACACATTTTAATATAGATTGGATGTTGAACGGTTTGGATTGACTGTTTGGACTTTGAAAATGTAAAAATCGAAGCGTTTGTTCTACGGCCTAGAAACAAATGTTTTGATATTAGCCAACCTATATATGTGTGTGTGTGTGTGTGTGTTAAAAATATGCCACTATCCGTGAGGATAAAAAGTGACTATTGTTGAAAATACACCGATAGAAATTGTTATTTTCGAATATATTGGTATTATCGACATAAGTATCTTCGCTAATAAGACATATTTTTGTAGTGATTTTTTCATGCATGTTTATTCCTTCTAATTTTTTTTAAAGAAAATGATAGTTGACCCTTCTAATTAATAAATAATAATTTGTTTAATTCAAGTACTAAATATGTTTTGTTAATAAACTTATCTTGCCAAATTGGTCTTTTCTGTACGATAAATGTCTGACTCTGTCTCGGATAAAAAAAATACCGTAGTTTTCTATGATTATTTTGAACTGACAAAAGCAAGTATTTTATGTCAGTTCAAATAAATATGCAACCCCGTTGAAAAGAATAGTGTACATTTAAAACAAAAACATAATTCCTTAGAGAAGAATAATTTTTTTGGGTTTCTTCAATTACAAATTTCCGTACAAACATCATTTGTGTCCACACAGAAAACACACAGGGGCCGAAATTTTTAACCAAATTTCACTAAAATTCATTTGAACAAAAAAAACATATCAAATTATCAATTCAATTTAGCTAGTCTGTTTGTTTTAATTGGACGGACTGAATATGGAAAGAAGAAATTAATATATCTTCCTATAAATGATGTGTAATATATATATATATAGAATATACCAATCAACTTGTTAGATGAAATTATTCACTTTTTAGGTTTTTTTTTTTAATTTTGGTAGCATTATGCTAAGATTTTCAATTTCAATTGAATTGAAAGAAATATATATAATTTGATGAAAATATCAAAAACCTTAATCTCTCTCATTATGTCCGTCGCTTCTAATATTTCATAATATTTATCTAATTTTAATGGTGAATAACAATATTTTTTTCATAATATATATGATACGGATAATTGAAACATAAAACCATATTGGTTTTACAGTATCCATATTCACACAAAAACTCAGATATCGAATATCCACATCTAATTTTTCGAATACGGATCAAATACGAATTGGATATTATCTATACCGTTTTCACCCCTACTTGTTATCCATAACGTTAAATGTCTGAATACAAGTTTGTGCAACTATATAAATATAAAAAATATAAAATCTCAACACGTGAAATATGATAACTTAATTACATCTGACTGTTGTTAGAAAGCTTCAAGTGTAAAAATCAAAATATTCATTATTAACACTTAAAATATGAAATCTTAATCACATGATGAAAGATGTAAGCCTGAACACTGACTCCTACAATACATATTGCAATGCCCGGATCATTTCGTGCATTGGATTCATATCATTGTTTTCAAAGTCCAAATAGTCAATCCGAACTGCTCAACATTGTTATCATATGAAAATATACTTTGAGACCAAATTTTATATTTTTTTGAATTTTTTTACTATTTTTTGAGACAATTAGGAAATTACTTATTCTAAAAATTCTAGACCATCCGAAAGTAGTGATTTTTTCTACCTACCAAAAAAATAGTATAAAAATTTCAAAAAAATAAAATATGATCTCCAAGTATATTTTCATATGATAATAATATTGAGCAGTTCGGATTGACTATTTGGACATTAAAGGCGAAAATATAAATTCAATACACGAAACGTTATGCGCATTGCAAAGTACCGTAGCCTCACTCAGACATCCTTTTGATTTTACTTTTATTTGATCCAATTCCTTTTTACCCAGTCCTATTCATGCATTTTTTTTTTAAAGGAATAGGAAATTTGTTTATTTCTACTATTGTCGCATAAAATAATCTCGAAACAAATTTAAAAAAAAGTACATTAAAATTCTCAAAAAAAAAATGTCAAAGAGGAGCTAGAGAGAATTGTAAGCAGACGCATACCCATTACAGCCCATTCCGGCCCATAAAAAAACAGGCCTATTAGAAGCAATATTTGAACACCTACTAATTGTCTAAATCTAAAAACAGCCCATTCCATTTCTCAAGCTAGATAGAATAACAATGATGTACATCGGGTTTAAGCAATTAAGCGACTTGTAATCGTGTACGGTTTACGAATCATATTTGTATTATATCTGAATTATTCTTAATCAGCATCTGTTAAAATTATTCCAGAATTTGACAAATTATGTCCATAGTGTAAATTTTATACACTTAAGTACTCTAGTTCTACTCCACATATTATTCATATAGTTTACAATTTCTTAATTATTGCATGTGTATTAATATTTTATTATATTATTAGCATTACAAAACAACAACTATTTTTGAATTATCTCCATATAGGAAATTTTAGACATCAACTATATCTAAATATTGTTCGAAATTCAAATAGAGAATCATTTATGTATACTAAAAACAATTGGGTGGCTTGACATCCAACTTTACTAAAAAATACTATATCTAAATATCAAATATATTTTTTTATGAAAAGACCCATAGGCTATTACTAAGCTCAAAGTTAAGGTTACATGATAATTGTTATACTGGGCCTTCGTGCTACGGCTCAATTTCTGAGTTTTCAAAATCCTAACGGTCGATCCGAACCGTTCAACATGATCTCCATATGAATATGTACTTGCAAACCAAATTTTACATTTTTTAGAATTTTTTTACTATTTATTAAGCCACTTTGAAAAAACAGTAATTTGTACACAACAGTAAAATCTTCTAGACCATTGGATCAGCAATTTTCAAAGTGGCTTAATAAATAGTAAAAAAATTCTAAAAAATGTAAAATTTGGTTTGCAAGTACATATTCATATGGAGATCATGTTGAACGGTTCGGATCGACCGTTAGAATTTTGAAAACTCAAAAATTGAGCCGTAGCACGGAAGCCCTCTATGCTACGCGTAGCATATTAGCCAGATTCTATATATATATAGGGACAGTGCTACGGTGCTATGCATAGCATAGAGGCCTCCGTGCTACGGCTCACTTTTTGAGTTTTCAAAATCCTAACGGTCGATCCGAACTGTTCAACATGATCTCCATATGAATATGTACTAGCAAACCAAATATTACATTTTTTTAGAATTTTTTTACTATTTATTAAGCCACTTTGAAAAAACAGTAATTTGTACACAACAGTAAAATCTTCTGGACCATTGGATCAGCAATTTTCAAAGTGGCTTAATAAATAGTAAAAAAATTCTAAAAAATGTAAAATTTGGTTTGCAAGTACATATTCATATGCAGATCATGTTGAACGGTTCGGATCGACCATTAGGATTTTGAAAACTCAAAAAGTGAGCCGTAGCACGAAGGGGCTCTATGCCACGTGATCAGAGTCAAAATGACAATGATTTACGTATGATTTTGGCTTAGGTTTTACACATTTTCTCACACTTATGTTTGATTTATTAGAGAAAAAGGCTACGGTCACCCTTCTTTATGTTTTATTGCAGAAAACAGGTTTTGGGACTATTTTACACCAAATGGAGCTAGAATCGGGTCAAATCGGATCAGCGACGCTTATCGACGAAGTCTCTGTTACGGTCCGTATTGCCTGATACGGACCAGGCCTAGCACAGACCAGGAGATAGTGCTGGAAGCATTAAACCCTAACCGTCAAGGTCCTAATACGGACCGTATCACTTGATACGGTCCGTATCCGAAGGCGTCCCTTGGGGAATAACTGCCGACAGCTGTTTCCAGATCAGTTTCTTAGCCCCTACTCAACCTCCAGACGTCCCTCCACTCCTATATAAGGCCCCTGGGCAGAAGAATAACTTATCTTTGTAATTAGGGTTATATTTGATTAAAGTGAGAAGAGAGGAGTGCTTGTAACAATGCCGTTCCGCGGCTAAGTTCCTTTTCTTAGGGCTAGGCAGTAAACCTTGTTACTCTTGATGTTTTGATATATATATTTCTGTTGATTATGATTTCTTGTTGTTGAAACAAAATGATTTTGTGATTTACTATCTCTTCATCTAATTTCAATGATATAGTTTGAGTCTGTTATGGTAGTGACAGTACTTTAATGGTAAGAGAAACTATTTGTATGAATTAGCCTCGTTGAGATTTATTAGGTTTATGTGAAGAAAACCTTAGCGGGGAAACCATAAACCAGACCAATAAAACGCGTACCAGATTCCATCATATGCGTAAAGTAAATCGCAGTGATCTGTGTAGTAATTTGGGGTTTTGAGAGATCAGACATTTGCGTAAGGAAAATTGCAGTGTCCTATGTAGAATCTCGATGAAAGATCTGTCATTCTTGCGTAACATAAATCGCAGTGACCTATGTGGTTATCTTTCATAAAACAACAACAGGAAATCAGACGCAACAGGAATATATTGTCAAGGCGGATTGAGTGGCAATGGTGTGCCGAAACCCTAGGAATTCTCATCTCTATCTTTATTTTAATTATTTTTAATTGCTTCCTAATTTACATTGATCACAACAACATCTCTCAATTTTCAGATTTCGTCTAGCCTTTCGAAAGATTGTGATTCGATCGCTCAAAGCACTGAACCAATATTCCTTGTGGATCGACCTCGTATATACTACTCGATAGGATTGTGCGCTTGCAGTCCGAACCGATAGCATTTCCGAGTTTATAAATATTAAAAGAAACATTGCTCTCTTTTGAGTGATCAAGCTTTTTGGCGCCGTTGCCGGGGAATAACGGTTCATTGTGCAAGGTCTCGCGAGACGCCCTTTCTTTGACCATTGAATCCAATTAATTAGAAACGCCTGGATTTCTTTTCTTTTTAGGACACTGCACGCTGGCCGAACATCCGTACGAAGATCCGAGAGGATTGCTAGTAGGAGAGCACAATTCGCTTCCACATCACCGATAAGAACCAATCATAGTTCTTCATCGAGTAATTCTGACAGCGAAGAAGACTCAGATTCGATCAACATGAATATCCCACTGAACGAACCGATAAACAATGGAAGACAACACAATGGTGATAATGGAGTTCACGATGCAGCAAGACCCAAACTTCTACGAGACTATTGCGTACCGCGCGCGAATGATCCTAATTCTAGTATAAACCCGCCAACTGTTACGAACCGTAATTTTGAGATCAAACCTACTCTCATAAATATGGTTTCGCAACAGTAATTTGGAGGATTTCCACATGAAGATCCACATCTTCATTTGTCAATTTTCCTAGAGATATGCGAGACGATAAAGATCAACGGAGTTACCGATGAAGCAATCAGGCTAAGGCTATTTCAATTCTCATTAAAAGATAAAGCAAGAGCATGGTTGTTTTCCTTACCGGCCAATTCCATTCAAACTTGGGACCAATTGTTTAATGTGTTTATTGCAAAATATTTTCCACCATCCAAAACTTCGAGGTTTAGAAATGCAATTACTAATTTTGAACAAAGAGATGGTGAAACATTGTGTGAGGCATGGGATAGATATAAGGATATGTTAAGGTGTTGTCCACATCATGGTCTAGAAAGATGGCTGATTGTCCAAACTTTTTATAATGGTCTAAACCCTACCGATAGGTTGTCTATTGATGCTTCCGCAGGAGGAGCAATCATGAACAAGGAACCCGACGAGGCTTACAACCTAATTGAAGAGATTGCAATCAACCAACACTACTGGATCCCTGAGCGAAAGAAGCAAACACCAACACCTGGCATGCACCGAGTAGATGATATCTCCATGCTGAGCGCAAAGATTGATGCTTTGCAAATGGCACTCAACAAGCAAACCAAGCAGCGAACGGTAGCAGCAGTCAATGCCGCAACAGCATGTGGCTATTGTGGGGGAGCGCATGAGATGACCGAATGTATGAATGTGACGGAAACTGAGGAAGAAATGGAGCAAGCAAACGCAATCGATAACAGCTTTCGACCTCAGCCCGCCTACAATACATACCATCCGAACAACCGAAACCATCCAAATCTCTCATACGCAAACAATCAAAGGCCTGTTGCACCCCAACAGAACTACCAACCACAACCCAATTATCAACCAAGATACAACAATCCCCAACCGAATTACCAACCGAGGCAATACAACCAACCACAGCAACCTGACATCACATCTTTAATGGAGAGATTCCTAGAGAAGCAAGATAAGGCTAACGCCGAAATCGCGCAAAAGATCGAATCCTTAACAAACCACAACAAAGACTTAGAAGACAATGTCTCTAAATGGCAAGAGAACTCTCGAGTATCACACGCGGAAAAGGTAAACTTCCGGGCCAACCGGAAGAAAACCCGAGAGAGACTTGCAAGAGCATAACATTAAAGAGCGGTACAGCTTATCAGGGACCTCCCATGCCCGATCAAACTTCCGATGAGATGCATGTAGAGCCATCGCATTCCGAAGAGTACGAGCTCGACCACCGGAGCCGCCCATATTCGAACTGCAGACAGACCCTATTGAGAAGCAGAATGACACCGTAGGTAGAGACGAGCGACAACCCAAACCTGAATACATTTCACCACCACCCTACAAGTCACCTCTGCCATTCCCTCCAAGGCCTGCCAAGCACGAGGTAGAGCAGCAATTTGCGAGATTCATGGAGACACTCAAGCAATTACAAGTCACAATCCCCTTTACTGAGGCAATTGCAAGCATACCCTCGTATGCTAAATTTCTGAAGGAGATTCTTTCAAACCGCAATAGGCTCCAAGAATTCTCAACAGTTCCGCTCAATCTGGAATGCAGTGCGCTCGTACAAAGCAAATTACCGACAAAGTTGAAAGATCCGGGAAGCTTCTCGATACCATGTACCATTGGCACAACTGATTTTTAGAGAGCTTTATGTGATCTGGGACCAAGTGTGAGTCTGATGCCTAAGATAGTATTTGATAAATTGGAATGTGGAGACCTATCACCAACAAGGATTTCATTGCAACTAGCTGATCGATCAATTCGATATCCTGAAGGAATGTTGCTTGATATCCCAATCAAAGTCGGTAAATTCTAGATACCAGCAGATTTTGTGGTAGTTGATATGGAAGAAGATGAGCAGATTCCGATCATCCTTGGAAGGCCATTCCTCGCCACATGTGGGGAATGATCGATGTTAGGAACGGGAAGATTTCACTCAATGTTGGCGAGAACAAGATGATCTTCAACATGAATGAAACCAAAGTCCCACCTGAAATAAATCTTGTCTACAATTTAGAAACAGCGGACGAGTATGGCAATGATGAATTGCGAATGGATGAATTTGAAGACATCGAAGAAATGGTGCACAAAGCAGAATGGAGAGATTGTTCACCATACAAGATAACGGTCAGATCCATCCAACCTCCGTGACACAACAAACCGATGATCTGAACAAGAGTCTCAATATCGCAAACAACAGGAATTATTCTCTCTTAGCCCTTGCATTAATCAAAAACCTACGCGAAGAACTCGATGCAATTTCTCAAAGACTGGACGAGGTTGAAGTAGTACTCGGTTTGAGCCTAGCGTTCGACCCCGGACCTCAAACACCAACTGACTTCTTCGAGAAGAGCAATGATGATGAGACAACAGAAGACACTGAAGGCGAACCACCCGACAAGCGACCCGCTTGCATTGACGGGACGACATTTGGAAGAAACTGAAACGACACAAAGTCAAGCTAACGACTTAAAACAAGCGCTTCTTGGGAGGCAACCCAAGGCCACTTTTATATTTTTCGTATAAATTTTTATTTTAGGTTATTTAGGACTTTAACTGGGGAACGAATCACATCCACTCATTTTTCATGACTAGGTGAACATGCTAGAGGAAGGGCTCGGTTAAAAACTTTGGAAAAGTCAAGAAAATATTCTCTGTTACTGACCGTATCAGCCAATACGGATTATGACAGTGAATACGGAGTAAGGAGGGGTGAAAAAGGAAGAGTAGCAAATACGGCCCGTATCAGACAATACGGACCATATTCAAAAGACTTGAGAGTTATCAGGATCAAAAATCTCGGATCAAATACGGACCGTATCAGCCAATACGGTTCGTAATCAAAGCCGATCTGTAAAACTAAAACCCGTTAACGAAGAGGCGCGAAGTTGGGTAACCGTTCAAAATAGAAATTTTTCTATTTTTGAGCCCTCTCTCCCGTTTCTCTTCCCTTCTTGTCTTCCTTCTCTCCTTCTCTTCCTCCTTCCTCTCCTCCTTCTCCCCTTCTTGCAAAAACCCGAGCCAACCTCGCAATACACCGCCGGCCACCAAGGAGGATCGCGTCAATCACCTCTCGCACAACCACCAACCGCCAATACGGGCCGTATCCGACCCGTATCCACCAAGAGCACCGATCTCCACCATTTTCGGTTTTTCCCCTTTCTCTCTTAATTTTCAACTTTAATTTTAATTTCTTAAATTAGTCCTTTACTCTTCTTTGCAATTTAAGTTTTAGAACTCAAATTTCTCTTCTATATTTAGTTAAATACCAAAAATCATGAAAAACACAAAAAAATTAGGTTTTTAAGCCCTTTTACCAGATCAGTACCAGTATAATACGGTCCGTATCTATCAATACGGTCCGTATTAAGTCCTGTACTTGGCCAAACTCAACCAGCATCTAGGTCCGTATCTGGTCCGTATCAGCTTAATATGGTCCGTAACAGAGGCTGGAAGATACCACAAATGGCCCCAAAAACACGTGGTCTTCTTAAGGCTTTGACAGGTAGAGGCAAGAAGAAGAGAAGAATTGCCGGAGTCTCCTCTTCAAAACGAACCACAACCAATGGAGGGGCAACAACATAACCCCCTGGACATAAAATTCACCTACAGAGCACACGCCAATGTCTTCGAAAAATTAGAAGACAACAAAATCATCAACCACAAGGCCATCCACATCGAAACCCTTCAAGAGCTCGGCCTCCTCGCGCAATTCAAAACCCTAGCCAAAAGGGTTCACATCTGGGACTTTCTCAACAAGCTGGTGGATGTCCCAACCTATGACGACCTCACCCGCGAGTTCATTGCCACCTTCTCCTCCGAAAATGACATAATCAAGTTTCAGCTGATGAATATGGAGCAGGAGATGTCAATGCGTGACTTCTGCGACATCTTTGGCTTTAAAGATGAAGGCACGCAAGGACACAATGACGAGCGGAATTTCTGGAAGCTGATCACAAACGACCGCATCAGTGACCCCAGAGTTGCCAGCCACATTGTCCATCCAGTACTTCGGTACATGCAGGCAGCTCTCAGCAATTCTCTCTTCGCTCGAGGTGAGACCTGTGCGAAAGTCACCTTCCCCGAGCTGTACATCCTCAAATGTATGCTCATCACACCGGAAGAGCCTCCGCACATCGGCCACTTCCTCTGCAACCACATCCACTCAATTGGCCAAAACAAAAGGGGCAGAGGAAATATCTCCATCGGTGCCATCGCAACAATCCTTGCTCGCCAACTCAAAATCGAGGTAGACTTCCTGAAAGAAGGCACCGGCATGAAATTCTTAGATTTCGAGTGCCTCACTGCAATGAGAATGATTAGCGGCAGACCTCCCGAGCCATACCTATACCACATCGAAAGGAGGAGGGTTCAAATGCCATGCAAACCACTACCTCTCAAAAACCAGGAAAGATGGAGGCAAGTGGCCCCTATCGGCAGACATGCCGCACAGGAGAGCGATGATGAGGTCGATTTCAAGGCCCTTGAGGCCGAGGCTGAAGAAGAGGACAGAGCCGAAACAGCAGCAGCCGCCACATACATGCAAGAAATGGCGGAAAATGAGCAAAGGGCTCGGCAAGAGGCGCTCGCGGCAGAAGCAGCGCGACAAGGGGCGGGAACATCTGATGCCCATCAGAGTGGATACAACCGAGTTCTCCGAGCAGTCCAAAGCGTCAATGCAAACATGGAGAGGTTCTCCATCGACACTAGGACCACTTATGCCCGGCTTGACCAGCAGTATGACACGGCACGTCACTCTGTGGGCCAGGTTAGTCAGGGATGGACGAGCTGCGAGGGCATGCTGCCAACAACAGGCGGGAGGCACAACAGGCCCGCTACATGTCACAACAGTACTACCAGCATGCCCTCACCACCGGTTTACCATATCAGCCACCACCATACGGACTCTTCGACCCGTCATTCTACGAGGAGATCTAGCGACCACCACCACCTCCACCACCTCAGGATTGAGGTGCAGTGAGTTGTATCTTTTCCCGGTCTTTTTACTTTACTATTTTCTTTATTTTTATCTCTCGAGCATTGGGGACAATGCTCAATTTTATTCGGGGGGTAGGAAAGTAAATTGACCATGTATCTTTAAAAAAATTTGCAATTTAAATTCTTAGGTGCTAGTAGTTTTACTCAATTTTTGACTAGGGTTGGAGGCTTTACCAAAAATCCTAGAATGATTAGATTGAGCTTTTTAGCTAGCTTGCATTTTATTTTTCTTAGGAGTAGGTTAATCAAATAGGAATTTTTTTAAAATTGAATTAAACTAAGGTTTAGACAATTGGCCATGATACAAAAATTCAGAATTTTTGAAAATAATTAGTGATCTCAAAGTGAACAATGAATTGCTAACCATGAGAGTTGATAAAAAAAAATCACAAACCCTAGAATTTTTAGTGTTGAGTAATTTATTTTTGCAAAGTCTTTTAAACTCGATAGTGTTTTAGAATACCCATTTATTATAGATAGACCCCTAGCGAAACTATGCAATAATTCCTTGTATGAATGAATACTTGGAATTGTGTGTAATCATGGTGCTTGTGACACAAAAATATTTTATTTTATTTTCAGAAAAATACAAAAATACAAAAAAAATTAGAAATGAGAAAAATCCAAAAAAATAGAAAAATTCAGAAAAAGAAAAAAATAGAATAAAAGATGGAGGATAAAAAGAGTACGGGTGCCTACGCAAGACTGGTTACCAATAGGCTCGAGAAAACCTCCCAAATTTTAAAATTTTTGTATACATTTAATTTTTCAAAAAATAGTCACAAGTACCAACACACTTAGTTGTCATACTTTGCTCCAATCAATTGGGAAGGAAAATCAAAATTTATATCATTAGAATTCCTATTGATTGGAAGGGATCTATTTATAATCGAAGGAGAAATTAATACTCTCAATTTTAAGGATATTTGGGAAATAAATTGTTCGATTATAATTTTTCTAGGGTAAGCATAATGAGGTCAATCATGGGGTGAATGAATTGTTCAAGGGAGAGGTCATGAATATTTTTAAAGTTCTAGATTTTTATTGTCATGCCAATTGTACCAAACCTAAGCCCTAATTTAATTTTAAACAAGTCCTTGAGATTGTATGGTTTAACCTAGACCGGATCTTTGACCAGCTGGGATGTCATTGCTTGAGGACAAGCAACAATTCAAGTTGGGAGGCGTGATCAGAGTCAAAATAATGATGATTTACGTAGGGTTTTGGCTTAGGTTTTACATATTTTCTCACACTTATGTTTGATTTATTAGAGAAAAAGACTATTGTCAGCCTTCTTTATGTTTTATTTCAGAAAACAGGTTTTGGGACTATTTTACACCAAATGGAGCTAGAATCGGGTCAATCGGATCAGCGACGCTTACCGACGAAGTCTCTGTTACGGTCCGTGTTGCCTGATACGGACCAAGCCTAGCACAGACCAGGAGATAGCGCTGGAAGCATTAAACCCTAACCGTCAAGGTCCTAATACGGACCGTATCACTTGATACGGTCCGTATCCGAAGGCGTCCCTTGGGGAATAACTGCCGACAGCTGTTTCCAGATCAGTTTCTTAGCCCCTACTCAACCTCCAGACGTCCCTCCACTCCTATATAAGGCCCCTGGGCAGAAGAATAACTTATCTTTGTAATTAGGGTTAGATTTGATTAAAGTGAGAAGAGAGGAGTGCTTGTAACAATGCCGTTCCGCGGCTAAGTTTCTTTTCTTAGGGCTAGGCAGTAAACCTTGTTACTCTTGATGTTTTGATATATATATTTCTGTTGATTATGATTTCTTGTTGTTGAAACAAAATACTTTTGTGATTTACTATCTCTTCATCTAATTTCAATGATCTAGTTTGAGTCTGTTAGGGTAGTGACAGTACTTTAATGGTAAGAGAAACTATTTGTATGAATTAGCCTCGTTGAGATTTATTAGGTTTATGTGAAGAAACCTTAGCGGGGAAACTATAAACCAGAACAACAAAATGCGAACCAAATTCCATCATTTGCGTAAAGTAAATCGCAGTGATCTGTGTAGTAATTTGGGGTTTTGAGAGATCAGACATTTGCGTAAGAAAAATCGCAGTGTCCTATGTAGAATCTCGATGAAAGATCTGTCATTCTTGCGTAACATAAATCGCAGTGACCTATGTGGTTATCTTTCATAAAACAACAACAGGAAATCAGACGCAACAGGAATATATTGTCAAGGCGGATTGAGTGGCAATGGTGTGCCGAAACCCTAGGAATTCTCATCTCTATCTTTATTTTAATTATTTTTAATTGCTTCCTAATTTACATTGATCACAACAACATCTCTCAATTTTCAGATTTCGTCTAGCCTTTCGAAAGATTGTGATTCGATCGCTCAAAGCATTGAACCAATATTCCCTGTGGATCGACCTCGTATATACTACTCGATAGGATTGTGCGCTTGCAGTCCGAACCGATAGCATTTCCGAGTTTATAAATATTAAAAGAAACATTGCTCTCTTTTGAGTGATCACTACGCGTAGCATATTAGCCAGATTCTATATATAGAGAAAGAGAGTGGCTAATATCAAAACGTTTGCACCAAGCCCCTCGTGCAACCTCGTGCAACCAAGTTGTTTTCGGGTTTTCAAAGTCCAAACGGTCGATCCGAACCGTTAGATGTTCAATCTATATTAAAATATGCTTGGAGACCGAATTTTACATTTTTTGGAATTTTTTTACTATTTATTAAGCCACTTTGAAAATTGCTGATCCGGGTGAACAGTAAAAACAGTGCAACTAAATTCTGGACCATGTGATCAGCAATTTTCAAAGTGGCTTAATAAATAGTAAAAAAATTCCAAAAAATATAAAATTTGGTCTCCAAGCAGATTTTAATATAGAGATCACATCTAACGGCTCGGATCGACCGTTTGGACTTTGAAAATCCGAAAAGGACTTGGTTGCACGAGGAGCTTGGTGCAAACGTTTTGATATTAACCACTATATATATATATATATATATATATATAGAGAGAGATGAGCTATGCTACTACATGGAGTAAAACGCGTTTGTACTTCACGCCGTATTTTTATTTTGAAAGTCCAAACGACCGATCCGAACCGCTCAACATGATTTTCATATTTAAATTATTTGGAGACCAAATTTTACATTTTTTTGAATTTTTTTACTATTTTTTAAGCCACTTTGAAAATCTGAAAATCCGGGTGAACAGTGAAAAACAGTAAAAAATTCTGGACTGTCGGATCAGTGATTTTCAAAGTGGCTTAAAAAATAGCAAAAAAATTGTAAAAAATATACAATTTGGTCTCCAATCACATTTCAATATGGAGATCATGTTGAGCTGTTCGGATCGGTCGTTTGGATTTTCAAAATAAAAATATAGCGGCGTGGAGCACCAACGCGTTTTACTCCATGTAGTAGCATAGCTCAATTCTATATATATATATATATATATGAGATTGGCTAATGTAATAACGTTAGAACTTCGGCCGAAGTTCTAACGGGTCGTTTTTGCAATTTCAAAATCCAAACAACCCATCCGAACCGTTCAACATGTTCTCTATATTGAAATGTGCTTGGAGACCAAATTTTACATTTTTTGGAATTTTTTTGCTATTTATTAAGCCACTTTGAAAGTTTCTGATCCGGTGGTCCAGAAAATTTGGCTGTTTTTTACTGTTCACCGTTGGATCAGAAACTTTCAAAGTGGCTTAATAAATAGCAAAAAAATTCCAAAAAATGTAAAATTTGGTCTCCAAGCACATTTCAATATAGAGAACATGTTGAACGGTTCGGATGGGTTGTTTGGATTTTGAAATTGCAAAAACGACCCGTTAGAACTTCGGGCCGAAGTTCTAACGTTATTACATTAGCCAATCTCTATATATATATATATAGAGTATGGCTAAGTTGCTGCCGGCAGCATTTCGGCGAGGTGCTGCCGGGGGCATTTCGGCCATTCTGGTGTTCAAACAACAAATTTTTTTATATAGATGTTCAATCTATATTAAAATCTACTTGGAGACCAAATTTTACATTTTTTTGAATTTTTTTACTATTTATTAAGCCACTTTGAAAATTGCTGATCCGGGTGAACAGTAAAAACAGTCTGGACCATATGATCTGGAATTTTCAAAGTGGCTTAATAAATAGTAAAAAAATTCCAAAAAATGTAAAATTTGGTCTCCAAGTAGATTTCAATATTTAGAACACGTTGAACAGTTCGGATTTTCTGTTTGAACACCAGAATGGCCGAAACGCTGCCGGCAGCACCTAGCCGAAATGCTGCCGGCAGCAACTTAGCCATACTCATATATATATATATATATATATATATATATATATATATATATATAGAGTAAGGCTACGGTGCTTTGCAAAGCATAGAGGCCTCCGTGCTTCGGGGCTACTTTTTGGATTTTGAAAATCCAAACAACCCATCCGAACCGTTCAACATGTTCTAAATATTGAAATGTGCTTGGAGACCAAATTTTACATTTTTTGGAATTTTTTTACTATTTATTAAGCCACTTTGAAAATCTGAAAATCCGGTGGTCCAAATTTTTGTACTGTTTACCGTTGGATCAGCGATTTTCAAAGTGGCTTAATAAATAGTAAAAAAATTCCAAAAAATGTAAAATTTGGTCTCCAAGCACATTTCAATATTTAGAACATGTTGAACGGTTCGGATGGGTTGTTTGGATTTTCAAAATCCAAAAAGTAGCCCCGAAGCACGGAGGCCTCTATGCTTTGCAAAGCACCGTAGCCTTACTCTATATATATATAGAGTGATGCTATGGTGCTATGCATAGCACGGATGGCTAGTGTACTACGGCTCAATATGGTACTTTTTAAAATCCTAACGGTCGATCCGAACCGTTCAATGTGATAACCATATGAATATGTACTTGCAAACTAAATTTTATATTTTTTCGAATTTTTTTACTATTTTTTTAGATAGGTAGAATTTTGATGGTCCAGAATTTTCAGAAAACACTGATTTTTCTACCTATCTAAAAAAATAGTAAAAAAATTCAAAAAAATATAAAATTTAGTTTGCAGGTACATATTCATATGGATATCACATTGAACGGTTCGGATCGACCGTTAGGATTTTAAAAAGTACCATATTGAGCCGTAGTACACTAGCCATCCGTGCTATGCATAGCACCATAGCATCACTCTATATATATATAGAGTAAGGCTACGGTGCTTTGCAAAGCATAGAGGCCTCCGTGCTTCGGGGCTACTTTTTGGATTTTGAAAATCCAAACAACCCATCCGAACCGTTCAACATGTTCTAAATATTGAAATGTGCTTGGAGACCAAATTTTACATTTTTTGGAATTTTTTTACTATTTATTAAGCCACTTTGAAAATCGCTGATCCAACGGTAAACAGTACAAAAATTTGGACCACCGGATTTTCAGATTTTCAAAGTGGCTTAATAAATAGTAAAAAAATTCCAAAAAATGTAAAATTTGGTCTCCAAGCACATTTCAATATTTAGAACATGTTGAACGGTTCGGATGGGTTGTTTGGATTTTCAAAATCCAAAAAGTAGCCCCGAAGCACGGAGGCCTCTATGCTTTGCAAAGCACCGTAGCCTTACTCTATATATATATAGAGTGATGCTATGGTGCTATGCATAGCACGGATGGCTAGTGTACTACGGCTCAATATGGTACTTTTTAAAATCCTAACGGTCGATCCGAACCGTTCAATGTGATAACCATATGAATATGTACTTGCAAACTAAATTTTATATTTTTTCGAATTTTTTTACTATTTTTTTAGATAGGTAGAATTTTGATGGTCCAGAATTTTCAGAAAACACTGATTTTTCTACATATCTAAAAAAATAGTAAAAAAATTCAAAAAAATATAAAATTTAGTTTGCAGGTACATATTCATATGGATATCACATTGAACGGTTCGGATCGACCGTTAGGATTTTAAAAAGTACCATATTGAGCCGTAGTACACTAGCCATTGGTGCTATGCATAGCACCATAGCCTCACTTTTTATATATATATAGATGGGCTATGGTGCATTGCAATGTATAGCCCCTCTTGTGCATTGGACTATAAATCGTTGGATTTGAAGTTCAAACAACCGATCCAAACTGTTCAATTTGATATCCATATTAAAATGTGCTTGGAGACCAAATTTTACATTTTTTGGAAATTGTTTGCTATTTTTTCAGAATTTTTAAAAATCACTGTTTTTCTATGGTTCAGAAATTTCTGAAAAACAACGATTTTAAAAAATTCTAAAAAAATAGTAAAAAAATTCCAAAAAATATAAAATTTGGTTTCCAAGCACATTTTAATATGGAGAACATGCTGAGCCATTTAGATCGACTGTTTGAACTTCAAATCCAACGATTTATAGTCCAATGCACAAGAGGGGCTATACATTGCAATGCACCATAGCCCATCTCTCTCTCTCTCTATATATATATATATATAGAGAGAGAGAGTGGCTAATATCAAAACGTTTGCACCAAGCCCTCTCGTGCAACCAAGTCATTTTCGGATTTTCAAAGTCCAAACGGTCGATCCGAACCGTTAGATGTGATCTCTATATTAAAATATGCTTGGAGACCAAATTATATATTTTTTTGGATTTTTTTTGCTATTTATTAAGCCACTTTGAAAATTGCTGATCACATGGTCCAGAATTTAGTTGCACTGTTTTTACTGTTCACCCGGATCAGCAATTTTCAAAGTGGCTTAATAAATAACAAAAAAATAACAAAAAATGTAAAATTTGGTCTCCAAGAATATTTTAATATAGATTGAATATCTAACGGTTCGGGTCGACCGTTTGGACTTTGAAAACCTGAAAACAACTTGGTTGCACGAGGAGCTTGGTGCAAATGTTTTGATATTAGCCACTCTCTCTATATATATAGAGCTGGGCTATGGTGAGTTGTGAAGTAAGAGGTCATTTTTACTTCACGCTCATATTTTCATTTTGAAAATTCAAACAACCGATCCGAACCGCTCAACATGTTCTCTATATTGAAATGTGATTGGAGACTAAATTTTACAGTTTTTGGAATTTTTTTACTATTTATTAAGCCACTTTGAAACTCGCTGATCCGGTGGTCCAGAAAGTTTTACTGTTTTTTACTATTCACAGTGGATCAGCGATTTCAAAGTGGCTTAATAAATAGTAAAAAAATTCCAAAAATGTAAAATTTAGTCTCCAAGCACATTTCAATATAGAGAACATGTTGAGCGGTTCGGATCGGTTGTTTGGATTTTCAAAATGAAAATATGGCGTGAAGTAAAACGACGTTTTACTTCACAACTCACCATAGTCTATCTCTCTCTCTATATATATATATATATATGGAGAGTGGCTAAGGTCAAAGTGGTATGACCAAGGCCTTGGTACTACCAATTAGTTTTTGCAATTTTAAAGTTCAAATAATCGATTCAAACCGTTAGATGTTCAATCTATATTCAAATATGCTTGGAGACCAAATTTTACATTTTTTGGAATTTTTTTGCTATTTTTTAAGCCACTTTGAAAATGGCAGATCCGGGTGAACAGTAAAACAGTGCAACCAAATTCTGGACCATGTGATCAGCAATTTTCAAAGTGGATTAAAAAATAGTAAAAAAATTCCAAAAAATGTAAAATTTGGTCTCCAAGCAGATTTTAATATAGATTGAACATCTAACGGTTTGAATCGAGTATTTGAACTTTAAAATTGCAAAAACTAATTTATAGCACCAAGACCTTGGTCATATCACTTTGACCTTAGCCACTCTATATATATATATATATATATATATATATATAGAGAGAGAGAGAGAGATGGGCTATTATACATTGCAATGCATAGGCACCCTTGTGCATTGGACCATAAATCACCGATTCAAAGTCTAAATGACCGATCCAAACCGTTCATCTTGTTCTCCATATTAATATGTACTTGGAGACCAAATTTTACATTTTTTGGAATTTTTTTACTATTTATTAAGCCACTTTGAAAATCGCTGATCCAATGGTCCAGCAGATTTTACTGTTGTGTACAAATTAGTGTTTTTTCAAAGTGACTTAATAAATAGTAAAAAAATTCAAAAAAATGTAAAATTTGGTCTCCAAGCACATATTAATATGGAGAACAAGATGATTGTTTTGGATCGGTCATTTGAACTTTGAATCGGTGATTTATTGTCCAATGCACAAGGGTGCCTATGAATTGCAATGTATAATAGCCCATCTCTATATATATATATATATATATGTATGTGCTTATCTCTTAGATAGGTCCATGATCTCTTGTCAGTAGTGCTACTTTCCAGGTCATGTATATATAGGCCTTAATAGTTTATGGATGTGACTGCTTAATTAATAGTTTTTAAAATGTTTTGCTCAGATCCTCAGAAGTAATTTGGGACGAATCTTTAATAATGAAATAATTTTAGAATAACGACAAATTTCATTCAATTAATCTAATAAAGGCTGCTTCATCACACAGACATAATATATTGCATACTTGTACAACCTCATGCTACCTGATCCTTATCGTTTGATAATACAAAATATATTAATTCATGGATCTGAGTTCCAGCTGTGGGAATGCTAATTAATCATGTAAATTTGATGCAAATAATTTTGATGATACAGACTGACATGCTTTGGAATTAATTCAACTTTTTTATGATACAAACAATAAACCAAAATGTTAATGTTATGAAAGAAAATGACAAATTCATAAATTTAGTAAATACTTTGAATATAAATAGGGAATAAAATGGGTGCATTTTATGAAATTTGTAAAATTCGTGAATAATATAGATATCATAAGACTTATTTGTCAACATATTTCAATTTGTTTGTTCAATAAGAAATATTCCTCTTTTAAAAAAAGATAAGAAATATTCCACAAAATTTTAATTATTTTTTTTTTTTTTTTGAAAAAAGGCACAAAGGCCCATTTCATTATGTATGAAATCAAGTTAACTTACAGCAAAACAGAAAATAGTACCATATGGCTAAGAAAAGAGATAAATCCCTAACACCGAGCAAAACACAAAAGCTCGGCGTTTGAGAAGCCACCATATCACAGTTAAAGAAAACCGACAAACTAAGACTAAGCCACATATGAAAGGGCTAAGGTAACGTAAAGATCCTAAACTCGGATCGAAGTAACTAAAAAAACTTGTCTGCATTCTATTCAAGAGGCTGGAGAACCAGCACCCCTCATCATCTGCAAGGCCGAAGCTCCATCTCCTTGGTAAACCATTCATGAAATTACATAGCTCCCTCAAAATTTTAATTATTTGATAAGGTATAAAACATTCATGAAATTACATAGCTCTTTTTTATATATATATTATGCACTACATGTGCATTATATATTCGAAACCTCAATTCAGATTTTAATTCAAACACAAGATTGTGAAGCGGAATCATAATTAGATAGATAATATTGTGTTGTTTACGATTAAGCACATAGAGACAAAAACTAGTAGCACACATTGGTCCAAATTCAATCATTTTCTTTTGTACATCTAATCAAACCTTCCTTTTCTTTATACCAAAAGGCTGGTTTCTTTTCATCCATTCAACTTGACCATTTATTTTGCACACCAATCAAAATCGGCTAAAAGTTGGATGTAACTTTTTTTTAATAAAAAAATAGAAATCTTGAACTTATATATATAAATTAAGTTGCAAAGGGAAAGACTTGAGACATGCACATTACGAATTGATTTGTGCTATGAATCCATATCTCTATTGTTAAAAGTTCAAACAATCAAATAGTCAATCTGAACTGTTGAACATGATGTCCATATAAAAATGTACTTAAGAGATCTAATTTTATATTCTGTAGGGTTAAAATGCTCCATTCTTTTATGCCCCAAATATATGTCCCACAACCTTATCTTCGTTTTTAATGTCTAAACATTAGATCCAAACTTTAATAAAAATTAATATTTATGTCCAGATATTGGCGCAGCCAGGCTCTCTCTCTCGGTCACCACACTAGCATTGGCGGACCTGAGTATCTCTCGGCGGTATCCCATCTGTCATCACCCGTGGAGACTGTCGGTACTGGCGGAGGTGTACCGAAGATAGATGCGACGAACCCAGTCCCAAAGGCAGGCTGAGTATGAGACCCGCTACCACTAGCCTCTCCATCATGCGGCATCTCTGTGCCATATCGGGTACTGGCGATGCTGACATGAAATCATCCCCGTATACCCCGAAGTCATGGAGAGTGTACGAGAGGGACTCGAGATCAGTAGTATCGGTCTCCTCAGGCAGTGGCTGTGGCGGCATCTCTGCCGGACCCTGCAATCATACACATTAATTTAGTAAATTTGATCTGAATGAAGAAATTTACTAAAACCTGACAAATACTGAAGCATGGCATACCCGAGTCTGCACCGAACGTCCATGCTTGTCGTACCATGCCGACAACCCAGCGTTGGACAATACCCAACGATGGTAGTCCCACTCTTGATTCGAATCTATCATATGCCCGCACTCCTTGATCGAGGACAGTAGCTAAAAAAAAATATTTTGTCAGATCAAACATTGATGAACTATTCAGTTAGGGAAAAACTATGTAGTTTTAGGTGCATTACCTGGCGAGCCTATGTGATGCCGTTCGGATGGTAACCATCATCGGTTTTGATCCTGTCGCGGAGATGGGCACCGTAATCGCCCTGCAGATAGAAGTCCAGATACTGGGTCTGGACGATCGCATCTGGCTCATGATAGAAGTCCAGATACTGGGGATCCTGGGCTGTACTGTAGTAGTCTGAAAAATGGGTGCTCTAGTCCCGGTCTGCTCGCCCTCGGTGGTCCATCCTTTAAGGAAGACATTAATTGCAATACAAAACTATCAAGTAATATGAGGTATTTGACAATAGGATACGACTTACTTGTGCAGGTCTATGAACGTGGACCTCGGCAATGATGGATCTGTGGGAATAAACAGCCCTAGTCCAAACTGGCGGAGTACCCGATCTGGGTAGTGGTGCTCCACTACCCAGAAGTGTTTGAGTGGACCTCTGTACAACCACATATCCCGCTCCTGCTGCTGAAGACACATCCCCGGCAAGAGGTCCTCCGCGTACAACTGATCGTACGGCCTCCACTCAACAAGATCGGCAGGGCAAACTCTGAAGCTCTGACCGGACTAACCTGATCCCAACGGTAGCACCGTGGGTTCGATCTGAGTAGTGGTGGTAACCGTACCACTTCTTTACGTATGTCGGGCATCTCCAAGTATCTGGCGCTCCCCAATCTGGCGTCTCATTCTGGATAGGCCGGCCCACCGGTAGCCGTGACCACGACCAGTGCTGAAGCAGGAGTACCGGCCCGTACATCTGCTACACATTCTTCTGCATTTTCAAGAACATTAGACGTCAGTGTATTTTGATGGATTGATTGATTAAATAATTTAGTAAGAAAAGAGTTAGAGACTTACCTCACTACTACGGCACAGGTGGGAGTACAGATGGGCTAGGACAGCCCCACCCCAGTTGTACGGCGACGACCGCTCAAGGTATGCCAGCAACGGGAGATACATCATAGGTATCTGGTCACCGCTGGAATCAGGAAACATGACAGAACCAAAAAGGTCCATCACGTAGCCCCGTGTATATCTGCAAATACAAAACATATAAAAATTATAATAGAAACAATTTATAGTAAATGTAATAAAATCCTCATATTGGAAATTGATTAATATAAATAAATTATAGATTTTACCTCTGAATCTCCAGCTCGGTGGAATCTTCCAAGAGACCCGCACTGAAGTGCTCCCGTAACCTCGTTATCCTCATATGGAATTTGGACCTCTCATTTTCCCCAATGAGATAGAGAAGATCAGCTCCCAACAACTCGTCAATATCCCCAATGAATCTGGTGCTGTCAAATACGCCGCCAACGGGTGTGCCACGGATAGGCAAACCCCAAAGGACACTCACATCCTGGAGAGTCACTGTAATCTCTCCAAATGGCATGTGAAACGTGTGCATCTCGGGACGCCATCGCTCCACCAGTCCTGCGATGAGAGATGCATTGATGATGTTTCTCTCCGCTCGCACGATGTCCACAATCTAGTAGAGACCCAAGTTGATGAGGTACTGGTCCATCATCTCGTAGTACCGCATGTGAACGCACCGCAACTTGACATCTAAAAGAAACGTGTCATGCGTTCAAAAAAGTAGTCCACAATGTGTTATCATAACAAAATTCAAACTCAACAAAATTTTAAGAAAACCTAAAAAAAGATAGGTACCTCACGAGAAACCAGTGAGACTCGGTGATCGTCGTGGGAAATCCACAGGAGAGGACTGATATGGTCGGTGCTGCTGGTATTGATCGACTCATCCACTATTGGACGACGGGTAGACCGTGCTCTACACACCCTGATGTCAAAAATAACCTAAAATAGGCCAATTGCCGTTAAAACATGTTAAAACAGGCTACAATAACCTAATTTCGGTTACAATAACCTAAAATATGCTACAATAGGCTTCAATAACCTAATTTCGGTAAAATATGCTAAAAACGTCCAAAATAGGCTTAAGTCTGTTTAAACATGCTACAATAGGTCAATTGCGGTTACAATAACCTAAAACATGCTAAAACAGGCTACAATAACCTAATTTCGGTAAAAATGTTAATAAGGGACAAAAAAGTCTTAACTCTGCTTAAACATGCTAAAATGGGTCAAATTGCACCTAAAATAACCTAATTGCGATTAAAATAACCTTAAATATGCTACAATAGCCTAATTTCGGTAAAACATGCTCAAATGGTCTAATTTTGAAATTATCCTAAATTCGGCTAAATTACACTTAATTAGCCTAATTATGTTAAAAAAATCCAAAATACCCTAAAATAGAATCAACTGTGCTAATTACACTAAATTACAACAAATTTCTCTATATCCTAAACCTTAAACCCTAAATTAAATAAAAATTTAAATTTAAATTAGATAAAAAAAATTACCTTAAAGAAGAGAGGAAATTCGGTTGAGAGATGAGGGAGTTGTGAGGAGGAGAGAGAAAAAAGGGGTATATATAGGGTAAAATACGGGTTTAAAAAAAAAAAAGGGGGTAAGCCGGCCATTTTGTGCCCGGCTTGAGCATTTTTGGCGAAAACCCGGAAATCTGGGCATAAATATTAATTCCTATTAAACTTTGGATATTAATAAAAATGTCGGAGTAATTTGGGACGAATCTTTAATAATGAAATAATTTTAGAATAACGACAAATTTCATTCAATTAATCTAATAAAGGCTGCTTCATCACACAGACATAATATATTGCATACTTGTACAACCTCATGCTACCTGATCCTTATCGTTTGATAATACAAAATATATTAATTCATGGATCTGAGTTCCAGCTGTGGGAATGTTAATTAATCATGTAAATTTGATGCAAATAATTTTGATGATACAGACTGACATGCTTTGGAATTAATTCAACTTTTTTATGATACAAACAATAAACCAAAATGTTAATATGTTATGAAAGAAAATGACAAATTCATAAATTTAGTAAATACTTTGAATATAAATAGGGAATAATACGGGTGCTATTTATGAAATTTGTAAAATTCGTGAATAATATAGATATCATAACACTTATTTGTCAACATACTTTTATTTTTTTTTGTTCAATAAGAAATATTCCTCTTTTAAAAAAAGATAACAAATATTGTTGGTAAATTTTCTTCTCCGTTTAATTTTTTTTTAATTATTTGATAAGGTATAAAACATTCGTGCAATTACATGGCTCTTTTTTTATATATTATGCACTACATGTGCATTATATATTCGAAACCTCAATTCAGATTTTAATTCAAACACAAGATAGATAATATTGTGTTGTTTACGATTAAGCACATAGAGACAAAATTCAATAATTTTCTTTTGTACATCTATCAAACCTTCTTTTTCTTTATACCAAAAGGTTGGTTTCTTTTCATCCAATCAACTTGACCATTTATTTTGCACGTTTCTGATTCTGATTCTGACCATTTATTTTGCACTATCAGCCATTTTAATAAAAAAAATAGAAATCTTGAACTTATATATATAAATTAAGTTGCAAAGGGAAAGACTTGAAACATGCACATTACGAATCAATTTGTGCTATGAATTCATATCTCTATTGTTAAAGTTCAAACAATCAAATAGATAATATGAACTGTTGAACATGATCTCCATATAAAAATGTACTTAAGAGACCTACTTTTATATTATGTAGGGTTAAAATGCCCCATTCTTTTATGTCCCACAACCTTATCTTCATTTTCAATGTCCAAACAGTCGATCCGAACTGCTCAACATGATCTCCATATTAAAATGTGTTTAGAGATCAAATTTTATATTTTTCACATTTGTTTACTATTATTTTATATAGGTACAAAATCACTGTTTTTGGACTATAAAAAAACAGTGATTTTATACCTATCTAAAAAAATATAAATTTGGTCTCCAACCACATTTTAATATAGAATGGTTCTAATTGACTGTTTGGACTTTGAATATGAAAATAAGGATGTGAAGCATGAATGGGGCACATAAACAACGGGGCGTTTTAACCCTACTTTTTATTATTTTTGTAGACAGGTAGAAAATAACTTGATTTAAAATTTATAGATCATTCGAAAATATTGGTTTTCTACATATTAAAAAATAGCAAAAAGGGATAAAAAATTTAAAATTGGGTATCTATATACATTTTCATATAGATATAAGTTCGACTATTAAAAGTTTGAAAATAGAAATATAATTCCTTAGCACGAATCGATTCATAATATGTATATTACCATAACCTCACTCTAGTTTCTAATTATTTTGTAATGCGATCGAATCTCACAATAAACATCTAAAAAATTAATATCGGAATTAACATAAATTTTATGTCAAAAAAATATTTTCCAACCTAATTGATAAATTACAAAGCATATGGCAGCCTGCGCCGCTGTGGACCCACCCATAGACTCTTGAAAAAAAAAATCAAATAAGGAGGTACCCTAATTAAATCGGTTCAGATTAGGGGTGAAAATGAATATATTTTAATATATATTATGAAAAAATATTGTTATTCACCATTAAAATTTAATAAATATTATGAACTTTGGTATTTTTTAATATTATTTTAATAAATATCCGATTCGATCTGTATCAGTATCTGTATCCAGCTGATATCCAATCCGTATTCGTATCCGAAAAATAAAAAAATATGAAAAATTAAAAGAGATATGGATATAATTTTATAACTATCCGATTCGTATTCGCTCCGTTTTCACCCAAGTTCAGATTCATCACAACTCACAAACTTTTTTTTGTTCTTTTAAAAAAGATGTTAACAGTTAACCAAGAAAGTTTCTTTTCATTTTGTACAATCATCTGTATGGCTCTGGTAACTTTCAACATCAGTTTGTCAAAATTTTCTTTGGTACTTAAATTGAATATGCGCAAAAGGACTTTCCGGGACAAGGATTTTATTATAACAATTTTAGTCTCGTGCAATGAGACGACGATGTATCAACTTTTTTTTTAATTTTGAATAAGAAAAAAATAAGTGGTCGGCGAAGCAATGACGACCTTTGACATAATAATAAGTGGGCCCAAATGCATCGTGAATTGTTGAGAAAGTCATTAGTTTTCATATATTACAAAAATAACATATTAATTCTTCTTATTTTATATTAAGCATGAGTTTTTTTTTATTGCAAAAAAAAATTATGTTTCGTTTTTTATAAACATGTTTATTATTATCACGTAACAATTAAAATTTTGTGTAAGAATGAAATTTACAATTTAACTCTATATAGGTCTATTTATTTTTTAAGTTTTATGTTCTTGTATCGTATTTAAAGTAATATATGAATATAGTATTGATTTAAAAAATTTAAAATCAATAATAAATATGATATTGGCTTTAAATATTGTGCTGACAGGATATGATATAAGAGGAGGGATCCACTTACAACAAATTTGAGTTACAACAAAGTTACAACATTCATTTTTTTCATTTTCAAAGTCCAAATCGTCGATCCAAACCGTTCAACATGATCTCCACAATAAAATGTACTTGCAGATCAAATTTTACATTTTTTTGAATTTTTTTACTATTTATTAAGTATTTTTACAAAAAATAGCCATACTTAGACCATTGAATTTTGTACCCATCTTAATAAATAGTAAAAAAATTCAAAAAAATATAAAATTTGATCTGCAAGTACATTTTATTTAGATAATCATGTTAAACGGTTTGGATCGACGATTTGGACTTTGAAAATGAAAAAAATAAATGTTGTAACTTTGTTGTAACTCAAATTTGTTGTAAGTGGATCCCTCCTCATGATATAAAATGACAATCTAAATAATTTTTTTGATCCAAACTAATTCGGTTCGGTTCAAAACCGACTAAATCGAACCCAATGAACACCCCTAATATAGGTTCAGTCGATGCTGTATGGAAATTTATTAATGAATTTTGTGAGTTGATGCTATGGGATTGGGACTAGGGTGCAAACGGATCGAATATTGGTAAAATCATATATGTATAGTTTTTGTTTTCTGGATACGGATACAGATTGAATATTAGACGAATACGGATCTGATATTGGATATAGTAGATATATACATAAATATTTTCATAATATATGTTAAACTATATAATATATATCTACTATTCAGATACGGATAATTAAAATTGAAAATCATATTCGTATTCGTATATGCTCGGATATTCAGATATCGAATATCAGTATTTAATTTTTGAATACGGATCCGGATACGGTCAAATAATATCCAATCCATTTGCACCCTAATTGGAACAGGATTACATAAATTCACGAGATTTTAATTGATTTTTTTTTTTGAGGAGGATTTTAATTCTTACGAAATAAACATGTGCCTATTGGGATCTTTTGGGTTGTATCGCCGTATTGTATCTGATATGAAATTATTATGAAATTATATAAAATGTAATTTAATGAAACATAAAAACTTATAAATTAATTTTCAGGAATCCGTAATACGAACATAATAAATTATTGGAAGATGCAAAAAATGATCTTTCAGTTGTACCATTAATATTTTTTTTTTCTCGAAATACTCATACCGTTAATAATTTTCTTATTAATAAGATTAATGAATGAATTAGTGACGCAATCTTGTTTAAAGTCGAATTCACATCTTTCCCGGTACTGTAATAGGGAATCTTTTACAATTATTGGATCTGGACCGTTTTTTTTAACTTGGCACGAATTTTAAAGCCCAATAATACAGTAATGGAAGGATACTTGTTCGTTTAAAGTCTCCATCGACAATTATATTGTCAGTATCCGAACCGAAAGGGTACTACTGCCACCCAAGAATTTAGCTTGGTTGATTTAGACCCGCAGCCTTAAAAGGCATTGGCGTAGACCATTAAATGTTCTAACAATTAACAAATAAATTAAAATTAATATTTAGTAACTGTATCTTATTTTTGTTTGCCACAGTGCCACTAAATCATTTTTAGTCACTCAATGAATGAATGAATGAAGTAAGTTATTTTGGACCTGTAATTAACAACCTTCCGTAAAAACAAGGAAAATGGCCAATTCATTAAATTTTAGCTTTATAATTATTTTTTTGCAAGACCTTCTACTTAATTCCACTCTAATGCTTACGTGGCTTATTTAGTACAATGATATACCAGCTTGTAGATAAATCGTAAAAATATCTGCCAACTATGTTTCAGAGTGAAAAACATAATATTTTTTCTGACAGAAAGAATTAATTATATTCTTCCACGAGACCATGACGTTCTTTCTTATGTAAAAGTTCGTAAATTATGGACGTGGAAATACCGTCAGAATCGGTACTGTATTTATTATTTTTGTATTCGCGCTTTGTTGCAAAACAGCCCGAACTCGGTAGAAATCTCGATGCGGCCCTGGATCGCAGGACCGAAACGATTGTGCCCCTGGATCAGAAATCCCAATAATATTCATAATTATAATAAAAGTGACGTGGTACCCACCAGCTCTAAATGTCACTGACGTGGTGATCCGGGAGCGCCGAATTTCCTCCAAATAGAAGGCTATGTTGCCTCAGCCCCACCTACTCATCTAAAATCTTCACATCGTGACCGTCCATCTGGCTTTCTCTCAGCACTTTAACCCCCGATCAACGGCTGAAACCTTCCAGCACATCAGCACCTCGCCTCCTGTCTCTCTCTCTCTCCGCATCAGTTTCTCTCCGCTTTCCCCTTTTCTCTCGCAGCCATTAAAATCACACTTTTAGTCTTTCTAATTAAGCCTTTGCGTGGAGAGAGAGGCAGAGAGAGAGAGAGGACTCTGGTGTGAGGTAAAAGAGACCAAATTAAGACCCCCTGATAAATAAATTCGCTAATCAACCCCAATCTGAATAGGGTTTCTGATGAGTTTCTCCCCTCAACTCCTATGGCCATATCTCTCCTCTCGTTTCTCCTCATTTTCTCTATCGGAAGCCTCAACCCTAGTTTCGCTCTTCCACCCGACCCGGACTTCGACTTCTCTATATTGACGTGGCACGACTACTCGCCACCATCTCCGCCACCTCCGCCACCTTCGCCGACTCCGCCGTATGCCTCATGCGAGTCCGACCTAGGCGGCACAGGCGACTTCGACACCCTATGCGAGGTCCTCTCTAGTAAAGAACTCTCTTCCCACATTTACATAAATGGAAACGGTAGCCTGGTACTCCTCGCTGGGGTGTCCTTAACCTGTCCATTGCCGGGTTGCGAAATTGTAGCCAACCTATCTGGTCACATAAAGATCGGCGTTAATTCAAAATTTGTTGCTGGTCGCGTGGTTCTTGCTTCCACCAACATCTCATTGTTAGAAGGTACTGTGGTTAACACAACCGGGTTGGCCGGTGATCCCCCACCGAGAACTAGTGGGGCCCCTACCGGTACCCATGGGGATGGGGGTGGTTATGGTGGCCGAGGTGCAAGTTGCTATATCAAAGATGGGCAGACACAGGAGGACTCGTGGGGCGGTGACCCATATGACTGGACTAGTCTTGAACATCCAGACAGCTATGGTAGCCAAGGTGGGTCAACAAGTGTGGAGGCCGATTATGGAGGCGGTGGTGGAGGTAGGATTTGGATAGTGGCTAAAGAAATGCTGGAACTGGGGGGGATGGTTATTGCTGATGGTGGAGATGGAGGTGATATAGGCGGTGGCGGGTCCGGTGGCAGTATTTATATAGTTGCAGATAAAATGTGAGTTCTCTGTTTAATATAATTTTATCAATTAGATTTTGATGTAATTTTTGGGGTTTTGGATTTGCTAAGTTAGCAGGGTATTATCAATTAGGAGACATGCCATCTAAATGAGGGTTAGAAAAGTGCTTCAATATATATGACTTGTGATTTTTTTTTTTTGTGAAGAATCTTTTATGTGAAATGAATTGTTGAACTACTTTAGCTTGAGTGAACTTGATGGAAGACTAATTATTACAGTTAACTGCACTGCAGTATGATTCTTTCTGTATGAACTCGAGATAGTATATCTTCATGCCTTCCTACTGTTCTACATGAATGTGGCATAATGAAAGAAAAAGAGGTTTGCCATAAGTTTAAACAGAGGACACTGTTCAGGGTTCAGTATATTTGATTGAATCAATAGAACCATTGCATGAAAAAAAGAATTTGAAAGAGAAGTTTGTTGCCTAGAAGCGCTTGCCAGTCGTTGGTCTATGCATGGCTACAGAATTAGATTCAAATCTTTTATATCCTCTTTCTTCTTATGTTTCATAGGAAAGGAAGCGGTAACATTAGTGCATCAGGAGGCAGTGGTCTTGCTGGGGGAGGAGGTGGTCGTGTTTCAGTTGATGTTTTTAGTAGACACGATGATACAGTGGTCTCGGTTCACGGTATAGGATTTTTAATTCAGTAGTTTAAACTTCAAAAGGGGTCGCTTTATTATTGACTACTATTATTACTATGAGCTCTACACGAGGACATCTGTCATCATCACTTGTTCGTGTCCTAACTAGTATGATAATGGGCCTGAATTTGGCTGTAGTGCCTAGCATATGGCAAGAACTGACCAGTATACAATATGCACTTTTTGTTTGAATTAACTTGGTAATATGATCGTTTCGGTCATAGGTGGGCGGAGCTCAGGTTGCCCAGACAATGCTGGTGCTGCCGGTACACTTTACGATGCGGTACCCAAGAGTCTCATCGTGGACAACAATAATTATACTACACAGACTGACACTCTTCTCATGGAGTTCCCATACCAACCTCTCTGGACAAATGTTTTTGTCAAAAACTGTGCCACAGCTGCTGTCCCGTTACGTTGGAGCCGCGTCCAGGTCAGCCCATTTGCCAGCCCTTTAGTTCTTGCCAGCAGCGGAAGAACCTTTTCTTCTTAATTTTAGGATATTTCCTTCTTTATTTCGTTTATCTTTTTTTCTTGGGAGGGGTTGGGTGTAAATGGGGGTTTAATTGATGCCAGACTGATCTTTGGGCAAAAACACCATAAAGAAGCCACTAATGAGGTTTGTGGCTGGTATACAATGAGGACAATTGTCTGAAAGTTCTAAAGAGGATACCATACCTCTGAATTAGTCATTGAATTTTGTATTAATGCAGTAGGCTATTTGATATGCCTGCAGAACCACAAAATAATAAAAAAAAATTCCCTACTAGTTCAAATAGAATAGGCCAGTATCATCTCAGATTAAGGTACAGTGTTGGTGAACTCTGCATCTTGCATGATCTGTTTCCTGTTTTTTGTTTTAAAGGCTCTCCCTGTATTGATCTTGGAAATGGTGTGCAATTGGAATTGCAGTAAGCATAAATGACTAACAGACAATTATTGCTGCTAATTTTGAGTGCAATGTCAGATTATGTTTAAAGACAGCTGGTATTTTCTTTTGATGTTTTTACTTTGAAGAGTATCTTAAATTGTCCTTGTGTGCCCGCTTCTGAATTGAAATGCGATACTTATTTCTTTTCTTCTTTTGGGGGTGGGGTGGGGGGGGTTGATGGAGATTAACATCCCATCCTGTAAGTTTGCAACATTTTGCACCATCTTTTAAGTTCTAACGAAGTATCCAATTTTTTATTACTAAGTTGGACTTAAATTCTAATTTGTTCAGGTTCAAGGGCAGTTGAGTATATTGTCAGGAGCTATCCTAACATTTGGTCTCACCCGATACCCATACTCTCAGTTTGAGCTCCTTGCAGAAGAACTTCTCATGAGTGACTCCACTGTCAAGGTATGGACATTTTTATCTTTGATTTGTATTGTTACATGATGGATACAAGCTTGTACCAACCCACAAAAGAACAAAAAAAAAGAAAAAGAAATAATAGATTACCACTAGATGCCGTTAGTTATTTCCTCTATCCAAAGAATTTTAATTTTGGTTTAAAATGGCGGATAAATAGGTTTTTGGTGGGTTGCGGATGTCAGTAAAGATGCTATTAATGTGGAATGCTAGAATGCTGATTGATGGTGGTGATGAGCCCATACTTGCAACATCTTTGCTAGAAGCAAGTAATTTGATAGTTTTGAAGGTATCCATCTTGGTCTTGTATTTCTATGGGTAAACTAAATTGGTTTTTTATTATCTTATTATGTATCAAGTAACTGAGAACTAACCTCATTCAAGCACCCTTCTTGGATATACCTTATTGCTATGTCTGGTAGGAAAAATAAATAGTGGGGAGAAGGGGATGAGAGTTATTCCCTTATCCCCATTTCTTATCATCCTATCAAACATAGCCTATAGGAAAACTGCATTTCTTCACCTAGTATGTAAATTTATGCCATGAAGGGTTTTTGTTATATGCATATGCCAATTCTTTGCTGGCGAGGATATGAAAGTCGCTGTTCTACCGCTTTAGATGTTTATTCTTTCTATTTTAGTTTTAGTAGTTGAGTGAGCATAATGAGGGCATTTTACTTTTGTTGAGTGTACTTCTTTGATCTGGTATAAAATATTTCATGTATACATGAGTGTTTCTATGTTTAGGAGGGTTTGCACACTGTTCCTTTGTTGTTCATCTATTAGATGTGCATTGGATCATAAAACTCTTTAACTATACAGGAAGCATCAGTTATACATTCTAATGCAAATCTAGGCGTTCATGGTCAAGGCCTTCTCAATTTATCAGGGAGCGGAGATACAATTGAGGCACAACGCTTGATCTTATCTCTTTTCTACAGTATACAAGTAAGAAAGACTATGCTTAAAATTTATTCGATTTACTTTTTCAATATTGTACTTTTGGTGTTTATATTTCTTTGGGTTTAACTTAAAGCTTAAGGGCTAAGGCTTAATAAAACCTCACCATCCACAATTATAGATAAGAGCAACAACAATTCTGATGCGCTGTACCAAAATTGGTGTAGCTCCATGGTATTAAGTTGCTCTATTCATGCTCTGGGGTATATGATGTTGGTAACTAGTCTGAGTAGTCTAAACCTGTGTTAAATCGCTACCTTCTGACATTGTGCTCTGTATTTTAGGTTGGGCCTGGATCTGTCTTACGTGGCCCAATTATAAATGGGACGAAAGATCATTTGTAAGTTTATGCGACTGATCTGATTCTTTTTTACAATTTTACTTGGTAAAATCATCTTTGTTAACTCGATTTGCTATTTGTTGCCATTTAGGGCTCCAAAGTTGAATTGTGAATCTGAAACTTGCCCTGCTGAATTGATTCATCCTCCTGAAGATTGTAATGTGAACACATCATTGTCTTTCACTCTTCAGGCAAGATCTTTTCATTGAATTACCATTGTTTAATTGAGATTACACTCGTGAATCAAAATTCTCAATATTTTCAGAATTAAATATAAGTTTCATGAAAATTCATAGGCAGAATGAGATGTATGGCACCCTTCCATAGAATTGAATCAGAGTCAGAGAAGTTGAATCAAATTGTAGGGTTCTGACAGCATTTTGCTACTAAAATTGTAGTCCTTTTGAAACAGAAGTCGTTTAATGATTTTGAGATAATACAGATCTGTCGGGTCGAAGACATTGATGTGTCGGGGTTAATAGAGGGAACTGTGGTTCATTTCCACCGAGCACGAAGCGTCACTGTGTATCCTTCAGGAATAATTAGCGCCACTGGACTCGGTACTTTTGACCAATTTACCCATCTTTCTTCTTTCCGTGACATTCTTATGTTAGCTGGTGCAGATGATACTGTCCAGACTAAAATCAGACATCCAAAGAGAACTATAAGTATGAGTTGAACTCCAAAACAAAGTACTGGACAGTCGTACACATATGTGCATTGCTGATGGTATTCATGACCGTTTTTGTAAGCCTTTGATTCTGGGATTATAACCAGAACTCTTGATGGCTGATATAATACTTGGCTGTTTGGTGACATTTGCTATCAGATGGTATCGCTGTCCTATCATGTTGGAATTGTTTACACCTTTTAAGGTTTTCTGTTTAGATGCTTTTAACAGTTGACATTTTTTTTTCACATTACTAGTTTCTTATTATCTAATACATAATGGAACCTGTTTCCTGCTTGTACTTGAGCACCCTGTGTGCAAATCCCTATTTATTATCTAAAGACGATTTGAGATTCTTAGTTGTATGTCTTTCTTGAAAATTAGGTTGCAGAGGTGGGATTGGAAGAGGCAAAGTAGTAAGCAGTGGTCTTGGTGGAGGCGGGGGCCATGGAGGCAAAGGTGGAGATGGCTTCCTCAATGGGACTAAGGTTGAAGGTGGGATCTCTTATGGTAGTTCTGACTTGCCTTGTGAGCTTGGTAGCGGCAGTGGTAACGACACGGTTGCTACTTCTACAGCTGGTGGTGGCATTGTTGGTATGCTCGGCCTTAACTTGGATCTATTTTTTTAACCATTAATTCTGCACCATATTTGGTACTGGCTAATTTTATATTTTTTGGAAGAACTCTCTAGGCGTAGTGCTGAAGGATCTAAATGTCTTCTAATACTCTATTTCAGTGATGGGATCATGGGAGCATTCTCTGATGAGCCTGTCCGTCTATGGTTCGGTCGAGTCTGATGGGGAAAGCTTTAAGGGGGTCATTACTAATGCCTCGACTGGTGGGCTCGGGGGTGGTTCAGGTGGCACAATCCTTCTGTTTCTTAGAACCCTTACCCTAGGTGATGCATCTGTGCTTTCAACTGCTGGTGGTATTGGCAGCCGCTATGGCGGTGGCGGCGGTGGTGGGGGCAGGATTCATTTCCACTGGTCTGACATCCCTACTGGAGATGAATATGTACCCATGGCAAGTGTTAAAGGATTGATTAGCAGCAGGTTTGTCATTTCCTTTTCTTTTAGATTATTTGTGTTGTTAGTAATATTTGGTACAGTTCTTTTTGTTTTTGTTAGGAATTCAAGAGAATAATTATATTACATGGTTGTTGTCTGTTCATGGAGTTGTGAATCTGCTATCTGTATCAACATTTGGGTTTGGATACGACCTGTTGTCTGACCTGTCAGACCAGAGTCAATATTACTCTCTCTCTCTCTCTCTCTCTCTCTCTCTCTCTCTCGTTTGGGCTTGTGTGTGAATTGCAAGGTGCTTCTGGGGAACTTGAAGGGTCAATTTACGCGAACCATTAAGTTTTAACTTTCTGAATGTCACTTGTAGGTTGGTGGATTTGTTTTGTGAAAGTTATATTCTATTTTATGATTTACATTTAGTCAGTGGAGGTATAAGCAAAGGACCAGGCTACCCCGGAGATAATGGAACAGTGACCGGTAAAGCTTGCCCACAAGGCCTTTATGGAACATTTTGCAAGGTACTTGTTAATTGCTCTCTCTCTCTTTAGAACTGAGCTTGTGTTTTCTGTGCCATCTGTCTCCTGAATGCCAAACCACTTCCCCCAACCCGATCCTCAAAGAGCTGGAAGCATAACTTCAACAATAGAAAACCCAAAAATGATCCAAAACTAAGCTGACTGAATCCAAGATGACTTAAACCTGAACTCCCAACCCTCCGAATTGCCACCTCTACACACACACAAAAGCCATAACACACTAGTGCATTCTTTTTATGTTTCTTAAAAAAAATACAGGAATGCCCTCTGGGGACATACAAGAATAAGACTGGCTCAGATAAGTCACTTTGTTACCCATGCCCTTCAAGTGAGATCCCACAACGTGCCATTTTTGTCAGTATTCGAGGTATATTTTTTTTTCCACCCATTTTGTTTGCATGGCTTCTTCATAGAATGTGCTATTTGCTGAATGATAAAGGCTATTAAGCCTCGTGTGTGCGACTGATCGGCAGAGAAGCCATTACAGTCGAACTGGCACACAATTTTATTATAGAAATCCTTGTTCATGCATGACCAATAAGGCAATAACCCAACCCATGACCATTCATATAATGTTGCTCACTGGATTTAATTGAATTTGTGCAGGAGGCGTTGCTGGAACGCCATGCCCTTATAAGTGTGTATCAGATAGGTATCACATGCCCCACTGCTACACTGCCTTGGAGGAGCTGATTTACACTTTTGGTGGGCCATGGCTTTTCGGGCTTTTCCTTACAGGTCTCCTTGTCCTCCTAGCACTTGTTTTAAGTGTTGCGAGGATGAAGTTTGTGGGTAATGATGAACTCCCTGGACCTGCTCCGACCCAGCATGGGTCTCAGATCGACCACTCTTTTCCCTTTTTAGAGTCCCTCAATGAGGTCTTTCTTGTTTTTTTCTTTTTCTTTTTGTTTTTTTCCTTCCCGCAGTTGAATGTGCGTCTAGGCAACTTAATAAAGCCCTCTCAGACAGGAAAATAGACTGAAAGTTGCACAGAAAATTTAATGAAGCATAAAATTGTTCAAGTTGCAGTGTATGCTTAGCAAGATTCAAGGTTATAGTCCTTGTATTTATTCAGTAAGCCACTTTTGGCAAAACAAAATATAATGGGGAAAACTGAAAACAAATTAATAGAATGTTTCCAAGTCATAGGAATTGTATTGCTGACACTACCTAAAATTGCCACATTTAGGTATTGGAAACAAACAGACAAGAGGAGTCGCAGAGTCATGTGCATAGGGTGTACTTCATGGGGCCAAACACATTCAGTGAACCGTGGCACCTACCGCACTGCCCACCTGATCAGATTGCTGAGATTGTATATGAGGATGCTTACAATCGCTTTGTGGATGAGATCAATGCGCTGGCAGCATATCAGTGGTGGGAGGGGGCTGTGCACAGCATTGTTAGTGTGGCTGCCTATCCACTTGCTTGGTCCTGGCAGCAGTGGCGCCGCAGGAAAAAGCTCCAGCGCTTGCGTGAGTTTGTCAGGTCTGAGTATGATCACTCCTGCCTCCGTTCATGTAGGTCCCGTGCCCTCTATGAAGGTCTCAAGGTGCGTGACGAGGTTTACCATTCCGTTGTGTAATGGCAACTAACATTCAGTTTTAGTACCTTTCTGTTTAGCTGCATTACATTGTAGGCCTCCTTGCACAAAACCACACAAGCTCAAACATCATAATTCTCTGCAGAAGATTAATTTTTGTTACTTGGTTAATTGAAAGTAGGTAGCAGCAACTCCAGACTACATGCTTGGGTATGTGGATTTCTTTCTGGGTGGGGATGAGAAAAGAGCTGATCTGCCACCTCGCCTACACCAGAGATTTCCCATGAGCATTCTGTTTGGCGGTGATGGTAGCTATATGGCTCCTTTTAATCTCCACAGCGACAATGTCCTTACCAGCCTCATGGGCCAGGTCCTTCATTTTGTTTCCTTTTTATATTGGGAGGAGAAATCAAATAAAACAAAATTCCTGTAGCGTTTTTTTAAAGAATTCATTGTTAAATATTAAAATTAGTCTACTTTAGATAACATAAGGAGCCTTAGTATATGATTGATCACTTGTGCTATCAAATTTGTGCACTTGGGGAAGCTTAATTAGAAAGTGCTTAATTTTTTTGCCCAAGGATCATTAACTCTCTTTCGTAGTCAGCATGTAACCACCATCAAGGATCAACTCAAACGATTGGGACTCAAAAATATTGTGATTGGCAATAAAAAACAACAAATAGGAGTGGTCCTTTAGTGTTTTATTCCTCCTCTCTTATCTTTGGTTCTGGATGGTGGTTTTTTTTCTCAGGCTATTCAGCCAACAATATGGTACCGGCTGGTTGCGGGGTTAAATGCTCAACTGAGACTGGTGAGGCGAGGCTGCCTGAGGTCGACCTTGATGCCAGTGCTAAGCTGGCTGGACACTCACGCCAACACACCGCTGAGCCATCATGGAGTGCGGGTTGACCTTGCATGGTTTCAGGCCACTGCATTGGGATACTGCCAGCTTGGCCTCGTCATTTATGCTATTGAAGGTGGAACTCCTCCACGCTCCCCTCAACCCGATGGGACTGCCTCTAGACCCCCTAGAAATGACCGATCACCAGGGTAAGGCTGTCCTTTCTCTTTTATCTATCTCATCGGTTCTTGCATTAAATTGGTGTTGAATATTATAGATTCATACTTGGAGTAATGCAATGTTCATTTCCATAGTTCTTTGACTGAACTTTACTTATTGCAATTAAGCACCAAATCTGGATAGTGTCACCTAATTGTGTAAGTTCACTGATAAAGTACCACATTACTGAATTTTTTGAGACATTTAGCCGGTGGTCCTCTTACTGCATTGATTCTTAGATTTTTTTGAAAGAGTGGGTTGTTCTTGTTGGTAAAGTTACACAACATTGGTGACTTGGTGAAAAAATTGCTAGTTGGCGGTCAGGTTGCAAAATGAGGCTCATGTGCCAGCACAGTGCCATGACAGTCATGGATAAAGTACCACATTACTGAATTTTTGAGACATTTAGCCAGACTGGTGGTCCTCTTCTGAATTGATTCTTAGATTTTTAAAAGAGTGGGTTGTTCTTGCTGGTAAAGTTACACAACATTGGTGACTTGGTGAAATTTGCTAGTTGGGGGTCAGGTTGCAAAGTGAGGCTCATGTGCCAGCACAGTGCCATGACAGTCATGGACAGGTCCCTATTTGAATAATTACTGCTAATCTTGTATGTATTTTATAGAGACCGTACTGCATTGGGAGATGCTTTGTTAAGTAGAAATCAAGATGCTATTATCCGAAAGAAGATAATGGGCGGTGTTATTGACTCGGGCAGCTTGAGAACGTTGAAGGAGAAGAGAGACTTCTTCTACCCTTTTTCTCTTATCTTGCATAATAGCAGGCCCGTTGGCCATCAGGTTATTTATTTATTTTCTTCTTTTCAGTTGTAACATTAAGTTATTTATTTACTTTTTTGTCTTCAATAGGACTTGAATATTCCTCTTTCAGACTCATTTAGATATCAACTGCAATCCAAGTTATCGGGTTGTCATATTTTTATTTTTGTTTGATTTGGTACCTATTGATGTGTAATAGTTAGCAATACTACATGAATGGACATCTAATCTTGCAAATTAACAGTTCTGCCTTGGTTTTAATTACACGTGTCAAACTTGGCAAGTAATTATTATGTATTATTATATTAATAAAAACATATACCTGGTGGTACATTTTGATACCTGACACTTGGCAAGTAATTATTATGTATTATTATATTAATAAAAACATGTACCTGGTGGTACATTTTGATACCTCATGTTTTACTTGGTTCTAAATACAGTGTATACTAAGAACTTGTGGTTTTTAATGAATTTGGAAAGAATTTAGTAGTTCAGATATGACATATGAGAAAAGAAAAAAGAATTCTGAAGCTTTTGAATTTTCTGTGTTGCAGGATTTGGTAGGGATGGTGATATCAATGCTGCTATTGGCTGATTTCAGTCTAGTGCTGTTAACATTCCTCCAGCTCTATTCTTACTCCATGGTTGACATATTGCTTGTTCTTTTCATTTTACCTCTTGGCATCCTGTCCCCCTTTCCAGCTGGGATTAATGCTCTCTTCAGCCATGGGCCCCGCCGTTCAGCAGGTCTGGCTCGTGTCTATGCCTTGTGGAACATAACCTCCTTGGTCAATGTTGTAAGTTTCTTCCCTATTAACTTTCTGTGCACATAATAGTTATGTGCTGTTTTACTCTTATGTAATGACAAGTTTCATTAATATCCTTTATACGGCAATAAATGATAACCTACTCCTTCAAAAACATGAGCTAGATCTTTACTCTTCTAGTTTCTTTGCTTGCAGAGAAATGTGTCTAATGCGATAGGTTTTGTGTTTATAACTTTATATACAATATGGTTATGTGTTTTGTTACAGAGAACACGATATTTGGGGACTTCTACAGGGGCGGAACCATTGTTACCTGTTCATGTTATTTTTATTCAATGTTGTGTTATTTCAATTTTCCTATCTTTATCTTCTTCAGGTGGTGGCATTCCTATGTGGATTGGTGCATTACAAGTCATCATCAAAAAAACATCCCAGCACACAACCCTGGGGTTTGGGCACGTAGGTTTATTTTTCCTTTTTTCTAATTACCGGGTTGTATCTGTACAACAGGGGTGGGGATGCCTCTTTTAAAATTTACTAGTATCAGCTAGATCCCATTCCAGAGCTATAAAGAATGTGAATTGGGCCATCAAATACCCAAACAGAACAAGTTGGTGTTCGCACTGAGCCTCATGTACCAAATAGGCATGAGATCATGTTGTTTGGGATTTCTAGCCAAAACTCCATGTTTGACCTCAATAAGGACTGATTTAGCCCCAATGCTTTGATTTCTGGCATGGTTTTCCTGCTGTATGACTGCTTTTGTTTTTGTCTCTAACTTAAATGATAAAAAACATTGTAGGGATGAGAGTGGGTGGTGGCTATTCCCAGCAGGACTATTGCTGTGCAAAACCATCCAAGCAAGGCTAGTTGATTGGCACGTTGCCAATTTGGAAATACAAGACCGATCCTTGTATAGTGCTGATCCTAGCCTTTTCTGGCAAACTTGAGCGAATCAGCTACTCTTCCATTAACTACTAGTGCTAGAGAGTTTAGAGAGGGTTTACTAAAGCGTTAGGTGCAACTCTTTAACTCAGAAGGTTTTTTTTCTTTCTGAGTCATAAAGGAAAGAGCTAGTAACGGGAGGCCTGGCCTTCATTTATTGCACTAGGCAGGCCTGACTAACAGACTTAGAGAGGAAAAGAAAAAAAAATAATCGACCCCTCTTTTGATCTTTAATTGATTTTGTGCAGTCTTGGTTTTGGTGTAAATATAGAAATGGTGTGTGCTTGAGAGGAGCATCAATTCTTTTGTAGAATTTCAGGGGCACCAGATAGACATGACCATTATAGATATATTCCTTTTGTTTTTCTTCCTTTTTGCTAATATTTGAAAGGATTTGCATTTTTGGTCTATATTGTGTAACTTTTTTGTTTTCCGTGTTGTGACGGGGCCTGATTCAGATATCAATAAAGAGGAAGGATTGTGCAATTTTTATGCACTGCTCTCTGATTTATATTTGCAAAATAGAATAATAACCGCAACCCAGGTGTTGTGGATTTTTTTTCCCTTTTTTGACCCCCTGATGTAGAGCTTTCTAATGGCATCAAAGTACAATATTTTGAGTTTATATCATGGAATGCTGTCTGCTGGCTTTTTCTAGTGTATGAATGTCATTTAATAATGCTATTCTGAAGAATAAAATGTATTAACATTTTTACTTCTGGGCTTGTAAAGTTTTCTAGTGCTTTAAATGTTGCATTGATTGGTAAAATATTTTCGAGAATCTTATCATGAAAGTGAACAACTATCTAGCAACAGAAATAGGAATTTATTATGATGTCCGGTGTATAATATCACATTTCCAGTAACTTTGAAGCATGTTACAGCCTCAGACAGGTTGCCAAAACCTCCGAAGGATTAGCATACTTTACCAGAATTTATGCCTCATCCTGGGGGAAAGCGGAGCGGATAGAGGTAAATTTTTTGTTAAAAAAAATATAAAAATATTATTTAAACAATACTGAAGTTAATAATATTTATCTAATTATAATAGTAAATAACATAATTTGACCATAATATATATTAAACTAGACAATTAGCTTTCATTTTTAAAACATTAATAATTCAAAATTTAAATCATAAACTTCATAATAAAACCGTTAGTGATCTATGTTATTTTCTCTATGTGCTCATAAAAAATTATCACGTTCCGGTTTTGTTTTTATGTGAATTATTCAATGGTTTTATTTCGACTTTTAAATTTTAAATTTTGAGTTATTTAAAACTTTAAAATAGAGGCATGATAGAGGTACAAAAAATAGATGCATTTGAACCTTGTATGATATATATTTACTATTTGGATATGGATAATTGACACATAAAATCACATAAAATTATAGGGGTATTCAAACGGTCGGTTCGGTTGGAACCGAAGTTTAAATATCAAACCAAAAATTATTTCGATTTTCAGAAATAAAACCGAACCGAACCAGTTAAACATACTAATTGAACAAGAATTGAACCGAACAAACTGAATTAAATTTCAGAAAAAACAAAAGGAAAAGGGGAGCCAGCAGTCAGGAAATAAGATCACACGAGAATTCAATAAAAAAACAAAATTATCGCATGAGTTGAGAGACAAGAGGGGAGCAATCAGCCATGAGAGAGAGAGAGAGAGTGTGAGATTGAGTAGTGAGCGTTGTTTTTCTTTTTTTTTTGAAGACAAGTGACCGACAAGTGTGTATATTAAATAAAAGGTTTATATATTTAAGGTTTATACAAAGGCCTCGGCCATAGACAATCGTTGGTGCACAGGAGCACCCCATGCTCCGCCTACAGTGCCCTACATGGCACGTATAGAGCTCACTATATATAAGGAGTGAGCCTATGGTGCTATGCATAGCACGTATGGCTAGTGTACTACGGCTTAATATGGTACTTTTTAAAATCCTAATGGTCGATCCAACCGTTTAATGTGATAATCATATGAATATGTACTTGCAAACTAAATTTTATATTTTTTCGAATTTTTTTACTATTTTTTTAGATAGGTAGAATTTTGATGGTCCATAATTTTCAGAAAACACTGATTTTTCTACCTATCTAAAAAAATAGTAAAAAAATTTGAAAAAATATAAAATTTAGTTTGCAAGTACATATTCATATGGTTATCACATTGAACGGTTGGATCGACCGTTAGGATTTTAAAAAGTACCATATTGAGCCGTAGTAAGATATTGACCGTTAAGATATCAACCCAGCCTTTCAATTTTATCTTATTGATTGTAACTGACCAAAGACTTTGAGGCTCATGGTATGCCTTCCACCACCACCTTAGCAATAGTGAGATATTGACAAGGTTCAAGTTTGAGACGCCAAGGCCTCCATAATTGTGCGGTAAGCAAACAACCGACCAGTTCGTTAAGAATATTCCTCCCATTGAGGCATCTCCTTTACCCCATAAAAAGCCACGTCTCACCCTATCAATTCTTACTATTACCCACTGAGGCAATCGGAAGCATGTTATATGATAGATGGGTATTGCCGACAGAATCGATCGAACCAATTCTAACTGGCCTCCTCTAGACATGATTTTCCCTTTCCAACCCCCCAATTTTTTCTCCACCTTCTCTATAAGTGGAAGGTACATTTCCTTTGTTGGTTTTCAGACAGTCAAAGGCATCCCTAGATAAGTAACCGGGAATTCCGTGCGGCCACAACTAAGACCTTTTGTATCCAATCGATATCCTGATCTGGGACATTTATTGGAACAAAATTGCTTTTGTTGAAGTTTATATTGAGCCCAGAGATTGAGGCAAATAACCTTATGATTATTTTCAAGGATATTAGGGTAGTGGGATTTGCATTGGCTATGATAGCCATATCGTTTTGAGTATTGCATTGCAATGATCGCCTCTTTCACCTTTCTTGTCAGGCCGGTTCTCAAAATTTGGTTGACCGAGCCCACCATTTGTTGTAATGTATCGACAACAATATTGAATAGCATAGGGGACAGAGGATCCCCTTGCCTAAGGCCTCGCTTGTGTATAAAATAATCTGTTGCCTCGCTATTAATTAACACCCTAGATTGAGCTGTTTCAAGTAGGGCCTTCACCCAAGTAATCCATTTAGTCAGAAAACCCCTGATCATCATAATGTTAGTTAGAAAATCCCACTCAACGGTGTCAAATGTCTTTGAGAAATCAAGTTTGATAAACACAGCTTTGTTCTTGGAATTTGCTATATGGTGCAACAATTCTCTTGTAGCTACAAAGTTGTCAGTGATCTGCCGACCTTTTATAAATGCAGCTTGGTATTTAGAGATCAAATTCGGCATCTCACCTCTTAACCGATTTGCCATGATTTTGGAGATTAATTTCGGGACCAAGTTAATAACACTACTCGGCCGAAATTCTCCAACCTTAGTAGGAGTGTCGGTTTTAGGTATCATAATTATGTTAGCAAGATTGGTCTCAATCAAGTCAAGCTGTAAGTTAAAGAAACCTTTCACAATTGATGAAACCTCCTCCTTTATTTGTGGCCAGTAGGTTTGAATGAATTCACTGACAATTGATGAAACCTCCTCCTTTATTTGTGGCCAGTAGGTTTGAATGAATTCACTGGGCACCCCGTCGGGCCCAGATGCCTTGTTATTTGCAAGGCCCCGAACTGCACCATCTATCTCAGTTTCTGTAATGGGCATCGGCAAGTGTTGTAGGTCCAGGCTATTAGGGTACAACACCTTTGGATTGAAGCTGAGCACTGGCCTTGACAACCCCAGTGTTCCCTGCATGTGTTCATAGAAAATTTGTTTAATTTGCATTAAGTCCGTGACTAGGTTTCCATCATGAGTTAGCGATAGCACTTTGTTACGTCGCCTTCGAGATGAGGCATACGCATGAAAATAGCGTGTGTTGCTGTCACCTTGACTCAGCTATTTGCACCGCGCCCTTTGTCGCCATCGTTCTTCTAAATTTCTGGGTAGCTCAAAGGCCTGTTCTTTGATTTTGCATCTCATCATCTCAATTTAAATTCATACGGCGCCAACACTCTCCGTTCTTCGATCCTGTCAAAGAATAAGAAGCTTGTTTGCAAAAAGTTAGTTGTATATCCATAGTGCTAAATTCCTGCCTATGCCACAATCAACAATAAGAGGCTTAATTATGTCTATTAATAAAAAAAAAACCAATTTTTAATTTAGTGACAAAGGACAATATTTTTTATATGAGAGATGTGGGTTCAAAATCCGGATAAAAAATATCTTTTGTAATAACAAGAGCAGAATTTGAAAGGTAAAGACATCCATCTCTCTTTCAAAATAAATCAAAAGTATATATGTTTAAGCAGTTTCAATCGTTTCAATTGTTGTTCCTTTGGCACCACTAATTTCGAAAATAAATAAATGATTGCAAATAAAATAAGGTAGATGAGTTTAGAGAAATTTGACACAAAGAGTGATAACGGAGTTCGGCTTAAAATGCCTACGTCTCCGGGGCGTCGCAACCTCTTCTCGGTGCGCCTTTCTATTACCCAATAGAGAAAGGTTACAACTTGTGAACCGGTGAGCCCTTACAACCAACGGGAAGTCACACGGCCAACTAGAGTAGAGAACGAAGTCTCTAAGTTTAAAATCTCAAGATAAACGCTCAAGTAATCACTCTAACCTAATCTAACTCAAGATTAGTGAAGTGGATTTGAGGTTGTTTGAGGGATATTGAAGTTTTTGTTCTCACAACAATGGAGGAACTTGAGCTCACAGAAAATTGCTTTTGAAATGATTAGGGTCGGCTCACACAGTTGGGAGGAGAACTCTAAGGTTCTATTTATAGTGGCAGCTTTCAAATGAGCTATCTGCCATAAATCGTCCCAACGTTTTGTAAAACGTAGAAAACGTTTTAGTACAAAAATTCAAATTTCTGTGAGATTTCCTAAAACGTCTCAGACGTTTAACAAACGTTCCAAAACGTTTTCCTCTGGAAATTTATCGATCAAAACGCTATTTTGAATTCTGAGAAATGAATTAAAACGTCCAGACGTTTTGACAAACGTCTACAACGTTTTGACAAACGTCTACAACGTTTTAGAGTATTTTTCAGCTTTTAATCGATTAATTTCTAAGTACTTTTTCAGACATTTAAAACGTCTCAACTTTTGATCAAACGTCTCAACTTTTGATAAAACGTCTCAACTTTTTATCAATTGATTTCTAAGTGTTTTTCAGACATTTAAAACGTCTCAACTTTTGATCAAACGTCTCAACTTTTGATAAAACGTCTCAACTTTTGTCCCTGTAAAAACAACATCAAAAACACTTTACCAAGTTTATAATTTTACAATAAATTCTTGATAAATGTCTTGATGATTTCTTCGGTTCAAGCACTCTATATTGCAATTCCAATCGTCTTGAACCTGCATGCTTTCTAAAATAGAGAAAATCGTAAAATTCAATAATTGTATGTTTTGCAAATTAGTCAAATAGACTAAAAGAGAATTGCTTGAAACAACAATCTCCCCCTTTTGACGATTTGCAAAACATACAACGCAAGTAAGTGCATAAATCGATTTTTCCCAAATTTAGTTTTCCCAATAATCGGTTTTGCATGTCTTGCATTTTCTCCCCCTTTTGGAAATCGACGAAAGGGAGACAAAATAGCACAATATATAGTGCTCCCCCTCAAAATATGCACTCCCCCTCAATTTGAGAATATATGAATAATAAAAATAGAGAGATTTACAGAGCACCACACAATCAATAGATTCATTTAAAGTAGAATGACAATTTTAAAAATGATCATGCACCATTGAATATTTGTTTTAACCATCACAATTCAACCATAAGCAAAGGTTCATATCAATAGCAAATTAAAACAATTCGTACTTAATTAACCTAAGCAAAGTTGTGCAAATCATGCAAGATAAGAATTAACATAAGTTCATAGCATACCTAATTTGAACCTTAGTTCATTATGTTGTTGAGCATTTAGGGACTTGGTGAAAATATCGGCAATTTGGTTTTTGGTATCAATATGTATGAGTTGTATATCACCTTTTTCAACATGATTCCTAATAAAATGGTGTCGTATTTCTATGTGCTTAGTTCTAGAATGGAGAACCGGATTTTTGAAAATCATTATGGCACTGGTATTGTCACACATAATTGGTACGTTGCGGAAGCATATTTCATAATCAGTTAATGTTTGGATCATTCAAAGCAATTGTGTGCAACAACTACCAGCCACAACATACTCGGCTTCCGCTGTGGAAAGGGCAACCGAGGTTTGCTTACGGCTCGACCATGAGACAAGTGATCCACCAAGAAATTGACACGTACCACTTGTACTCTTTCGGTCCATTTGATCTTCAGCAAAATCAACATCGATGTATCGTATCAAATCTAATTCCGATTGTTTACCATACCACAATTCCAAATTTAAAGTGCCTTTGATATATTTAACAATTCGTTTAACGGCTTTCAAATGCAACTCTTTGGGATTGGATTGAAACCTAGCACATAGACATACCGCAAACATAATATCGAGTCTACTAGCAGTTAAATAAAGTAGACTACCTATTATAGCTCGGTATTGGGTGATGTCCACGGGTGTGCCGCTTGGATCCGAGTCAAGATTTGCATTGATAGCCATTGGTGTTGGACTCGTCTTGCTCTCGGTCATTCCAAACTTCTTCACCAACTCCTTGGCATACTTGGTTTGGCTCACAAAGGTGCCATCCGAGAGTTGCTTGATTTGTAGCCCCAAGAAGAAATTCAATTCACCCATCATGCTCATTTTAAATTCACTACTCATAAGAGACGAAAAACTCCTCGGCAAGTGCCGCATTAGTTGAACTAAAAATAATATCATTTTACCCCTTGTGAATTTGTTTTTAGTTAGAAAGAAAATAAAAATAAATCCACCATACCATACCCTTTGTTTAATCTCCCCCATTATTGACTTTAGCAATTTGGGTGATTTAGGGAGATTTGAAGCACAATATTACATTAGTTTAGCTTTAGGAATCCAAACAACATTTGCATTGTTGTTTCCTTTCCTAAACCTACATTCTAATGAGGAGTGACCAAGCTTACAACAATAATTGCAAAATGTAAAATTCGGCTTAGCACCTAATGCCGGACCCATTTCAAAACGAGTTTGGAAATGACTATTTAACTTTTGAGTTCGATTCCAAGAAGTATTTGAAAATCTATTTGAAAACTTGGATGAAGAATTTTTGTTTTTGTGTGAATCAAATTTATTGTTATATCGGAAGGCAATTCTTAATGTACTATTTCTTTGACTTTCATTTTGTGAATCATTTTTATCCTTTAATTCATAAAACCATCCATCGGGTCCCTTAAAGTAGATTTTGTTTGACCCTTGTGGTGTGAATGTATTTTTCAAATTACTATGTGCAATTTTATCCTTGTATTTAATATTATTGTTCCTATACATAAACGCGTGATTTTGTTTTCTAGAACCGTAATTCTTGGCATTTGAGTTTTGAAATTGTTTCCCTTTTGGAATTAATGTGCGTCTACCATTGTATTGAATATCATATTTATCCATGAAGTTTTTGCAATTGAAACCATACCTAACTCTATTTTGGTTATTTTTATCTTTTAAATTTTTATTGTATTCCCTTTTCTCTTGAGATTTTGAGCTTTTGGCATCAAGTGAATGATCCTTCTTATATCCAAAACCCGACTTATCATTTGGATATCGTCGTTTCTCAAACATTCTATCTACTTCATCAAGATTTAAACTAATAGGATTAGTGGATTCAATTTGAGACCTTAGAGCCAAATTTTCGGTTTTCAAATTTTGTACTTTCACCTTTAAAATTTCTATTTCACCTACATGTGATTGACATATGTTGGTCCCATTTGATTTTTGTAACTCCACAACTTTGGACTTAAGCTCAATAATTTTGGATCTTAACTCTTGAATGATACCATCTTTTCTAAGTGATATCTTATTGGATTCATCAAGAATGGTTGTTAATCTAATTTTCTCATTATGTGTTTGACCCTTATCCAATAAAGTACTTGTATCAATTATACAATCACATTCTTCACCTCCTTCTTCTTCATCTGTCATTTCAATTTCGGACTCATAATTATTATTCTCAAGTTCTAGTGTTACCTCTTTAGACAGAATTGTTGATGCTTTACTTGTATCATCCAACTCTATGTTGTTGTTCTTAACATCCACCATCATCGGACTCTCATTATCATTTGCCATCAACGCAAGGTAGAGATCTTGATCATCCATCTTTGTCTCAATCCGTTTAATCTGAGTATTTTCTTCATAACGATTTATTAGATCCTCCCACATTTCGTGGGCACTACTCATATCATCAATTAACACTCCAACAGATTCACTAACACTAGCAATTATATAATTTATTGCATAAATGTTATCTTTCTTTTCAAGTTTGGATTCAATGGTCAATTCATTTTTGTCATCAAATTTTGGTACAAACCCTTTTTCTACAATATCCCAAACCTCATGAAACTTTAGGTAGTTGACCATATTTCTTTTCCAATATCTAAAATTTTCGGTTGTAAGGCCAAAAATTGGGGGTTCCTTCACAATTCTATTTGGTGCCATTTTTATAGATCGATAAAACTCAAATTAAGTGAGTCTTAATTTGAGTAACGCGCTCTGATACCACTTTGTTGTCCCTTAGGCACCACTAATTTCGAAATAAATAAATGATTGCAAATAAAATAAGGTAGATGAGTTTAGAGAAATTTGACACAAAGAGTGATAACGGAGTTCGGCTTAAAATGCCTACGTCTCCGGGGCGTCGCAACCTCTTCTCGGTGCGCCTTTCTATTACCCAATGGAGAAAGGTTACAACTTGTGAACCGGTGAGCCCTTACAACCAACGGGAAGTCACACGGCCAACTAGAGTAGAGAACGAAGTCTCTAAGTTTAAAATCTCAAGATAAACGCTCAAGTAATCACTCTAACCTAATCTAACTCAAGATTAGTGAAGTGGATTTGAGGTTGTTTGAGGGATATTGAAGTTTTTGTTCTCACAACAATGGAGGAACTTGAGCTCACAGAAACTTGCTTTTGAAATGATTAGGGTCGGCTCACTTGGTTGGGAGGAGAACTCTAAGGTTCTATTTATAGTGGCAGCTTTCAAATGAGCTATCTGCCATAAATCGTCCCAACGTTTTGTAAAACGTAGAAAACGTTTTAGTACAAAAATTCAAATTTCTGTGAGATTTCCTAAAACGTCTCAGACGTTTAACAAACGTTCCAAAACGTTTTCCTCTGGAAATTTATCGATCAAAACGCTATTTTGAATTCTGAGAAATGAATTAAAACGTCCAGACGTTTTGACAAACGTCTACAACGTTTTAGAGTATTTTTCAGCTTTTAATCGATTAATTTCTAAGTACTTTTTCAGACATTTAAAACGTCTCAACTTTTTATCAAACGTCTCAACTTTTGATAAAACGTCTCAACTTTTGATCAAACGTCTCAACTTTTTATCAATTGATTTCTAAGTGTTTTTCAGACATTTAAAACGTCTCAACTTTTGATCAAACGTCTCAACTTTTGATAAAACGTCTCAACTTTTGTCCCTGTAAAAACAACATCAAAAACACTTTACCAAGTTTATAATTTTACAATAAATTCTTGATAAATGTCTTGATGATTTCTTCAGTTCAAGCACTCTATATTGCAATTCCAATCGTCTTGAACCTGCATGCTTTCTAAAATAGAGAAAATCGTAAAATTCAATAATTGTATGTTTTGCAAATTAGTCAAATAGACTAAAAGAGAATTGCTTGAAACAACATCAATTTGTGAAGTTTAAAAAAAAAATATTAGATTGGGATCGTTGATCTCGATTTTTCTAAATATGTTACAATCAAAATACTTTTCTATTTCCATACATCTTATTTTAATAATTTATATGGATGAAAAATTCTCAGGGCGGGTGCACCGTGCACCTCAAGTCCTCACTAACCAAGTTATGACTCGCCACATAATGTGACAGTCCGTATATTCTCCAAAGAATCGCCATCTAGTGTTCGATAGTGACTCCAGCTAGACTTTGACCAAGATACATTCGACCAATAGAGAAGAGAGGTTGACTTGACCATAATGACACCTGAGATGCTACATGACACGTCAGCTTCACAATTGGAACTTGGAAGCACGCTGCCCGAACAAGACAAGTATTAGATGCACACTAGAAACCAAAAAGTGTTACGATTTCTTTTCTGAAGAAGAAAATTGACAATAACCAAACCCCATTGTCAAGCTGCTCTCTCTCGTGTGAAAATTCAAGTCTAATGAAATCCCCCTTTAGTAAAGTAAAGTAAGATCCTACTCCAATCGCCAAGGTAGTTCCATACGAAGAGAAAGATCTCTTCTTGCGAGTGTATTGATTCCAGCAACTATTTCCCCAAATTGGGAAGAAAAGATCGCGCAGTTATGGTGGAGCACCCACGAATTGCTTCGTTTATTCTGGGTTTTATGATGGGTTCGTAAACAATTGAATTAACTGGAAGAACTTTTTCCTGAGAGATGGGTCATTCAGGGGTTAGAAAAATAAAGGGAGACAAGGAAACGATGCAGAAGAGAGAACGAAGAGCATCACAACCAATTTTTGTCAGTATTGGTATTGCGATTGCTTTCTCCTTTGCTGGATTTGTGCTTTCTCAAATTGGGACAAGGACTCGGCCCCATTCAACACTTCCTTCTTTAGGTACTCTTAATCTTTTTGAAACTTTTTGTGGGTTTTATTCCGTTTGAGTTGATCGTTTATGTTAATTTTGTTAGTATTTATTTATTTGTCTTACTGGGAACAGTAATTGAGGAAGAAGAAGAGGAGATTGGTCGTGATCAGACACAAGATGAGTGCAATTTTATGAAGGTATGTTTTGGAATTTTAAGCTTAAGTTGTGTTTTTGGTGCTGAGGATTGATCCTTCTGCTTAATTTATAGCATGATTTGTGAATTAGGTTGTCAATACTATCTTTGAAAATCAAAATAATTCCTCACATGGAGAAAATGTAATATTTAAGGCTAAAGTCAAAACTGTTTGAAAGGATTGCCCATAACTGAAAAAAAAATTAATTGGGTAAGTTCAGTTTTCTTGAATTGAAAAGTTTAGATCCTAATTTAATCTTATTAATATCCTAAGTTTTATTCCAGATTTAATAGTTATGCATCTTAAAATATCATGCCGAATTTTCCTAATTGGGTGTCATATTTTGAAGGAAACAACTCGTCCTAAAACTGAAGAGGGTTCAGGCACTACTCTTACTGCCACATCAGCCACAGCTTCTCCTTCTCCAACAAGAAGTAGCTCAGGAGATGAAGAAGGCTTCTTATTACCAGAATTCAATAACCTTGTTCTAGAAGAATTTGGATCAAGCATGCCAGACCCATACCCCAATCCAGATGTGAATCTGACCAGAATACAGTCTACCTGTGAAATTGAGAATGAGGTCTCCTTCCTGAGAAACATGGTTTGTTCCCTTGAAGAGAGAGAGACATCTCTTCTATCGCAATTACTAGAATTCTCAAATTTGAAAGAACAGGAAAACTCCATTAGCCAGCTTAAGAACCAATTAGAAGTTAAGAATGTGGAGACCAAACTCTACACATTAAAGATGGGGTCATTGTTATCTGAGAACCACAGTTTGCGGGCCCAGCTGTCTGAAAACTCCAGAAATATGGCTGAGCTGGAAGAAACAAGAGAGCAAGTTAGGGTTCTGACGAACAGAGTGCAACTTCTGAGAGAAAAAATGGAACAGATGCATAACGGAGAGGATGCGAGGTCAAAGAGAATCGAGGAATTAGAAGAGAAATTGAAAGATTTGAGATTGGTTAATGCACGCTTAGAGGAGGAAAAATGGGAATTGGTACGGCAACTCAAATTGCAGAAAGTGGAGTTACAGTTAGACACAACTTTCCACACGAGTAAAGAGGTATGCTGATCTTAGCTGAACCATTTAGTGTTGTAGTGTTAGCTATTTTTTTTGAACGGACTGTTGTACCAGTAAATATGAACCACCTTACATTTGTCGAACTGAGGACTATTGTACCCTAGTGACGGTTGTAATATTCAACCAAGAGTTATATATTGGTAAATACATGTGCTCAACCAGTAGCTCAAGCCTCTAGGTGCTTCATGGGTACATTTCCACCGGTATCAGTTGTCATTAAAAAGTTGAAATGGTAATATCCAGCACAGAACTCTCCGGTCATTAACGATATTATAATTATCATTGTATATCGTTTTCAAATACTGAGCTTAAGTGGTAAATATGCAATTTACCCTCTCTATAATTTCAGAGAGAAGCAATAGAGGAAGCTGAAAACCTCAGACATGAAGTCGAGAAACTGACCAATGAAATTGAACAGCTGAAAAACAGCCGGTGTCTAGATCTCGAAGAGCTGGTGTACCTGAAATGGATCAATGCATGTCTCCGTTACGAACTTCGAGATCACCAGCCTGCTCACGGCAAAACCCTAGCGCGTGATCTAAGCATCACAATCAGTCCCAGTTCAAAAGAGAAAGCCAAACAATTAATACATGACTATGCATGCAACTCGGGGCCCACCTCCCCGGATGATTCCAACTGGGAATACTCATCAGAATCTTCTGGAGATTCCTCCAAAATTAGCAACTCCAACAAACCAAAATTGTTTGGGAAACTAAAATATTTCTTGTTGGGAAAAGATGAGAAAAGGATTGACAGAGCGAGTGATAGTTGTAGGTTCAGTTCTTGGGGCAGTGCCTCTTCTTTCATGACTGATGAATTTGTGCTACCAGTTCATTTACAGAGGCCGTTAGATGGGCAGGAGAAATTGGCACGGTCTAGATCGGATGCTGGGTTGGGTTACAGAGGGAAAAATATAGTGCCAATGGAAGGGGGTTTTACAGGAAATGGTTATGATGGAAGTGAGGTTCCAGAAAAGATACATCTTAGAAGGCTCTCTGCTGCTCTTGAGGATTCAAGAGGGAATATAGATAGACAAGCAGCTTCCTTCTCATTTACTAGAATATGAATTTTTTGGGTGGTGCTGTATATAATTCTACCACCGGTGTACAGATTTTACAAGTATAATTCTACTGAATAATTAGGTATTGTCTGATGTGGTTCATTCCACACGCTGCTACAATAATTTGTTCAAAGGCTACTAATTATTATTCCATTACGTCTCTGCTGTAATTTTTTTTTTGGTCCCTCTGCTATTAGTCGATGGCCTCTGTACCAAGAGTTCCATTGTAAAATCTAATTTTTTTTTTTTTGCATGATTACACACTCAGTTGCAGTAATAACTAATTAGCGCTTTGTTGATTTAGCTGGAAGGATGGTTCTCATTTATAAAGCATTCAAATGAGATGGCCAATAAGCAGCCTATCTAATAATTGGGAATCTCAATGCAAAGGCATTGTTTATGTCTTGTGGAACTTACTCTGGGACAATTAGATAAATACTGTACTTAATAACTAAAATAAAATAAACAAGAGGAGATTTATAGGCCGAACAACAAATATCGCTTCCAGCCTCGAAGCCCAAAGCCCAAAGCCCATTAGCGGCCTTGAGAGTGCACTATAATGCAAATGATCCAATCTGTGAATAAATTGAACGGGGTTCAACAAAAGAAACAATAAGTCAAAATGGAAACTCAAAGAAATGTAATAAGCAAACTAAATGCTCTATCAAAATAAACGATAATTTAAGGGAAAATTATTTTTCTTCCACAGTTTAGAGAGAAAAGTCATATTTATAATTTATAATACGGTTAAACCTTCAAGTTCCTTTGACACTAGGGGTGTCAACGGGTATAATAAGTGTCGGGTGGAAGTATTTCCATATCTGTACCCGTTACAAATTATTTTTATCCGTACTCTATGCATGATCAATTTATGAAACATGTTGTCACTCGTCAGATTTGTTTGTGTATGTGTTCCATTATTTTTTTGTCATCAATTGACTTAAAAATTCATTATTTTTTCTCAATATGAGTGACTTCAGCTGAAAATTCCAGAAATTGGTTTGATTGTGTGTAGCCGCAGTTCACCATTTCCAGCATTCCACACAGTTTGAAATTATAGAATTGTTTATCAAGAATTAATAAAATAAGAGGTATGGAGAAAATTGAAAAGAAAAACATAATTGAAGATCAAGCCTTGGTATTGCACCTAAAATCGTATTTGTATCTTGTAAAATCTTCTCTCAAAAAATTCTTGTAAAATTCATATAAAATCAACTGTTTGGAAATTTTCCGCGTTCTTCATATCAAAATTATCGGTTTAACGTGTAGAATATTATCATGGACTTTAATTTCAAGAATTCCAAATCGCATTTGTGTGAATTTCAAAAATTAGATTTTTAAGGCTTTGAATTAACCAATTTTCTAAGAAATTAATTAGATAAATTTCTTAAATAAATTCCCAACTGTTTAGAGCTCAACAAGCATATATATGTAAAGTAGAGCGCCTATACATAAAAGCCCTTGACTTTTCTCTGAAGTCCTTATACATAAATGATATATAACTCTACAATTCTAAACAAATATCATACCAACATTAACTTTAATAATAATATTTTACTTTTTGTATATATTTTCTGGTAGCTTTAAATGATACGTATTTAAAAAAAAACAAAAAAAAAAAGATTATGATTAGGATATATAGTAGGGAGGTATATATATTGAGGATAACTTAATTTTAAGCAACTGAATTTCTCAAATTGAATATATTATTTTTCCTTTTCTTTCCATTGAAACGATAAATTTTTTGGATAATTATTACTGGACCACCACGAAAGGAATGACATTTTTTTTTTTTGGTCTCGGAAAGGAATGACATAGAAGCAATAAATAAAAGTATAGACTATTGAAAGATCAATTTGAGAAACATAATAATAAGCCATCATTATTTGCTTCGTTCAACAACTAAAGAGCGGGTCAGATTTATTGAATAATGAAAATAATGTTAGAAATTATTTGCCGACCTTTTCTCAAACTTGAATCATTTAATGGGTTTTCGGCAATGATGTCCTTGGAACCAATTGTTATGTCATTTCTTTTTCTTTGATTTTCTAGCTTCGACCCATAGTAACATGGTTCGCGTTTAATTCGCGAATTATTCGCGAATTAAACAGATTTAAACCACCAACATATCAAACAATGAATAAAACGGTAATTCGCAAATTAAATGAATTATTCGTGAATTATTCACGAATTAAATGAATTTTACATTTTATTCGCGTTTTTTTATTCGTGAATTATTCAGCACAAAATATCGCGCGTGAGGATTGAGGAGAGGAACGCGTATCCTCTGCATTAACACAAAAGGGAATCTTTTGAGTTTAATACATCTCAGCCGTCTGATCAAGATCAGAGTCAATCTGGCCCCGCCTATGACGCACGGGGCCTTTTAATATTAGTGCGGATCTCAATCGAATGGTCCAGATCTATTAACGCTATGTGCGTTAATGCAGAAGATACGAATTCCTGAGGAGAGCCTGCCAATTTCACTTTTTTTGAACTTTTTTTTGAGTGAATCACGTGGGTTACCAGTTGTGGGGCCGTGGGGGTCACTTCACATTTGTAATAACAAGACAGGTGTGATCTTGTATTGTTACTAACTTTATATTTCAATATTCTTGTATTGAAATATTGAAATGTCTGATCCGGTGGTCCAGAACATAAATAATGTAAATAAATTAATAAAAATCTATCCCGTTAAAATAACAAGACAGGTGTGATCTTGTATTGTTACTAACTTTGTATCCAGAGCTTTGTTTTGGTTTTTTTTTTTCTTCCTTCTTGTACCGAATTATACTTAAATTATACTTGAATCACGAACTTTTAACTCCGCCGAACCGAACCCGAACTGTTCGTTTGTCACTATGCTTCGACCCGCTACATTTTTTTATTGCACAACATTTTCGTGCAACGATTCTCGTGTATCTAAATGTGTTGCCAGGTAGTCTTCAACTTGAATCATTGCTTTTACTTGCAATACAGATGTTTTTACCGTACTAAAAAAAAATTGAAAGCACAATGAGAGAAATATAGAAAGCTAGAATAGACATCGCGCTGATCTAGCTCATTTTATGTTCTATCTACTCTACATTCTACATGTAACGAATCAATTTTCTTTTGGATGATTTTATATTATATCTATATGTCAGTGTTAATTTCTTGTGCATTCATAACTCACTGCTGTTATTCTAATGGATTTTATATTATATCTATCTGTCAGTGTTAATTTCTTGTGCGTTCATAACTCACTGCTGTTATTCTAATGAAAAAGTATGATTCTGCTTTTCCGATCCCAACCATCAAATTCATTGAGATTTGTGAATCGAAAAAGTTTCTTTATCGAGATACATAAATAAAAAATTTTAAATGGTTGGGATTGGAAAAGCAGAATCATGCATTTCTATTAGAATAACAGCAGAGTTCATTTCGTCATTCTACTATAGTGTTGTTTATTTTAACGGGATAGATTTTTATGTAGTCAACGATAGCTATTTGTATTTTAGTATTCTATTTTCACTCACTATAAATAATGTAAATAAATTTATAAGTTAATTTTATTATTTTTTTATTTGTTTATCAGTTGACTTTATACTAAATTAATTTAGAACTTTATAAATTTGTAAAGTAGATCGATTATAAAAATTTGAATTTGTTAAGTTCTGAAATTAAACTCACTAGTCACAAAAAAACTTGATAAACTTAAGAATATTCAATATTTACTCTTATATAAACTTCAAATAATATTTTCTCCAATTAAATTAATATTAGAAAGTAGCACGTAACTTCGAATTTGTATCACATGCATAAGGTAACAGAATATTTCTATTTGGATCTGAACCGTCCAATTAGAATCCACACGACTACTAAAATTGTCTCATGTGTTCCATCTCAGACCAAATTGACTCTGATTCCGACCAGACAACCGTAATTCAAACATAAATTTATGTTAACTCATAGGATATGAATTCCCCAAATTCCATCATTTTCAAAAATCTGTCGAGCACATCACATAAAATTCGGCAGTCAAAATCAAAGTTCTAGAAATGAAACAATAGAAAAGATACGGAAAGGATCAAACAAAATCACGGTACGGAGGGAAATAAATCTGCTGTTATTTGAAAGGGATAACAGATCCTGTTATTCCGATCTCAGCTGTTGATCTTTGTTGAGATTTGGGCACAAACTTTTTTTTCTTGAATTCGTGCATGAAGAACTTTAAACGGTTGAAATAGAAACACAGGGTCCTGTGATCCCTTTGAAATAACAACATATTTATATGAAGTGGTTCCTGGAAAAGATTGGTCGCTACCTCAAAGTCCGCACAAGTCTTTGTCCAGACAAGGCACAGACACCACGTCCCCATGCCACCTTGATCTTGTTTCTCTATTTAGGATTCTCTCCATCCCCTTGATCACCTTTTAGCTCCTAACCATAGTAACAAACGAATAGTTCGGATTCAGTTCGGCAGAGTCACTTGATTCGGATATAATTCGGATATATCGGAAATGATTCGGTACAACATGGAAGAAAAATAAAACCCCAAAAAGAGGCCCCTAAAAAAAAATAAAAAAAATACATTTTACATTTTTTTTTTTTACATTTTTCTCGCGAATAATTCGTGATTCGCATTTTAATCGTGTTTTATTGGCGAATAAAATATATTATACTTTTTTCTGTTTTTTATTCGGAGTTTCATTCAAAAACGTTAAAAAAACGAATAAAATGCGAATTATAACTGTACTACTATCCTCCTAACTAAGCTATGTATGTATAACGGTAACATCACATCATGAGTTAGACAAGTGTCGGTCTTTAAACGTGAAAGGAAAGCGTCTTGCTTTCTTTAGAGTTTAACATTTTGGTAGTTAATATATTGTTTCATTTTATTTTTTCTAGAGAAGGGTAATTAAAAACTATATTTATCGTGTTTGGTAAGTGAAGTAAAATTAAAATAAAGGAGCAATTAGACTGTGATGTGCTCACCAAGAGAGTTTGATGAGCACAATCTTAAAAGTTTATTTGATCGGCTTCAAACGATTAATCTAAATTGTTGAAATCTATCTACTTCATGAGTGATGCATGTACATAAAATATTTTAAAAATTTTAAATTCATTTAGTACAAGATCAAGCGGTCAAAAAAATGAAACTTTTATAAGTTATTTTATAATTTGTTTTATGTATTCATTTTTCATCACTTTTTTAACCGTTTGAACTTGTACAAAATGAATTCGAAACTTTAAAAAGTTTACATCTATATACATCACTCATGAAGTAGATGGATTTCAATTGTTTAGATTCGTCGTTTGAAATTAATTAGATAGACTTTTAGAGTTGTGCTCACCAAATTCTCTTGGTAAGCACATCATCACAACGTAGCTTTATATATACTAAATTAAATTAAAGTTGGCATTTGATATTAGTGTACTAATAGATAGATTAGTATAAATAAAAAATAAATTATTTTTATATACTATGTTAGTATGTCAGTAAGTTGAGTTGTAATTAACAAGTGATAAAAGTTGAAAATTATCTTTGCGACAATGACATACATGTCCAGGAAATTAATTAATTGACAAAAAAATTTCTCAAAAAATGAAATGTTATGAAATATAACAATAAAAATTATGTTTACTTGCTTAATGTGCTTAATTAGTGCTCGCTCAATATGCCTATAGGGGTGTCAACGGGTACAATAAGGATTGGATGGAAGCATTTTCATACCTGTATCCGTTATGAATTGTTCTTACCTGTATCCGTTATAAATTGTTTTTACCTGTATCGTACTCTTACCCGCTACAAATTATCTTACCCGTACCCTGCGCTTACTCGTTATGGTTGTTAGATAACGAAAATGTAGTGGGTGAATAACAGGTAATACTAATATATAATTATTTTATTATTCATTAAATAAAACAATATTAAAACATTATACATTTATTTCACACATGTATAGTACTTTATTGAAAAAAATATTCTGATCATACTAAAAGCAAGTAAACGAATTAACGTACTCTTTTCAATGCTTATTAATATATATAATATATATATTTTTTATAATTACCCGATCGGGTAATGATGAAGTCAAAACATATAGCGAAAATCACTATCTTTTGTTCCAAAAAGTGTCGAAAACGAATGCTAAGTAGCCATTTTTCTGATTTATTTACCGCAAACGTGTTTTTAGGTCTTTTTGGCAGGTTTTTGAGAAAGTTGCGTATTTAGGACAAAAACAGAGCAAAAGTGTCATATTTAGACGATTTCTGAATAAGGCGTCAAAATGTGACATTACATGGAGAATGCAACACCTTACACGAAGTGCACAACATGCGAAATAACGAAAATAAAAGAAAATCTGCTAAGTCAGTAATCACTGCGGCCTCCTCTATGCCGCATGTGGCATACTCTGAGGCCGCACAATCCGTGCACTGTCCTAAAAATAGGCTTTCTCTGATGGGTCTTTCAGAAGAACGCGAATTCTTCATGGACCTTCTAGAATGACACATTTTTTTAAGAGTCAAGTTATTTTTGACTTCATCTATCTAATTATGGATGAACTCCACGTTTTCCACTACTCCACCTCTCATTTACAAAGACTATGGTAAACGAAAAAAAGCATGCCATTGACACCCCTATATGCGTACCGATTTAACATTTTTTTATTCTTTATCATTAGACACGACAAGTAATTCTGATCTTACAATTAACATCCACATCTCGTATTTACGACAATCAATCGATGAACATACATGCACGTGGAGCGTGTAAATTTCACGTGTCTAATTTGTCCTTAGTCAAAAACAGAAGTCTCACTTTTCATAAACTGCTACTTAAATTATATTATTACTTTAGCAAAGGAATCAATTAATTAATATCTGATTCATGACCTGATTGTTTTCAACAAATTTATTAGCATTGACTGGTCTGAGTATCTAACAGTTCAAAGCCTTATCTTTAGAAGGATTTACATGGATAAGTGATTATAAAAACTATATCAACTAAAGACTAAGCTACAATGTGACAGTAATAGAGAAAAAAGAGAAAGGAGAATTTTCTTATTCATTCCAGTGTATCTGATTACATTCACACTATGCCTTATTTATTTATAGTCTAATCAAGGCCTATAGTTCAGTTACAACTGACTAAACTAACTTCTGTTACAGTTGCTAAAGATCCTATTACAAGCTACTGTTTGGCTTTGTAATCTTTGTTGACTGAACCTGGTGTACATGATCACCTTGTTTATCATCAACTCAATATTGTAATATTGTACTTCCCGGCGACAATATTAATTTGGGATCGTACTTCAATTTCATGTCCAAGAAGTTATCCCATTTGGCACCAAAATGCTCCATCCACCCTTTTGTTGTTGTATAGTGAGGTAAATATTGTTTATATTTAATCCCCGCTGATTTGCAAAATTGTAAGATTTTATTATTTTGTTCTTCCAAAAATTGCAGATTATCTCCAGTAGCAGAACGCAGCAACCCAAAAGTGTAGAAAATTTCTTCATCGGGAATCATTGTCGACATCTTAACATCCCACCTAAAACATAATTAATTAAGCATATAATAAGTAAAGATGCAAAAATATATATAAATATGAAAAAATAGATAAAGGCTGAAATTAATACATACTTGTTTCTGTTCATGGGGTAGAAGACAATGATTCCTGAAACCGAGGTATTATGAAGAACACCCTTAATAACCCCTGCATCAAAATCAAGTATCCTGGATTTAGGCACAAACAGGTTTAGCCATGGATGAGGTACCTCCCATTCGCCGGCTTCGCGTAGTTTCAGTTCTCCATCGTGAACCCGATCGAGAAATTCCACATAAGATACATTTTGCATGAATACATATCCTGGCACATAGCTTAACTCTTCAAGCAACAATTCAAGTTCCTGTCAGACATGAGCAAAAACCCTAATTTCAGCAAAGAGGTCAATATGTATGTTGATGAATATTGATTGTGTAATTAATTACATGCCTGTAAAATTTAATAATATTAATTTCTGAAAATTTATTTTTGGACCTGTTTGTAATATTTTATATAATTAAATTGTAAATTTTTAGACCTTTTATAACATTCAAGAAAAGTTAAGTTAAAATTGTAAAAATTAAAACATAAAAAGGAGCAAAACACGTGGCTCCATTTTAAAACCTCTATTTTTAAAACGTTAATAACTCAAAATTTAAATCATAAACGTCAAAATAAAATCATTAGATGTGATCTATGTTATTTTCTCTATGTGCTAATAAAAAATTATTACATTTTGGTTTTGTTTTTATGTGAATCAATAAGTTGAAAAATCAACATCTAGAAATTATTCACATTAGTACGTTTTTACAAGCTCTTAATGACAATCAAAACAAAGTTGAAATTTCATATTTTTTTTTTTTACACGTGCATAGATAAAATGATGTAGATCATATCTAACGGTTTTATTTTTTACAAGTGCATAGATAATTAATATCAAACCTATAATAAGATAATTTATTTTAAGTCAGAAGATCTACGAGATAATCCTCCATCTCACCAACAAACAAAAACCCTAATTTTCAGCATATATATATATAGATGTAAAGTAGAGAGCATATTACATAAAAGTCCTTGACCTTTCTCTAAAGTCTGAACGTACAAAAAGATGTTCATTAATTAATAATTAATGCCGTTGTCTCCACATTTTAATCTTGTGAGATATAAATGTACACAACTAATTTGAAATAGCTTTGTGAATTTCCATTAATTTTTGTGCAAAAAAAAGATGCAAAGTGCAACTTAATATTTCAAGATAAAGTTAACATTTTTTGTGCAAACACAAAGTAATTAATATCATACCAAATATTAGCTTTAATAAATGAAATTTTTACTTTGTGTATATATATATATAGTCCGGTAGCTCTAGATATGGTATGGTACTATTTTCTAACAAATTAACACTTTTTGAAAGAAATATGCAAACTCACTATATTAAATATGTAATTACAAATTTAATTAGACATCTTTAATATAAGAAGGTCCCAGAAGGACTAAAACACTTGAAGTAATATATATAAGATATCTCAAGTAATATCAATTTTTTTTTTTTATCTTTCTTTCCATATTTAAACTATAAAATTTGTTGTGGGTCACTATTATTGGACCACCACGAAGGAAAGACAAGGAAGCAATAAACACAAACATAGACTATATATTGCACGATCAACAAGCTAGCTACATCTTTGTATGCATGCATGCAATTTCGTCCTACAAGTTATGTTGACAGGCCAAGATGCCTGATTCAACCACCTGGAAACATGCAGCTATAATTTAAATGGTCGGTTGCTGCTTCAACCCTGATAGGTATGTATGTGGTATATATAACTTATTCATTCCTCACATATAACATTATCATGTACATAAACTTCTATGCTTAGATGATTAAAATAATTAATTAAGGAACTATCTGATACTGGTATGGGGCTGAATTACGCACATGAAAATCATGCCTCCATTCCTTATAAATGGTCAAGGTCAAGGTCAACACATTATACTCTTATTTTCTTATTTGTTGAGCTAGCTGGAGATTAATAATTTCAAAAAATTTTACTATTGTGTTTACCTTAACCTTTATACTGTCTTATTACGCATTTACATATATACAAAATCGTGGACATGTTTTACTCAACATAACAAATTAACTGGCCAAACAATTTTCAATATAATTTACCAGTATTGTGTAACTGAAATAACAATGTACCGCATACCTGATTCACCTGAGCCGCAACGTCCTCAGTGTAGTACACTACACCTTCAATGTAGTAAACACCACCAAGTCCATGATCAGTGGCAAGCTGACTCATTCTGTCATAATCTGTGTCAGTGAAGAATTCAGGCGATCGCCAGCTCCCGATCAGCCCCTGCTGCACCAAGAATGACCCCTCGACATAATCAAAACCTTTTTGGTTCTTGGTTGATATGAGGCGCTCTTGATCCCGAGTGAACGTGATTGCATCTGTGTAGATAAGTCTAATCCAGTGCACCTTTTCTGGTGCTTGGGAGAGAGCTATGCGTGCACGAGTAATGACACCGAATTGGCCCATTCCACCTAGCACGGCTAGGAATAGGTCTGAGTTTTGGTCTTTGGAGCATGTTATTATCTTCCCTGTGCCTGCATGATTATAAACTTTAGACTTTAATTTAATGTGACACACCTGTCTCAGGTACAGAGATCATGCGATAATAATCAATATGTCTTTTAATTATCTTCTATATTGAATTTAATATTTCAGCAAGAAAAATGCTACTAATTTCTAAAGCTTCTTGGAAACAGTACTTCCAGCTAAAAACTAAGAAATTCTAGATAAATGACCAAAATACCCTTTTCATGTTTTCCATATACTGGGAGAAGTTCGTAAAATAACAAGTTGCAAAAGAAACTACATAGTACCAGTAATGACATCCAATTCAAACACATTGGAGATCTGCGGCCCATGTCGGAAAGTCTGTCCGCTGATACCTCCAACCGAGAGGGTCCCACCAACTGTCAGATGAAGATAGTCTGTCCATGATTTCGGAGCCAGCTCATACTTCAAAGTCTCGTGCAGGAGATCAATCCATAGCTGCTCTGCCCCCACATCCACATAACGGTTTACTTCCGACACATTTATGCGGTTGCTATGGCCATAACTGAGCGACCTCATGTTTATGACTACTCCATCTAGAGCAGTTGCCTGGCCATTTATTGAGTGGCCATTGCCACGAGGGGAAATATAAAAAGGGTTTGAGGAAGTGTATGAGAAACTTATGAGGCTAGAAATATCATGCGGCGATGAGGGGTACAGCACAGCAGCCGGACTTGACATCGTGAGGTTGCCGTAATCTGTTGAGACTGATAAGATAGATTGTTCATCAGTTCGAATTTTCGATGCGATTTTAAGGGAGAAGAGATCTTGAGGGAGTGAGATTGTAGAGATAGTTAGGGTTTGAAGGAGTAGTAATTGCATGTATATCAGAGAGAACAAGTTAGCGGTTTTCGAAACCATGATGTTATTCTCTATCTGTGTCGTTGTTGTTATTGTATGGTTTGAGGTTGAATGCCTTCGTGCTTCAATATATATAGCGTCAGAAACTGGCTCTGGGAAGAAATTAAAACATGCGGTTGGAGTAACGTGTACGCGCGAAAATACTAATTAAAAATATATAGAAGTAGTAGAAAATTTGGCAAAAGCAATAAACCAGATGGTGTTGAAAAGTCGAAATATATAATCTGATTTTCAAAGGTATAGAGCTCTGAGAAAAGTAAAATTAATATTGGAAGCTAGAGATATAACCACTAAGCTAAAAACTTAATAAAATCCCACAAATATATCTACGTGAAACATATTGATTGTCAATATATGATTACTATGAAGGGTCGAAAAAATTAGGACCTGTTCGGCAATATGAAAATTTAGTGGGAATGAGAATTTTTAATATAGGAATGAGAATTTCAGTTTGTCAAATCAAAGTCATTTAATCTATGGTAAATTTTAGAATATAGGTGTCGGGCTAATGCATGAGAAATTATTTAGGATGTTGTTTTTTCTTTTCTTTTTATAGAAGATGTAATACTAAACTAAAACTATATTAAGTGTATTGATATTAATCACTGATTATGATTAATATAATTCTCTATATCATATTCTAAAAATATTTAAATGAGTGAATTGATTATATACTGCAAAGTGATATAAGAATAGGAACTTAACTTAAAAATTAGTCTTGTTTTTTGTTCAATTAAAATTTCATTTACTTTTAAAATCTGTTTTGTTTAATTATTTGTAATTTTGTAATTGATCAATTATTATTGTAATGTTGAAATACAATTTGAAGTTATTGTTAGCCTTGTGTTTCAATTTTTGTATATATGAATTTTAAACTATTTTAGCTTAATCACAATTTAATGATATAATTGGGTTATGTCGTTGATGATCCCATGTGCAAGTTACTTTTAGTTTAATTAATTTAATAAACATTGATAACTATAATCCCTCTTTTAATTAATTAATAATCAAGTTAACTATATCTCTTATAAAATCATAAATCATGTAGTTTAATTATAAAACAGACAGTTTAATTAATGAACGAAAGATGCAACATAAAAAAAAACAAAACTTCCAGTCAATTATTTTCACTCATAAAATCTGAAGCGGACAAGGGATATATTCCCATAAGAATTGTGAAATAGAAAATAAAACTTCAACACCAAACAGCCAATATGAAGAATACCTACATGTCTACTTTTTAAAAAAAAAACCATGGTAATTGAGCTACCGAATAGGCCTTTATACTTACATCATAATAGAGACTCAAACAAGACCCAAACAGTCACAAATTTTATAACTAGTGTATTTCAAAAACACGACTTGTCAGGCACGAGTACCAGCATGACACTGGTCGTCAGGGGTATCGTGTTTGGACATGTTTGTGCTGTGTTCTTGTGAGTGTTGTGTTTATTTTATAAAATTTTAATACGGTATGACACATCTAGCACGAACACGGCTAAATATATAGTTGGACATAATTAAATGGATCTACTTATTATAAATTTTTAACTGTAAAAATTCATATTTAGTAATATTTTCCTTCTTTTTAGCTCTAGACTGTCCTAAATCTCATAGCCTTCTAACACCAAAAAAAACAAAAAAACAAGTACGGGAATCCGAAAAAAAAAGCCTTCAGCTAGGATAAAGGAAAAAAATAATTGGCATGCTACAGAATTCAAAATCCGACACAAAATGCTTAAAGTATAATAGCTTGACTCGCCGAAACAAGTTTTACCAAGCTATTAAATATGTTGTGTTCATCTCCGGTACTGTAAGGTACAGCAAGTCTGAAATTTTGACGTGTTGACACAGCACGGTGCGTGATCCAAACACGTCTAAGCACAACATGCATGGCACACAGTTTCAATACATATTTAATGTATCTAACAAATTAAAAAGGCCCAAACTTAAGCTATACTTGAGGAGAATTTATTCAAGAATCTCATTCAATTTCTAATTTTCAAAGAGCAATTTGTGAAATACTTTCTGAGAAAAATAAATAAAAATCTAGCCTTTCAAACTTTATTTATTTACTATAAAGAATCTTATTCAGCATTCGTAGTCACAGAAATATTAACTTGTATATCTAAGGATGGTTCTTAGAAATAGCTTGTGCACAGGCCACAAGAATATTATTATTCAATCTACAAACTTCCATTAATTTGTGTATGTGATAACACACATGCATTTTATTTTCAGTTTTCAACTATAATTAAGAAGCTCATGCTCATGCACATTCATGAAAAAAATGATCTTAATTGGCACAAATAGTTTATTTCACTAAGTGGAATCAATCTGGTATTCAATTTAATCAATAACTGATACTATTGTAGTTCATATGTAAGAAATTTTACTAACACTTATTAGTTTATTGTAAATTAGAATAAAAGAATCTCAATTAACACACACTCCCTGATTCTTATCACTATTTCTCATATCACCAGTAATTCATTTAACTGTTCAATTCTTTTACAGTGTGAAACTTTTCTTATCACTATTTCTCCTCTAATCTATCTTCCATCGCCATTGAAATTTTCCAAACTCCACAATTTATCCTGAAAGCACATCAACGATCAAACCTTTCTACATCCGTCTCTTTCGTCCCTTTACAAAATAAGCATCATTTCCAATCGATACCTAGCTAGAGCCGGGACATTAGCGTCTTTTCGCCTGGATGACCGGCGACTGGAGGAAGCAGAACTGAACCAAACCGGATAGATGATCGGGTCTGATTTATTCGGATTAAACCACCAGTCCAATCCGATTTTAATAACACTGGTCTTGATTTTGGATCAAGTTTGAAAATTGTTTATTTGTCCATGAGGTGAATATTACTCCCAACAATAATAGGCCATGAACTACACATGGCTTGATATGTCATATGCATGAAGTTGTCATCAAATTAGAACTTAATTTGTGTGGTTGTCTATGATATATATAGCTTCTTGATTTTCTCTCTCTCTCTTTTGAAAGGTTTGCGGTAACCGCCAACAAATATATTAATAAGAAAAAGTTTAATACAACTGTTTATTCGAAGTAAGAATATCTTGTATAATGATTCTTCCCTGCAGCATCAACCACAGCAAAATTCTTACCTTTAGAGGTACTTTAATTTTCCAAAGTTCCTTCTGGTGGTACCATAATATCCTCTTATGATGCAATTCAATAATAAAAAATGATGGTTCCTGAATTCCTCCAAGCATCGATCCATGAAGTCAATTGAAATTTAACCTTATTCATTGGGTATTGATATGGGCATGCAACAATAAATTAATAAAAAAAATTCAAATGAAAAGATTTACCTCATGAATATTGAAGCTTTCATGATTTTTTAACTTTTAAACTTAGAAGATTATGTTGGTATATTTAATTGTATTTCACAATTTTATATATATTTGAACACAATATATTTATATACATAATTAATTAAGCAGCATACAATTAATCAAAATACATATATATGGTAGTTTTTTTTAAGTAATTAGTGGACAAATAACAGATCAGACATATAAATTTTAATTTTAATTTATGTGTCAATGATATCCTGAAAAATACACATATAACTATGCAAAAAATAGACAAAACATTGTAAAAAAATATACATAATTAAATGTATTATGGTTAATTGGACTGTACAATACCAAGGGTACAAAGTGCTAAACTACGTCGGCATCCGCGCAGGTACTCCGGTTGTTAATAGTGATATTTTCAAAACAATTTTAGTCGGTTTACCCTTCAGCAATAGCCGTTTTTTTATCCTCGCATATAGTCACATATACTTGTAGTGTGTGAACGAATGACCATATATAGCTTAATTATCTGAGTTAAGCAACAGATGCTTGTAGTGTGTAAACGAATGACCATATCTTATCCTAAGTCCATGCCTGTTTCGGTTTTGACCTAGACTCGGTTGAATTATGTGAATTGATATAGTTACGTAATTAATAGTGCTACACTATTCATAAAATATGTCTTTTCATTAGTGATTTCCAAATTAAATATTACGACAAAATATTAAAAATTTAGCTTTTGTCAAAAGTCTGATATATTAGTTAAAATCTCGACGGCAATTAATTAATATTAATGAATTTTCTTATATATCTTCTCCTACGAACAAATATCAACCTACTATTAATTAATGTTGTGTATATATGCATGCATGACTAATTATATACGTGTACGTAATGTGTACACTTAATTTTCGTGCATGACTAATTATTTATTTTAAGAGTAGGGTTAAAATGCACCATTGATTTTGTGCTCCAATCATGCTCCACATTCTTATTTTCATTTTTAAAGTCCAAACAGTCGATCTGAACCGTTCACCATGATCTTTGTATTAAAATGTGCTTGGAGACCAAATTTTATATTTTTTGAAACTTTTTTTACTAATTTTTTAGATAGGTACAAAATCACTGTTTTCAGAAGATTCTGACCCATCCAAAACAGTGATTTTGTACCTATCTAAAAAAATAGTAAAAAAATTTCAAAAAATATAAATTTTTGTCTCCAAGTACATTTTAATATGAAGATCATATTGAGCGGTTCGGATCGATTATTCGAACTTTGAAAACGGAGAAAAAGACGTGAAACATGATTGGAGCACAAAACCAATGATACATTTTAACCCTACTCTTATTTTAAATCGATTTTTTATTTTATTTTATTTAAAAAATATTGGGCATTTATGTCCGCCGCCGTGGAGAAATGGAATCAGATTTGGCATTTATGTCCTGGGAGAAAACAAAAAAAAACTAGAATAATATATTCAACGATACGAACAAGCTTCCGAAGATACAATCCGATATGATGACATCATGGAATCAGATTTGGCATTTATTTTAGACATCTATAATTTTGTCAGAAATTTTTTGTAATGCAACTTTTTGAAATATGATAATTGCCCCCATAATCAATCTCCGGTCAAATTTCTCAACTCTAATTACCTTTAACCTAAATCACCTTCTTGAAAATCGCTAGTGCATTTACAACTGGCGCTAGCGTGTACAAGATTTAAACCTACTTGTGCAAGTATTTAATCTAGCATATCAAGTTCTTATATGTAGCTTATCAAGAAGAAAAATAAACAACACATATATAACTCAAAAGTATTTCATCATTGATCTAATTTAAAAGAGAAAATCGAGTAGAAGACGCGTGCAAGTTTTTAAACCAAACATGTGAAGCATTTAAACCTAGCATATCAAGTTTTATACATAGTGTATCAAGAATAAAAAAAATAACGACACAAATATAACTAAAAAATATTTCATTATGGATCTCATTTGAAAAAAAAATTCGAGTAGAAGACATTTGTAGTTTATATTTGCAAAATTTCCTCACAGATCATTGAAAAAATGGGTGAAAGTTTTTAAAATATTCAAAGTACAATATTTATACATAGAATATGAAGTCTTTCAACATACGCGTGCAAGTCTTTTAACCCAGTCTTTAAACCTATATCAAGTTTTTATACGTAGCATATAAAAAAAATAAAAAAACAATGACACGAATATAACTCAAAATTACTTTATCTTGGATTTCATATGAAAAAAAAAGTCGAGTAGATGACGTTCATCATTTAAGATTCACAAAATTCCTCACAAATTGTCGGAAAAATGAACAAGATTAATCGGAGGAAAAAAAAAAGTGAGTGCAAGTCTTTAAAAGACTCAAAGTTCAGTCTTTATACATAGCATATGAAGTCTTTAAACCTACATCTGCAAGTCTTTAAACCTAGCATATGAAGCCTTTAAACTGAAATTTTTATTTCTACCATTTAAAAAAAATAAATAAACCAAATAACCACGGTTTTTTGACAATTCTAAAACTAGCACGGCCGCAGAGCGGACCCTCATATGGGTCCGCTATATGCCGGAGCGGACCCCTATAGGAGCCTATATAAGGGGCCGCTGGATTCATTTTTCATATCAATTCAAAGAAGTTTCAATCCCTTCGACCTCGGGTAAGTTTTCTTCTTCTTCTCTAGTTTTAATTTTTAGTGTAAAGTAGTAATTAGGTTTAGGTTTAGGGTTTAGGGTTAGGATTTAGGTTTAGGGTTTAGATTTAGCATTTAGAATTAGATATTAATTTAGGATTTAGAATTAGAATTGTACCCAAATTTAATTAGAATTGTACCAAAATTTAATTAGAATTGTACTAAAATTAAAGTAGGTTTAATTGTACCAAAATATAATTGTACCAAAATTTAAGCCGGACTTATACCAAACTCTCATATTTGACCAAAAATTATCCAATACAGTATGACATCCAGTAGAGATAGACCATCCTCCAGTAGGGGTACACAACATGGCCCTACAGCCACGCCGTACGAGATGTCTCAGTACATCGAGACAGCATTGGCAGATGTTCCGGGTATCTAGAGTCGCACCGACAGGGTCAGCGACTTCTTGTGGTACCCGAATGCGGAGCATCGGATTTTAGAGGTTGCAACTGGGGTAAGTAAATTTGTCATCCCGAATTTTTTTTTATGAATGAACTTGATATGATTATTTAATTAAATGCAGGGTTTGGATGCGGTTACGGTTCGTCACAACCGCACTCATCTACGGTACCAGCCGGCGTACGGGGGGTTTTACGCTCGATGGAATTGTACCAGCTATCCCAGATGGCCGAGGAGAATGCTGACGAGGGTTTATCTTCCGGCCTCGTTGAGCGATGGCGTCCCGAGACGCATAGTTTTCATCTCCCCCATGCTGAGATGACAGTCACCCTACAGGACGTCAGTTGCCTGTGGGGTATGACTATTATCGGGGAGCCGGTCACGGGCGTCGAGTACGGAGACTTCCGGGCATTGTGCTCGGAGCTGTTGGGGATCTCGCACGAGGATCTTCAGAAAGAGAAGAAGAGAGGTGAGAAAACCGTGGTCTGCCCAGCTGCATCAGCTTGGCAAAGCTGCGGGTGAGATTCAAGGATTTTCCGGATCGACCAGATCAGGTATTTGCTTGTACAAGATTTAATTTAAATTATATTAGATTTATTTTCTTGTAAATAATGTTCTAATTTAAATCTATAACAGGTGGTTGTTGACCGACACCTGCGCGCTTACATTTTGGAGATGATCACCTGTCGGTTGTTTCCGGATTCGCATGGAGATCAGGTGCGGCTGTGCTACCTCGAGCTTCTGCGTGACCTGTCCACTGCGGGTATGTTCAACTGGGGAGGTGCCACGCTGGCATGCCTATATAGGTAAGAAACACATTCTTATAAATTTTTTCAAATATTATACATCGTAGTGTAGTAACACTGACTTTGTAAATTGTAAAGGGGTCTTAACACAACATGCTTGAAGAAGAACAAGACCTTCATTGGACCGTGTATGTTACTACAGCACTGGTCCTACGCACATCTGATTGTTGGCCGTCCAGTCCTGGCCAACAAGACAGATGTGCCGGAGTGGGGAAAGCCGAGCCGGACAACTGCCCTGCATTTGCCACCAAGTATTGCTATCCCAAGATTTGGGTGGCTGCAGGACATGGCTCGTCTCTCGGCATCACATTCTGGAGACAGGAGATCGAGCATCTCAGAGATGATTCCAAGTTTGTGACTTGGGAGCCCTACAGAGATTATGTAAGTTTACTTTTATTTTTATTTTGATTTAAATTTTTTCCAGTTCGAATTGATATATGATATTAAATCTATACTTCCAGGTCGATGTGGATGGCACACATCGGTCATATCTTGAGATATTGCCTGAGCGATGTCGTCAGCAGGAGCGTTTCTGGCGTGCAGAGGTGCCGCTCATATGTTTTCAGGTACCGTAATTTTTTTATGCTAGTTATTTACACAAGTGACTTAATTTAATAAAAACAGTCTAACGTATTAAAATATATAGATCATCGAGCATCATTACCCCGGACGGGTCATGAGACAGTTCGAGATGCGCCAGCTTGCTCCGCCCCCGACACCGATCAGTGAGGAGGTCTGGCGAGGGCTGCATCATCCCAGGGATACCACTGTAGGCAAGGACTGGGGGATTGCCCGTGTCGATTACGTGTTCTGGCAGGAGCTGCAGATCCCCCATTAGCCGAGCCCGACCGTCAGATGGATGTCGCGCCAGTGTAAGAAATTTTTTATCTGGATTCAAAACTTCAACTATTGCTTTTTGATTGGAATATCTAACATTTGTTGTAATTCGGGAAGAGCTCGGAAAGGTCATCCTCAAGCACAACGTACCCGCGGTGTGCCAGTGTGGGTACAGTGCGCGCCTTGACTCTCTACTGAGGTGCGCTGGCTTGGGTGGTGTTGATGCGGTCGATGACATATCTGACAAGCCCGATGTCTATGTCCCCTACACTGGTGATGAGGACGTGTTTGCACCCGTCCATGATGCTGAGACGGTCGGTCAGGCGTTCGACCGAGGTGCCGAGTTGATGCGCCGAGCCGCACATGAGGCCATGGGGCATGGGATCCCAGGCTAGGATGTCTACCGAGGTATAATTTAAATTAAAATACATAACTGTGATTTTTTTCTTATTCAATACATTATCTAATTTGTAAGTTACTACATGGTGGACACGAGGAGGACCTGAGCTTCAATATCTCCACTGAGTTTGGCACAGAGGGAGATGGACTGTATTCCCCGGGTTACAGTCCCACTCAGACAGCACCTCCTGCCTATCAGCCAGGGTATGTTCAGATAGAGCCTATCCCGCAGTTCCCTGGCCAGTCCTCACAGCAGGTACCTCACCATTCCCTTCACGATGACCCCATTGCCAGACAGGCATTTTTATTCACGCAGGCTGAGTCTGGACAGACCACAGTTTTTGGTCCTGGGGTCCAGCAGACATCTGAGATTGAGAAGGTTCGCCAGGAGCCGGTTCAGTCTACAGATGTCCAGGCAGACGACTCTGCATCCTCCGCAGATACTGACGAGACGCCACTCTGCAGGCGGGGTCGGGGGTTTAGGAAGAAGAAGGCGAGGACGGTGTTTAGTCCAGAGCCGTAGATTTTCATTTGTTGTACTGTTAGATGTTTTGTTAGATTCTTATTTGTAGTATTGGTAGATGTTTTGTCAGATACTTATTTATTTCGTTGATTAGTTTCTTGTTTGTTTGGTTTTGTTGTTATTTATTTATTTTGTTGATTTCATTATCTCAGAGTACACAAAAGAATTTCAAAGAAATCACATATCTAAAATATTCCAAACGAATACGATACGACCAAAAATCAATTTAAACAACATTCGAAATTAAATAAATAACTCTGAACAAATTACAATTTCGTATTTTTAAAATAAAAAATAATGGGTCCGCTCCGGCATGTAGCGGCCCAGGGGTCCACTCCAGCATATAGAAGACCCATATGGGGGTCCGCTCCGGCATTCTGCGGCCTCCCTCATATGGGTCCACTCCGGTATTCTGCGGCCGTGCTAGTTTTAGAATTGTCAAAAAACCGTGGTTATTTGGTTTATTTATTTTTTTAAAATGGTATAAATAAAAATTTCGGGCCTTTAAAACTAGCATATCAAGTTTTTATATATAGCATATAAAAAAAAAACATCAACATAAATATAACTCAAAAGTACTTCATTATGAATATCATTTGAAAGATAAAATCTAGTAAATAAAAGAGATCATCGAATGCTATATAATAGATTGATCAGAAAAAAAAATAAAGAGTGGGTGTAAGTCTCTAAAATGTTCAAAATGCAGTCTTTACACATAGCATATAAAGTCTACAAACCTACGTGTGCAAGTGTTTAAACTTAGCATATGAAGCCTTAAAATCTAGAATATCAAGTTTTTATGCGAGCTTATCAAGAAGGGAAAAAAAATAGTGGCACATATATAACTCAAAAGTACTTCATCATGAATCTAATTGAAGAGAAAAATTGAGTAGAAAATATTTGTAGTTTTAGATTCGCAAAATTCTCACAGATTATCGGAAAAATGGACGATAATGATCGGAGGAAAAAAAAAAGATGGGTGGAAAAATCTTTTCTTTTTTTAGCTAGGAGGTAAATTGGAAGAAAAAATAATTAGCAGTTGAACTAGTTGGAAAACGTGTGCGGAATAGACGGTTGGGGGCATCACATTTTCTCTTTATTTTTTTATATTTTTTAAAAATCAAATTATTTTTTGACTAGGTTATTAAAGATAAATATTGAGGAAGTAAGTTTGTCCTCCTCTTTAAAGTTTAAGGATATTAAATAATATCTTTCGAAATAAATTATTTTAGTTTTTTTTTTCTTGAAATTAGAGAGCAAATAATAGTTCGAGAGCTAAGTTACTTATGTATGACTTATAAATATTATTAGATTAACTATTATTATGCATAGTGCAGATTGGTCCGTACTATAGATCAATAATTTAATTTAAAAAATTTGAACGTTTGATCGGAATCGTTCAACATTATCTCCATATGAATATGTACTTGTAAATTATTTTTTATATATTTTTTAATTTTTACTATATTTTTTTAAATTAGTAGAAAATAACTATTTTTGGATGGTCTAGAATTTTCAGATCAATAGATTTTCTACCCATCTAAAAAAATAGTAAACAAATTCTAAAAAATATAACGTTTAGTTTACAAATACATATTCATATAGAAACCATATTGAACGGATCATATCGACTGTTATAAATTTTAAATCGAAAATTTAAATCCATAGCGTGTGTCAATATGAGCTGCTATGCTTATTACCATAGCCTCACTCTAAATATATTTATTTGCTATTTTTTAAATATAGAATGGATATTAATATAAAAAATTTAACTGCAATTATAAAATTTTATAAATAAATTTAATTCTCACGTCAACGGAATCAAATATGAAATTATTTTCCTATATATAACCCTATCTGTTGAATGTTGATAGCCCCACCGGTTTTGACTTGCTGGTATTCTTGGAATAGTGGCTTGATTTGACATGAGCCAATAGAATAAATTGCACCGACCAAGCCCACAAGAACACCGATATTTTTATTAAAACCCCCAAAAAAAACAAATTATCAAATCTGCTCCCACTCCAACTTTATTTTTTTTTCTACCCTAACCGCCCGTGGGCTGGGCGGTCCACTTTTTCCACCTGACCGCCCAGCTGCCGGGCGGTCCACTGTGCACAGCTGACCGCCTAGAAACTGGGCGGTCCGCTAGTGTTTTTTTTTTGTTTTTTTTTTTTTTTTTGAGATTAGATTAGAGACAATATGAATATAAAGATGCTGAATTCTTAACGCTAAAAGTTCGAATTTTTTTTGTAAATATTAGTTAGATTACTTCTGTGAAGCATATTTATACTAAAATACGCTAAATTACTTGGAATTATGTTAAATTACGTTGAGTTACACTATATTAAGTTAAATTACACTAAATCACATTACATTACGCTAAAATACGGTAAATTACATATGAATAGGGACGATATCTTCACTGAAAAGGCGAAAAACGACGACGAAACTTCAAACGGTCATAAAACGGCGCTCGAGTGTCCGATTTCAGCAAATGAGCACTTTTCGGAAAGCTTGAGAAAATGCGCATGCGTCTGTGCCCGCTATGCCGGATTCTGAAATTCAGAATCGCCAAAAAACAAAGGGAAGACCCTCAAAACTTGAATTGAAGTTTCCGATTAAGATTTTCATTTCTATTATTCAATCCAAGTAGTTCAGTAAATTAGTTACATAATGAACTTGTAGAATACCAAATTTTACTATTTTTGGAATTTTTTTACTATTTTTTATGATTCATGAAAGATGGCACAGAATCGGTCTACTTTAGCGTAATTTTGCGTAGTTTAGCGTAATTTACCGTATTTCAGCATAATTAGCGAAGTTATTGTTATTTAGCGTAATTTAGTGTAATTCAACGTAATTTAACATAATTCCAAGTAATTTAGCGTATTTTAGTATAACTCACTTGAGTAATTTAGCGTATTTTAGCGTATTGAGTAGTTTAGCGTATTAAGTAATTTAGCGTATTGAGTAATTTAGCGTATTTTAGCGTATTGAGTAGTTTAGCGTATTTTAGCGTATTGAGTAATTTAGCGTATTGAGTAATTTAGCGTATTTTAGCGTATTGAGTAATTTAGCGTATTGAGTAATTTAGCGTATTTTAGCGTATTGAGTAGTTTAGCGTATTAAGTAATTTAGCGTATTGAGTAATTTAGCGTATTGAGTAATTTAGCGTATTTTAGCGTATTGAGTAATTTAGCGTATTTTAGCGTATTGAGTAGTTTAGCGTATTAAGTAATTTAGCGTATTTTAGCGTATTGAGTAATTTAGCGTATTTTAGCGTATTGAGTAGTTTAGCGTATTAAGTAATTTAGCGTATTGAATAATTTAGCGTATTTTAGCGTATTGAGTAATTTAGCGTATTTTAGCGTATTGAGTAATTTAGCGTATTTTAGCGTATTGAGTAATTTAGCGTATTTTAGCGTCTTGAGTAGTTTAGCGTATTAAGTAATTTAGCGTATTGAGTAATTTAGCGTATTTAGCGTACTGAGTAATTTAGCGTATTGAGTAATTTAGCGTAATTTAGCGTATTTAGTAATTTAGCGTATTGAGTAATTTAGCGTATTGAGTATTTTAGCGTATTGACTAATTTAGCGTATTGAGTAATTTAGCGTATTTTAGCGTATTTTAGCATATTTTAGCGTATTTTAGTGTCCGATTTCAGCAAATGAGCACTTTTCGGAAAGCTTGAGAATAACTCACTTAAGTAATTTAGCGTATTGAGTAATTTAGTATAACTCACTTAAGTAATTACATATTGAGTAAATTACTTAAGATTTTCATTTCGTCGTCGTTTTTCGCCTTTTCAGTGAAGATATCGTCCCTATTCATATGTAATTTACTGTATTTTAGCGTAATGTAATGTGATTTAGTATAATTTAACTTAATATAGTGTAACTCAACATAATTTAACATAATTCCAAGTAATTTAGCATATTTTAGTATAAATATGCTTCAAAGAAGTAATCTAACTAATATTTACAAACAAAATTCGAACTTTTAGCGTTAAGAATTCAGTATCTTGATATTCATATTGTCTCTAATCTAATCTTAAAAAAAAAAAAAAAAAAAAAAAAAAAAAAAAAAAAAAAAATATGCACAGTGGACCGCCCGGCTGCTGGGCGGTCAGGTGGGAAAAGTGGACCGCCCAGCCCACGGGCGGTTAGGGTAGAAAAAAAAATAAAGTTGGAGTGGGAGCAGATTTGATAATTTGTTTTTTTTTTGGGGTTTTAATAAAAATATCGGGTAAAGATGTGCCCATTTTTTTTATATACTTTTATATAATATTTTCTTTGAAATTACAAAAATGTTTTCATGTATTCCATATGTATTATTTATGGGCTATGAAGGTTGGCTTGGTATATATTTTATATAGTAAGTGAGGAATTAAAAAAATTAAGAATGGAAAGATGGATAAATAATTTATAAATATAAAAAAATTAGCGGATAAAAAATACAAAATTTCAATTTATACGGGCTTAGCATTCTTTTTTCTGTATCTTCGTTTGCCCCTATCTATAATATTTTTTATTAATAATGAAAAATAGGTTACCGTTCATTATTAGAAAATAGGATATTGTATATGCATTTGTATTTCGGTCAAAATATAAATAGTTCGAATTATACTTTCTCGCATTCAAATAGTTAATTCAAGTTGTTTATCATGTTGTATTTATGAAAATGTCATAGAGTGTAAAATTTTACTATTTTTTCTATTTTCTATAATATATTTTAAAATTTTGAGAGATGGACCAAAGAAAATAAGAAAATAAAAATATTTTCATATAAAATAGACTCTATATATATTTTGAAAATTTGCTTCAAACACATTTTAATATGGAGATCATATTGAGTGGTTCAGATCAATTGTTTAGAAATTCTACCGATCTTACTACCAATATAAATATTACTGTAATCTTACCCGTTGTCTCTCTTCTTTTCTATTAATTACTACTAATAAAAAATTTCCCCGAATTAATATATAAGATATGAATCTATTTGGAAGATTCTTAGTACAATTAAGCACATGTAAATTAATTTATTGTCAGAAGACCATTCCTTTCTCTTGATCGACAATGTACCGACCGGATAGGTGAAATTTTTCTTTGGTGAAAAGGATCTGACAGAGCGTGAGCTGGTTGTGTAATCTGGTAAGAGATTTGTTCTTTGACAAATCCATCTCAATTCTTGTTCGTTAGTATCAGCAAGATCCCAACAATAAGATCTCACATTATGACATGATACCCAATTTCTCATATATTCTACAATCTAGATAGTGTGGTCGGATGCTGACCAATATGTATTCCGATAAGTATTATACGCCACAAATAAAAAGTTCAAATGTCAAAAATATATTAATACTTGGGTTCAAAAATCTCAAAATTTTAAATTGTAAAAGTCAATTTGAGCCGCTCGTTGTTGTGCTTTTCGAATTGATTTTTAATTAATTTACCTAAACTTACTTAAAGATAATACCTAACTAATATTCTCTGAAATTTTTTATTAATATAAAAAAAATTCAAATTCTACACCATTTTTGACAGGATTTTGAAAAATGCCCAAACCGCAATTTTATTTCACGGTTTTGTGCCAACTTTTTGCAACTTAAATCCACGGTTTTAGCCCCTCCAAAATCGCAGACAAATCCACTGTTCTGAAAAACCTGTTTTAGGCTAAAACCGTGAATTAAATTCACAGTTTTAAAAGCCCCAATTCCAATTCAAGTCACAAAATTATTATTTTTCCAAAAATAGAAGGACCACAATATTTTATGTATTTATCTAGAAGTGACTTTTGAACCGGGATCAATAACTCAGATTCAAAATATTTTTATTTTTTCCAATAACACACAAAGAAATATTTTAATTTTTCTTACAGCCGCCAAAAATCCAGCCTGAAAAATGTTGATCCGGGTTATTTGTCGTAGTCTTTCTAATAAATCAAATTATATAGTATTTCATCTATTTAAAAAAATATATTAAATATTTCTAATATTTTGATACAAAAAATAAATAAATTATAACATTTTCTGTTTAATTAAACAAATAATAAAACCTAAAACCGTGAATTAAATTCACGGTTTCATGAAAGAAGGATCTAAACGACAATTTTAATTTCCAGTTTTACGAAACCGTGGATTTGGTTTTGAGAGGGCTAAAACTGTAAATTAAATTTGCGGTTTTGGGACCTAAAACCGTGAATTAAAACTGCGGTTTGGATATTTTTCGAAATCTTGTCAAACAGGATGTAGAATTCGATTTTTTTTTTGGATATTAATAAAAATTTCGGTAATATTCTTAACAAGTTCTTAAATTTGTTCGAGTAAAAGAAAATATATGAATCGAATATTATGTATGAAATAATGCTAGAATGTATTAATAACATATTTATGTATGTTTGTTCACATTTTTCATCAATTTAGGCCACATGTATTATCTTTAAATCCACCAAAATCTATAGGTGATATCTAATATGCATCCTTTCCACTTTCATAAATTTATTCATTTAAATTCAACATATCCATCAAATATGACAAAATTCTTAGACACTCAATTTACAATGTTTCTGTTCACAATTTTAAAGAATTTATGCGACAATAATAATCCTAAATTAACCAAAACATATAGTTAACATCTAATTTTATAGTCTTTTAATTTTTATTTATTTATTCATACTCAAACAAATAAATACATCAAATATTATGCATAAAGTTCATCTAAAATGAACCTGTACCACATTTGTTCATCTAATAGTATGACATGTTCAAATCAAAATTGGTGAGTTGATAGTATCTGATCATCCAAGCTCAATTAATAAAAAGTTTTTTTTTTAATATTGTTTAATAACATTTGGTGTCTCTTAAAGGTTTGATTTTTTTTATTTCAGAAACTAAAAATTTAATTTTTCAGAAAGGAATAATTGCTTTTTTTTCTCGAAAAAGATGGAACCACGCTAATATTGGTTTTTTATTGTGTTTTCCAGACGTTAAACTCCCATCTTGACCACATATTTGTTCACTATTAGTGTAGTTCCATCGAGATATTCTTGGTGGAACCTCACTATTAGTTCGATTTCACCTATATTTCAAAGAAAAAAAATTAAAAACAATCAACCCCTCTCCTGAAGAATTGATTATTTAATTTTATGAAACCTAAAGTTTTAATAAGTGCAAATATTGTTTAATAATGTGGATTCGTATATGGAGAACATTAGTAGACTATGTCGCTCATAATCAGTACAGTTAACTGTTTTAAGGCAAATTTAAATTGCATTTTTTATATATATGATTAACATGAACATAATCTCTTGAACAGAAACTTTTATTAATACAACTATACAAAAAACCATAAATTATGGAGAATTCGAAAAAATACCAGGGCCTCCAATTCAATCTGCGGCCTCATTCTTGGGGGGCCGCAGATTGAATTGGAGGCCCCCCAATTTAGGTTTTTGGGGGGCCTCCAATTCAATTTGCGGCCCTCAAAAAATGGAGCTGCAGATTGAATTGGAAGCCCTGGTAATTTTCCAATTCCCCAATTTCAGTAGTGTTTTGATTTTTTTTTTTTGAAATGGTATTAATAAAAATTTCGGTCTCTCGAAATCTACTGGTTTGACCTGTGATCACAAATCTGTTACTTGTGCAAGCGACTGGACCAGGTGTTAAACTTATGTGCTTCAAAAATTCATAAAATAGTGTCCAGAAGATCAAAGTAAGATCTTATGTACCTGTAAAATCAAGCAGTTTGATCAAAGAAGATTTTGGATTTGACATTAACATTAACCCAAACATATATATATATATATATATAGGATTTGGCTAATATGCTACGCGTAGCATAGAGCCTCTCCGTGCTACGGCTCATTTTTTGAGTTTTCAAAATCCTAACGGCCGATCCGAACCGTTCAACATGATCTCCATATTAATATGTACTTGCAAACCAAATTTTACATTTTTTAGAATTTTTTTACTATTTATTAAGCCACTTTGAAAATCGCTGATCCAATGGTCCAGCAGATTTTACTGTTGTGTACAAATTAGTGTCTTTTCAAAGTGGCTTAATAAATAGTAAAAAAATTCTAAAAAATGTAAAATTTGGTTTGCAAGTACATATTAATATGGAGATCATGTTGAACGGTTCGGATCGACCGTTAGGATTTTGAAAACTCAAAAAGTGAGCCGTATTCAATATGCGGCCAAAACACCACTGAAATTGGAGAATTCGAAAAATACCAGGGTCTCCAATTCAATATGCGGCCCCATTTTTGGAGGGCCTCCAAGTCAATTAAAGATAATACCTAATTAATATTCTCTGAATTTTTTATTAATAAAAAAAAAATTTCAAATTCTACACCCTTTTTAACAAAATTTTGAAAAATGCCCAAACTGCAATTTATTTCACGGTTTTGTGCCAACTTTCCGCAAATTAAATTCACAGTTTTAGCTCCTCCAAAACCACAGACAAATCCACGGTTCCGAAAAACCGGAAAAAAGAAATTGCGGTTTTAGGCTAAAATCGTGAATTAAATTCACGGTTTTAAATACCCCAATTCCAATTCAAGTCACAAAATTATTATTTTTCCAAAAATAGAAGGACCATAATATTTTATGTATTTATCTAGAAGTGACTTTTGAACTGAGATTAATAACTCAGATTCAAAACATTTTTATTTTTTTCCAATAACACACAAATAAATATTTTAACTTTTCTTACAGCCGCAAAAAATCCGGCCTGAAAAATGTTGATTCGGATTATTTGTCGCAGTCTTTCTAATAAATCAAATTATATAGTATTTCATCTATTTTCAAAGAAATATATAAAATATTTCTAATATTTTAATACAATAAATAAATAAATTATAACATTTTCTGTTTAAAATAAATAATAAAAAAACCTAAAACCGTGAGTTAATTTCACAGTTTTATGAAAAAAAATCTAAACTGCAATTTTAATTTCCAATTTTACGAAAACGTGGATTTGTTATGCATTTTGAGAGGGCTATAACCGTAAATTACATTTGCAGTTTTGGGGCCTAAAACTGTGAATTAAAACTGCGGTTTGGACATTTTTCGAAATCTTGTCAAACATGATGTAGAATTCGATTTTATTTTTGGATATTAATAAAAATTTCGGTAATATTCTTAACAAGTTCTTCAATTTGTTCGAGTAAAAGAAAATATATGAATCGAATATTATGTATAAAATAATGCTAGAATGTATTAATAGCATATTTATGTATGTTTGTTCACATTTTTCATAAATATAGGCCATATGTATTATCTTTAAAGAGTGAGGCTACGGTACTATGCATAGCACGGTTGGGTCCATGCTACGGCTCAATATTTGATTTTTCAAAATCCTAACGGTCGATCCGAACCGTTCAACATGATTATAAAATGAATATGTACTTGCAAATCAAATTTTACATTTTTTTCAAATTTTTTTACTATTTTTTTAGATAGGTAGAAAATCACTTGATCTGAAAATTCTGGACCATCCAAAAACAGTTATTTTCTACCTAACTAAAAATATAGTAAAAAAAATCGAAAAAATGTAAAATTTGGTTTGCAAGTACATATTCATTTTATAATCATGTTGAACGGTTTGGATTGACCGTTATAATTTTGAAAACTCAAATATTGAGCCGTAGCATGAACCCAATCTGTGTTATGCATAGTACCGTAGCCTCACTCATCTTTAAATCCACCAAAATCTATAGGTGATATCTAATATGCATCCTTGACCTGTGATCACAAATCCGTTACTTGTGCACAGCGACCGGACCAGGTCAGACATTATTAATTAAAAACGGTAAATACGGGTCTTAGACTTAGGTGTTAAACTTATGTGCTTCAAAAAATCATATAATAGTGTCCAGAAGATCAAACTAAGATTTTATGTACGTGTAAAATCAAGCAGTTTGATCAAAGAAGATTTTGGATTTGACATTAACATTAACCCAAACATATATAGTTTTCTAACTCGATATTGATATATAGTATACTTTGAACAGCCAGGTAATTAATTAGAACTTACTAGTCAAGTATATGATCTTATTTGGTAGATTTGAAAGCCCTAGTCAAGATTCAAAAATTATAATTTCTTTCTGAGAAATATATATGGTTTTGCTGTTCTTGTCACCAATATTCTCCAAGATATGATACAGATCCAACCACTATTTATATTTTGACCATGGCAAATTTAATTAAAACTATAATTGGCACTGAAAAAGTGCCGAAATTTTTATTAATACCATTTCAAAAAAAAAAAAAAAAACCAAAACACCACTTAAATTGGAGAATTCGAAAAATACCAAGGCCTCCAATTCAATATGCGGCCTCTCAAAAACCTAAATATCAGTATATTACAGTGCATTTTTGGGTTTTTATGAGGCCTCCAAGTCAATCTGCGGCCCTCGAAGAATGGGGTCGCAGATTGACTTAGAGGCCCTAGTATTTTTCGAATTCACCATAATTTGTGATTTTTTTTTAACAGTGGTATTATTAAAAAATTCAGGAAAAAGTGAGCTGTGAACATTTAGGTTTTTTTTTTTTTGGGGACCATGTCAAGATTCAGGAAACAGTGAGCAGATAGACTCTGAGAAGATTTTTGGATTTGACATAAACATAGTTTTCTAATTAGTCAAGTATATGATCTTATTTGGAAGATTTGCATGACCATGTCAAGATTCAAAAATTATAATTTCTTTTCAAGCAATATATATGGTTTTGCTGTTCTTGTCACCAATATTCTCCAAGATATGGTACGGATCCAACCACTATATATATGACATTAATTAGATTTTGACCAAGGCAAATTTAATTTAAAACTATTATTAACACTGAAAAGATGAACAGTGAACATTTAAGTTTGTTGTGACCGTTACTCTTAAGGAGATTTTGGATTTTGACATAAATATAAACCCCAACTTAGTTTTTTAATTAGTCAAGTATATGATCTTTGGAAGATTTGCATAACCCAGTCAAGATTCAAAATCTAATTTCTTTCCGAGCAATATATATGATTTTGCTGTTCTTGTCACCAATATTCTTCAGAGAATGGAGTAGGTCCGATGCCCATCGGACCTACTTTTAGGTTCAACGAGCATGATGACCGTCCGATCTAATTTAAGATTTGTGCGCACGAAAATTGAAACAGACACGCACAAAGTTTAAAGCGTTCCGCAAGAATCTTAAAGCAAATCGACGGTGATTAAACTCATCGAACCAGAGTAGGTCCGATGCCCATCGGACCTACTCTCAAGTGTATTCTTCAACATATGATACGGATCATATACCATTAATTAGATTTTGACAATGGAAGATTTAACTTGGAAACTATAATTAAAAATACATGGTCTCTTATGTGAAAGGTTATGATTTCAAAATCCGGATAATAAAATTCATTTGTTGTAATAATATTAGTCATGAAATTGATGGTAATGCATCAATGCATGGGCTATTTTGAGTTATACCTAGCTAGAAATCGTAGAATAATGATTGAAGAGTGGGATAGTCAGGATTTTTTATCAAAAGTAGACAAAATATTTTACTGATACAATTAGATAGTCGAGAACTATTGTGAATGAACCAATTTAGACTGTGAATTATTTAAGAATAGACAAAAATATTTTCAGAAATAAACAACATTCTAATTATACATAGACCAAGTAATATTTGATTTTTAAAATTCAGTGTAACTTCGTTTTGTCATTGTAGACCGCCGAGATATTAACTCAAAACTTATCATAAATATTCTGAACTGATTATTTTTCTCTTTCTCACTAATATTTGGTTGTACTTTGTTTGTTGTTTCTTTGTTTCGATTTTTTTAACAAAATCGCTTTGTACCGGATCCTTTGAGGTAATGTACTATTTGAGTTTCACTTCGAACTGTCCGATCAAAATTCATATCAATTTGATTCAAACTTGTAATTCACAAGTCCATTTAAAATTTATAATAGTATATATAACGAACGGACATAATTTAAACTAAAAATTAAGGTGCATTATATGATATGAATTCCTCGTACCGATAGGTTCTATCATGTTTCTCAAAAAGAATTCCCGTATCGATGGATGTACCGAAAAGGTTCAGGTTGGTTTCTCAATTTGGTGGAGGTATTTGGACTCTATCCTCTATGATACCTCGCCTGTATAGCAAAAGTTCGACTCCCGTTTCATGGAATTCTTTGTCTTAAATAGGTCTTCTCTAACCGTCATTCCGTATTGTCAGAACAGTTTGGGGAGTTCGCATAAGGGTGGTGACACTCGCATAGATAGCGGTGACGATAAGTCGAGTCCGGGCTAGAGCTAGTCGGGCTTTGTCGGATGAGATCCATTTGGGCTTTGTCGGGTGAGACTTGTTGGGCTTTGTAGGGCGAGACTCAGTTGGGCCTTGTTGGGCCGAGTTGTTACCGGATCATGGGCTCTAGTTTCTTTGATCTCGGGTTGGCCCCGGATAGGGGTCCGAATCCCGGATTGTTCTTGGCCCATGACTGGCTTAGTGAGGGCCTTTGGCACATGACCCTACCATTATCCTCCGAAGACGGAATGCATTAGTTTTTATGCTTCCGGGTTTGTTGTTTTTTAGTAGAATATTTTTTCTTTGGATTGAAGGGTTTGTTCAGCCTCCAAGTTATGTTTGTCTCGGAACTGAGCAACTTGGTCAGCCCCTGAGTAATATTCGTCTCGGGGCTTAGCGATTTGGTCAGTCTCCGAATGGGTTCGTCTCGGGGCTGAGCGATTTGGTCAGCCCCCGAGTGGGTTCGTCTCGGAGCTGAGCGACTTGGTCATCCCTTGAGTGAGTTCGTTTCGGGGCCGAGCGACTTAGTCAGCCCCCGAGTGAGTTCCGAGTGAATTATTCATTCTGATTATTTGTAAGATGTACTTTGGGTGCGCTAGTGTTTGATTTGTCGATAAGTAGTTGTTTCGTTGTCTTGAGAAAAACTTCGTTATATAAGCAAGTCCTGCCTTGCCTCCCTCCTATTATATATGAGGAGGGATCAAGTTACAACAAATTTGAGTTACAACAAAGTTACAACAATTATTTTTTTCATTTTCAAAGTCCAAATCGTCGATTCAAACCGTTCAACATGATCTCCACAATAAAATGTGCTTGCAGATCAAATTTTACATTTTTTTGAATTGTTTTACTATTTATTAAGTATTTTACAAAAAATAGTCATATTCAAACCATTGAATTTTGTACCCATCTTAATAAATAGTAAACAAATTCAAGAAAATGTAAAATTTGATCTGCAAGCACATTTTATTTAGATAATCATGTTGAACGGTTTGGATCGACGATTTGGACTTTGAAAATGAAAAAAATAGTTGTTGTAACTTTGTTGTAACTTGATCCCTCCTCATTATATATATATATATATAGAGAGAGAGAGAGAGAGAGAGATTGGCTAATGTAATAACGTTAGAACTTCGGCCGAAGTTCTAACGGGTCGTTTATTAGTTTTTAAAATCCAAACAACCGATCCGAACCGTTCAACTTTTTCTAAATATTGAAATGTGCTTGGAGACCAAATTTTACATTTTTTGGAATTTTTTTACTATTTATTAAGCCACTTTGAAAATCGCAGATCTGCTGTGAATAGTAAAAAACAGCAAAATTTTCTGGACCACCGGATCAGAATTTTCAAAGTGGCTTAATAAATAGTAAAAAAATTCCAAAAAATGTAAAATTTGGTCTCCAAGCACATTTCAATATTTAGAACATGTTGAACGGTTCGGATCGGTTGTTTGGATTTTAAAATTGCAAAAACGACTCGTTAGAACTTCGGCCGAAGTTCTAACGTTATTATATTAGCCAATCTCTATATATATATATATATAGAGTGGCTAAGATCAAAGTGGTATGACCAAGGCCTTTGGTGCTACCAAGTCGTTTTTGGATTTTCAAAGTCCAAACGGTCGATCTAAACCGTTAGATGTGATCTCTATATGAAAATCTGCTTGGAGACCAAATTTTACATTTTTTGGAATTTTTTTACTATTTTTTAAGCCACTTTGAAAATTGCTGATCACATGGTCCAGAATTTGGTTGCACTGTTTTTACTGTTCACCCGGATCTGCCATTTTCAAAGTGGCTTAAAAAATAGTAAAAAAATTCCAAAAAAATGTAAAATTTGGTCTCCAAGCATATTTTAATATAGATTGAACATCTAACGGTTTGAATCGACTATTTGAACTTTAAAATTGCAAAAACTAATTGGTAGCACCAATGCCTTGGTCATACCACTTTGACCTTAGCCACTCTCTCTATATATATATATATATAGTGAGAGAGAGAGAGAGAGAGTGGCTAATATCAAAACGTTTGTACCAAGGCCCTCGTGCAACCAAGTCGTTTTTGGATTTTCAAAGTTCAAATGGTCGATCTAAACCGTTAGATGTGATCTCTATATTAAAATCTGCTTGGAGACCAAATTTTACATTTTTTGAAATTTTTTTACTATTTATTAAGCCACTTTGAAAATTGCTGATCATATGGTCTAGAATTTTGTTGCACTGTTTTTACTGTTCACCCGGATCAGCAATTTTCAAAGTGGCTTAATAAATAGTAAAAAAAATTCCAAAAAATGTAAAATTTGGTCTCCAAGCAGATTTTAATATAGATTGAACATCTAACGGTTTGGATCGACTGTTTGGACTTTGAAAATCCGAAAACGACTTGGTTGCACGAGCGCCTTGATGCAAACGTTTTGATACTAGCCACTCTCTCTCTCTATATATATATATTTTGAAACTTTTATTATGATTGTCGAGATGTAATATATAGCGGGTGAGAAATAAATAGCGTGAACGTTGAAACGCAAAGCAAACAATAGCCATATGAAAAGAAAAACACATTCCATAACACATTTAATCATATAAGCAAAATAATTAATGGGAGGAACAGGAGAGGATTGAAGTTGGTTTGAACAGATTGTTCATTTCGTTGAAAGGGACGAGATGGGTCTTCATTCTAACTGTAATTAGTTTTGTTTTAATTAATTGTAATTTGGCCATTAATTATGTTAGTCAATTTAGACTTTATAAGCTTGATGTTTGTATTTGCAGATTATGTTGAGAATTTGAACAATATTCATTGAGTGAGGCTACGGTGCTATGCATAGCACAGATTGGTCCGTGCTACGGCTTAATATTTGAGTTTTCAAAATTCTAACGGTCGATCCAAACCGTTCAACGTGATTATAAAATGAATATGTACTTGCAAACCAAATTTTACATTTTTTCGAATTTGTTTACTATTTTTTTAGATAGGTAGAAAATCACTGTTTTTGGATGGTCCAGAATTTTCAGATCAAGTGATTTTCTATCTATCTAAAAAAATAGTAAAAAAATTCGAAAAATGTAAAATTTGATTTGCAAGTACATATTCATTTTATAATCATGTTGAACGGTTCGGATCGACCGTTAGGATTTTACAAACTCAAATATTGAGCCGTAGCACGGACCAAACCGTGCTATGCATAGTACCGTAGCCTCACTCAATGAATATTGTTCAAATTCTCAACATAATATGCAAATTCAGACCATTGAATTTTGTACCCATCTTAATAAATAGTAAAAAAAATTTTAAAAATGTAAAATTTGATATGGAAGCACATTTTATTGTGGAGATCATGGTGAACAGTTTCGATCGATGATTTAGACTTTGAAAATATAGAAAATAGTTGTGGTAACTTTGTTGTAACTAGATCTCTACAAATCTATTGATTTGAATGAAACTAACTGCAGCTGGTCATACAATTGTATACAGTATATATACTACGGGCTTGAGCTTGACTTGAATGTGAAATTATTTTTTCTTTGAATATAAAAAAGTATGTACTTGAAGAAATGGAAATTTTTTATTAGCAGTAATTAATAGAAAAGAAGAGAGACAAATGGTAAGATTACAATAATATTTATATTGGTACTAAGATCGGTAGAATTTCTACCGATCTAAATCAGTTTTTTTTTTTTCTAGTAAAATATAGTTTTTTTTTTTACAAAAATAGATAAACTATCTTAAAATTTAGATATATCAAAACATTCCATCTATTTTTTAAAAAACTTTTCATATTTTACTAGAAATCAAATATAAGAATTCTCTCCCTCTATACATCAGATTAAAAAAAAGTTAAGATCGGTGAAAATTCTACCGATCTTACTACTAATATAAATTTTTTGATAAAAAGACTACAAGGCCCGTTTCATTTCGAAACTAATATAAATATTACTGTAATCTTATCATTTGTCTCACTTATTTTCTATTAATTACTGCCAATAAAATTTCCTTAAGAAATCTATAATAGTGCCGTACCTGTAAAGATACTGTCAAATCTTATATATGTACGTATGATCTCATAGCAGTGTGGTGAAAGAAGATACTATGATTTGACATTTACATAAAATCCAAACTAAGTTCTAATATTGCTTGCTATAAAGCACATGTTGAAGTTACAAAATAGCGCTATAGGCAAGTATAAAATCTTATTTTGAAGATTTGCATGCCCCTCCCCTGTCAGTCAACATTCAGAAGTTAAAAATCTCTTTCCTCGCAGTATACATATGATATATAGCGAAGTTGTTATTATAGTCATCAATGTTCTCCTTTGAAGATATGATACAGGTGCGACCGCTATGACATTGATTAATTGAAATATTAATTATATGTAACTTCAATTTCTCACTTCTTTGCTTTTGCAATTTTTGTAAAATATAAATATATATATAGAGAGAGGGGGGTTGGCTAATATCAAAACATTTGTTCCGGAGCTGTGGTGCAATTAATTGGTTTTCCGATTTTAAAGTCAAAACAATTGATCCAAATCGTTAGATGTGATCTCTATATTAAAATGTGCTTGGAGACCAAATTTTATATTTTTGAAATTTTTTTAGTTTAAAATCACTGATTTTAATGAACTGTAAAAAATTTGTGGATTATTGAAAACAACGATTTTAAAACTGACTTAATAAATAGTAAAAAAAATTCAAAAAATGTAAAATTTAGTCTCCAAGTGCATTTTATTATAGATTGAATGTTAAACGATTTGGATTGACCATTTGGACTTTGAAAATATAAAAATTGAAGCGTTTGTTCCACGACCTAGGAATAAACATTTTGATATTAGCCAACCTCTCTCTTTCTCTCTCTCTCTCTCTCTCTCTCTCTCTCTCTCTCTATATATATATATAGGACAGTGCTACGGTGCTACGCGTATATAAGGGCCCCTCCGTGCTACGGCTCACTTTTTGAGTTTTCAAAATCCTAACGGTCGATCCGAACCGTTCAACATGATCTCCATATGAATATGTACTTGCAAACCAAATTTTACATTTTTTAGAATTTTTTTACTATTTATTAAGCCACTTTGAAAATCGCTGATCCAATGGTCCAGAAAAGTTTACTGTTGTGTACAAATTAGTGTTTTTTCAAAGTGGCTTAATAAATAGTAAAAAAATTCCAAAAAAAAGGTAAAATTTGGTTTGCAAGTACATATTCATATGGAGATCATGTTGAACGGTTCGGATCGACCGTTAGGATTTTGAAAACTCAAAAAGTGAGCCGTAGCACGGAGGGCCCTTATATACGCGTAGCATATTAGCAAAATCATATATATATATATATATATATATATATATAGAGTGAGGCTATGGTGCTATGCATAGCACGGATGGGGTCCGTGCTACGGCTCAAAATTTGACTTTTTAAAATCCTAATGGTCGATCCAACCGTTCAATGTGATAACCATATGAATATGTACTTGCAAACTAAATTTTATATTTTTTCAAATTTTTTTACTATTTTTTTAGATAGGTAGAAAAATCAGTGTTTTCTGAAAATTCTGGACCATCAAAATTCTACCTATCTAAAAAAATAGTAAAAAAATTCGAAAAAATATAAAATTTAGTTTGCAAGTACATATTCATATGGTTATCACATTGAACGGTTGGATCGACCATTAGGATTTTAAAAAGTCAAATTTTGAGCCGTAGCACGGACCCCATCCGTGCTATGCATAGCACCATAGGCTCACTCATATATATATATATATATATGAGTGAGGCTATGGTGCTATGCATAGCACGGATGGCTAGTGTACTACGGCTCAATATGGTACTTTTTAAAATCCTAACGGTCAATCCGAACCATTCAATGTGATAACCATATGAATATGTACTTGCAAACTAAATTTTATATTTTTTTGAATTTTTTTACTATTTTTTTAGATAGGTACAATTTTGATGGTCCAGAATTTTCAGAAAACACTGATTTTTCTACCTATCTAAAAAAATAGTAAAAAAATTCAAAAAAATATAAAATTTAGTTTTCAAGTACATATTCATATGGATATCACATTGAACGGTTCGGATCGACCGTTAGAATTTTAAAAAGTACCATATTGAGCCGTAGTACAGTAGCCATCCGTGCTATGCATAGCACCATAGCCTCACTCTATATATATATATCTCTATATACATATATATATATTGAGGTTGGCTAATATCAAAATGTTTGTTCCGGAGCCATGGTGCAACCAATTAGTTTTTCGATTTTCAAAGTCCAAACGGTCGATCTAAACCATTAGATGTGATCTCTATATTGAAATGTGCTTGGAGACCAAATTTTACATTTTTTAGAATTTTTTTACTATTTATTAAGTCAGTTTTAAAATCGCTGATTTTAATAAATAGTGAAATTTTTTTGGATCATTGAAAACAACGATTTTAAAACTGACTTAATAAATAGTAAAAAAATTCAAAAAAATGTAAAATTTGGTCTCTAATCACATTTTAATATAGATTAAATATTTAACTGTTTGGATCGACTGTTTGAACTTTGAAAATATAAAAATCGAAGCGTTTGTTCCACAGTCTAGGAACAAACGTTTTGATATTAGCCAACCTCTATATATAAACTTTATGAAAACTACATGACAACCATTAAAAATTATGTCTTAATTAAAAATATAAAAATAAACAATTATGCATCGATATTACTAGCAAGCGTGTATTTCAAAGGATATAAATAATTCAGAGTGAGACTACATTGCGCGTATTGATCTATACAATGAACTAATATCTTCATTTTTAAAATCCAAACAGTCGATCTGAACTGTTCAACATTATCTCCGTATGAAAATGTACCTTTAGACTAAATTTTATATATTTTTTATTTACTTTTACTATTGTTAAATAGATAGAAAATTACTACTTTTTGAATGGTGTAGAATTATTTTTATTTAAGTGATGTTTAAAGCAAAGTGTTTAGGAGATCCGTTTATGGAAGTGATTATCAAATCTAAAAGAAAAGATATATTCAAAATCTAGTTGGATGGATCTTTACTCAATGTCTTGTTTGCTTGTAAGGAACTTGACCGACTTATTCTCTACTAAAAGCCTAAAACCAACTTTAATTAGTTCATAAAAAATAAATAAACAAGATAACCTAACGTCACTTTAATCTATGCTTTTATGAATTGGCTTCTTCACCAAAAGAAGACAGAAGAGCAAGCATTTATTCGTTTCCTTGACATATATATATATATATATATATATAATAGGATATGACTTGTTTAATTGTATTTTTGAAAATCAGATGAAAATCTGATATGAATATTAAATAGTCAGGTAACTTGACATTCAGCTTTATAAAAAAAATATATATACATCTTTTTCAGTTTTATATGGAGCACATCAGATATTAGAATTGCCTCTATTTATCATATCTCATAAATTATGCATGTCTTTCTATATATTAACTTCTATATTAATTTCTATTCCTTTTTGAACTATTTTGGACTCAATTCTCACAGCCTATTCTCATTTTTGAATAAATTAATAATCGCTTGATCTAGGCCGTTTGTTACCTTTTCCTCGCTTCAAATGGGCCTTTATTTACAGCCCAAAGCTCAACATGCTAACTTAAAGCCCAGCCTGGGACAATGTTTCCTTAAAGAAAATATCTGTTGTATATTTTGAGTAGAACTAGGGTGAGCTGTGCTCACCAACGGTTTTGGTGAGCACACCTCCAAAAAACGGTTTTTCAAAGTTCAAATAGTCGATTCGAACCTTCCAACGTGTTCTTCATATTAATATGTGCTTGGAGACCAAATTTTACATTTTTTGGAAATTTTTTACTATTTTTTTAGAATTTTTGAAAATCATCAGCTTTTCATTAAATAAAAAAAAAATTCAAAAAACACTGATTTTCAAAAATTCTAAAAAAATAGTAAAAAATTTCCAAAAAATGTAAAATTTGGTCTCCAAGCACATATTAATATGAAGAACACGTTGGAAGGTTCGAATCGACTATTTGAACTTTGAAAAACCGTTTTTTGGAGGTGTGCTCACCAAAACCGTTGGTGAGCACAGCTCACCCTAGTTCTACTTGTATATTTTTCCTGTCCAAATTAGAAAGTTCTGTACACTTTTTGTTTGATTTTTATTTTTATTTTTTGAAAAACTGATAGTGGCTATCAGCGAGTACAACTTAAATTGTTTGATTTTTTTATATTAGCATAAAATGAGAATCAAAATTCTCAGTTCACCTTCCGTGAGATACTAATTAATTTTTTAATGTATATATAACACATTATTTTAAGAGGAGGGATCTAGTTACACAATTTTGAGTTACAACAAAGTTACCATAACTATTTTTTACATTTTCAAATTTCAAATCGTCGATTCAAACCGTTCAACATAATATCCACAATAAAATGTCCTTCCATATCAAATTTTACATTTTTTTTTTGAATTTTTTTACTATTAATTAGGTATTTTACAAAAACTAGTCAAATTTAGACCAGAATTTTGTACCCATCTCAATAAATAGTAAAAAAAAATTAAAAAAAAATGTAAAATTTGATCTGGAAGCACATTTTATTGTGGAGTTCATGTTGAACGGTTTGGATCGACGATTTGAAATTTGAAATTAAAAAAAAATTCTTGATATTGTCTTATGAATAAACAGTGATATGTGGAGACTGACATTTTTTTTGTTTTGTTTCAGTATTAATTATTCATTATTTTACGAAATATGAAAAAGAAGGTTCAGAATAAAATTTACTATGAATTGATTCGACCTCTAAGCCAATTAAAAGCTGAGTCCGACAATATTGGAATCTAGTTACTATTTTTCAGTAATGAATTTGATGTTATTGGAGAATGGTAAAACTGAACATTGTTCAATTTGTCATTTCCTTTGCATTCATATAATTGGGGTCGTCTAGCTTCATTGTGCAAGTACTGTCGGCCTATCTTTCTCTTAGAAAATATGCAATCCTACCTACAAACATATGTCACCACTAAAATGTACTATCTAACAATTCAAAAAGTTTCTAAAACAATTATTCCAAAGAAACAAAAAAGAAGGCACTGCATGCAAAACCTTACAATATATAAAAGCACGCCCAACTATAAGAAGCTAATTTTCACATAAAAAATATTTTTTGCAGTTATGTAAATGGGTAAAAGAAAAGAGAGAGAATGCTACATATATATATATATATATATATATAGATATATTTATAGAGATATATATATATATATAGAGAGAGAGAGAGAGAGTGGCTAATATCAAAACGTTTGCACCAAGGTCCTCGTGCAACCAAGTCGTTTTCGGATTTTCAAAGTTCAAACAGTCGATCCAAACAGTTAGATGTTCAATCTATATTAAAATCTGCTTGGAGACCAAATTTTACATTTTTTTGAAATTTTTTTACTATTTATTAAGCCACTTTGAAAATTGCTGATTCGGGTGAACAGTAAAAATAGTGCAACCAAATTCTGGACCATGTGATCAGCAATTTTCAAAGTGGCTTAATAAATAGTAAAAAAATTCCAAAAAAGGTAAAATTTGGTCTCCAAGCAGATTTTAATATAGAGATCGCATCTAATGGTTTAGATCGACCTTTTGGACTTTGAAAATTGCTGATCACATTGTCCAGAATTTGGTTGCACTGTTTTTACTGTTCACCCGGATTAGCAATTTTCAAAGTAGCTTAATAAATAGTAAAAAAATTCCAAGAAATGTAAAATTTGGTCTCCAAGCAGATTTTAATATCGATTGAAGATCTAAAGGTTTGGACTTTGAAAATCCGAAAACGACTTGGTTGCACGAGGGCCTTGGTGCAAACATTTTGATATTAACCACTCTCTCTCTCTCTCTCTCTATATATATATATATATACACACACACATAAATTACCAACGGCTCAAAATTAGTAGCAAATGACATAGCTAAAATAACCAAGAGACCTATCAAGTGCCAACGCAGTAAAACAGATAGTGTAAGTGACATATATGAATATAATTTGAATATTAAAATAAAATCATCACTTATTTCACAAAATATACATACATTATATGTACATTCGTAAAATAACAACATATATAATATTTCTGTAACAAATCTTAGTTAAAAAGTTTACATATTAACTAATAAAAATTAATTATCTAGTTATGAACATAATTAAATTAAACCAAAAAAGTTATAAACCATAATAAAAGATGAAATATAAGTATGTGTAATTGAGTTATTTATTAGCTTAAAACTTATTGAACTCGATTATATCCGTGATTTTTATTTTTACCCAAAAAAATATATATTTTAATATAAATAACCACGTTTTTAAAAGAATTTTATTTCTACCCAAACCGCATATATTATTTGCGGTTTGAATTACAATTCAGACCGCACAGAATATATGCGGCTTGAATTGTTAATTCAAACCGCACAGAATATATGCGGCTTGAATTGTTAATTCAAACTGCAAATAATATATGCGGCTTGAATCTCTCTTTTTTTATTTCTTTTAGTTTGCGGTTGCACCCGGTACTCTATGAGCCAAGTGAAGGTTGTAACATGGACCACGATGCTCCGGCTCTGTTTAAATCGAAGGGGTCGGGGAGCGCGGAGCGCTGTTTTTAATTCAAGCCCCATAGTCGTGTAAGTCCGGTTTATCATGAACCGAAACGCTGACATTCTTGGTCTACGGGTTATACTCCCCTGCACCGTGTTCAGGGAGAGTGAGGGGGTCGAGCACTGGGGACTGGGGTGCTGAGATTTAATCTCGGGTGTAGGATTTAGGTGAGCCTGGCGTACCACGCGCCGTATAGCTGACCACTCGGTTCACAGAGTTTTATCTGTCTGGACCAAGTTTATCTATCTTCTGTTGCCAGTGAAATTTATGTTATATCACTTATTTGTGTGCCCAGGCTGGGGTTTTATTTGTGTACTCCATTTTGTACCCGAATTAATCAAGGGTAATTGTTATGGGTACCCAGTGCCACGTGGCTCCAATCAGAGCTCTTTATTTTGTAAATTTAATATAACCCGTAGACCAAGAATGTCAGCGTTTCGGTTCATGATAAACCGGACTTACACGACTATGGGGCTTGAATTAAAAACAGTGCTCCGCGCTCCCCGACCCCTTCGATTTAAACAGACCCGGAGCATCGTGGTCCATGTTACAACCTTCACTTGGCTCACAGAGTACCGGGTGCAACCGCAAACTAAAAGAAATAAAAAAAGAGAGATTCAAGCCGCATATATTATTTGCGGTTTGAATTAACAATTCAAGCCGCATATATTCTGCGCGGTTTGAATTAACAATTCAAGCCGCATATAATCTGTGCGGTCTGAATTGTTAATTCAAACTGCAAATAATATATGCGGTTTGGGTAGAAATAAAATTCTTTTAAAAACGTGGTTATTTATATTAAAATATATTTTTTTTTTGGGTAAAATAAAAAATCACGGCGATTATATTGTGCAAGTAATTACAAAACGGAAGTTGTCGTGGTGTCATTAATTATCTATTGGATTTTGGTGGACCAGGTCCAGATGACAGGTGGAGTATCTGATATGGGGAAAAGAAAAGATGCGCGTCGCATCAGCAGAGAATAGAGATGTGTATATTCTAAAAATAGAAAGAAATCTACCAATGGTGAGTAAGAAATCGATTTTATTTTCCTATGGGAAATGATGCATGCTGCATCAGGTAGCAGAGATGTGTGTTACACATGTACTCTAAAATGGAAATAAATCTACCAATGTTGAGTATGAAATCGTCTTTTTCTCAGAAAAATCTCATGAACCGTCCTTGCATATATAGATGCCATGATCGATGTCGATCGATGTGAATGTTGAATATGAAATCGTCTTTTCCTATCATGACTTTTGCAAATCACCAATCATCACAGATTGAGATTGCAACTATATCTATATATATTCACCAAATAATTAAGAGAGCGCCTAACACTATTCCAACTCTCTCATCCTCACTTTAATTACGTACATCTCTTTAAATGTTTTAGAACTATTCCTAACACTATTCTAACACTATTCCAACTTTCTGCTGCTATATGATTATTGCTGTTTTTTAAAAAAAAGAAAGAAGAAGAGGTTTTAGAACTTTTGATTCACATAAATGAACATTAGTGGTTTATTTGAATTACGATAAATGAAAATTCTGTGCTGGATACTTTGTTCCTTCTGGTATCAGGAATGTTAATAAAATTACCTTTGCTTTTCGTTAGAATTTAAATAAGTCATGAAAAGGGCTAATTATTTCATGATCGAATTTTAAATATTTACAAAGAATCCAAGATCAAATTTCGAGTTCCGAACATGTGACCTAATTAAATGAAATTCAATGGCAAACTAGATTAATTAGCATAATTAAATTTACTCCAATGCTCTACTAATTGACAGTCTAGTCATCATGTTTAGGCTTAATCCTCTACAATTTAAATATAATTGTCCTCTAACAAAGAGGTATATATTTTCAGCCCTGGAGCTAGAATTCCTTTTGGGTCATATTTCATCTTCAATTCCACAAATTTGTCCCATTTTGAACCAAAATGCTTCATCCAACCTTCTTTGGTCCTGTAATGTGGCATGTACTGCTTGAAAGCAATACCCTCGATGGTACAAAATTCTAGTATCTTTTTATTTTGATCCACCATTTTTTCTAATTTGTCTCTTGTCGCCGAACGCAATATCCCGATGGCATAGAAAACCTCTTCATCTGGAATCATGGCTGACATCTCACTATCCCACCTGTAAATTTAATACCATAAAATACATTACCACTACATGTAATTGGAAACAAGAAGGAAAGGTAAATGCATGCAATGCTTAAGATAAGTCAGAAGAATTTCTTTTTGAATGAAATAATTTCCAAATTAAAACTTACTTATTTTTGTTCATTGGATAGATCAGAATTGGACCCATGGCCTTGTCCTTACCAAGTATCCCTTTTAAAACCCCTGCATCAAAATCCAGTATTCTTGATTTAGGTACAAACAAGTTCAGCCAAGGATGAGGCACTTGCCATTGGCCAGCCTCTTGCAGCTTCACCTCTCCATCATGTACCCGGTCGAGGAACTCAACGTAGGTTACTTCTTGTGCAAATGCAAATCCCGGCACAAAGCTCAAATCATCAAGTAGCAGATCGAGTTCCTAAAAAACAGCATAATTTTCAACAAGAACAGAAGTATATATTCCCTATTTAACTAATTAATTAAACAAACAAGAATATACCTGTACCTCAGAGACAACACAATTGTCATGTATATGCAACCCAAAATTCCATAACCATGCATGCCCCCACTATGTTTCATTTGATGAAGCATACATAAAAATAAAAGGAAATTGCCAAATGTACGTAGCAAGTGTGACCTGACAACTCGGCCCTGTTGATATCTCTCAGTTGACAGTACCAGTGAGCATATATATATTCATATATACATTTGATACTAAATTGTGGCCGTGTGATCTAAAATGGCCTGTTCCTGTACATGTGCATGGTTCTGTGTACCTTGATCGACGTTCATACATGGATGCTGAAAAAACATGTATGAAAGTTTCGATGTCTGATGTATATAGGTTGTAGAAAAGAAAATGCCAATTTGAAGTACTAGGTCGCTGTCCTCTAGGATTTTGTGTTTTTTGACGTATCTGTACAATCACTGTAGACCATTGAGGCCTACATGTACTGACAACACTATTAACAAGCTGTCAGTCGACTGTTCCTGTTCTAAAATGTTAATAAAACTATATATGCATGCCTTGTAAAATTTTGATTCTCAGTGGACAGCTAAATGTCGGCAGCAGCTGCTGCTAGAAAATTTGACTACTGCGGGTATAATTTTTTTTAACGGGTACAAACTTAATTAACTATATATATATATATATATATAGAGGAGGGTTCAAATACCTCCATTTTTTGTGCCTCCACCATGCCTCCACTTTTAAAAACTTTAATAACTCAAAATTTAAAACATAAAAGTCAAAATAAAACCGTTGGATATGATCTACATCATTTTATCTATGTGCTCATAAAAAATTATCACATTTCGATTTTGTTTTTATGTGAATCAATAAGTTGAAAAATCAACGTCTAGAAATTATCCACATTAGTACGTTTTTTACAAGCTCTTGATGACAACCAAAATAAAATTGAAATGTCATAATTTTTTACACGAGTATAGATAAAATGATGTAGATCATATCCAACAGTTTTATTTTGACTTTTAAGTTTTAAATTTTGAGTTATTAAAGTTTTTAAAAATGGAGGCATGGTGGAGGCATGAAAAATGGAGGCATTTGAACCCTCCTCATATACATCTATATATATATAGGAGGGCTCAACATGATAAAATTTGAAAATTCGAACGACGATCCGAACAGCTCAACATGATATCCACGTTAAAATATGATTGGAAACCAAATTATATATTTTTTGGAAATTTTTTTTACTATTTTTTAAGATAGGTACAAAATCATTGTTTTTAGATGGTCCACAATTTCCTGAAAAACAGTGATTTTGTACCTATCTGAAAAAATAGTAAAAAAATTTCAAAAAATATAAAATCTGGTCTCCAATCATATTTTAACGTGGATATCATGTTGAGCGGTTCGGATCGTCTGTTCAAATTTTAAAATTAAGATAAATATTATTGGAGTACGATTGAAGCATGAAGCAATGGAGCATTTGAGCCCTCCTCCTCCTCCTATATATATATTTTTTGAATAAAAGTGGACATATGCCATCGATTCTGTGACAACAATGGTACAATTAACTATATATATACTTTTAGTTTTGAGAATAATATTTTACTAGCACTTGAGAGTAGGTCCGATGGGTTTAATCACCATCGATTTGCTTTAAGATTCGTGCAGAATGCTTTAAACTTCGTGTGCATCTGTTTCAATTTTCGTGCGCACAAACTTAAATTAGATCGGACGGTCATCGTGCTCGTTGAACCTAAAAGTAGGTCCGATGGGTATTGGACCTACTCCGTTCTCTTTTACTAGACTTATATATAAGTGTGATTTTTTTGAAAAAGTGCTAAGTACTGCCACGTGTAGCTAGTTGATTGGATTGAGATCAGAGCAATCATATTCCCCCTGGTACCTTAAAAGAGAGAAATAAACGACAAGAAAACAAAAAACGTGACTCATTTAATATGCAGCGAATCATGTGCCAGTATTATGCCAGGTCTTAATTATTGCACGAATTGTCGCGTGTGAATATGGCAGAGTATTTGGCTTAACCGACGACATGACGTCCTAGTTAAAAATAATTAATATTGAAGCACATTGATGCTCTCAAATAATACAATTGATTTAATTAATTTATTCGAAATAACAAGAAGAAACGACCAAGGTAATTGTTATCGAGTGTTTTAAGAAAATATGGTGATACTGATCGTATATATAAGTTGATCAAAATTATGTCAAAATTAGTTTGGGAAGTTTATGAATGTATATGTATATAGTATATAGTATATAGTATAGAATAATTAATGGTAATGACATAACAAATATATATATATATGTATAGCAGCGATGGACACACTTTAAACAAGTATTACAGCGTACAGGTATATATATACTGTTTAGACAACATATGGTGTTGTAGTAAAATTCTAAAGATTCATTCAATACACTAATTTTTTATTGAATGGTTCATATATATTCATTGTGTTATTAAAGGTATTAAAATAATTTATTTTAATCTATAATTATTAATAAATATTTTCTTTTCAAACTATGAACTGGTCCAAATTAAACATTCTCTCCCTTTTTATATTAGTTTGGATAGTCAAAATTCTTTACTAAATTTGTACTCATAAAATTTGATGTAGCATTACTCAATTTTAAACTCAATTTTAAAATGTTCATATCTAGTAATTTGAAAAAAGATATTCACCCTACTTCTGGAGCAGGGCTTCTGTTCAATGCAGCTCAAATTTCAAAACGAAATAAAGTTTCTCTTGTGAGATTTTAAATAGAACCCATATGAATAAACTACTTTCAAAACAAGGTATATACAATAATGGAAATTAAGTAATTTACCTGATCTACTTCAGTAGCTATATCTTCATCATAACCGACGACCACCTCGAGGTAGTACAGAGCTGTGAGCCGGTGCTTGGCCGTCAGCTGTACTATTCTTTCAGTATCATTCTTCGAGAAAAATGACGACGACCTCCAACTGTCAATCAGACCCTGCTCCAATAAAAGAGAACCTTCCAAATAATTCAGAAACCCCGAAAGCCATTCGTTCTCATCAACCGATATAAGACGCTCCTGGTCTCTTGTAAAGGTGACTATGTCGGTGTACATTAGTCGAACCCATTTAACCTTCTCTGGTGCAGGTGATAGCGGTATGCGGGCCCGTGTTATGATCCCAAATTGGCCGAGACCACCTAGCACTGCGTTGAATAGATCCCGGTTGCGGGTCTTGGAGCAGGTCACTTGCTCACCTGTACCTGTTTTTGTTATTATTTATCAAGTACTTTAAGTTGCTAATTTATAATGTAATGGAATAAAAAAATTATAATGCAATTTTTAGCTGCACTGTGTTGCATTTATATAAGTGACCTTTTTTGGTTTATGTTTTTTTCCCAACAACATCAAAAATGAATTTTTTGCCAACAACATCAAAAATGAATTTTTTGGGCTTGAAATTTTTTTAAAACTTCAGCTAATGCACTTAAACTTCAAAGACAATCAAGCTTTCCTTTGAAAATGCAATAGCATATATGTTCTAAAGTTGGAAATTAAAGATAAGATTTCCTTTTTTTCTCTCCGAAAAGAAAACAGGAATACTTTAGTGTGCTCAGCAGTCTGTACCTTAATGGAAACGTGGGCAACTTTGTCAATTAGTAATTATAGTATGTATAATTACTTGATCTTTTATAGATACATAAATTCTGAACTAAACAATTAATATATGTCATGAAAAGCATTATTCCAGCTCATAGGTGAAACATTTGATCCATGTAACATAAATGCAGTACACACAATTGTACATATTAAGAAAATCCAGCGAGAACTGTTAAGTGTTAACCATTATGATCATGTATAGTTACTTTGAATATATAAAAACGGTGGCACTAGCTAGATGCCCACTATTTAAAAAATAAATAAAACAAAAGCCAGGAAAGTTAATTGTTAATGCATAATTTAATTTTAACTAACATGTAAACAAGATGAGCATCAACATAAATTTTTATGGTTCAGCTTGTCCTACGAGACTTTTACAAATTCTTGGTTATTAGATGTCACAGAAAACAGATTTAAAAAAATAAAAAATGAAAATAAATATGAGAGAATTGTGTAGCACCGTACCAGTAATGACATCCAATTCAAGTACATTTGATATCTGAGGCCCATGCTGAAAAGTCTGGCCACTGATCCCTCCCACTGACAGGGTCCCACCGACAGTCAGATATAAGTAGTCGGTCCATGAATTTACCCCTAGACCATGTCTTCGTGCCGCATTTAACACATCGATCCACAGTTGCTCCCCTCCCACATCCACGTATCGGTTAGCAACCGATACATTTATCCGGTCGGTACGATCTTGACCTAGTGATTCCATGTGTATGACCATTCCATCTGGACATGATGTCTGGCCATTGATAGAGTGGCCATGACCACGTGGAGAAATAAATAAAGGGGCAGAATTGGTATAGGAAAAACTAATGACGGCGGCAATGTCGTGAGGGGACGAAGGGTAAAATACTGTTGCAGGGATCGATTCTGTCAGGTTGCCAAAATCAGATGCAACAGACATGAGAGATTGTTTGTCGGTACGTAACTTTGAGCTGAAATCAAGAGCAAATAGTTCTTGGGGAAGAGAGAAGGTGGAGATGAATAAAGTTGTGATGAAAAGAGAAGTGAAACTAATGGTGATTGGTCTTGGCATAGGCAGAGAAACCATTTTGATCGGGGGGGGGGGGGGGGGGGGGGGGAGGGAACTAGGGTTTGTAAATATTTAGGTCGGTGCCTATGTAAGATGCTTGTTGTATTGTGTGGTTATAATATAACTAGAGAAGATATTTATTATTTTATGTATGTTCCCTTTGGTGAGGAGAGCATATGTAATGTCGGTGTCTGATAGATATGGAGTACGAGATCAGAGATTCTCTCTAGTTAGGTAGCAAAGAGTTGACAAAATATATATATTAATTCATTTGTAGTCTTCCTGTTGTTTTACATAAAACTGCTACTTATCATTTTTCCAAAAAGATTTCTATCTGTAAATAAAAACAATGTCAAACGTTTCAAGTTAGCTACGTTAGTAATCCACACTATATATAATTAATCTCTTTAATAGATCATCATAGCCGTCGAAGCGTTGTAGTTGAAATGGATGCATATTTCCACTAGATAATATATATGATAATTAAACTTATACATTATTTAATTTCAATATATTTCGCAATTAATCAGGAAAGATATATTTTCAGTTGCATGTTGTTTATTAGAGAAATGAACTCGGAAAGGGACTGTTATTCATCATATATATAGAAATTTAGTAGTAATAGTTAATGTTGTAGGCCATATGTAATTCATGACAAGTTGCTGTGGAGCCCAAATTCAGTAAAATAGGTTAAAACTGAGCGCATGTGAATCTAGTCAGTCTGGTCTAGTGTAAAAAAAGAAACAAGCTAGATAGCAAAGTGACCGAATTAATTGTGATATAGTTATAAGATGTTTGGAACTGTATTATATATATGTGATGATTTTTTTTTCTTTATAAGGAGATAGATAAGGGCTTAATTTTTGTGAAGACATCTAAAAATAAATGGATTTTGGTGTTAACATGATTAATTCTATATAAGACAAGTAGTAGAGGGTGTTCGGCAATGAAGTTTAGAGTGTTGCAGCTTAAGAGTTTAACTTGTGCTAAGGATGAGTTGTTTGGCTATCCTTGGCTTAGAGCAATGAAGCTTAAAATGTATAAAGTTGCTAAAGATGAGCTCTAAGGAGGCACTGTGCCGTAAGCTTGGGTTTTTATCAGCTTAAAAATTTGCTCTAAGGAAGCTTAAGAAAGGTGCTCTAAGCCTGTCTAAGACACAGCTGTTCGGCCAGCTTAAGCAACTAAGGAGGCTAAATCCTTGCAGCGGAACACCCACGATGTGCTTAACGAAAAGATTAGAGGAGGAGAGTGATGGGGTGGGAAATGTAAGGAAATGAGATAGAAACCGTGACAAAAGTTTTTATTTACTTTTTCTGTACTCTAATTAGAAACTCTTTCTTTTTATAAACTTATCATGAAGTAACTTGTTGAACAAGATGTCCAAGATAGATGGATAGTGATATATACCACCATTTAATCATGAAGAATGAGTTCATTTTCCTCTCAAGGAAAATTGAACGTTGGATATTGTTAAAAGTCACTAGGAAGGCTAGAGAATAATATAAGAGAGTATTAGAATGTAAAATAAAGAAGACTTAATTATGACATTTTTGAATGCTGATCCTGCCTTAAAGAAGGCCTTAATTAGACAAAGAAATTAATAAGCTTTTACACTCTCTTCTCCTTCCCTCTCTCATATCTTCTTCCCATTTATGGAACAAATTCTATATGGTTTAATTAGTAAATGATTTAGATATGCCTGAATCGCTTTAATTTATTTATAATCAAGGTTTTAATTAACTAGACTGCTAGCGGAGGATATTCTATATAGCAGTTTATATTATAATATTTTAATTATGATCTAAATTAAAAATTATAGAATAACATGGAATTTGCTTAGAAATGCCAAGGTCTTCATACATATTTGCTTTGAAAAACTTTAGTGAAGTGCCGGAATGTATAATAATCCATACCAATTATGGTAATCATGCACTATACAAAATAATAGAAATGTAATATAACATTAATTAGAACTACATTACAAAATAATAGAAATGTAATATAACATTAATTAGAACTACGTTACAAAATGTTGTAATGTTGAGATGAATTATGACATTAGTTCTTAATTGCAAACTTAATTAATTAATAACATTACCGAGTTGGCTTTTAATTAGGAGGCTTCTGATATCCTAATTAATGTATTAGTACGCAACTAATCATTAATCATTGTATTATATATATATTCAACATTTTGAAAAAAGAAATCATTTCTGTTCAAAATTCTGTAGAAATTATTTTATTTTAAATATTAACATTTTTTCAGCAAATATATCTTTGTTCAGAGAGAAACCCGAAAATAAACCCTAATTAATACATAATCGAGCTAAAATGCTATAAATTAATGTCCGGAATTACAAGTTCTAATACATCTATAATATAAAATGTCATAGGAAAATTTTTGTGATCGGGATTTGTTTGAATTATATTTATATAATTGAATATAAAATTTGACTGAATAACTTTTAATTTTACTTAATTATATTGAATTGAACGGTTAACACCCTAACATTCCAACTATACCAAACAAACCAAAGTTATGATCCGTGCGCTGTATTAAAGAAGAAAGGAACTCTTTTCATTCAAACAATGAATATTCTTTTGACTACATGTTTCTCTTATTGTTTGACGAATTGCAAATTACAAATCAATTACAAAGAAAAGGACATGGCACCCACAATTTAGAGTAAAGCTAGCAATTAATTTCCAGGTGAACCGTTTTCAGGTATACTAATTAATTTTTAAAATTATAAAGTAATTCTTGACGTAATTGGCTAATATTAATTAATTAATATCTTTGCAAGACCAAAAATCATGATAGAATTTTTATATATATATATAGTAAAAAAAACAGTTTCGAACAACATAATTGACAGAATTGATATATCATGACATAATTGGTTCATAATTGTCTAAAAACAACAATTTTGTAAAATACTTAATAAATAGTAAAAAATTCAAAAAAATATATAATTTAATCTCCAAACACATTTAAAAATAGAGATCATGTTGAATGGTTTGGATCGATCGACTGTTTGGACTTTGAAAATCACAAAACCAAATTGTTGTAGGATGTTGTAACTTATAAATGTTTTAAATGGATCCCTCCTCATGTGTGTGTATATATATATATATATATATATATATATATATGCTTATGGTACATAGCTATTTAAATATTACGTGAACATTGCATGCATTGAATTTGAAAGAAAGATCTGACTTCACCCATTTGGTACTTGCATATTCGTGCCCACAATGAATTAATCATGAGGTTAATTTATTACAAATCATCAAGATATCACAACTTGTTAATTTCCCTTCTTTATTTTTTTTTATTTTTTTTTATTTTTTTTTATTTTGAAATTAAGTACAATATCTTCTATAATTATGATTGTATATTAGTGTTGTGCATGATATGGAGCGGAGTTTATAATTAAACTTTCCAACATGCACCACAACCGTCAACGCATGTAGTAATAATTAATTGGTTGACCTTAATTTTATTCTTTAGTAAGTACGAAAAAATATTATAGCTTAATTAGTAGCTCTATTTTCTAGCAATATTTCTTAAAGCCGTCTCTTGATTTGCGAATAATTTTGGTCACATTATTTAAAAGACCGGCTACCTAAAAAAACGCCAAAATTTTTATTAATACCATTTAAAAAAAAAACACCACTGAAATTGGAAAATTCGAAAAATATCAGGGCCTCCAAGTCAATTTGCAGCCCCTCAAAAACCTAAATATCAGTATATTATAGTGCATTTTTTGGTTTTTGGGGCCTCAACATCAATCTACGCCCTCCAAGAATGAGGCCGCAGATTGACTTGAAGGCCATGATATTTTTCGAATTTCCCATAATTTATGGTTTTTTTTACAGTGGTATTGATAAAAATTTCGGTAAAAAATGTCATGACATCTGAAAACTATATAGACAAATAAATGTAGTACTGTATATTGAGTACAGAATAATAATTGAAGTACTATATTTGAGGGGAAAAAAACAAAAATTGTTGTTTGGTAATGGATCAAGGTATTATGCATGCTTTAATTTAATTGGCGCGGAGAATGTACTATACATGCATAGTGAATGTAAATCTTAATTTTTTACTGTTTCATTTTGTAAAACGCATTTAATTTGGGTAAGAATTAATAAATTTAACAAGTCTTCTCAGAGAAATGAAATGAAAATAGGATTGTAGGCTCACAGTTGTCCTAACTCTTCTGGAATTAATCTTTTGGATTTCACTGGGACCCGGAAACAGAATTTCAAATAGAAAATATATATATTTTTTCGATTGGTAAAAGTTCCAAGAGGATTGATTGGCACTTTAAATACCGACATTTTTATTAATATCCAAAGTTTAATACAAATTATTAATTATGCCCAGACTTCCAAACTTTCGCTAAAAATACCCAAACCGGCCAGAAAATGGCCGGTTTACTCCCTCCGTAAGCCGGCCATTTTCTGGCCGGCTTACTCTTCATAAACCGGCCAAAAAATGGCCGGTTTAGTCTTTTTTTTTTTTTTTTTTTTTTTTAGAGACATTATGAAGAGAAAAAATAATGAAATCTAACACTGAAAATTTCAATTTTTTTGTTTAAATTATTTGTTAGATTACTTCTTTTGATATATAATTAGTATATTTATAGTAAAATACGCTAAATTATTTGAAATTATGTTGAATTAGACAATATTAAGTTAAATTACACAAAATTACATTACATTATGCTAAAATACGGTAAAATTACGGTAAATTACATATGAATAGAGACGATATCTTCACTGAAAAAGTGAAAAACGACGACGAAACTTCAAACGGTCATAAAACAGCGCTCGAGTGTCCGATTTCAGCAAATGACCACTTTTCGGAAAGCTTGCGAAAATGCGCATGCGTCCGTGCCAACGATGCCAGATTCCAAAATTTAGAATCGTCAAAAAACAAAGGGAAGAGCCTCAAAACTTGAGTTGAAGTTTCCGATTAAGATTTTCATTTCTATTATTCAATCCAAGTAGCTCAGTAAATTAGTTACATAATGAACTTGTAGAATACCAGTTTTTACTATTTTCGGAATTTTTTTACTATTTTTTATGATTCATGAAAGATGGCACATAATCGGTCTATTTTAGTGTAATTTACCGTATTTCAGCATAATTAGCGAAGTTATTGTAATTTAGCGTAATTTAACGTAATTTAGTGTAATTCAACATAATTTATTGTAATATAGTATAATTCAACATAATTTCAAGTAATCTAGTGTATTTTAGTATAAATATGCTAATTATAAATCAAAAGAAGTAATCTAACAAATAATTTAAACATAAAATTCAAATTTTCAGTGTTAGATTTCATTATTTTTTCTCTTCATAATGTCTCTAAAAAAAAAAAAAGACTAAACCGGCCATTTTCTGGCCGGTTTAGGGGGGAGTAAGCCGGCCAGAAAATGGCCGGCTTACGGGGGGTGTAAACCGGCCATTTTCTGGCCGGTTTGGGTATTTTTAGCGAAAGTTTGGAAGTCTGAGCATAATTAATAATTTGTATTAAACTTTGGATATTAATAAAAATGTCGGCTTTGAGAGAGAGAGATGAGATAGAATTAATTAGTCATGTTCTAATAAATTTTGAAATAAAAGCGGCTATTCATGAGGTGACTTCATTAAAAGTTTTTCTTAACAAAATTATATGCATGCAATCGAACATTGTTAATAATAATATTATTATAATAAAGTCATGGCAGGCGAAAATGCATCATAATTGGACAAAACTAGGGCTGCAAACGAACCGAACCGAATCGAATCGAACTTACCTCCAGTTTGAGTTTGGTTTGAATTAATTTCGATCGAACTCAATTTCGAATCGAATTTTTTACGAACTCAATTTCGAACTTTTACGAACTTTTTACGACTTACGAGTTATGATTTATGGCTGGGCCATAGTTCGATATTACATCACTTCAATAAAAACTCAGGCATTCTGAATTCTAATTACACAGTACACCAAAAGTTTATATCAAAGTTCATTACAAATACCAAAATTTATATCAAACACCAAAGTTTAGTACAATCAATCAAAGTTCAGTACAATCATATAATCCAAAGTTTTCCAAATAGCCAACAGGAGCAACATCACCAAAGTATTCAAAGTACAATTTAAATATCAATAGAAATACAGAACAATCACCAATGTCTTAGAATTATTACAAACTCAAATATTATTCTAAATAAAACATTAAAGTTCATTATCAGCGGAAATCAACGGTTCATGTTTGAGTTAATTTCGAACTAAGTTTGGTTTGCGAACCTATTTCGAACGAACTAGGTCCAGTTTGAGTTTGGTTTGAATTAATTTCGAACGAACTCAATTTCGAATCGAACTTTTTACGAACTTTTTCGAATCAAACTCGAATCGAATTACAAACTACGAATTTTTTGTGCAGCCCTAGACAAAACCCATCAACTTAATTTTCTCAGTCTCTCTCTCTCATGGATTTGGATCAGGTCAGGTCTTATTAACCAAAATTTTAAATTCGTTTAATTTATAGCGTAGCATTGTTACCAATTGATATACATATATTTAAGTCTACACAGCATTATCTCGATATATATATAGATAGAGGTTGACTAAGATCAAAGTGGTAGTTTCTGAGTTTTAGTGCTACCAATTGGTTTTTGTAATTTTAAAGTTCAATAGTCGATTTGAAGTGCTCAATGTGTTCTCCATATAAAAATGTGTTTGAAGACTAAATTTTATATTTTTAGAAAACTTCTACTATTTTTTAAGGATTTTTGAAAATTATTGTTTTGAATAATAAAAAATAAATAAATAAAATCTGAAAAATAGTAATTTTTAAAAATGCATAAAAAATAGTAAAAAAATTCCCAAAAATGTAAAATTTGGTCCCCAAGCATATTTTAATATGAAGAACATGTTGAGCACTCAGATCGACTATTTGAACTTTAAAAACTGCAAAAATGAATTGGTAGCACCAAGACTTAGGAACTACCATTTTGATTTTAGCCAACCTCTATATATATATATAGAGAGAGAGAGAGAGAGAGAGCAAAAGTAGGGTGTGATGTGCTCACCAAGAGGGATTGGTGAGCACACCTCCAAAAGACTATCGGATTGACTTCGAACTACGAATCCAAACCGTTGAAATTCATGTACTTATAAAATGAATACATAAAACAATTTAAAAAATAACTTATAAAATGTTCATTGTTTTGACCGCTTGACCATGTACTAAATGAATTCGAAACTTTAAAAATTTTGCATGTACATGCATCACTCACGAAGTACATGAATTTCAACAGTTTGGATTCATAGTTCGGAGTCAATCCGATAGTCTTTTGGAGGTGTGCTCACCAACCCCTCTTGGTGAGCACATCACACCCTACTTTTGCTCTCTCTCTATATATATATCAAACCAATTTTGATGAATTTTTTTATTATTTTTTTACCATATCAAAATTGGGATTCTAAAAATTTCTAAAAAAATATAAAATTTAGTTTCGAAGTACATTTTAATATAATGAACATGTTGAGTGCTTCAGATTGACTATTTGGACTTTGAAATCGCAAAAATGACTTATTTGGATATAAGCCTCTATTCAAACGTTTGGACACTAGCCGGACTCTATCCAAAAGTGGCTAAGATCAAAGCAGTAGTTCCAAATCCGTGGAACTACCAATTCGGTTCTTAAATTTTCAAAGTCCAAACAGTCAGTCCAAACCGTTCAACATGATCTCTATATTAAAATGTGTTTGAAGAACAAATTTTATATTAATTTGAATTTGTTTACTATTTATTATATATTTTATAAAATTGTTGTTTCAGACAATTGAAACAGTGAAAAAAAATAGTTTTATAAAATACTTAATAAATAGTAATAAAATTCAAAAAAAATATAAATTTTGATCTCCAAACACATTTTATGTCTACACAGAATTATCTTGAGATATATTAAGTAAGCAATGTTAACGTTTTTTCTCAATTTAATTAATTTGTTCATAAAACAGAGGCGCCTCCTCTACAACCTGAATTCTGGTTAGGTGCAAGAGCAGGAATAGGGAACAGGGAATAGGGAATAGGGTAGGGGTTGTATAAAAGTCACGAGATAAACTAGGTAGGGGACTAATAAAGCGCGACATGCAAAATACTAGTAGTACTAGGAACAGTTGCAAAATCGCACTATTGTCATGATGAATCATGGATCCTGATCGATGAGGTATGTCCTGTTGCACGTTTGCCATCCTAAAATTGGTTTCTATGACCACGACCATATCTTTCATATCGCATCATATCTTCATACAAAGGTTTTTAACCTGGATTCTCTCGTCTGTACGTGCCCCCACTTGACATTGTTTTTCTTAGGATGCATGCACATACACAGTACTTGTGTTTTTCGTATCTTAGGATGCATGCACTGATGCACAGACCATGACACAATTATGTTTTTCTTAGCTAGGATCAATGTTGTAAATTGCCGTTTTGTTCATGCACGCGGAAGATCACTGCATACCACATATGCGGATTTTAAATACAATTAAATTATCAAATTAACCAACTGCAACCAAATTAATTAATTAACCAACTTATACAACCAGATTATACAAACTTTTAAAAAAGAAAATTAAGAAACTAAGAAAAACAAATCAGAAACTAAAAAAAAGAGTAAATGGAGATATCCATGGAAATGGAAATGGAGAGGAGTAGAAAGGGTGTTAAGAAATAATCCAAATAGAAGGAAAATAAATGCAGCAGCATTCACATTCTTAAAAGGATATCTCCATTTAGAGAATCACGTGGCCCATAGGAATTCGTTTTTTGACCGAATTCACTAAATTTGTTAGTCCCACAAGTAAAAAAACAAACTTTATTTGAAACCTTTATATAGTAACTAATGCCGATATTTTTATTAAAACCCCCAAAAAAAAACAAATTATCAAATCTGCTCCCACTCCAACTTTATTTTTTTTTCTACCCTAACCGCCCGTGGGCTGGGCGGTCCACTTTTCCCACCTGACCGCCCAGCTGCCGGGCGGTCCACTGTGCATTTTTTTTTTTTTTTTTTTTTTTTTAAGATTAGATTAGAGACAATATGAATATCAAGATACTGAATTCTTAACGCTAAAAGTTCGAATTTTGTTTGTAAATATTAGTTAGATTACTTCTTTGAAGCATATTTATACTAAAATATGCTAAATTACTTGGAATTATGTTAAATTATGTTGAGTTACACTATATTAAGTTAAATTATACTAAATCACATTACATTACGCTAAAATACGGTAAATTACATATGAATAGGGACGATATCTTCACTGAAAAGGCGAAAAACGACGACGAAATGAAAATCTTAAGTAATATACTAAATTACTCAATACGCTAAATTACTTAAGTGAGTTATTCTCAAGCTTTCCGAAAAGTGCTCATTTGCTGAAATCGGACACTAAAATACGCTAAATTACTCAATACGCTAAAATACGCTAAATTACTCAATACGCTAAATTACTCAATACGCTAAATTACTCAATACGCTAAAATACGCTAAATTACTCAATACGCTAAATTACTCAATACGCTAAACTACTCAATACGCTAAAATACGCTAAATTACTCAATACGCTAAATTACTTAATACGCTAAACTACTCAATACGCTAAATTACTCAATACGCTAAAATACGCTAAATTACTCAAGTGAGTTATACTAAAATACGCTAAATTACTTGGAATTATGTTAAATTACGTTGAATTACACTAAATTACGCTAAATAACAATAACTTCGCTAATTATGCTGAAATACGGTAAATTACGCTAAACTACGCAAAATTACGCTAAAGTAGACCGATTCTGTGCCATCTTTCATGAATCATAAAAAATAGTAAAAAAATTCCAAAAATAGTAAAAATTGGTATTCTACAAGTTCATTATGTAACTAATTTACTGAACTACTTGGATTGAATAATAGAAATGAAAATCTTAATCGGAAACTTCAACTCAAGTTTTGAGGGTCTTCCCTTTGTTTTTTGGCGATTCTGAATTTCAGAATCCGACATAGCAGGCACGGACGCATGCGCATTTTCTCAAGCTTTCCGAAAAGTGCTCATTTGCTGAAATCGGACACTCGAGCGCCGTTTTATGACCGTTTGAAGTTTCGTCGTCGTTTTCACCTTTTCAGTGAAGATATCGTCCCTATTCATATGTAATTTACCGTATTTTAGCGTAATGTAATGTGATTTAGTGTAATTTAACTTAATATAGTGTAACTCAACGTAATTTAACATAATTCCAAGTAATTTAGCGTATTTTAGTATAAATATGCTTCACAGAAGTAATCTAACTAATATTTACAAAAAAAAATTCGAACTTTTAGCGTTAAGAATTCAGCATCTTTATATTCATATTGTCTCTAATCTAATCTTAAAAAAAAAAAAAAAACACTAGCGGACCGCCCAGCTGCTGGGCGGTCAGCTATGGAAATTGGACCGCCCGGCTGCTGGGCGGTCAGCTGTGCACAGTGGACCGCCCGGCTGCTGGGCGGTCAGGTGGAAAAAGTGGACCGCCCAGCCCACGGGCGGTTAGGGTAGAAATAATTATAACTTTGGAGTGGGAGCAGATTTGATAATTTGTTTTTTTTTGGGGGTTTTAATAAAAATATCGGTAACTAATGTATTTGAAAAATAAAACATGAGTAAAAAGCCCGTGCGGTCACATATTGCTCGCAGATCCATATGTGGGCCACATAAATCCACCCCAGTTTTGCATATGGGCCACAAATCCGCATAATGCAGGCTGCATGATATTCTTTTTGCTGTTTACTACTGCAAACGCATATGCACCCGCATATGCGGACCATGCGGCCGCATTTACCATATTGTCGATTAGTAAGTTAGCTTTTGATTAATGGGGAATTAATGCATTTTACATTTTTAACTGCAGCAACTTATTGGCATTATCGATTAGCTTATTTATCATTTTTAACTGCAGCAACTTATTGGCATTATCGATTAGCTTATTGGCTATGATGCATTGCAATATATATTGTCTCTTGTACATTGGATTGCAAACCGCTGAATTCGAAGTTCAAATAGTCGATCTAAAGAGCTCAACATGTTCTACATATCAAAATGTGCTTGGAAAAAATTTACTATTTTTTTAGAATTTTTGAAAATCATTGTTTTTCAGAAATTTCTGAACCATACAAAAACAGTGATTTTCAAAAATTCAAAAAAAATAGTAAACAATTTCCAAAAAATGTAAAATTTGGTCTCCAAGCACATTTTAATATGGATATATATCAAATTCAACGTTTGGATCGGTTGTTTTGATGTAATACCAACGATTTATAGTCCAATGTACAAGAGGGTCTATACATTACAATGTACCATAGCTCAACTATATATATACCATTCTCTCTCTTTTCTTTTACCCATTTACATAACTGAAAAAATATTTTATGTGAAAATTAGCTTCTTCTTATAGTTGGGCGTGCTCTTAGATATTGTAAGGTTTTGCATGCAGTACCTTCTTTTTTGTTTCTTTGGGTTTTAGAAACTTTTTGAATTGTTAGTAGTACATTTTAGTGGTGACATATGTTTGTAGGTAGGATTGCATATTTTCTAAGAGAAAGATAGGCCGACAGTACTTGCACAATGAAGCTAGACGACCCCAATTATATGAATGCAAAGGAAATGACAAATTCAACAATGTTCAGTTTTACCATTCTCCAATAACATCAAATTCATTACTGAAAAATAGTAACTAGATTCCAATATTGTCGGACTCAGCTTTTAATTGGTCTAGAGGTCGAATCAATTCATAGTAAATTTTATTCTGAACCTTCTTTTTCATATTTCGTAAAATAATGAATAATTAATACTGAAACAAAACAAAAAAAATGTCAGTCTCCACATATCACTGTTTATTCATAAGACAATATCCTGAATCTTTTTTACTTCAACAATTAAAATAATGTGTTATATATACATTAAAAAATTAATTAGTATGTCACGGAAGGTGAACTGAGAATTTTGATTCGCATTTTATGCTAATATAAAAAAATCAAACAAAAAGTGTACAGAACTTTCTAATTTGGACAGGAAAAATATACAACAGATCTTTTCTTTAAGGAAACATTGTCCCAGGCTGGGCTTTAAGTTAGCATGTTGAGATTTGGGCTGTAAAGAAAGGCCCATTTGAAGCGAGGAAAAGGTAGCAAACGGCCTAGATCAAGCGATTATTAATTTATTCAAAACTGAGAATAGGCTGTGAGAATTGAGTCCAAAATAGTTCAAAAAGGAATAGAAATTAATATAGAAGTTAATATATAGAAATGCATGCATAATTTATGAGATATGATAAATAGAGGCAATTCTAATATCTGACGTGCTCCATATAAAACTGAAAAATATGTATATATATATTTTTTAATAAAGCTGAATGTCAAGTTACCTGACTATTTAATATTCATATGAGATTTTCCTCAGATTTTCAAAAATACAATAAACAAGTCATATCTATTATATATATGTCAAGGAAACGAATAAATGCTTTGCTCTTCTGTCTTCTTTTGGTGAAGAAGCCAATTCATAAAAGCATAGATTAAAGTCACGTTAGGTTATCTTGTTTATTTTTTTTATGAACTAATTAAAGTTGGTTTTAGGCTTTTAGTAGAGAATAAGTCGGTCAAAGTTCCTTACAAGCAAACAAGACATTGAGTAAAGATCCATCCAACTAGATTTTGAATATATCTTTTCTTTTAGATTCTTTTAGATTTGATAACGGATCTCCTAAACACTTTGCTTTAAACATCACTTAAATAAAAAAAATTCTACATCATTCAAAAGTAGTAATTTTCTATCTATTTAAAAAATAATAAAAAATATATAAAATTTAGTCTAAAGGTACATTTTCATACGGAGATAATGTTGAATAGTTCAGATCGACTGTTTGGATTTTAAAAATGAAGATATTAGTTCATTGTACAGATCAATACACGCAATGTAGTCTCACTCTGAATTATTTATATCCTTTGAAATACACGCTTGCTAGTAATATCGATGCGTAATTGTTTATTTTTATATTTTTAATTAAGACATAATTTTTAATGGTTGTCATGTAGTTTTGATAAAGTCTATCTATATATATATATATATAGGTTGGCTAATATAAAAACGTTTGTTCCTAGGCCGTGAAACAAACACTTCGGTTTTTACATTTTCAAAGCTCAAACAGTCGATCCAAACAGTTAAATATTTAATCTATATTAAAATGTGATTAGAGACCAAATTTTTTTGAATTTTTTTACTATTTATTAAGTCAGTTTTAAAATTGTTGTTTTCAATGATCCAAAAAAATTTCACTATTTATTAAAATCAGTGATTTTAAAACTGACTTAATAAATAATAAAAAGATTCTAAAAATGTAAAATTTGGTCTCCAAGCACATTTCAATATAGAGATCACATCTAATGGTTTAGATCGACCGTTTGGACTTTGAAAATCGAAAAACCAATTGGTTGCACCACGGCTCCGGAACAAACGTTTTGATATTAGCCAACCTCAATATATATATATATATAGAGAGAGAGAGAGAGAGATATATATATATATATATATATATATATATATAGAGAGAGAGAGAGAGAGAGAGAGAAAGAGAGAGGTTGGCTAATATCAAAATGTTTGTTCCTAGGCCGTGGAACAAACGCTTCAATTTTTATATTTCAAAGTCCAAACGGTCAATCCAAATCGTTCAACATTCAATCTATAATAAAATGTACTTGGAGACTAAATTTTAAATTTTCTGAATTTTTTTTACTATTTATTAAGTCAGTTTTAAAATCGTTGTTTTCAATAATCTAGAAATTTTTCACAGTTCAATAAAATCAGCGATTTTAAACTAAAAAAATTTCAAAAATATAAAATTTGATCTCCAAGCATATTTTAATATAGAGATCACATCTAACGATTTGGATCAATTGTTTTGACTTTAAAATCGGAAAACCAATTGATTACACCACAGCTCCGGAACAAACGTATTGATATTAGCCGGCCAACCCCTCTCTCTATATATATATTTATATTTTATAAAAATTGCAAAAGCAAAGAAGTGAGAAATTGAAGTTGCATATAATATTTCAACTAATCGATGTCACAGCGGTTGCACCTGTATTTTATCTTCAAAGGAGAACATTGATGACTATAATAACCAACTTCGATATATATGGGATTTTTTTTAAAAACAGTAATTAAAATAATAAAAGTTAAAGAAACGACATGATTGCTTCGTTTGTTATAAAAACAGCAAAAACCGAATCCGGGATTCGGTTAAGTTATCTTTTCGCTTCACCGAATACGCTATTCGGTTAAGCTGGTGGTTTTAACGGGGGATACAGTGGGCTGCCACATAAGATCCATTTTTTTGGCTTAACCGAATAGGGGATTCGGTGAAGTCGATTTTTCTGTTTTTTTGGCTTAACCGAATTCCGGATTCGGTGAAGACGATTTTTTTTATTTTTTGGCTTTTGGCTTAACCGAATATGGGATTCGGTGAATTCAGATATAGAGAATTTATTTTTTGCTTTTTGCTTTTTGCTACCAGCCACATTTTTTGCTTTTTGCTTTTTGCTTAACCGAATCCTACCAGCCACATATTACATTTTTTGCTTTTTGCTTTTTGGTTAACCGATTTAAATACTAATGTAATATAATATAATACTAATGTAATATTTAAATTAATTTTATACTAATATAATATAATATAATATAATGTAATATAATATAATATAATATAATATAATATTATATAATACTAATATAATATAATATAAAAAATAACATTATATTTATTTAATACTAATGTAATATTTAAATTAATTTTATGTTCCATTTAATATTTAATGACTACAATATGATATTTAAAATAACATTTTATTTAATATTAATCTAATTTGATATTATATTTATTTAATACTATATTTTAAATTAATATTGTATTACATTTAATATTTAAACTAATATTTTATTTAATACTAATCTAATCTAATATTATATTTATTTAAAAATAAAAAATAAATCAAAACTCAAACCGAATCCCTTATTCGGTTTATATAAAAAATAAAAAAATCGGTTAACAATAAAAAATAAAAAAAAACCCAAACCGAATCCCTTATTCGGTTTTATATTTCGGTTTATATAAAAAATAAAAAAATCGGTTTTATATTAATATTAATTTTATGAAACTTTTATTAATTAATGTGTTCATATATCTTTTAATTTAGATATATTAATTTTATCAAATAAAATTAATATATCTAAATTAAAACTTTATTACTATTTGTCTAGATAATTAGTAATAATTTTTCCAAAACTGTAGTCTCTTTTATTAACTCGAGCAGATTGAGAAACAGAAAAACAGAAATTCAGAAACTTTAGAAAATAGAAATTCGACTAGATTGAAATAAAATGAAAGATAGTTCATAAATAAAATGAAAAGGGTTATTAAAAATTATGATCCGAATTTCATAACCGAATAGAGTATATTTAATACTTTATTTTAATTGGTGCAAGGTTCTCATTTTAATACTTATCATAAAGTATTTTATTTTAATACAGAAATCCGAATTCTTATCATAAAGTATTTTATTTTAATACTTTATTAAAATAAACAGAACGCCATGGTGCAAGGTTCTCATTTTGAATTTCATTTGAATTTCATAACCGAATAGGGGATTCGGTGTAGAATAAAAAATCAAAAAAAAATCTTAACCGAATTGGGAATTCGGTTAACAATAAAAAATAAAAATAAAAATCTTAACCGAATTGGGAATTCGGTTAATGGTGGTGTTACACGGAGTTTACATAGTTTATGGGATCTGTTCTGTGAAAATTTGCTTTAACCGAATAGCGCATTCGGTGAAGCGGAAAAAAATAGCTTAACCGAATCCCGGATTCGGTTTTTGCTGTTTTTATAACAAACGAAGCAATCATGTCGTTTCTTTAACTTTGATTATTTTATTTACTGTTTTTAAAAAAAATCCCTATATATGCATACTGCGAGGAAAGAGATTTTTAATTTCTGAATGTTGACTGGGGCATGCAAATCTTTGAAATAAGATTTACACCTGCCTATCTTGTAACTTCAACAAGTGCTTTCTAGCTAGCAATATTAAAACTTAGTTTGGATTTTATGTAAATGTCAAATCATAGTATCTTGTTTGACCAGACTGCCATGAGATTATACGTACATATATAAGATCTTGCTTTGATCTTTACGTACGGCACTGTTATAGATTTCTTCAAGTACATAATTTTCTAGATTCAAAGAAAAAATAATTTCACATTCAAGTCAAGCCCCTAGTATATATATATATATACTGTATACAATTGTATGACCAGCTGCAGTTCCATTCAAATCAATAGATCTGTAGAGATTATTTTCTGCTATTTTATGATTGACACTTGTCTCCATTCTTGATCAATAACGGATCCACTGAAGATTATTTCAACTCAAAAATATTCTAACAGAGTCATCGGAGCATGGAGTCTCTATCACCATCTCGATCATAGCGTGGTGATTGTCGAATTAGAGCAGATTCAGTCGTAGAAAGATATAGGAGAATAAGAAAATATGGCGATTAGGAGTATGTTTGGTTCGATTGAAATAGGCTATTTTTGGAGTTAGACTATTTGCAATAGCTTATTCGGTGTTTGGTTGGGTTATAATAGCTTAGAATAGTGAATCTAAATTTGTTGTCTTAGTAGAATAGGTTATTCTTAAGAATTTTGAGATTTGACTATTCTAATAAGACAAACAATAGTTATTCTTGATTTGACTATTCTAACTATTCTTGTTTTGCAACAAAACATATCCTAGGAGAATAGTGAGAATAAGGTTGTAGATATATAGGAATAAAAGAATATGATAGTTTAGAGAAATTAAAGAAAGTAAAGAAGTAAATCTTAGATTGAATGTCATTTGACGTGTTGTAAATAATTTTCTTTCAATTAAATTGTTAGTAGATATTTAAAGTAAGGGAGAATTGTTAAAATGCCACTCCAAAACCTTCAAATCTTCAAAATGCCATTCCGAAAGTTGAAATTGTAAAAATGCCATTCCAAACTTCTTCAAATTGTAAAAATGCCACTCCAAATAATTAATGACTAAAATACCCTCCCTTCTTCTCCTCCTCTTCTCCTCCTGCCATGGCACGAATCTCAAAGCACAAAAACTGACGACTCCAAATTAAAACAAAATGTTTTTGTGCTTTGAGATTCGTGCCAGATTAAAACTGACGACTCCAAAAAATTTAAAAACAAAATGTTTTTGTGCTTTGAGATTCGTGCAGAAACAAAATGTTTTCGTGCAGAAAGGAATTCAAACTTTTTTGTGCTTTGAGATTCGTGCCAGATTAAAACTGACGACTCCAAATAATTTAAAAACAAAATGTTTTTGTGCTTTGAGATTCGTGCAGAAACAAAATGTTTTCGTGCAGAAAGGAATTCAAACTTTTTACTTTGAGATTCGTGCCAGATTAAAACGGACGACTCCAAATAATTTAAAAACAAAATGTTTTTGTGCTTTAAGATTCGTGCAGAAAGGAATTCAAACTGTTTTTGTGCTTTGAGATTCGTGCCATGGCAGGAGAAGAAGAGGAGGAGAAGAAGGGAGGGTATTTTAGTCATTAATTATTTGGAGTGGCATTTTTACAATTTGAAGAAGTTTGGAATGGCATTTTTACAATTTCAACTTTCGGAATGGCATTTTGAAGATTTGAAGGTTTTGGAGTGGCATTTTAACAATTCTCCCTTAAAGTAATTATCTAAAAAAAATATCACAACATACAAATGAGAAGCCATCTGCATTCACTTCCCTTTTTTCAGAGAAATTCTCTTCTAGTGTTTCTTCAATTTGTGCAATATTAGACAGTTTTTATTTGATTTGATTTTTAAATCTAACTTTGTTAAACCCCATGAATAACTTACTCAGATAGTGTCACGAAATAAAAGTAATTGCATATGAACTAATTTTAAGCAATTTAGATGAATTAAAAAAATTATATGAAATTGGAATGAAATGAATATTGTTCAAATTATCAACATACTCTCCAAATAAATACAAACATCAAGCTTATAAAGTCTAAATTGACTAACATAATTAATGGCCAAATTACAATTAATTAAAACAAAACTAATTACAGTTAGAATGAAGACCCATCTCGTCCCTTTCAACGAAATGAACAATCTGTTCAAACCAACTTCAATCCTCTCCTGTTCCTACCATTATTTTTTGCTTGTATGATTAAATATGTGTTATGGAATGTGTTTTTCTTTTCATATGGTTATTGTTGCTTTGCGTTTCAACGTTCACGCTATTTATTTCTCACCGCTATATATTACATCTCGACAATCATAATAAAAGTTTCAAAAAAAAAAAAATATATATATATATAGAGAGAGAGAGAGCTGGGCTATGGTGAGTTGTGAAGTAAGATGTCATTTTTACTTCACGCTCATATTTTCATTTTAAAAATCCAAACAACTGATCCGAACTGCTCAACATGTTCTCTATATTGAAATGTGTTTGGAGACTAAATTTTACATTTTTTGGAATTTTTTTACTATTTATTAAGCAACTTTGAAAATCGCTGATCCGGTGGTCCAGAAAATTTTACTGTTTTATACTGTTCACAGTGGATCAGCGATTTCAAAGTGGCTTAATAAATAGTAAAAAAATTCCAAAAAATGTAAATTTTAGTCTTCAAGCACATTTCAATATTTAGAAAAAGTTGAACGGTTCAAATCAGTTGTTTGAATTTTCAAAATGAAAATATGACGTGAAGTAAAACGACGTTTTACTTCACAACTCACCATAGCCTATCTATATATATATAGTGAGTGGCTACTCTACTTACATAAGCATATGAGAGCATATGCTTATAAGTTATTTTTGCGTTTTCAATGTCTAAATGGTCGATCTGAAGCGCTCAAGAGCAGGAAACAAAATTTTTCATTTTTTGGAATTTTATTACTATTTGTTTAGAATTTTTCAAAATAGCATTTTTCAGATTTTTTTTATTATTTTCTTTTACCATATTAAACAACTGTTTTCAAAAATTCTAGAAAAATAATTCAAAAATTAAAAAAAATATAAAATTTCGTTTCCAAACACTTATTAATATGGAGAACATGTTGAGCGCTTTAGATCGACCATTTGGACATTGAAAACGCAAAAATAACTTATAAGCATATGCCCTCATATGCTTATGTAAGTAGAGTAGCCAACCTATATATATATATATAGAGAGAGATTGGCTAAGGTCAAAGTGGTATGACCAAGGCTCTTGGTGCTACCAATTACTTTTTGTAATTTTAAAGTTCAAATAGTCGATCCAAACCGTTAGATGTTCAATCTATATTAAAATCTGCTTGGAGACCAAATTTTACATTTTTTGGAATTTTTTTACTATTTATTAAGCCACTTTGAAAATTGCTGATCACATGGTCCAGAATTTGGTTGCACTGTTTTTATTGTTCATCCGGATCAACAATTTTCAATGTGGCTTAATAAATAGTAAACAAATTCCAAAAAATGTAAAATTTGGTCTCCAAGCAGATTTTAATATAGATTGAACATCTAACGGTTTGGATCGAGTATTTGAACCTTAAAATTGCAAAACCTAATTGGTAGCACCAAGGCCTTGGTCATACCACTTTGACCTTAGCCACTCTCTCTCTCTCTCTCTCTATATATATATATATATATATATATATATCTATATGAGGAGGGTTCAAATGCCTCCATTTTTCATGCCTCCACCATGCCTCCATTTTTAAAACTTTAATAACTCAAAATTTAAACTTAAAAGTCAAAATAAAACAGTTGGATATGATCTACATCATTTTATCTATACACGTGTAAAAAATTATGACATTTCAATTTTGTTTTGGTTGTCATCAAGAGCTTGTAAAAAACGTACTAATGTGGATAATTTCTAGACGTTGATTTTTCAACTTACTGATTCACATAAAAACAAAATCGAAATGTGATAATTTTTTATGAGTACATAGATAAAATGATGTAGATCATATCCAACGGTTTTATTTTGATTTTTAAGTTTTAAATTTTGAGTTATTAAAGTTTTAAAAAATGGAGGCATGGTGGAGGCACAAAAAATGGAGGCATTTGAACCCTCCTCTATATATATATATATATATGAGGAGGGTTCAAATGCCTCCATTTTTCATGCCTCCACCATGCTTCCATTTTTAAAAACTTTAATAATTCAAAATTTTAAACTTAAAAGTCAAAGTAAAACCTTTGGATATGATCTACATCATTTTATCTATGCACGTGTAAAAAATTATGATATTTCAATTTTGTTTTGGTTGTCATCAAGAGCTTGTAAAAAACGTACTAATGTGGATAATTTCTAGACGTTAATTTTTCAACTATTGATTCACATAAAATCAAAATCAAAATGTGATAATTTTTTATGAGCACATAGATAAAATGATGTAGATCATATCCAACGGTTTTATTTTGACTTTTAAATTTTAAATTTTGAGTTTTTAAAGTTTTTAAAAATGGAGGCATGGTGGAGGCACAAAAAATGGAGGCATTTGAACCATCCTATATATATATATATATATGAGATAGACCATGGTGAGTTGTGAAGTAAAACAACACACCATATTTTTATTTTGAAAATCCAAACAACCGATCCGAACCGCTCAACATGTTCTCTATATTGAAATGTGCTTGGAGACTAAATTTTACATTTTTTGGAATTTTTTTACTATTTATTAAGCCACTTTGAAATCGCTGATCCACTGTGAACAGTAAAAAACAGTAAAAATTTCTGGACCACCGGGTCAGTGATTTTCAAAGTGGCTTAATAAATAGTAAAAAAATGTAAAATTTGGTCTCCAAGCACGTTTCAATATGGAGATCATGTTGAGCGGTTCGGATCAGTTATTTAGATTTTTAAAATAAAAATATGAGCGTGAAGTAAAAATGACCTCTTACTTCACAACTCACCATAGCCCAGCTCATATATATATATATATATAATAGGAGGGAGGCAAGGCAGGACTTGCTTATATAACGAAGTTTTTCCTCAAAACAACTAAAAGACTACTTATCGACAAATCAAACACTAGCGCACCCAAAGTACATCTTACAAATAATCGGAACGAAGAATTCACTCGGAACTCACTCGGGGGCTGACCAAGTCGCTCAACCTCGAGACGAACCCATTTGAGGACTGACCAAGTCGCTCAGCCCCGAAACGAACCCACTCGGGTGCTGACCAAGTCGCTCAGCCCCGAAACGAACCCATTTGGAGACTGACCAAATTGCTCAGTCCCGAGACGAATATTACTCGGGGGCTGACCAAGTTGCTCGGTTCCAAGACAAACATAACTTGGAGGCTGAACAAACCCTTCAATCCAAAGGAAAAATATTCTACTCAAAAAGCAACAAACCCGGAAGCATCACTGTTTTAAAATTTGGTCTCCAAAAATATTTTATTATGAAGATCATGTTGAGTTGTTCGGATCGACTATTTGAACTTTGAAAACAGAGATAAAAAATGTGGAACATATTGGAGCACAAAATCATAATGCATTTGAATTCTCCTCTCCACCAAATTGAGGAATTTAACCTGAACCTTTCCGGTACATCCATCGGTACGGGAATTCTTTTTGAGAAGCATGATAGAACCTATCGGTACGAGGAATTCATATCATATAATGTACCTCAATTTTTTTAGTTTAAATTATGTCCGTTCGTTATATATACTATTATAAATTTTGAATGGACTTGTCAATTACAAGTTTGAATCAAATTGATATGAATTTTGATCTGACAGTTCGAAGTGAAACTCAAATAGTACATTACCTCAAAGGATCCGGTACAAAGCGATTTTGTTAAAAAAATCGAAACAAAGAAACAACAAAGTACAACCAATTATATTAGTGAGAAAGAGAAAAATAATCAGTTCAGAATATTTACTGTCATTGGCAAGCTTCATTCGTAGTAACGAAGTTACACTGAATTTTGAAAATCAAATATTGTTCTATGTATAATCAGAATATTGTTTATTTCTAAAAATATTTTTGTTTATTTTTAGATAATTCACAGTCTAAATTAGTTAATTCACAATAGTTCTCGACTAGCTAATTGTATTAATAAAATATTTTATCTACTTCTGATAAAAAATCCAGACTATCTCACTCTTCAATCATTATTCTACGCTTTCTTGCTAGGTATTTGATGCATTGCCATCAATTTCATGACTGATATTATTACAACAAATGATTTTTACTATCCGGATTTTGAAATCATAACCTTTCACATAAGAGATAGACCATGTATTTTTAATTATAGTTTCCAAGTTAAATCTTCCATTGTCAAAATCTAATTAATTAATGGTATATGATCCATATCATATGTTGAAGAATATTGGTGACAAGAACAGCAAAATCATATATATTGCTCGGAAAGAAATTATAGTTTTTGAATCTTGACTGGGTTATGCAAATCTTCCAAAGATCATATACTTGACTAATAAAAAACTAAGTTGGGGTTTATATTTATGTCAAAATTCAAAATCTCCTTAAGAGTAACGGTCACAACAAACTTAAATGTTCACGGTTCATCTTTTCAGTGTCAATTATAGTTTTAAATTAAATTTGCCTTGGTCAAAATCTAATTAATGTCATATATATAGTGGTTGGATCCGTATCATATCTTGGAGAATATTGGTGACAAGAACAGCAAAACCATATATATTGCTCGAAAAGAAATTATAATTTTTGAATCTTGACATGGTCATGCTGCTCATGCAAATCTTCTAAATAAGATCATATACTTGACTAATTAGAAAACTATGTTTGGGGTAGCGCTATTCTAAGGGCTCACTTTCAAATAGTGAGAGGAGCACAGTGATTTTTTTTTACTATTATACCACATTTGCCCCTAATTAATGCTTTCCTTATTTTTCTTTGTTCTAAACTTAATCATTCTTGTAAACTATTTAATAAAATGAACAGCTGTCCGATTTAGGCCTCTTTTTATGGAAATAAATAAATTGTCATGGACAAACTTTATCTTCTATCTATCGCTTAATTCATATAGTGTTAAGTATAAATCAGAAACTTTCATAACAAACAAATTGTAATACATCATGTTAACAAATTTAAAACTAAGTTGAACCAAATCAATAACTGAATCTAAATTAAAGAAAGAACCTACTTAACTAGCACTTGCGTAATATGAAATATTTTCAAAAAGACATCTATTTCATATTTTTCAAAAATATCAAATATTATTCAAATTATAATACTAAATCTATTGATGTATTTTTAATTTCTTAAACATCACATGTTATTTTCTTTTACGATATTCCAATTTAGAAATGCAATTTTACAATAACATGTAGAGTACAGATATCAACTTATGGATACAAATTTTCAATGAATAAATATTCCGTGTGTCATTTTCCTTCTATTATACTCCAACATTATAAAATACTTATTAGGAGATCTACATGTAACAATTTGCAATCACATGTAACAATTTGCAATCACATGCATCTAATTTTATCAGTATAATTCATGTCCGTAACATAATTAATAAAAAATAAATTAGATTTTTTTTTTTCTAAACTTTCATTTTTTAACGATAAATTTAATATACTATTATCAAATAAATCATAATCCTCCGTAGCAACCAAATTGTTAAGATACAACCAAAATGATTTTTTTTATATTAGAGTAATTATGGCGTACATCTATTTGATAATTTGAAAAAAAAATTAAAATCATTTTGATATTTGAGTCAATTTGAAATCCAGTTAATTACTTTGTTATAAAACAATTAAAATTACACTGTTAACATTTTTAAAAAATTCGATGAAATTGCAAACATCTTTCAAATCGGTCATAATGTAGTACATGTGATATTTAAGAAATGAAAAATAAATCTACAAATTTATTTTTCTAATTTGAATAATGCTTAATATTTTTTAAAATAAATAGACATATTATTGAAAATATTTCATATTGCGCAAGTGCTAGTTAAGTAGGTTCAGTTATTGATTTAGTTCAACTTAGTTTCTAATTTGTTAACATGATGCGTTACAATTTATTTGTTATGAAAGTTTCTGATTTATACAAAACACTATATGAGTGTAAGTCATAGAAGATAAACTTTGTCCATACCAATTTATTTTATTTCAAAAAAAGAGGCCTAAATCAGATAGCTGTATTTTATTAAATAGTTTACAAGAATGATAAGTTTAAAACAAAACAAAAATAAGAAAAGCATTAATTAAGGGTAAATGTGATGTACTGATAAAATAAATTTAATTTGCACTCATTATTCCAAAGTCAGCCCTTAGAATAGCGTTACCCGTTTGTTTATGTCAAATCCAAAAATCTTCTTAGAGTCAATCTGCTCACTTTTTCCTGAATCTTGACATGGTCACAAAAAAAAAAAAAACTAAATATTCACAGCTCACTTTTTCCTGAATTTTTTTATAATACCAATGTTAAAAAAAATCACAAATTATGGAAAATTCAAAAAATACCAGGGCCTCTAAGTCAATCTGCGACCCTATTATTCGAGGGCCGCATATTGACTTGGAGGCCTCATAAAAACCCAAAAATACACTGTAATATATACTGATATTTAGGTTTTTGAGGGGCCGCATATTGACTTGGAGGCCCTCCAAAAATGAGGCTGCAGATTGAATTGGAGGCCCTGATATTTTTCGAATTCTCCAATTTCAGTGGTGTTCTGGTTTTTTTTTTTTTTTTGAAATGGTATTAACAAAAATTTCGGCACTTTTTCAGTGCCAATTATAGTTTTAATTAAATTTTCCATGGTCAAAATATAATTAATGTCATATATATAGTAGTTGGATCTGTATCATATCTTGGAGAATATTGGTGACAAGAAATCTTGACTGGGGCTTTCAAATCTTCCAAATAAGATCATATACTTGACTAGCTAGTTCTAATTAATTACTGGCTGTTCAAAGTATACTATATATCAATATCGAGTTAGAAAACTATGTTTGGGTTAATGTTAATGTCAAATCCAAAATCTTCTTTGTCAAACTGCTTGATTTTACAGGTACATAAAATCTTACTTTGATCTTCTGGACACTATTATATGATTTTTTAAAGCACATAAGTTTAACACCTAAGTCTAAGACCCGTATTTACCGTTTTTAATAATGTCTGACCTGGTCCAGTCGCTTGCACGAGTAACAGATTTGTGATCACAGGTCAAATCAGTAGATTTCGATTGACCGAAATTTTTATTAATACCAATTCAAAAAAAAAAATGTCGAAACACTGCTGAAATTGGGGAATTCGAAAATTACCAGGGCTTCCAATTCAATCTGCGGCTTCATGTTTGAGGAGCTGCAGATTGCATTGGATGATCGGACACTATGTGACACCAAATGTTATTAAACAATATTTAAAAAAAAACTTTTATTAATTGAGCTTGGATGATCAGATACTATCAACTCACTAATTTTGATTTGAACATGTCATACTATTAGATGTTAACTATATGTTTTGGTTAATTTAGGATTATTATTGTCGCATAAATTCATTAAAATTGTGAATAAAAACATTGTAAATTGAGTGTCTAAGAATTTTGTCATATTTGATGGATATGTTGAATTTCAATAAATAAATTTATGAACGTGGAAAGGATGCATATTAGATAATACATGTGACCTAAATTGATGAAAAATGTGCACAAACATACATAAATATGCTATTAATACATTTTAGCATTATTTTATATATAATATTCGATTCATATATTTTCTTTTACTCGAACAAATTTAAGAACTTGTTAAGAATATTACCGAAATTTTTATTAATATCTGGAAAAGAAAAAATCAAATTCTACACTCTGTTTGACAAGATTTCGAAAAATGTCCAAACCGCAGTTTTAATTCATGTTTTTAGGCCCCAAAATCGCAAATTTAATTTACGGTTTTAGCCCTCTCAAAATAGCATAATAAATCCACGGTTTTGTAAAACCGGAAATTAAAATTGCATTTTAGATTTTTTTTTCATAAAACCGTGAAATTAATTCACGTTTTTTGGTTTTTTTATTATTTATTTCATTAAACAGAAAATGTTATAATTTATTTATTTTTGCATTAAAATATTAGAAATATTTTATATATTTCTTTGAAAATAGATGAAATACTATATAATTTGATTTATTAGAAAGACTGCGACAAATAACTCGGATCAACATTTTTCAGGCCGGATTTTTTGCGGCTGTAAGGAAAATTAAAATATTATTTGTGTTTTATTGGAAAAAATAAAAATGTTTTGAATCTGAGTTATTGATCCCGGTTCAAAAGTCACTTCTAGATAAATACATAAAATATTATGGTCCTTCTATTTTGGAAAAATAATAATTTTGTGACTTGAATTGGAATTGGGGTATTTAAAACCGTGAATTTAATTCATTATTTTAGCCTAAAACCGCAATTTTTTTTCCGGTTTTTCGGAACCGTGGATTTGTCTGTGGTTTTGGAGGAGCTAAAACCGTGGATTTAATTTGTGGAAAGTTGGCACAAAACCGTGAAATAAATTGCGGTTTGGGCATTCTTCAAAATTTTGTTAAAAATGGTGTAGAATTTGAAAAAAAAAATTTATATTAATAAACATTTCAGAGAATATTAGTTAGGTATTATCTTTAATTGACTTGGAGGCCCTCCGAAAATGGGGCCGCATATATATTGAATTGGAGGCCCTGGTATTTTTCGAATTCTCCAATTTCAGTGGTGTTTTGGTTTTTTTTATTTTTTGAAATGGTATTAATAAAAATTTCGGCACTTTTTCAGTGCCAATTATAGTTTTAATTAAATTTGGCATGGTCAAAATATAATTAATATCATATATATAGTGGTTGGATCTGTATCATATCTTGGAGAATATTGGTGACAAGAACAGCAAAACCATATATATTGCTCGGAAAGAAATTATAATTTTTGAATCTTGACTGGGGCTTTCAAATCTTCCAAATAAAATCATATACTTGACTAGTTAGTTCTAATAATTAATTACCTGGCTGTTCAAAGTATACTATATAGTTAGAAAACTATATATATGTTTGGGTTAATGTTAATGTCAAATCCAAAATCTTCTTTGATCAAACTGCTTGATTTTACAGGTACATAAGATCTTCTGGACACTATTATATGATTTTGTGAAGCACATAAGTTTAACACCTGGTCCAGTCGCTTGCACAAGTAATAGATTTGTGATCACAGGTCAAATCAGTAGATTTCGAGAGACCGAAATTTTTATTAATACCATTTCAAAAAAAAAAAAAAATCAAAACACTACTGAAATTGGAGAATTGGAAAATTACCAGGGCTTCCAATTCAATCTGAGGCTCCATTTTTTTAGGGCCGCAAATTGAATTGGAGGTCCCCAAAAACCTAAATATGATATTTTTTACAATGCATTTTTTGGTTTTTGGGGGGCGTCCAATTCAATCTGCGCCCCCCCAAGAATGGGGCCGTAGATTGAATTGAAGGCCCTGGTATTTTTTCGAATTCTCCATAATTTATGGTTTTTTTTTTATAGTTGTATTAATAAAAAGTTCTGTTCAAGAGATTATGTTCATGTTAATCATATATATAAAAATGCAATTTAAATTTGCCTTAAAACAGTTAACTGTACTGATTATGAGCGACATAGTCTACTAATGTTCTCCATATACGAATCCACATTATTAAACAATATTTGCACTTATTAAAACTTTAGGTTTCATAGAAATTAAATAATCAATTCTTCAGGAGAGGGGTTGATTGTTTTTAATTTTTTTTCTTTGAAATATAGGTGAAATCGAACTAATAGTGAGGTTCCACCAAGAATATCTCGATGGAACTACACTAATAGTGAACAAATATGTGGTCAAGATGGGAGTTTAACGTCTGGAAAACACAATAAAAAACCAATATTAGCGTGGTTCCATCTTTTTCGAGAAAAAAAAGCAATTATTCCTTTCTGAAAAATTAAATTTTTAGTTCTGAAATAAAAAAAATCAAACCTTCAAGAGACACCAAATGTTATTAAACAATATTAAAAAAAAAACTTTTTATTAATTGAGCTTGGATGATCAGATACTATCAACTCACCAATTTTGATTTGAACATGTCATACTATTAGATGAACAAATGTGGTACAAGTATATTTTATATGAACTTTATGCATAATATTTGATGTATTTATTTGTTTGAGTATGAATAAATAAATAAAAATTAAAAGACTATAAAATTAGATGTTAACTATATGTTTTGGTTAATTTAGGATTATTATTGTCGCATAAATTCATTAAAATTGTGAACAGAAACATTGTAAATTGAGTGTCTAAGAATTTTGTCATATTTGATGGATATGTTGAATTTCAATGAATAAATTTATGAAAGTGGAAAGGATGCATATTAGATATCACCTATAGATTTTGGTGGATTTAAAGATAATACATGTGGCCTAAATTGATGAAAAATGTGAACAAACATACATGAATATGCTATTAATACATTCTAGCATTATTTTATACATAATATTCGATTCATATATTTTCTTTTCCTCGAACAAATTTAAGAACTTGTTAAGAATATTATCGAATTATTAAAAAAAAAAATCGAATTCTACATCTTGTTTGACTTATTAGAAAAACTATATAATTTGATTTATTAGAAAAACTGCGACAAATAACCCGGATCAACATTTTTCAGGCCGGATTTTTGGCGGCTGTAAGAAAAATTAAAATATTTCTTTGTGTGTTATTGGATGTTTTGAATCTGAGTTATTGATCCCAGTTCAAAAGTCACTTCTAGATAAATACATAAAATATTGTGGTCCTTCTATTTTTGGAAAAATAATAATTTTGTGACTTGAATTGGAATTGGGGCTTTTAAAACCGTGAATTTAATTCACGGTTTTAGCTTAAAACTGCAATTTTTTTCCGGTTTTTCAGAACAGTGGATTTGTCTGTGATTTTGGAGGGGCTAAAACCGTGGATTTAATTTGCGGTTTGGGTATTCTTCGAAATCCTGTCAAAAATGGTGTAGAATTTGAATTTTTTTATATTAATAAAAATTTCAGAGAATATTAGTTAGGTATTCTCTTAAAGTTTAGGTAAATTAATTAAAAATCAATTCGAAAAGCACAACAACGAGCGGCTCAAATTGACTATTACAATTTAAAAATTTGAGAATTTTGAACCCCAAGTATTAATATATTTTTGACATTTTAACTTTTTATTTGTGACCTATAATACTTATCGGAATATCATGTCATAATAATGTGAGATCTTATTGTTGGGATCTTGCTGATACTAACGAACAAGAATTGAGATGGATTTGTCAAGGAACAAATCTCTTACCAGATTACACAACCAGCTCACGCTCTGTCAGATCCTTTTCACCAAAGAAAAATTTCACCTATCCGGTCGGTACATTGTCAAGAGAAAGGAATGGTCTTCTGACAAGAAATTAATTTACGGGTCATGCTCAGCTCATGCATGTGCTTAATTGTACTAAGAATCTTCCAAGTAGATTCATATCTTATATATTAATTCAGAGAAATTTTTTATTGGTAGTAATTAATAGAAACGAAGAGAGACAAATGGTAAGAGTACAGTAATATTTATATTGATAGTAATATCAGTAAAATTTTTACCGATTCTAACTTTTTTTTTAATCTGATGTATAGATGGAGAGAATTCTTATATTTGATTTCTAGTAAAATATGAAAAGTTTTTCAAAAAATAGATGGAATGTTTTGATATATATAAATTTTAAGATACTTTATCTATTTTGGTAAAAAAAAAAATTTAATAGAAAAAATTAAAAGAAAAAAAAATAGATCAGTAAAATTCCTACTAATCTTACTACCAATATAAATATTACTATACTCTTACTGTTTGTCTCTCTTCTTTCCTATTAATTACTACCAATAAAAAAATTTCTTAATTCAGATCCAAATCTCCTAAAATCTCCTCTGCATACGGAGTCCACACGCAATTATAAACCTTTTACCATTTTGAATTCGTTAATCAAATATTTGCTAGTCATACAAGTGTTAGTTTGTTGTATAAACATTTGTGTTTCCATCAAAATACAAATAGATCAATTTTTTTTATTTTATGTCCAGTTGTCGATTCAAGTTGCTCAATATTTTTTTTTCATTTTTTAAAATTTTTTGAGTACAAATTTTTTATTTTTAAGAGTATTTGCATTATAAAAAAATATTTAAGAAAATAAAAAAGAGTAGGGTTAACATACTTCATTGGTTTTGTGTCTCAATCATATCTCACATCGTTATTTATATTTTCTAAATCTAAACAATCGATCTGAACCATTCAATATGATCTCCATATTAAAATGTGTTTGAAGACCAAATTTTCAAAATATATAGAGTCTATTTTATATGAAAATATTTTTATTTTCTTATTTTCTTTGGTCCATCTCCCAAAATTTTAAAATATATTATAGAAAATAGAAAAAATAGTAAAATTTGACACTATGACATTTTCATAAATACAACATGATGAACAACTTGAATTAACTATTTGAATACGAGAAAGTATAATTCGAACTATTTATATTTTGACCGAAATACAAATGCATATACAATTTCCTATTTTCTAATAATGAACGGTAACCTATTTTCCGTTATTAATAAAAAATATTATAGATAGGGGCCCGACATTTTTATTAATATCCAAAGTTTAATACAAATTATTATTTATGTCCAGATTCTGAGGTAATATCGAAAAATGCCCAAGCCGTCCAGAAAATGGCCGGCTTACTCCCCCCTAAGCCGGCCATTTTCTGGCCGGCATACTCATTTTTTTTTAAGAGACATTATGAAGAGCAAAATAATGAAATCTAATACTGAAAATTTGAATTTTTTTGTTTAAATTATTTGTTAGATTACTTCTTTTGATATATAATTAGTATATTTATACTAAAATACGCTAAATTACTTGATATTATGTTGAATTACACTATATTAAGTTAAATTACACTAAATTAAATTACATTACGCTAAAATACGGTAAATTATGGTAAATTAATATGAATAGAGACGATATATTCACTGAAAAGGTGAAAAACCACGACGAAACTTCAAACGGTCATAAAACGGCGCTCGAGTGTCCGATTTCAGCAAATTATCACTTTTCGGAAAGCTTGCAAAAATTCTCATGTGTCCGTGCTAGCAATGCCGGATTTCAAAATTCAGAATCGCCAAAAAACAAAGGGAAGAGCCTCAAAACTTGAGTTGAAGTTTCCGATTAAGATTTTCATTTCTATTATTCAATCTAAGTAGCTCAGTAAATTAGTCATATAATGAACTTGTAGAATACCAATTTTTACTATTTTCGGAATTTTTTTCCTATTTTTTATGATTCATGAAAGATGGCACAGAATCGGTCTAATTTAGCGTAATTTACCGTATTTCAGCATAATTAGTGAAGGTATTGTAATTTAGCGTAATTTAACGTAATTTAGTGTAATTCAACATAATTTATTGTAATATAGTGTAATTCAACATAATTTCAAGTAATCTAGTGTATTTTAGTATAAATATGCTAATTATAAATCAAAAGAAGTAATCTAACAAATAATTTAAACACAAAATTCAAATTTTCAGTGTTAGATTTCATTATTTTGCTCTTCATAGTGTCTCTAAAAAAAAAAAAAACAGTAAGCCGGCCAGAAAATGGCCGGCTTAGGGGGGGTCGGCCAGAAAACGAGTAAGCCGGCCATTTTCTGGCCGGCTTGGGTATTTTTCGAAATTGACTGACAATCTGGGCATAAATAATAATTTGTATTAAACTTTGGATATTAATAAAAATGTCGGGATAGGGGCAAACGAAGATACAGAAAAAAGAATGCTAAGCCCGTATAAATTGAAATTTTGTATTTTTTATCCGCTAATTTTTTTTATATTTTTATAAATTATTACTAGTAATAAAATTATATGACACTTATTTATCCATCTTTCCATTCTTAAATTTTTTAATTCCTCACTTACTATATAAAATATGAGGAGGGCTCAAATGCCGACATTTTTATTAATATCCAAAGTTTAATACAAATTATTAATTATATCCAGAATCGGATCAATTATCGAAATATACCCAAGCCGACCATTTTCTGGCCGGCTATGTTCCCTCCCTAAGCCGGCCAGAAAATGGCCGGCTTGGTACCTTTTTTTTTTTTTTTTTTTTTTAACAGCATTATTTTTGTTTTAGGTGATTTCTATTAAAGTCAAATATTTCATTTCTAAGTTTCGTATAAAATAATAAAGTACACACAAATTGCAAATAGAGTCCACACATTTTTTACAACATGCATACAAATCACCTATTATTGCTACGTCTAAACTGTAATCCCCGCAGTAAACCACTTGCGAAAGATGTCTTACGAGATGGTCTACCATATGGCTCTGGTTGCTCACTAGATGGGCCGGCCTGGGCTCCAGATGGCGCTGCTTGGCTTGTAGATGGGCCGGCCTGGGCTCCAGATGGCCCTGCTTGGCTTGTAGATGCCCTTGTTGTGCATCTAGTAGTGGACCTCCTCGGTTGGGCAGATGGCTCCCCTTGCACCCCAACCGCCTCTCCTCCTATGACAACCGCCTCTCCCATTGCTTCGGCATACATAGCAGCTGCATCTAAACGGCTCATAGCTGTGCTACGCCGTGACCCTCCGGACCCACTTCCCGATGCCATTACTTGCTCATTTTCTGCCGTATTTGCTGCGATTCTTGCCTCTGCATTTGCATGTGTTACTTAGTAAGTTGGTATAAATTGAAAAGAAAAATAATTTTGGATGAATGTTACATACCTCTTCGTTGCCTATCGGAAGTGGAACGGCGAAGCTGATGCCCCCTTCGTCTACCTTCCATTTCATCTATCGTCATTACATGACGGGTGTGTTTTTGCCTCCCCTTCCTAATCCAACCACTACTCGGAAGGATTCTGTCTCCAACATTAGGAGGCCAGTCTCCCATATTGCCAATTGGATTGAACACATGGCTCCAAGTACTCACAAGATAGGGTGTTTTATACCAGTCTGCAACAAAGTCGTCCTCTTGCCAGTTTCGGTCACGGCAAACAGCTAAGACATGAGCGCACGGAATAGAAGTTAATTGGATACCTCTGCAAGTGCATTCTATTTGTCTGTCGGGATCGCGCGTCACAATATACATGACCTCCCTGTGAGTGGGTTCCATGTTGCCCATGTCGCTACGGGTGCAAGGAACGTACTCATTTGGGGATGAAACTTGGTACTGACCTTGGCCCTGTGTGTAACGCACCAACCACATTTTTCCAGCTTTCTCCCAACGTTTTCTGATCTTCTGCAAAACCCGGTCAGACAGAACCTGTCCCTTGTCTTGTAATTTCATTGCTCGCTGACGCCGCTGAACAAACCATCTGTTGCACGTGTAGAACGTATCCTCCACTATGGCACAAACAGGCAATCTACGGACTCGTTTGGAAGACATTGTTGAGCGACTCGGAGCCGTTTGTTGTCATGATACCAAACCGGTATCCTCCGTCACAGGTTTGGAAAATCTTCTCATAATTGGACGGCTCCATCGCATCATTAGGACGTACTTTGCTCACCTTCTTTAAATATGCATTGCACTTCGGATTTAGCTGCACAAAAACAAAGGGGTGTTATTTCATTTTCATAAAATTCTTATAAGATAATTAAACGAAATGTTATAAGTTAGACATACATGAGCAAACTCTTGGAACATCTCTTGTAATCTTCTCGGCTTCTTCCTCTTTGCTCCTTCCCTGAACCTCCATCCGTACCATCTGTCTCCTCCACAGTTCGTGACTAAGTTGTCAGCAACATGCTGCATACAATACCTGTGCACAAAGAGCTCGGGAGGCCATCCGTATTCAGCTGTCAGTGCAGCTTTGATCCACTTGTGCTGGTCCGATATGACACATACAAATTTACACGGGCCGAGCACTTCATTCCTCAACCACTGCAAGAAAAAACCCCAATTCTCAGTATCCTCCTGACGTACAATTGCAAATGCAATAGGCAACAATTGGTTCTCGGCATCGTAGCCGCAAGCTATCAAAAGCCTCCCCTCGTATCGCCCAGACAAGAAGCAGGCATCGATGCTGATCACTGGTCTCAGGTACTGGAACGCCGCAATGCATGGACCAAACGCCCAGGCTACAGCTCTGAACTGGGCAACACCTGGCATGATTAGTCCTGTTTCCTTATTCCGTACCGGGCTGGTCAGAAATTGGTGGATCGAGCCGGGATTGTTGTGGCAAATTGCAAGCAACAGTGGTCTCAGCAAGCTGTATGAAATCTCCCAACTCCCAAATTGTCGGGCTATTGCCAGCTCACGGCCCGTCCACAGTCGGTTGTATTTAGGTGTCACACCCTTATACACAGACAAAACAATGTCTGCCACCGTCTGGATGCTCATACACGGGTCCTTTTTAATGGCGTTCTCAATGACATCGGCAATGAGTGATGCCGTCAGACATTCGTGGTCGACCCTCGTACTCTCAGTCCTACATGTGTGGGGCCTGTCTTGCTTAGTTATAACCCATGCGTCTCCACATCCCGTCGGCTTTGCCCTAAGCTCGTAACGGCAATTCTTGTCCTTGCACAACAGAGTAACCCGATCCCTGTCACTTTTCCAAGATCTGAACTCCTGATTCTTAGTTATATGGTTCTCTCTGATCTTCTTCATTAGGTCTTCTTTGGTTTTAAAATATAGGTTTGCACACAGCTTACCTTTGTACTCAATCCGTTGCCCATAATAACCAATATCTGCTTCTCTAAACTCAGAAACATCATTGAGGTCTGGGAACGGGTGCGTATCAGTCCGGCCACTAAGCGGCCCCCCCTCATCAGTATGCCTTTCAGCTGTTTGAACCGTCCCGTCTTCATCGCAACCTTCCATGTGATCTGAATCCCCCCACATTTCTCCCTCAAATTCATCCCCGCTCCTCAGCTCGTCCTCCGGTATTTCATTAATATCTTCAAAGTCCGGGCATGTTGCATCGTCTACTGGTGCAGGTCTGGGGTAAGGTGATACTAGAGGTAACGGTAAATCAGCCACATTTATGGATCTAGGTGGGGTTGAAACTGAGTGTCTTGGTCTGCCTCGATTGTGTCTAGGTGGGGATACAACTGAGTGTCTTCGTTGAGGTGCTGGTGGGGTGACGTAGTTGTAGGTATCCGAGTCAGGTTCATTGAGAGGTAAGGTGGAGTCACGTCTGTATGTTTCTGGTTGTGGAGTATAATGTGGTGCCGCTGATCCAGAGCCCGAACTTCCAACCCCGGGCTCTACCGGAACTCTTCTAGCAAATATTTCTATTAGAAAATTCCATTCGGACCTCAAATAACCAAACATGCCTCTCCACGTACTCTCATCTACCAGTTTCGCAACCATAAATTTTCCGCTGGATGGATAGCAATATCGGGTTGCCAATTCTAGGTCACACCTTTCTGGGTTGTAACTGGTGTGTGTGTAAACTATGGATTTCAGGTCCAAAAGTGAGATGTCATCTGGAATCATCAATGAATGAGCTGCATCTTTGTTGTAATACGCCTCTTGTGCACTATTAAGCATCTTCCCACCATAGTGTAATGAAATAAAGGTCATGGTAAACAAACTACATTTTAGAAAATGGTAAACATTTGTCAGGTTACTAAATGGTAAACAATTGTCGGGTAACTAAATAGTAAACAATTGACTGGTGAACAATTAAGTAAATGGTGAACAATTAAGTAAATGGTGAACAATTAAGTAAATAGTAAACAATTAAGTAAATAGTAAACAATTAAGTAAATAGTAAACAATTAACTAAATAGTAAACAATTAACTAAATAGTAAACAATTAACTAAATAGTAAACAATTAAGTAAATAGTAAACAATTAATTAATCTATAAAATAAAACATAATAATTAAAAAATAATTAAAAAATAATTAAAAAAATATATATTACCTCAACAGTGATTGGCGAGCTGCCTCGGGCTGTGTGAAGATCTGAAGGGAGGGGGTGCTCTTTTATAGAGTTTTTGGGGTTTTAAAAAAAAAAAAAAAAAGGTACCAAGCCGGCCAGAAAATGGCCGGCTTGGGTATATTTCGATAATTGGTCCGATTCTGGGTATAATTAATAATTTGTATTAAACTTTGGATATTAATAAAAATGTCGGGCTCAAACGTCCCATTGCTTCATGCGCCAATCGTACCCCAACATTTTTATCTTCAATTTTAATGTTCAAACTGCCGATCCGAACCGTTCAACATGATATCCACATTAAAATATGACTAGAGATCAAATTTTATATTTTTTGGAAATTTTTTACTATTTTTTAAGATAGCTACAAAATTACTGTTTTTAGATGGTCCACAATTTCCTGAAAAACAGTGATTTTGTACCTATCTTAAAAAATAGTAAAAAAATTCCAAAAAATTTAAAATTTGATCTCTAAGCATATTTTAACATGGTTATCATGTTGAGCGGTTCAGATCTTTTGTTTGAACTTTGAAATTGAAGATAAATATATTGAGATATGATTGGAGCATGAAGTAATGGGGCATTTGAGCCCTCCTCATAAAATATATACCAAGCCAACCTTCATAGCCCATAAATAATACATATGGAATACATGAAAACATTTTTGTAAATATGGACAAATTCAAAGAAATATTATATAAAAAATATAAAAAAAATGGGCCCCCCTTTACCAACAAACATTTTAGCGATGTTCTTGTGGGCTTGGTCGGTGCAATTTTTTCTATTGGCTCATGTCAAATCAAGCCACTATTCCAAGAATACCAGCAAGTCAAAACCGGTGGGGCTATCAACATTCAACAGATAGAGCACAGGGTTATATATAGGAAAATAATTTCATATTTGATTCCGTTGACGTGAGAATTAAATTTATTTATAAATTTTTATAATTACAGTTAAATTTTTGAATAATTATTTTAGTACCCGTGCTACAGTACCCGCACTTCCATAACTGTAAGGTTGCGGTCCCCACAACTACCGATCTAACTAACAACGGGTCTTCAATTTTGAATTTCAAATGTTCATTTCTCTCCGTTTTTTTCTTTTTCGAAGGCTTTGGCGATTTTGAGACGATTTTAGGTCAATTTGGAGGCGATTTCGAAACTGGAAGTGATTTCGTGTGGTTCTCACAAGTTTAATCGGTGATATTGAAATGTGATCAGCTAGATTAATATTTTTTCTTTTCGATTTTGTTTTTGTTCTGGTGAATTAATAATGATATATCGTTTCGTTTCTATTTCATATACACAATCGTGTTTCAGTGTTGCTGGATTTTGAGATGTTTGTGACAATTTGATTTGCGAAGATGATGTAATTGTCTATTATGTGTTCAGATATAAATAAGTGATGTGTTCATATATAAATACTTGGTAGTTTAGATATAAATACTTGATGTGTTCAGATATAAATACTTGGTAGTTCAGATATAAATACTTGATGTGTTCAGATATAAATACTTAATGTGTTCAGATATAAATACTTGGTAGTTCAGATATAAATACTTGATGTGTTCAGATATAAATACTTGGTAGTTCAGATATAAATACTTGATGTGTTCAGATATAAATACTTGATCTGTTCAGATACAAAATTCATTTTAATAAAGTGGCAGTTACAATTTAAAGTTAAAAAAAATTAATAACAACCAATTATTAAAAATAACGTTATATGGTTTAAATTATTTATTTGAAAAATATATAATAACCTTCCATTGGGCCGATTATTATATATGAATTCATATAAAACCATAGAGAATAATAATAGATTACAATTAGTGCAACATATATACATATTGCCTTTTGTACACATGCAATCCCATGTGATGCATATAACATATACTTCTCAAGATTCAATACAATGTTTGTATAAAAGTTATGTCCTTACCACTTAGTAACCATGCAATCAAGGTTTGGCCCAAATTTTGTATAGTTGGACTCATGTTGTCAAAACTCTTGGTTATGATCTAGTTTGGATCAAAATTTCATACAAACTAGTTGTATTAGATCCAACATATAAAAAAAAGAGTACCCATGTGATCCATGACATGATGCCTCTTGGTTAAAGGTCTCCAACATTTCAACTCAAATACTTTTTTAAGATTCTTATTCATCCAACGTAATATAAATATAAATACTTTAGTTCGTAAGTATAAATACCACACTCTTATAGTTATAAATACTTTGTTTCGTAAGTATAAATACCACAAGAATAGAGATATAAATATTACCCGCACATAAGCTAAGTCAACATTTTTTATCGACAATTTTAGTGGTTCCCACATGTCGTTTATTACCCACACATAAGCTAAGTCAATGTTTTTTGTTGACAATTTTAGTGGTCCCCAAATGTGGGTACGAAGCGAGAATTTTTCAAAAAAAAGGTGCGGGTATGGTTATTTTAGGAAATCATATATCATATATGTAGTTCATTGTATAGATATGAATACTTGTCTTGTATAGATATAAATACTTCACAATGTTACTATTAATACTTGTAAAACAAAATTACCGTTTTGGAAACGGTTGCGGTCCCCACAAGCAGTTATGGCAGTTTAGGTGCGGGACAGTGCTGGTACTCAACTGCGGGTACTCATATCAGCTTCCTAAATTTTTTTATATTAATATCCATTCTATATTTAAAAAATAGCAAATAAATATATTTAGAGTGAGGCTATGGTAATACGCATAGCAGCTCATATTGGCACACGCTATGGATTTAAATTTTCGATTTAAAATACAGTCGATTTGATCCATTCAATATGGTTTCTATATGAATATGTATTTGTAAACTAAACGTTATATTTTTTAGAATTTGTTTACTATTTTTTAGATGGGTAGAAAATCAATTGATTTGAAAATTCCAGACCATCCAAAAATAGTTATTTTCTACTAATTTAAAAAATAATAGTAAAAATAAAAAAATATAAATTAATTTACAAGTACATATTCATATGGAGATCATGTTGAACGATTCCGATTGAACGTTCAAATTTTAAAAATTAAAATATTGATCTGTAGTACGGACCAATCTGCACTATGCATAATAACATAGCCCCACTCTAATATTTAATCTAATAATATTTATAAGTCATACATAAGTAACTTAGCTCTCGAACTATTATTTGCTCTCTAATTTCAAGAAAAAAAAACTAAAATAATTTATTTCGAAAGATATTATTTAATATCCTTAAACTTTAAAGAGGAGGACAAACTTACTTCCTCAATATTTATCTTTAATAACCTAGTCATTAAAAAATAATTTGATTTTTAAAAAATATAAAGAAATAAAGAGAAAATGTGATGCCCCAAGCGTCTATTTTGAAAACGTTCTCCAACTAGTTCAACTGCTAATTATTTTTTCTTCCAATTTACCTCCAAGCTAAAAAAGAAAAGATTTTTCCACCCATCTTTTTTTTTTCTCTGATCATTATCGTCAATTTTTCCGATAATCTGTGAGAATTTTGCGATTCGTAGTTTGTATTTTCTCCTCTCTATCTTTCTAAGGTTAGTGTATATATATAAATATTTTCCTTTTCTTCCTCTAATTTTATGTTACTTATTTTTACTTATTTAGATCATGTGTAATTAGTGTATTGTTGTCCAATAACCGACCTACTGATGCTTTTAGGTCCTTGCCCGTTCAAAATTAATTCAATAGGGATTAATTTTGGATAGTCCCCGTTTTGGGATTGCTCTTTGAATATTTGGTCTCATTTAGGATGTGAACACATATTAGCGGGATTTAATTAGTAATTGAGGAAAGTTCGATGGTATTTTCCCTTAATGCTCCTACGAGTATGTGGTTTTTACGCATACTTGAGGAGTTAAGGGAAAATGCTGCCGAATTTTTCTCAAATACTTATTAAATCTCGCTAATATGTGTTCACATATGTGACCTAATATTCAGAGAGTGGGTTAGGATTGTAAACCGGCCCTTTGTAAGCCTAGAATTTGGTACCAATTTACATGTTGACCATGATATAATTGAAACCATTTTTTTAATTTAATTTACAGATGGATCAAAGTTGGATGTATGAATTGCGACGTGATAGTGAAGAATATTTGGGTCGCATTGATGAGTTCATAACATCCGCTGAGAGGTATAGAGTGAAGATGAAGGAAGCCGACATTTTGTGTCCTTGTAGAGATTGTAAATTTTTTTTAAGATTTGGGGACTCCGAAGAAATTAGAGCTCATTTGATTTGTCGTGGATTTAAGAAAAGATATACATGTTGGTTATGGTGAGGAATTTGGGGAAAGTAGTTGTACCAATAAGAATTATAACCGTTGTGAAAATAGCGATGAGAATGTAGAAATTTTGGATAATTTTGAACTTGATTTCAGCGATGATGATGTTAATATCGAAAATTTTGATAATGTTGAAATTGATCGCAACGACGATGATGAGCTGGAGACGGATATCGATGAAAATGTAGTTCACGAGTGTATTGATAATCTGGAGGACATGTTACATGATGTGGAAGATGAATTTAGTGATAAAAATTATGATAAATTTCAGTATTTTTCTAATGAATTCAAAAAGCCGTTGTATCCCGGGTACGGGAATTTATCGGGTTACACTTGTAAAGGAGCAAAAGCGTGCCCTATTTGTGAAGATGATACGCAGGTGCTAAGGTTGAAAGCCGTAGTTGCTGATAGAGATGAACTACAGAAGGCGTATTTTTTGGTACTACAGCACATGACAGATGTTGTTCCCTATATAGATGAGCACATGACAATCCTACAACAAGAGTACTACACAAGAAGTCAAAAGTGGCTTACCAACGAGCATAATCGTTCATTTGTAGGATGGCTGAGAGAAAGAGTGCAGTCACACCCCGATAGGAGGCCCGTAAATGAAATTGTTCGACTGCTAGGCGAAGGACCCCGAATTGTTGTTAGAACATTCCAAGGATACGAAATTAACGGATATACATTTTACACTAAATCCCAAAGTGATAAGAGCACGATGCAAAATAGTGGGGTGATGTTGGTGGCGACGTCTCAAGAATTCGGTAGATCCAGAGATTCCTGGCCCGTAATAGCATCAAAGTCGTATTATGGCGTTATTGAGGAAATTTGGGAGCTCGTTTACAGTCCTCACCTTAGCATTCCCTTGTTTCGGTGTCAATGGGTCGAAGACCAGGGTGTTAAAGTTGATAATGACGGGTTCACACTCGTTGATTTCAATAAAGTTGGGTATGTTGATGATCCGTTTATACTCGCCAAGCAAGCAACCCAAGTCTTTTATGTTACTGACCCGAGTGATAATAGGTGGAGCATCGTCCTATCTGGGAAAAGAAGGATTGTTGGGGTAGAAAACGTCGTCGACGAAGAAGAGTATGACCAGTTTGACGAAATACCTCCATTTTGTACCGACGTGCAAAATGAGATAGCCTCAATTGAAGAACAAGACGAAGCAAACTACATGCGATCCGACCACAATGAAGAAATATGGGCCGAATGTAATGTGAATTTAGTAAAAAAAAAGAGAAAAAGAAAAAAAAAGCCAATGTATAATATTTATTTTGTTTAGAAAATAACTTTTTAATTATCTTGTTTGGAAACAACTTTTAAATAATATTCTAGTTAAAATATTTCTATTTCAAAACAACATAAAAGTTTTTACATATTAGTTTAAATATTAAATATTAGTAAAATAATATTTCTATTAGGATTTAAATATTAGTTGAAATATTAAATTTCAGTAAAAAAATATTTATGTTTCAAACATTTCAAGTTCAAATAATACGTACACTTATTTATTATCAGTTTAAATAATATAAAAAATAACAAGTTAAACCACGTAATGTTGTCAATTACTTCACACACGGCCTTTTATTTAATAATAAGTGAGAAGAATAGTAACGTACACGGATTATTAACTAAAATCCGTGCATAATGAGGAGAGCTACACGGCTTTTTAATAAAGGTCCGTGTAGATAGGGTAATCACACACGGATGTTAGAGTAAACGTCCGTGGGTAAAGGGTTTAGGGATTAAGGGGGAAGGGGAGCTACATGGATTGTTCAGTTAAAATCCATGTAGAAAAATGTAGGGTTTTGGTATAAAAGACATTCTCCTCCCGGCGCCGTTTTGATCAAGTAATTCTGATCAAAATAAATTAAGAATTACTTGGAAAATAATTTTGTGCTATTCAGATATGGCAAATCCTAATCCTACGGGAAATCCCAATCCTCCAAAAAATCCGTGTATAATCCGACCATGTGGACGAGGTGATAAATGTCCTAATTACTGCGGGAAGAATGGTCTCAAGACTAACATAATTCATTGGGAGGATGTACCCCCGCCACCTGTGGTTGAAGTCTCTTCTCATTCAGAATCCGAATCGGATCCTGAGTCTTATGAAGGTGATTCGGATTCTGGTCCTGATGATCCTTACGGTCCACACGGTCAGTTTGATGATCCGAAAGTTTGGTTAAGGTTGAGAAGAAGCAAGAGAGTATGGGAAAATGTAAACAAGAAAGAAGGCAAGCGAGCAAGATACTTCCCTGAAAAGAGAAAAAGGGGAGGCAATTAGTGAGAAAGAATAGTTTTTTAATTAGGGATAGAGACTTATGTTTGTTATATATTTTATGTTTTTGTTTTGGTATTAAGTGATGATGTATCCAGTAACTATCCCTATGTTGAAATTAATATATATATGAAGTATTTTTATTTTTTGTTCTCTTGAACTCTATTTTATTTAATTTCCAGTTACAAATTAAGACTTGAGAGTAGGTCCGATGGGCGTCGTGCAGAATAGTTTAAAATTCGTGCGTATCTGTTTCAGTTTCCGTGCGCACATATCTTAAATTAGATCGACGGTCATCATCGTTGAACATAAAGGTAGGTCCGATGGGCATCGGACCTACTCCGTTCTCTTTAATTGAACATCCGTGTAGAAATGCAAAGCGAGCTACACGGACCTTTAATTAATATCCGTGTAGAAAGGTTTTTAATTTGGAAATCCCAGAAATTATTCTATGTTAAAGCTTTTATTATTAGTTTGTAAACCCATAAATTATTCTTCATATCAAGTAAGTGTTAATTTATGTTTTCAAATAAGATTATTTAGACAGCATTAAGTATTTTACTTAGAAGAAAAATTTTAAATATTTTTTTTAAGTAATATACTTTGTAGTGTTTATATATTGTTATTTGTTGTTGTTTTGTACTGCTAATTCATATCTATAAAAATATTTATTTAGATAGCACGAAGTATTTAACAAAAAAGAAAAATTTATAGAAAAAAAAATGTTGATTAAAGAACAAAATATATTACATAAAAAAGGATCCTAATACATCATACCAAAAGAAGGGATCCTCATACATATACCACAAATTTAAAGAAACACTACAAAATAACTACAAAGTAAACAAAAAAAAATAACTTAATTAAACTAGTTAGATGGTGGTGGCTGCCTTGGCCTTCTAAACCAAGGGCGCCTTGGTCTGGCTGGATTGCCCTTACTTATGTAGGGCTTTGGTGGTGGGTGCCCCCTTGGGCTTCGCCGTAGCACATTTGAGGGGGGCCATGGCCATGTCCTCTTCAAGTTGGGAGGAGGCATTTCGAAGCCGGGAGGGACTGCGGAAACTTCGACAGGGACTTCGGGAGGGTTTGAGGGGGGCCATGGCACATTTGACCCGGGTTGAGGCCATGGCCATGGCACATTTGAGGGGGGCGGTGGCACGACCATTTGTACTTCCAAATCTCAATCGGGGATTTCTCAGATTATATAGAATTTTGAAGAGTCGTTTCGTCTTCTCCTTAGAAATAATAAAAGGCAACTTTTCGAATTTCGTTGTGAAACTGTTCAAATTAAATAAAACTTAAATAAATATTTTGATTTTTATACCTTTTGTCACGGACGTTTAATTACACGTCCGTGTATAATTGTAACAAGACACGGACATTTAATTAAACGGCCATGTCGAAAGGTATTCGTGCACGAGTGTAGTTGCAATGTCCGAGTAGAAAGGGTATAAGACACGGATGTTAAAATTAAAGTCCGTGTCAAAAGGGTCTTTCTACACGGACGTTAAAATTAAAGTCCGTGTAGCTCTCATTCCTCTCTACATGGATTTTAAATTAAACGTCCGTGTATAAAGGTGTTCCAACACGAATGAATTAAGTGAATTATCCGTGTAGAACTAGGGTTACAATACATATTACGCGCCTGCTCTTCCAATTTTTTCATAACTTAGCTCGCGCCTTCTTTTCCAAATTTTTCGAAACTTAGCTCGCGCCGCATCGAGTCCTTCTTCCCCACCCCACCTTGATTTAGTCGCCACTCCGGTCTAACCACCTCTCCGGTCCGACAACCTACCTCTTCTTTCTCGGGTAAACACTCAACACCTCCATTGCGAAGAAATTTTGGTATTTACTGTATTTACTTTGGTATTAATTTACTGAAAAAGTTCTATTTTTTTTATAGAACCATGTCGATTGAGGATGAGCGCGTAGATATGATGGAAGAAGGCGAGCACCAAGCTGCTGCCCAATCAGGTTCGGCAAAAAGGAAAAGAGGTCCGACAATGTACACGTCCACGTCCGAGGCAAAGTAACTGGAAATCGAGTTCCGGCCAAACGGTTGTGCGAAGGGTAAAAGACGGAGTGCGTACTCAAATTGGGTGAGCGGTTTGGCGAAGCAAAAGGCAGACATCCTGGTAGAGAGATGGGATCAGTTTTCGGAAAAACAAAAGAACGACTGGTGGAACATTGTGAAGGTGAAGTACCTAACTAGTCAATATCTTTTTCTTTAATTGTACATGAACTTAAATGCAGTAATTTGGGTGTCAATGCAGGCTCAGTGGAACATCCCGGATGACATCCCGGAGGTGATAAAAGGATAAGACTTTGAGGATAATGAATGAAGGTTGGAAGCAATTCAAAAACACGCTGAGTACGGATTACATGGATAAAGGTAAAAGCCCGGTAGGATACTATCCTTGGGTGACTCAAGAGAAGTGGAAGAAGTTTGTAGAGATGAAGAGCACGGATGAGTTCAAGGTATGTAAATTCAGCAAAATTACCTTTTTTCCTTAATTATGTTCGTAAATGGTGTCCGAAATAGACACCTGCTTGCTTTTGTTGTTCCAATCATATATAAAGTTGAAATGGTGTTTATTTTGAATAACTGAATTAATATAAAGTTGAAATGGTGTTCCAATCACAACTTGTAATTTTTTTGTTTGTTTTTTAATTGGTTTGTTTACTTTTTAATAAATGGAAAATAGTAGGCTAATTTTTACTTTGATGTGTGAAGAAAAAAATGGAGGAGGGCAGGAGGATCGTTGCAATGAACAAGTATCCGCACAAGTTGGGGTCGGGTGGTTACCAGGGTAAGTCGGAAGAATGGGCGAAAATACTGGAGTTAAACAAAGACTCTGACTCACCCGTGGTTAGGATAAAAAATCCTAGGGCCCAAGATTGGACGTTGGCAAGGTCCGAGTTAACCGCTGACGGGAGGATAGTACTACATCCCACGTTGCGACCCGTGGCTCAGAGAATGGTAAGAGTCTTTCGTTAGAACTATGTGTAATTCAAGCGTGTTAAAAACTTTGTGTACATCACTAATTCTTTTGCTATAACTAATTTTTCTATTCACAGTTAGAGGTGGAGGAGGAGGTCAATTCTGGTGCCCGGTCGGTCGAAAGGCAAGATGACTCCTTGTCCATAGCGCTCGGGAATCCAGAACACCCTGGTTGAGTAAGGGACGTAGGTGCCTACTGATCAGAGTCAAAATAATAATGATTTACGTAGGGTTTTGACTTAGGTTTTGCATATTTTCTCACACTTGTGTTTAATTAATTAGAGAAAAAGGCTACTGTCACCCTTCTTTATTTTTATTACAGAAAACAGGTTTTGGGACTATTTTACACCAAATGGAGCTAGAATCGGGTCAATCGGATCAGCGACGCTTATCGACGAAGTCTCTGTTACGGTCCTTATTGCCTGATACGGACCAGGCCTAGCACAAACCAGGAGATAGCGCTGGAAGCATTAAACCCTAACCGTCAAGGTCCTAATACGGACCGTATCACTTGATATGGTCCGTATCCGAAGGTGTCTCTTGGGGAATAACTGCCGACAGCTGTTTCCAGATCAGTTTCTTAGCCCCTACTCAACCTCCAGACGTCCCTCCACTCCTATATAAGGCCCCTGGGCAGAAGAATAACTTATCTTTGTAATTAGGGTTAGATTTGATTAAAGTGAGAAGAGAGGAGTGCTTGTAACAATGCCGTTCCGCGACTAAGTTCCTTTTCTTAGGGCTAGGCAGTAAACCTTGTTACTCTTGATGTTTTGATATATATATTTCTGTTGATTATGATTTCTTGTTGTTGAAACAAAATGTTTTTGTGATTTACTATATCTTCATCTAATTTCAATGATATAGTTTGAGTCCGTTAGGGTAGTGACAGTACTTTAATGGTAAGAGAAACTATTTGTATGAATTAGCCTCGTTGAGATCTATTAGGTTTATGTGAAGAAAACCTTAGCGGGGAAACCATAAACCAGACCAACAAAACGCGTACCAAATTCCATCACTTGCGTAAGGAAAATCGCAGTGATCTGTGTAGTAATTTGGGGTTTTGAGAGATCAGACATTTGCGTAAGGAAAATCGCAGTGTCCTATGTAGAATCTCGATAAAAAATCTGTCATTCTTGCGTAACATAAATCGCAGTGACCTATGTGGTTATCTTTCATAAAACAACAACAGGAAATCAGACGCAACATGATATATTGTCAAGGCGGATTGAGTGGCAATGGTGTGCCGAAACCCTAGGAATTCTCATCTCTATCTTTATTTTAATTACTTTTAATTGCTTCCTAATTTACATTGATCAAAACAACATCTCTCAATTTTCAGATTTCGTCTAGCATTTCGAAAGATTGTGATTCGATCGCTCAAAGCATTGAACCAATATTCCCTGTCGATCGACCTCGAATATACTACTCGATAGGATTGTGCGCTTGCAGTCCGAACCGATAGCATTTCTGAGTTTATAAATATTAAAAGAAACATTGCTCTCTTTTGAGTGATCAAGCTTTTTGGCGCCGTTGCCGGAGAATAACGGTTCATTGTGCAAGGCCTCGCGAGACGCCCTTGCTTTGACCATTGAATCCAATTAATTAGAAACGCCTAAATTTCTTTTTATTTTCTGCATTTTTATTTTTCTTTTATTTTCAATTTCGTTTTTATTTTATTTTCTTTTTTATTTTCAGTTTTTAGTTTAATTTTCAGATTTTCTTTTCTTTTTAGGACACTGCACGCTGGTCGAATCATCCGTACGAAGATCCGAGAGGATTGCTAGTAGGAGAGGACAATTCGCTTCCACATCACCGATAAGAACCAATCATAGTTCTTCATCGAGTAATTCTGACAGCGAAGAAGACTCAGATTCGATCAACATGAATATCCCACCGAACGAACCGATCAACAATGGAAGACAACACAATGGTGATAATGGAGTTCACGATGCAGCAAGACCCAAACTTCTACGAGACTATTGCGTACCGCGCACGAATGATTCTAATTCTAGTATAAACCCGCCAACTGTTACGAACCGTAATTTTTAGATCAAACCTGCTCTCATAAATATGATTTCGCAACAGCAACTTGGAGGATTTCCACATGAAAATCCACATCTTCATTTGTCAATTTTCCTAGGGATATGCGAGACGATAAAGATCAACGGAGTTACCGATGAAGCAATCAGGCTAAGGCTATTTCAATTCTCATTAAAAGATAAAGCAAGAGCATGGTTGTTTTCCTTACCGGCCAATTCCATTCAAACTTGGGACCAATTGTTTAATGTGTTTATTGCAAAATATTTTCCACCATCCAAAACTTCGAGGTTTAGAAATGCAATTACTAATTTTGAACAAAGAGATGGTGAAACATTGTGTGAGGCATGTGATAGATATAAGGATATGTTAAGGTGTTGTCCACATCATGGTCTAGAAAAATGGCTGATTGTCCAAACTTTTTATAATGGTCTAAACCCTACCGATAGGTTGTCTATTCATGCTTCCGCAGGAGGAGCAATCATGAACAAGGAACCCGACGAGGCTTACAACCTAATTGAAGAGATTGCAATCAACCAACACTACTGGATCCCTGAGCGAAAGAAGCAAACACCAACACCTGGCATGCACCGAGTAGATGATATCTCCATGCTGAGCGCAAAGATTGATGCTTTGCAAATGGCACTCAACAAGCAAACCAAGCAGCGAACGGTAGCAGCAGTCAATGCCGCAACAGCATGTGGCTATTGTGGGGGAGCGCATGAGATGACCGAATGCATGAATGTGACGGAAACTGAGGAAGAAATGGATCAAGCTTTCTCTTTTGATCACTCAAAAGAGAGCAATGTTTCTTTTAATATTTATAAACTCGGAAATGCTATCGGTTCGGACTGCAAGCGCACAATCCTATCGAGTAGTATATTCGAGGTCAATCCACAGGAAATATTGGTTCAATGCTTTGAGCGATCGAATCACAATCTTTCGAAAGGCTAGACGAAATCTGAAAATTGAGAGATGTTGTTTTGATCAATGTAAATTAGGAAGCAATTAAAAGTAATTAAAATAAAGATAGAGATGAGAATTCCTAGGGTTTCGGCACACCATTGCCACTCAATCCGCCTTGACAATATATCATGTTGCGTCTGATTTCCTGTTGTTGTTTTATGAAAGATAACCACATAGGTCACTGCGATTTATGTTACGTAAGAATGACAGATCTTTCATCGAGATTCTACATAGGACACTGCGATTTTCCTTACGCAAATGTCTGATCTCTCAAAACCCCAAATTACTACACAGATCACTGCGATTTTCCTTACGCAAGTGATGGAATTTGGTACGCATTTTGTTGGTCTGGTTTATGGTTTCCCCGCTAAGGTTTTCTTCACATAAACCTAATAGATCTCAACGAGGCTAATTCATACAAATAGTTTCTCTTACCATTAAAGTACTGTCACTACCCTAACGGACTCAAACTATATCATTGAAATTAGATGAAGATATAGTAAATCACAAAAGCATTTTGTTTCAACAACAAGAAATCATAATCAACAGAAATATATATATCAAAACATCAAGAGTAACAAGGTTTACTGCCTAGCCCTAAGAAAAGGAATTTAGCCGCGGAACGGCATTGTTACAAACACTCATCTCTTCTCACTTTAATCAAATCTAACCCTAATTACAAAGATAAGTTATTCTTCTGCCCAGGGGCCTTATATAGGAGTGGAGGGACGTCTGGAGGTTGAGTAGGGGCTAAGAAACTGATCTGGCAACAGCTGTCGGCAGTTATTCCCCAAGAGACGCCTTCGGATACGGACCGTATCAAGTGATATGGTCCGTATTAGGACCTTGACGGTTAGGGTTTAATGCTTCCAGCGCTATCTCCTGGTCTGTGCTAGGCCTGGTCCGTATCAGGCAATACGGACCGTAACAGAGACTTCGTCGATAAGCGTCGCTGATTCGATTGACCCGATTCTAGCTCCATTTGGTGTAAAATAGTCCCAAAACTTGTTTTCTGCAATAAAACATAAAGAAGACAGTAGCCTTTTTCTCTAATTAATTAAACATAAATGTGAGAAAATATGCAAAACCTAAGCCAAAACCCTACGTAAATCATCATTATTTTGACTCTGATCACGCCTCCCAACTTGAATTGTTGCTTGTCCTCAAGTAATGACATCCCAGCTGGTCAAAGATCCGGTGTAGGTTAAACCATACAATCTCAAGGACTTGTTTAAAATTAAATTAGGGCTTAGGTTTGGTACAATTGGCATGACAATAAAAATCTAGAACTTTTAAAAATATTCATGACCTCTCCCTTGAACAATTTATTCACCCCATGATTGACCTCATTATGCTTACCCTTGAAAAATTATTATCGAACAATCTACTTCACAAATATCCTTAAAATTGAGAGTATTAATTTCCCCTTCGATTATAAATTGATCCCTTCCAATCAATAGGAATTCTAATGATATAAATTTAGATTTTCCTTCCCAATTGATTGGAGCAAAGTATGACAACTAAGTGTGTTGGTACTTGTGACTATTTTTTGAAAAATTAAATATATACAAGAATTTAAAATTTGGGAGGTTTTCTCGAGCCTATTGGTAACCAGTCTTGCGTAGGCACCCGTACTCTTTTTATCCTCCATCTTTTATTCTATTTTTTTCTTTTTCTGAATTTTTCTATTTTTTTGGATTTTTCTCATTTCTGATTTTTTTTGTATTTTTCTATTTTTTCTGAAAAGTAAAATAAAATGTTTTTGTGTCACAAGCACCATGATTACACATAATTCCAAGTATTCATTCATACAAGGAATTATTGCATAGTTTCGCTAGGGGTCTATCTATAATAAACAGATATTCTAAAACACTATCAAATTTAAAAGACTTTGCAAAAATAAATTACTCAATAAGTAAAAATTCTATGGTTTGCGATTTTGGTCAACTCTCATGGTTAGCAATTACTTGTTCACTTTGAGATCACTAATTTTTTTAAAAATTCTGAATTTTTGGTATCATGGCCAATTGTCTAAATCTTAGCCTAATTCAATTTAAAGCAATTTCTATTTGATTAACCTACATGCAAATTACCCCTAAATTATATGATCCTATCAATGCAAATGCCTATATGCACGCTAGATAAAAACCTCAATCGTTCCTCCCAACTTATCTTAGTTAAGCCTTGAGAAGTGGTCCCGATTGAGTAAAACTGCTAGCGAAAAAAATGAAAAATAAGGGTCCTACATGCCATGATCCTAGATACAATGCAATTCCTAAACTACTTTCTTACCCCTACCCCCATGCTTAAATTTTGTATTGTCCTCAATGCAAGAAAATAAACAATTAAGAGAGGGATAAGAAAGATCTCACAGATTACTCGTTGTGAAGGGGTGGTGGTGGGGTGAATGGAATCGGTGGTGTGAATGGTATTCCCTTGGAAAGGCAATATTCATAGAAATTCTCGTGGGCCTTGTTTACCTTGTCCAAATACTCCTCCAAGTAGCGGGTGCGTTTCTTCAAATTCTCGAGGGTGTTGTTGGCGTAACGTGCGGTTGGGCCGGGCTCACGAGCTTGAGATATGGTTGTCTCTTGTTCCCATCCGGTTCGTGCGGGCATGGAGTTTGCTTCGTTGGTGTTATCGCGCGGCGGAATGAGGTGGCGTACGAAAGCCATGTCATGATGGTGGATGGATGAGTGGTGTGATGCGCTATGTGTTTCCTCCATGGGCTCTTCGGTTGGTTCCTCTTCGGTCGGTTCTTCCTCGATTGGTTCCTCCTCTATTGGTTCTTCCTCGTCGCTTCGTGCATCATCTCCATGTTCGGATTCGTATCCAAACTAGAATGACCCCTTATCCGTTCCGATATGGAGGGTTATTCCCTCGCCTATTTTCAACGTGTATTTTATGTCACCTGTGTGTGCATTGAATACTGCTTGCACGTGATTGTTGTTCACTAGGTAGTTCATGTTAAGGCGGTTGTTGCCGAATACTTCAATTTCGCCGACGAGTTTTATGTTGTGGTGGTGCGCAAGGAGGGTTGCATAAACACCCACGGAAACCACATGATTATTCTTTGTGTCGGCGGCCACCGATTTGAGGTGGTGCAAGATGTGGTATCCAAGGTGCGGTTGATGCTTGTGGCTCTTCATGCAGCGCATGATGTAAATGTCCCTCTCTCGCACTTCCGTTGTGTCCTCTCCTGTTGGGAATATATAATTAGTTAAAATAATATGAATATACCTTAATTCTATCAATGAGATGAGGCGTGAGTCTTTGCGGTATATTTTGCGCTCATCAATTGCGATCATTTCCCAGTACTTCATGCGTTTCTCCCTCATGCCTAATTCGGTTTCGCCATTTGTGGGGATGGACAGTGCCTTGCAAAATTTCTCCATTGTTATGGCAAATGGGCGGTTGAATAATCGATATTTGATCATTTCGCCATCACATTGTAGTGTTGATAGAAACTCGATGGAGGGCCTCAAATAAACTCTTGTGGCTCGTAGGCGGTCCGCCAAATCCCATAAATTGATATTATTAAGGGATACTTGCACATAATCATAGCAGCCAAGGACCTTCATGGTATTGATACACATCGCTTTGTTGTTCGCGATAGTGCGATCAAGCATTGTTTGAGCACGGTCGAATTCTTATTTGTCACGGAATTTGATTTTCATGGCTGTTGCGAAGGTGTTTTCATTGTCGGATTGAGAGTCGGAGGAACGAGGGCTGTTGTGTGCCATTTTTCTCTTGTTTCGGTCTCTGTTACGGACCGTATCCACTTGATGCAGGGTTGATACGGGCCTGACTTTGAGGATTTCTGTGGACAGGATGCGAATTTTGATCTGAAAATTCTATGAAATGGTGCAGGGAAAAGGAAAGTGGATGAAAGGTTTATATGGCAGTGAAAGGGTGTGATGAATGTGCAGGAGGTGATAGTAGTGGGAAGTTAAATTTGGTTAAAATTTGAACTTCTTTCTTGGAGCGCCAGAATTAGAGAGTTGGTTATTTCTGCACATTGAATACGGTCCGTATCAACTGATACGGTCCGTAACCGTTGTGCGGTTTTGTGTTGAATTCTGTTTTTCCTGCGCCAAGTCCGAGATGGGTCCGTATTGGAGAACTACCCCGTATTGGACTGATACAGTCTGTAACAGAGAGTAAATCTTCGTGACGGGCTTCGAATTTTTCGACCAAATTCTTCCAGCATCTCCTCCTGTAGGTGAGATTAGTAACCCTGTGATCAGTATAATAGTTTAGGATCAAATGAATTTTTTTTTTTGAATTTTTATATGAAAAAGAAAGCGAAAGTGGCCTTGGGTTGCCTCCCAAAAAGCGCTTGTTTAAAGTCTTAATGCTTGACTTTTTGATTTCATCCATCATTTGGCTGATTTCCGAAGGAATATGTCTCCTTATGCTCATCATTTGTTCCTGCGATGTAGTGCTTCAACCTCTGACCATTCACCTTGAAATACCCGGTTTCTTGACTCCAGATTTGGACTGCTCCATAAGGGTACATGTAAGTGACCCTGTATGGTCCTGTCCATCTGGATCTCAATTTTTCAGGAAAGAGTTTGAGTCGTGAATTGAAGAGAAGCACCATGTCGCCTTCCTTGAACTCCCTTTTTCTTATCTTTTTGTCATGGTAGAATTTCGCCCGTTCTTTATATATCTTTGCATTGTCGTATGCATGGAGTCTCAGTTCGTCTAGTGCATTCAGATCTAGTAGCCTCTTTTTGCCTGCATCCCGAAGATCATAATTGAACGTTTTGATTGCCCAATATGCCTTGTGTTCTAATTCCACCGGCAGATGACAAGCCTTTCCGTAGATCAGCTTGTAAGGTGTCATTCCGATTGGAGTTTTGAACGAGGTTTTGTAGGCCCAAAGTGATTCGTCTAGTTTGAGTGCCCAATTTTTTCTGGACCAAGACACCGTCTTTTGCAAGATGTTCTTGATTTCTCTGTTTGAAATTTCTACTTGCCCACTGGTTTGTGGATGATAAGGAGTTGCCACCTTGTGTGTGACGCCGTATTTCTTCAGAAGATTGTTGAATTGATTGTTGATGAAATGCGATCCTCCATCACTTATCACTACTCGAGGGATGCCAAACCTTGGAAATATGATCTTCTGGAACAATCGCTTGACTACATTTGCATCTGCTGAGGTGCTGGAATTGCTTCCACCCATTTTGAGACATAATCGACTGCTACGAGGATATACTTGTTATTACCTGAGCTTGGGAATGGTCCCATGAAATCAATTCCCCAGACATCGAAAATCTCTACTTCTCGGATTGAGTTTTGCGGCATCTCATCACGTTTAGATATGTTTCCCATCTGTTGACATGCGTCGCAGCGGGAGACATAATCCTTAACGTCTCTGAAGATGTCAGGCCAATAAAAACTTGCTTGAAGGATTTTCAATACTGTCTTTTGGAATGATGCATGGCCACCATATGGCGAGGAGTGGCAGTCATGGATGATGCCTTTCGATTCTTCGTGTGTGACGCATCTTCTGTGTATCCCGTCTACACAAAGGCGGAAGAGGTAAGGATCATCCCAGTAGAAATGTTTAGCATTTGCCAAGAACCTCTTCTTTTGCTGAAATGTCATGTCGGGTGGAATGGCCCCACATGCAATGTAGTTGGCCAGATCTGCATACCATGGCCGTTTGCTTATCTCTACAGAGTAGAGATGTTCATCAGCAAAGAAATCATCGATCGGTTGATCATTCTCGCTTGGTTGTCTCAGTCTTAACAGGTGGTCGGCTACCGAATTCTCTGTGCCCTTTTTGTCCCTAATTTTGATATCGAACTCTTGTAGGAGAAGTACCCATCGGATGAGTCTAGGTTTTGCGTCATTCTTGTCGATGAGATACTTGATTGCTGCATGATCTGTATAGATGATGACTTTTGAACCTACAAGGTAAGATCGAATTTTGTTAATTGCAAAGATTACTACAAGTAGTTCTTTCTCATTTGTTGTGTAATTGCATTGAGCTTCATTTAGAACTTTGCTTGCGTAATAGATTGCATAGGGCTTCTTATCCTTCCGCTGTCCCAGGACTGCTCCTACTGCGTAATCGAAACCATCCGCCTACAATATTTATAAAGAGAGCTTTTGAGTGATCAAGCAAACGCAATCGATAACAGCTTTCGACCTCAGCCCGCCTACAATACATACCATCCGAACAACCGAAACCATCCAAATCTCTCATACGCAAACAATCAAAGGCCTGCTGCACCCCAACAGAACTACCAACCACAACCCAATTATCAACCGAGATACAACAATCCCCAACCGAATTACCAACCGAGGCAATACAACCAACCACAGCAACCTGACATCACATCTTTAATGGAGAGATTCCTAGAGAAGCAAGATAAGGCTAACGCTGAAATCACGCAAAAGATCGAATCCTTAACAAACCGCAACAAAGACTTAGAAGACAATGTCTCTAAGATGGCAAAAGAACTCTCGAGTATTACACGCGGAAAAGGTAAATTTCCGGGCCAACCGGAAGAAAACCCAAGAGAGACTTGCAAGAGCATAACATTAAGGAGCGGTACAGCTTATCAGGGACCTCCCATGCCCGATCAAACTTCCGATGAGATGCATGCAGAGCCATCGCATTCCGAAGAGTACGAGCCCGACCACCGGAGCCGCCCGTATTCGAACTGCAGACAGACCCTATTGAGGAGCAGAATGACACCGTAGGTGGAGACGAGCGACAACCCGAACCTGAATACATTTCACCACCACCCTACAAGCCACCTCTGCCATTCCCTCCAAGGCCGGCCAAGCACAAGATGGAGCTGCAATTCGCGAGATTCATGGAGACACTCAAGCAATTACAAGTCACAATCCCCTTCACTGAGGCAATCGCAAGCATACCCTCGTATGCTAAATTTCTGAAGGAGATTCTTTCAAACCGCAGTAGAATCCCAGAACTCTCAACAGTTCTGCTCAATCTGGAATGCAGTGCGCTCGTGCAAAGCAAATTACCGACAAAGTTGAAAGATCCGGGAAGCTTCTCAATACCATGTACCATTGGCACAACCGATTTTAAGAGAGCTTTATGTGATCTGGGAGCAAGTGTGAGTCTGATGCCTAAGGTAGTATTTGATAAATTGGAATGTGGAGACCTATCACCAACAAGGATTTCATTGCAACTAGCTGACCGATCAATTCGATATCCTGAAGGAATGTTGCTTGATATCCCAATCAAAGTCGGTAAATTCTGGATACCAGCAGATTTTGTAGTAGTTGATATGGAAGAAGATGAGCAGATTCCGATCATCCTTGGAAGGCCATTCCTCGCCACATGTGGGGCAATGATTGATGTTAGGAACGGGAAGATTTCACTCAATGTTGGCGAGAACAAGATGATCTTCAACATGAATGAAACCCAAGTCCCACCTGACATAAATCTTGTCTACAATTTAGAAACAGCGGACGAGTATGGCAATGATGAATTGCGAATGGATGAATTTGAAGACATCGAAGAAATGGTGCACGAAGCAGAAATGGAGAGATTGTTCACCATACAAGATAACGGTCAGATCCATCCAACCTCCGTGACACAACAAACCGATGATCTGAACAAGAGTCCCAATATCGCAAACAACAGGAATTATTCTCTCTTAGCCCTTGCATTAATCAAAAACCTACGCGAAGAACTCGATGCAATTTCCCAAAGACTGGACGAGGTTGAAGTAGTACTCGGTTTGAGCCTAGCGTTCGACCCCAGACCTCAAACACCAACCGACTTCTTCGAGAAGAGCAATGATGATGAGACCACAGAAGACACTGAAGGCGAACCACCCGATAAGCGACCCGCTTGCATTGACGGGAGGACATTTGGAAGAAACTGAAACGACACAAAGTCAAGCTAACGACTTAAAACAAGCGCTTCTTGGGAGGCAACCCAAGGCCACTTTTATATTTTTCGTATAAATTTTTATTTTAGGTTATTTAGGACTTTAACTGGGGAACGAATCACATCCACTCATTTTTCATGACTATGTGAACATGCTAGAGGAAGGGCTCGGTTAAAAACTTTGGAAAAGTCAAGAAAATATTCTCTGTTACTGACCGTATCAGCCAATACGGATTATGACAGTGAATACGGAGTAAGGAGGGGTGAAAAAGGAAGACAGTAGCAAATACGGCCCGTATCAGACAATACGGACCGTATTCAGAAGACTTGAGAGTTATCAGGATCAAAAATCTCGGATCAAATACGAACCGTATCAGCCAATACGGTCCGTAATCAAAGCCGATCTGTGAAACTAAAACCCGTTAACGAAGAGGCACGAAGTTGGGTAACCGTTCAAAATAGAAATTTTTCTATTTTTGAGCCCTCTCTCCCGTTTCTCTTCCCCTCTTGTCTTCCTTCTCTCCTCTTCCTCCTTCCTCTCCTCCTTCTCCCCTTCTTGCAAAAACCCGAGCCAACCTCGCAATACACCGCCGGCCACCAAGGAGGATCGCGTCAATCACCTCTCGCACAACCACCAACCGCCAATACGGGCCGTATCCACCAAGAGCACCGATCTCCACCATTTTTTGTTTTTCCCCTTTCTCTCTTAATTTTCAACTTTAATTTTAATTTCTTAAATTAGTCCTTTACTCTTCTTTGCAATTTAAGTTTTAGAACTCAATTTTTCTTCTATATTTAGTTAAATACCAAAAATCATGAAAAACACAAAAAAATTAGGTTTTTAAGCCCTTTTACCAGATCAGTACCAGTATAATACGGTCCGTATCTATCAATACGGTCCGTATTAAGTCCTGTACTTGGCAAACTCAACCAGCATCTAGGTCCGTATCTGGTCCGTATCAGCTTAATACGGTCCGTAACATAGGCTGGAAGATACCACAAATGGCTCCAAAAACACGTGGTCTTCTTAAGGCTTTGACAAGTAGAGGCAAGAAGAAGAGGAGGGAGTCTTCTTCTCAAAACCCACCACCTGAATCACCCGAACGGAGCCCCGAACGAGAAGAATTGCCGGAGTCTCCTCCTCAAGAAGAACCACAACCAATGGAGGGGCAACAACATAACCCCCTGGACATAAAATTCACCTACAGGGCACACGCCAATGTCTTTGAAAAATTAAAAAACTAAATCATCAACCACAAGGCTATCCACATCGAAACCCTTGAAAAGCTCGGCCTCCTCGTTCAATTCAGAACCCTAGCCAAAAGGGTTCACATCTGGGACTTTCTCAACAAGCTGGTGGATGTCCCAACCTATGACGACCTCACCCGCGAGTTCATTGCCACCTTCTCCTCCGAAAATGACATAATCAAGTTTCAGCTGATGAATATGGAGCAGGAGATGTCAATGTGTGACTTCTGCGACATCTTTGGCTTTAAAGATGAAGGCACGCAAGCACACAATGACGAGCAGAATTTTTGGAAGCTGATCACAAACGACCGCATCAGTGACCCCAGAGTTGCCAGCCACATTGTCCATCCGGTGCTCCGTTACATGCAGACAGCTCTCAGCAATTCTCTCTTCGCTCGAGGTGAGACCTGTGCGAAAGTCACATTCCCCGAGCTGTACATCCTCAAATGTATGCTCATCACACCGGAAGAACCTCCGCACATCGGCCACTTCCTCTGCAACCACATCCACTCAATTGGCCAAAACAAAAGGGGCAGAGGAAATATCTCCATCGGTGCTATCGCAACAATCCTTGCTCGCCAACTCAGAATCGAGGTAGACTTCCTGAAAGAAGGCACCGGCATGAAATTCTTAGATTTCGAGTGCCTCACTGCAATGAGAATGATTAGCGGCAGACCTCCCGAGCCATACCTATACCACATCGAAAGGAGGAGGGTTCAAATGCCATGCAAACCACTACCTCTCAAAAACTAGGAAAGATGGAGGCAAGTGGCCCCTATCGGCAGACATGCAGCACAGGAGAGCGATGATGAGGTCGATTTCAAGGCCCTTGAGGCCGAGGCTGAAGAAGAGGACAGAGCCGAAACAGCAGCAGCCACCGTATACATGCAAGAAATGGCGGCAAATGATCAAAGGGCTCGGCAAGAGGCGCTCGCGGCAGAAGTAGCGCAACAAGGGGCGGGAACATCTGATGCCCATCAGAGTGGATACAACCGAGTTCTCCGAGCAGTCCAAAGCGTCAATGCAAACATGAAGAGGTTCTCCATCGACACTAGGACCACTTATGCCCGGCTTGACCAGCAGTATGACACGGCACGTCACTCTGTGGGCCAGGTTCGTTAGGGCATGGACGAGCTGCGAGGGTATGCTGCCAACAACAGGCGGGAGGCACAACAGGCCCGCTACATGTCACAGCAGTACTACCAGCATGCCCTCACCACCGGTTTACCATATCAGCCACCACCATACGGACTCTTCGACCCGTCATTCTACGAGGAGATCTAGCGACCACCACCACCTCCACCACCTCAGGATTGAGGTGCAGTGAGTTGTATCTTTCCCTGGTCTTTTTACTTTACTATTTCCTTTATTTTTATCTCTCGAGCATTGGGGACAATGCTCAATTTTATTCGGGGGGTAGGAAAGTAAATTGACCATGTATCTTTAAAATTTTTCGCATTTTAAATTCTTAGGTGCTAGTAGTTTTACTCAATTTTTGACTAGGGTTGAAGGCTTTACCGAAAATCCTAGAATGATTAGATTGAGCTTTTTAGCTAGCTTGCATTTTTATTTTAATTCTAGGAGTAGGTTAATCAAATAGGAATTGTTTTAAAATTGAATTATACTAAGGTTTAGACAATTGGCCATGATACAAAAATTCAGAATTTTTTAAAAATAATTAGTGATCTCAAAGTGAACAATTAATTGCTAACCATGAGAGTTGATAAAAAAAAAAAATCGCAAACCCTAGAATTTTTATTTATTGAGTAATTTATTTTTGCAAAGTCTTTTAAATTTGATAGTGTTTTAGAATACCCATTTATTATAAATAGACCCCTAGCGAAACTATGCAATAATTCCTTGTATGAATGAATACTTGGAATTGTGTGTAATCATGGTGCTTGTGACACAAAAATATTTTATTTTTATTTTCAGAAAAATACAAAAATACAAAAAAATCAGAAATGAGAAAAATCCAAAAAAATAGAAAAAGAAAAAAAAGAAAAAAAATAGAATAATAGATGGAGGATAAAAAGAGTACGGGTGCCTACGCAATACTGGTTACCAATAGGCTCGAGAAAACCTCCCAAATTTTAAATTCTTGTATATATTTAATTTTTCAAAAAATAGTCACAAGTACCAACACACTTAGTTGTCATACTTTGCTCCAATCAATTGGGAAGGAAAATCAAAATTTATATCATTAGAATTCCTATTGATTGGAAGGGATCTATTTATAATCGAAGGAGAAATTAATACTCTCAATTTTAAGGATATTTGGGAAATAAATTGTTCGATTATAATTTTTCTAGGGTAAGCATAATGAGGTCAATCATGGGGTGAATGAATTGTTCAAGGGAGATGTCACGAATATTTTTAAAAGTTCTAGATTTTTATTGTCATGCCAATTGTACCAAACCTAAGCCCTAGTTTAATTTTAAACAAGTCCTTGAGATTGTATGGTTTAACCTAGACCGGATCTTTGACCAGCTGGGATGTCAGTGCTTGAGGACAAGCAACAATTCAAGTTGGGAGGCGTGATCAGAGTCAAAATAATGATGATTTACGTAGGGTTTTGGCTTAGGTTTTGCATATTTTCTCACACTTATGTTTAATTAATTAGAGAAAAAGGCTACTGTCACCTTCTTTATGTTTTATTGTAGAAAACAAGTTTTGGGACTATTTTACACCAAATGGAGCTAGAATCGGGTCAATCGGATCAGCGACGCTTATCGACGAAGTCTCTGTTACGGTCCGTATTGCCTGATACGGACCAGGCCTAGCACAGACCAGGAGATAGCGCTGGAAGCATTAAACCCTAACTGTCAAGGTCCTAATACGGACCGTATCACTTGATACGGTCCGTATCCGAAGGCGTCTCTTGGGGAATAACTGCCGACAGCTGTTTCCAGATCAGTTTCTTAGCCCCTACTCAACCTCCAGACGTCCCTCCACTCCTATATAAGGCCCCTGGGCAGAAGAATAACTTATCTTTGTAATTAGGGTTAGATTTGATTAAAGTGAGAAGAGATGAGTGCTTGTAACAATGCCGTTCCGCGGCTAAGTTCCTTTTCTTAAGGCTAGGCAGTAAACCTTGTTACTCTTGATGTTTTGATATATATATTTCTGTTGATTATGATTTCTTGTTGTTGAAACAAAATGCTTTTGTGATTTACTATCTCTTCATCTAATTTCAATGATCTAGTTTGAGTCCGTTAGGGTAGTGACAGTACTTTAATGGTAAGAGAAACTATTTGTATGAATTAGCCTCGTTGAGATCTATTAGGTTTATGTGAAGAAAACCTTAGCGGGGAAACCATAAACCAGACCAACAAAACGCGTACCAAATTCCATCACTTGCGTAAGGAAAATCGCAGTGATCAGTGTAGTAATTTGGGGTTTTGAGAGATCAGACATTTGCGTAAGGAAAATCGCAGTGTCCTATGTAGAATCTCGATGAAAGATCTGTCATTCTTGCGTAACATAAATCGCAGTGACCATGTGGTTATCTTTCATAAAACAACAACAGGAAATCAGACGCAACAGGATATATTGTCAAGGCGGATTGAGTGGCAATGGTGTGCCGAAACCCTAGGAATTCTCATCTCTATATTTATTTTAATTACTTTTAATTGCTTCCTAATTTACATTGATCACAACAACATCTCTCAATTTTCAGATTTCGTCTAGCTTTTCGAAAGATTGTGATTCGATCGCTCAAAGCATTGAACCAATATTCCCTGTCGATCGACCTCGAATATACTACTCGATAGGATTGTGCGCTTGCAGTCCGAACCGATAGCATTTCCGAGTTTATAAATATTAAAAGAAACATTGCTCTCTTTTGAGTGATCACCTACAGGGGCTGGAAGGACGTATTTAATAGACCAAAACCTCGAAGGAAATCTCGTGCGAAAGTGAACAAAGACGAGATAGTTGCGCAGATACGCAAGGAGGTGAGCACCGAGTATGACGCAAAGATAGAGGAGATGGAATCAAGGTTGCGTGCCGAAATTACAGCTATGGCGCAGCCATCCGAGCAAGCACCTGCCACCCCGACGGGAGTTCGGTGAAGTAGTCAAGCATCCGGGACGTTCGGAGACGATTTGGATCATTTAAAGGTAATCACTACTTGTTCGTAATTTAAAGGCAATTACTACTTGCTCATAACCTTGTTGGACAATATTTCATTTTAAAAATAATTACTTGCACGAAATTGTAGGACGCTACAGCATGCGAACTCGTCTTGTGGCTCGGGAATAAGCCTTTGATTGTTGCTAAGGGCATGGTACATCCAGCAGCCGACAAAGTGCACAATGAGCAGCTACTTCCCGGCCATGCCGCCGTACAGATTGACAAAGTCGTGAAGGGATGGGAGCGCGTACCTCTTCCTGTCCCAATTGAGGGGAATGGCATGCTGGTGCTCGATGAAGCCCGGCTGTCATTCGTCCAATGGCCCAAGAGTCAGATTATTTTGGATCAGGTAATATGTAAATAATTAAGTTCTTTTGTTACATTCAAAGCACTTACTTTTCAAATACTTGAAAAAGGTAAAAAATTCAATACAGACACGAGGAGATGATGGTAGTCGCACGGAGGGCGTGATGTCACCGGTACGGAGGGACGAAGCAGAAGGACCTTCCCAAACAGCAGAACCTGGCTCTCCTGCCGGACAAGCAGTTGCTGACCCTACTACCGGACCAGCAGTTGCTGACCCTAAGGCCCAACCAGCAGGCCATGACCCTCCTGCCCAAACAGCAGGACCTGACCCTCCTGCCGGACCAGCAGTTGCTGACCCTACTGCCCAACAAGCAGGCCATGACCCTCCTGCCTAAACAGCAGGACCTGACCCTCCTGCCGGACCAGCAGTGGCTGACCCTACTGCCCAACCAGCAGGCCATGACCCTCCTGCCCAAACAGCAGAACTTGACCCTCCTGTCCAACCAGCGGGACCTCCACCTCGTCTGCTCACTGAGGAAGAATACAAGCTCCTTCCCGCAAAGGAGTTGCGGGATCTCCACGACCGCTTGATGGCGACACCCGAGGACATGACGGATATCCTCATACATGTCCCTCCGGGGATATTTCTACACGATGGCTCGACTATAATGCTGTCGTTCAACGGCTTCAAGGACTTTCTACATGCCTCGAGGTCCGATAAATGGCTCGATGTGGGGCACATCACCATTTTCCTCATGTTAGTGACCAAAAATTGTTTTTATCATGTGTATAGCACTGAAGAATATATTCTAATGTAATATGATAATTTTTCAGGAAGCTAATCAATAGTTGTCAATGCAAGGGCAAACAGAAGAACTTGTGTGCTTTTCTGGACCCCATCATACTTAGTGCGACAAGCGTGGAAATTGCTCCGAAGGAGTCTATCCAGTACCTGTGTGGCGCGATGCTCCAAGCTACTAAGGCGAAGAAGAGATTTATTCTCTTGCCATACCACCAGAAGTTAGTTCTAACCTTGTGATTAAATATATAAATAATTGAAATCACACCATCAAGTCAAGCAAACACGTGTGTCACTATTAAATATGCCAAAATATCTGGGTATTGTATGCTAAGATCCTATAATTCTTCTCCTCCCACAGAGGACACTGGTGTTTGATCATCATTGTGCCTTGCATGAATGCGGTTTACATCGTGGATTCTTCACAGCCAGAGAGGATCGGATTTAGCAAGTGCAAAGCAATCTACCCGTATGTGCAAAAGTAAGCAATAATCTTTCACTATGTTTGATTTTTTTCCCAATTATAACAAATTGTGGAATTGCTAATTAGAGTCACTCCATTAAAAAAGGAGGATTGCACAGCACGGACAAGAAATTAAAAGATAAGTTGATTTGGAGGTGGTGGCCGGTGAGCACAACACAATTCTATAATTTCATATTTTGTTCAAAAAATTATTGTCATTCTAACATAGGACGCTAAATGTAAATTGTAGAGCCCGCAACAGGTGGACCGTTGGGAATGCGGATATTACATGATGATTTCCATGTTTGACTTTGTCAAAAGAATGCAATTCCAATTTCCAGATGTGGTAGGTAATTCATATTAATTGTGCCTATATAATAGCAATTGATATTTTCATATTATGCTTACTTATAATTCTCATTTCTTTAAATTAGCAATTGATATTTGCGAATGTCTTGCATCTACCTTTTCTTGTTACTAACTAATACCAAATTATAATTGTAGCAACCATCAAAGCAAGATGAGTACTCCAAGGAGCAGATCGACTATATAAGATGTAGCTGGGCAAGATGGTTTCTATCTGAATTTTGTAATGCTGAACATGATTTGTATAATTTTGTATAACAATTTAGTGTATATATGAATTTAGCAAGCATAATTTAATGTCAAATTATCTGGAAAACTGGCTAGCAAAACAGAATGGTATATGAATTTTGTAGGAAAACTGGCTAGCAAATTAAACTGGAGGCTAGCCCAGAAATGAAAAAAATCAAGAAAACAAAAATGGGACAATTCTACACGGATATTTAACGAAAGCCCGTGTAGAACTAGTTCAGTGAGCATAGATTATTTTATATTTGTCCGTGTATGATATTTACGATACCTACACGGATATGAAATTATAAGTTCGTGTCAAAAGCAAACGCTACACGGACGTTAAACAAAAGCCCGTGTAGATGAGTACAGAGAGCTACACGGATGCTTTTATATAGTCCGTGTATGTTAGTTAACAGAACTTCACGGATATGAAACTAAACGTCCGTGTAGAACAAAGTAATTCCACACGGTTGTTAAACAAACGTCCGTGTAGAATGGTTACAGATATTCTTTTATACAATCCGTGTATGATAGTTAAGAAAGCTTCACGGATATGAAATTAAATGTCCGTGTAGAAAACAGTAATTTGACACGGTTGTTTAACCAAAACCCGTGTAGATCGTTTTCAGAGAGCTACACGGATTATTTTATATTAGTCCGTGTACGATAGTTATGACAGGACACGGATATGAAATTAAACGTCCGTGTAGATAGAGTAATTCGACACGGTTGTTTTGACCAAAGTCCGTGTAGAACGAGTTCATTCGGAGATACACGGATATGAAACTAAAAGTCTGTGTAGAACGAGTTCATTCGGAGATACACGGATATGAAACTAAAAGTCCGTGTAAGTAAAGTAACCTACACGGACGTTTAGTTGCAATGTCCGTGAATAAAGAGTAGTCGTACACGGTCGTAATATCCGTTTTGTTCGGTTATATGGAGAGCGCCACATGCAGGTGTATGCTCACGGCTGTTTATTTGGTAATCCGTGTAGAAAGCGTTAGATATACACGGGTAAATATCCGTGTCGATAGAGGGTACCTATTATACACCCTCAACTCATACACGGCAGGAAATCCGTGTAGCTCCTCCGGTAATGTCTGTCTGCAATCTCTTTTTCTGTAGTAGTGTAGATAGAATATAATAATAATATTCTTGTGGCCTGTGCACAAGCTATTTCTAAGAACCATCCTTAGATATACAAGTTAATCTCTGACTACGAATGCTGAATAAGATTCTTTATAGTAAATAAATAAATCAAGTTTGAAAGGCTAGATTTTTATTTTTTTTTCTCAAAAAAGTATTTCACAAATTGCTCTTTGAAAATTAGAAATTAAATGAGATTCTTGAATAAATTCTCCTCAAATATAGCTTAAGTTTGGGCCTTTTTAATAATTTGTTAGATACAATAAATATGTATTGAAACTGTGTGCCATGTTGTGTTTAGACATGTTTGGATCACGCACCGTGCTGTGTCAACACGTCAAAATTTCAGACTTGTTGTACCTTACAGTACCAGAGATGAACACAACATATTTAATAGCACTACACGGCTTGGTAAAACTTGTTTCGGCAAGCCAAGCTATTATACTTTAAGCATTTTGTGTCGGATTTTGAATTCTGTAGCATGCTAATTATTTTTTTCCTTTATGAGTGAAAAAATAATTGACTGGAAATTCCATTTTTTTTTCCAGATGGTGCAGCTCTTGCAAAATGAGAAATATGTTGCATCTTTCGTTCATTAATTAAACTGTGTCTGCTTTATAATTAAACTACATTATTTATGATTTTATAAGAGATATAGTTAACTTGATTATTAATTAATTAAAAGAGGGATTATAGTTATCAATGTTTATTAAATTAATTAAACTAAAATTAACTTGCACATGGGATCATCAACGACATGACCCAATTATATCATTAAACTGTGATTAAGCTAAAATAGTTTAAAATTCATATATACAAAAATTGAAACACAAGACAAATAATAACTTCAAATTGTATTTCAACAGTACAATAATAATTAATCAATTACAAAATTAAAAATAATTAAACAAAACATATTTTAAAAGTAAATGAAATTTTAATTGAACAAAAAACAAGACTAATTTTTAAGTTAAGTTCCTATTCTTTATATCACTTTGCAATGTATAGTCAATTCACTCATTTAAATATTTTTAGAATCTGATATATAGAATTATATTAATCATAATCAGTGATTAATATCAATACACTTAAATAGTTTTATTTTAGTATTACATCTTCTATAAAAAGAAAAAAAAAAACAACATCCTAAAAAATTTCTCATGTATTTGCCGGACACCTATATTCTAAAATTTACCATAGGTTAAATGACTTTGATTTGACAAACTGAAATTCTCATTCCTATATTAAAAATTCTCATTCCCACAAAATTTTCATGTTGCCGAACAGATCCTAATTTTTTCGGCCCTTCATAGTAATCATATATTGACAATCAATATGTTTCCCATAGATATATTTGTGGAATTTTATTAAGTTTTTAGCTTAGTGGTTTATATCTCTTCCAATATTAATTTTACTTTTCTCAGAGCTCTATACCTTTGAAAATTAGATTATATATTTCGACTTTTCAACACCATCTGGTTTATTGCTTTTGCAAAAATTTCTACAACTTCTATGTTTTTTGTATTTTCATAGACCTCTGGGTTACATGTTCATCTTATTTATTTAAAATAGTTAATGACTAATTAAGTAATTAGTCTTAGTGATATCTCTATTACTTTCAGACGTTTCCTTTGTCAGTTTAATTGGACCATTTCCCGTTTCAATATAACGTGATATATAGCCGGAAAAAAAAAAACTAAAAGAAAACGCCGTATTAAAATATTTTGTTTGCAATTTTAAAATAAGAAGTTGGGTTTAATTAGTATTTTCGCGCGTACACATTACTCCAACCGCATGTTTTAATTTCTTCCCATAGCCAGTTTCTGACGCTATATATATTGAAGCACGGAGGCATTCAACCTCAAACCATACAATAACAACAACGACACAGAGGAGGGAAAAGTAAAACAGAGCTAGAGAATAAAAAAGAAAGGAATAACATCATGGCTTTGAAAAAAGCTAACTTGTTCTCTCTGATATACATGCAATTACTACTCCTTCAAACCCTAACTATCTCTACAATCTCACTCCCTCAAGATCTCTTCTCCCTTAAAATCGCATCGAAAATTCGAACTGATGAACAATCTATCTTATCAGTCTCAACAGATTACGGCAACCTCACGATGTCAAGTCCGGCTGCTGTGCTGTACCCCTCATCGCCGCATGATATTTCTAGCCTCATAAGATTCTCATACACTTCCTCAAACCCTTTTTATATTTCCCCTCGTGGTAATGGCCACTCAATAAATGGCCAGGCAACTGCTCTAGATGGAGTAGTCATAAACATGAGGTCGCTCAGTTATGGCCATAGCAACCGCATAAATGTGTCGGAAGCAAACCGTTATGTGGATGTGGGGGCAGAGCAGCTATGGATTGATCTCCTGCACGAGACTTTGAAGTATGAGTTGGCTCCGAAATCATGGACAGACTATCTTCATCTGACAGTTGGTGGGACCCTCTCGGTCGGAGGTATCAGCGGACAGACTTTCCGATATGGGCCGCAGATCTCCAATGTGTTTGAATTGGATGTCATTACTGGTACTATGTAGTTTCTTTTGCAACTTGTTATTTTATGAACTTCTCCCAGTATATGGAAAACAGGAAAAGGGTATTTTGGTCATTTATCTAGAATTTCTTAGTTTTTAGCTGGAAGTACTGTTTCGAAGAAGCTTTGGAATGGCTTCAGAAATTAGTATCATTTTTCTTGCTGAAATATTAAATTCAATATAGAAGATAATTAAAAGAAGATTATTATTGGATGATCTCTGTACCTGAGACAGGTGTGTCACATTAAATTAAAGTCTAAATTTTATAATCATGCAGGCACAGGGAAGATAGTAACATGCTCCAAAGACCAAAACTCAGACCTATTCCTAGCCGTGCTAGGTGGAATGGGCCAATTCGGTGTCATTACTCGTGCACGCATAGCTCTCTCCCAAGCACCAGAAAAGGTGCACTGGATTAGACTTATCTACACAGATGCAATCACGTTCACTCGGGATCAAGAGCGCCTCATATCAACCAAGAACCAGAAAGGTTTTGATTATGTCGAGGGGTCATTCTTGGTGCAGCAGGGGTTGATCGGGAGTGGGCGATCGCCTGAATTCTTCACTGACACAGATTATGACAGAATGAGTCAGCTTGCCACCGATCATGGACTTGGTGGTGTTTACTACATTGAAGGTGTAGTGTACTACACTGAGGACATTGCAGCTCAGGTGAATCAGGTATGCGGTACATTGTTATTTCAGTTACACAATACTGGTAAATTATATTGAAAATTGTTTGGCCAGTTAATTTGTTATATATGTTGAGTAAAACATGTCCACGATTTTGTATATATGTAAATGCGTAATATAAGACAGTATAAAGGTTAAGGTAAACACAATAGTAAAAAATTTTGAAATTATTAATCTCCAGCTCAACAAATAAGAAAATAGAGTATAATGTGTTGACCTTGACCTTGACCATTTATATGGAATGGAGGCATGATTTTCATGTGCGTAATTCAGCCCCATACCAGTATCTGATAGTTCCTTAATTAATTATTTTAATCATCTAAGCATAGAAGTTTATGTACATGATAATGTTATATGTGAGGAATGAATAAGTTATATATACCACCATCGGACCTACTCTGGTTCGATGGGTTTAATCACTGTCGATTTTCTTTAAGATTCGCGCAGAACGCTTTAAATTTCGTGCGCACCTGTTTCAATTTTCGTGCGCACAAATCTTTAATTAGATTGGACAGTAATCATGCTCGTTGAACCTAAAAGTAGGTCCGATGGGCATCGGACCTACTCCGTTCTCATATACCACATACATACCTATCAGGGTTGAAGCAGCAACCGACCATTTAAATTATAGCTGCATGTTTCCAGGTGGTTGAATCAGGCATCTTGGCCTGTCAACATAACTTGTAGGACGAAATTGCATGCATGCATACAAAGATGTAGCTAGCTTGTTGATCGTGCAATATATAGTCTATGTTTGTGTTTATTGCTTCCTTGTCTTTCCGTCGTGGTGGTCCAATAATAATGACCCACAACAAATTTTATCGTTTAAATGGAAAGAAAGATAAAAAAAAAATTGAAATATTCAGTTTCTGTTTTGTTTTGTTGATATTACTTGAGATATCTCGTATATATTACTTCAAATGTTTTAGTCCTTCTGGAACCTTCTTATATTAAATATGTCTAATTAAAGTTGTAATTACATATTTAATATAGTGAGTTTGCATACTTCTTTCAAAAAGTGTTAAATTTCTTAAGTAATAAATTTGCATTAATTATTAATGAACATATTTTTTTTGTACGTTCAGACTTTAGAGAAAGGTCAAGGACTTTTATGAAATATGCTCTCTACTTTACAGCTATATATATGCTGAAAATTAGGGTTTGTGTTTGTTGGAGAAATGGAGGATTATCTCGTAGATCTTCTGACCTAAAATAAATTATCTTATTATTGGTTTGATATTAATTATCTATGCACTTGTAAAAAATAAAACCGTTAGATATGATCTACATCATTTTATCTATGCACGTGTAAAAAAAAAATATGAAATTTCAACTTTGTTTTGGTTGTTATCAAGAACTTGTAAAAACGTACTAATTAATGTGGATAATTTCTAGACGTTGATTTTTCAACTTATTGATTCACATAAAAACAAAATCGAAATGTGATATTTTTTTATGAGAAATTAATATTATTAAATTTTACAGGCATGTAATTAATTACACAATCAATATTCATCAGCATATTGACCTCTTTGCTGAAATTAGGGTTTTTGCTGATGTCTGACAGGAACTTGAATTGTTGCTTGAAGAGTTAAGCTATGTGCCAGGATATGTATTCATGCAAAATGTATCTTATGTGGAATTTCTTGATCGGTTACATGATGAAGAACTGACACAACGCGAAATCGGCGAATGGGAGGTACATCCATGGCTAAACCTGTTTGTGCCTAAATCCAGGATACTTGATTTTGATACAGGGGTTATTAAGGGTGTTCTTTATAATACCTCAGTTTCAGGAACCATTGTCTTCTACCCCATGAACAGAAACATGTATGTATTTCAGCCTTTCTCTGCTATTTTTTCATATTTATATATATATATATTTATTTGCATCTTTACTTATTATATGCTTGATTATGTTTTAGGTGGGATGTTAAGGTGTCGACAATGATTCCCGATGAAGAAATTTTCTACGCTTTTGGGTTGCTGAGTTCTGCCAGTACTGGAGATAATCTGAAATTTTTGGAAGAACAAAATAATAAAATCTTACAATTTTGCAAATCAGCGGGGATTAAATATAAACAATATTTACCTCACTATACAACAACAAAAGGGTGGATGGAGCATTTTGGTGCCAAATGGGATAACTTCTTGGAGATGAAATTGAAGTACGATCCCAAATTAATATTGTCGCCTGGAAGTACAATATTGAGTTGATGATAACCAAGGTGATCGTGTACACCAGGTTCAGTCAACAAAGACTATGAAGCCAAACAGTAGCTTGTAATAGGATCTTTAGCAATTGTAACAGAAGTTAGTTGGTCAGTTGTAACTGAACTATAGGCCTTGATTAGTCTATAAATAAGGCATAGTGTGAATGTAATAAGATACACTGGAATGAATAAGAAAATTCTCCTTTCTCTTCTTTTCTCTATTACTGTCACATTGTAGCTTAGTCTTTAGTTGATATAGTTTTTAATATAATCACTTATCCATGTAAATCCTTCTAAAGATATAGTTTTTATAATCACTTAGACCAGTCAATGCTAATAAATATATTAAAATCAATCTGGTCATGAATCAGATATTAATTGATTCCCTTTGCTAAGGTAATATAATAATTAAGTAGTAGTCTATGAAAAGATATTAAACTTGTTTTTGACTAAGGACAAATTAGACACGTGAGATTTGCCTGCTCCATGTGCATGTACGTACTGTTCATCGATTGATTGTCGTAAATTCGAGATGTGGATGTTAATTGTAAGATCAGAATTATTTGTCTTGTCTAATGATAAAGAATAAAAAAATGTTAAATCTGTACGCATATAGGGGTGTCAATGGCATGCTTTTATCCGTTTATCCGACCTGTATTATATCCGATAAGACAAGTACGAATAAGATTCTTTTCGTAAATTTATCGGGTACGGGTATAGGTAAAAAAAAATTTGTTATCTAAACAGGTAAGAGTATAGGTAAAACCTATTTCGTACTCGTTATCTGATGAGTTCAAAGTGAACTAATACTTTTAAAGATTTATAAATACTAATTTCTACTTGCGTTCAGATCACAAGCATATGATCTTACCGTGTAGTATGATTGGGGTGTCGATCCACATGAATAGTGTATTAGATTTTAAACAATTTTCACTAGTCTAGGTTATCGGGTTTTTTGAAAGTTTGAGGTGGTGGTGATAATTGCAATTAAGGTAAAGGTTAAACAGTAGATAGAGAGCCTTTATGTTTCAGGTTTCCTCTCATTCTTAATCATGGAAGTACATGTTTCGACATCCCTCTACGTCACATGCGGCACTATCACTGTCGCATGCGGCCTAGATTGCCCCACAGCTACCCCGCATACAGCACTGCCACTACCTACAGGGCGTGCTGGGTGTTTGTTTATGTGATTTGAAAGGTTTTCCGATCTTGCGATCGGCTTTTCGGCTACCAAGACTAAAGTATTTTAGGTACGTAATTATATTTTTTTTCCCTATACCACCCCGTAGTTGAAATATCCCAAAGTCCTTACTTAATCTAAGTGTTTTCTAATGTTATTTAAAAGACGATTTACGTTATCCTGCTAAGGGAGCCCACTGTGTTCTAACCCTAGTCTTTGAACCACTGCCAAGCCTCGTTAGTCGAAGTGTTTGGAGTACTTACATGCATTATCTTTCTCACACAAGAATACAACGACTTAACACCTATTGGTATGTGGAGATCATTGGCATAAAGTAGACATAACTGTGTATGCAAGGATACAATAAAAAATAATTTAAAGTGCAAATGAAAACTCAAATCATAACATAAACAAAACATAAACATATACTAGAACATAATTAAGAATTCAAGTACAACCCTCACACTAGAGATGAGAAGTTTAGTTTCTCATGGCCATGGCAAAATAAAAAAAATAAAATAAGGAAAACATAAATTACAACCCAATTGAAGATGGAAAAACATTTGTCTCCTTAGATGACGCATTATTCTCTTGCTTGACATCTAAAGGCTACCTTTCTCTCTCTAAGCAACTCTCTAAATTGCTAGTCTACTATTCTGGACTTGACACAATTAAACACGCACACTAAATTCTATTACAAGAGGGGGTATTTATAGTCTTCCTAAATGAGAGGTGGAGTAGTGGAAGTAGTGGGGGACGTGGGGTCCACCCATGATTGGATAAATGAAGTCAAAAATATCTTGGCTCTTAAGAAAACGTGTCCTTCTAGAAGGTCCATCAGGAATTTGCGTTCTTCTGGAAGGCCCATCAGAGAAAGCCTATTTTTAGGATAGTCCACGGATTGCGCGGCCTCAGAGTATGCCACATGCGGCATAGAGGAGGCCGCAGGGATTTCTGAGTTAGCGGATTTTCTTGTATTTTCATCATTTCGTATGTTGTGCACTTCGTGTGAGGTGTTGCATGCTCCATGTAATGTCACATTTTGACGCCTTATTTAAAAATCGCCTAAATATGACACTTTTGTTCTGTTTTTGCCCTAAATACACAACTTTTCTCAAAAACCTGTCAAAAAGACCTAAAAACACGTTTGCGGTAAATAAATCGGAAAAATGGCTACTTTGCATTCGCTTTTCGCCATTTTTCGGAAGAAAAGATAGTGATTTTCGCTATATGTTTTGACTTCATCATTACCTAATTGGGTAATTATAAAAAAAAAGTATATATATTATATATGTTAATAAGCATTGAAAAGAGTACGTTAATTCGTTTACTTGCTTTTAGCATGATCAGAATATTTTTTTCAATATAGTACTATATATGTGTGAAATGAATGTATATGTTTTAATATTGTTTTATTTAATAAATAATAAAAATAATTATATATTAGTATTACCAGTTATTTACCCACTACAGTTTTGTTATCTGACAACCATAACGGGTAGGGGTAGGGTACGAGTAAGATAATTTGTAGCGGGTAAGAGTACGATACGGATAAGAACAATTTATAACGGGTACGGATATGAAAATGCTCCCACCCAATCCTTATCGTACCCGTTGACACCCCTATACGCATATTGAGCGAGCCCTAAGCACATTAAGCAAGTAAACATTTTTATTATATTTGCTCACATTTATTTTTTGAGAAAATTGTTTGTCAATTATAATTAATCTCCTGGACATGTATGATGTATGCCATCCTCGCAAAGATAATTTTCAACTTTATCACTAGTTAATATTACAACTCAACTTACTAACTTACTAACATAGTACACAATAATAATATATTTATTTATTACACTACTATCTATTTACTACACTATATAATATCAAATGCCAACTTTAATTTAATTCAGTATATATAAAGCTAGAGTGTGATGTGCTCACCAAGAGAATTTGGTGAGTACAACTCTAAAAGTCTATCGAATTGACTTCGAACGACGAATTCAAACCGTTGAAATCCATCTACTTCATGAGTGATGCATATAAATGCAAACTTTTTAAAGTTTCGAATTCATTTTGTACAAGGTCAAACGGTCAAAAAAATAATAAAAAATGAATACATAAAACAAATTATAAAATAACTTATAAAAGTTTCATTTTTTTTACCGCTTGATCTTGTATTAAATGAATTTAAAACTTTCAAAATATTTTATGTACATGCATCACTCATGAAGTAGATAAATTTTAACAGTTTGAATTCGTCGTTTGAAGTCAATTAAATAGACTTTTAGAGTTGTGCTCACCAAACTGAGCACATCACACTCTAATTGCTCCTTTATTTTAATTTTACTTCACTTACCAAACACGATAAATATAGTTTTTAATTAACCTTCTCTAGAAAAGATAAAATGAAACAAAATATTAATTACCAAAATGATGTTAAACTCTAAACAAAGCCAAATGGTTTTCCTTTCACGTTTAAAGACCGACACGTGTCTAACTCATGATGTGATGTTTCCGTTATACATACACAGCTATATATTAGTTTGGGGGATTGTAACAATATACGGGTATAACTGGCCTTTGAGTGAGGCTACGGTACTATGCATAGCACAGTTTGGTCCGTGCTACGGCTCAATATTTGAGTTTTCAAAATTCTAACGGTCAATCCGAACCGTTTAACATGATTATAAAATGAATATGTACTTGCAAACCAAATTTTACATTTCTTCGAATTTTTTTACTATTTTTTTAGATAGGTAGAAAATCACTTGATCTGAAAATTCTGGACCATCTAAAAATAGTGATTTTCTACCTATCTAAAAAATTAGTAAAAAAATTCGAAAAAATGTAAAATTTAGTTTGCATGTACATATTCATTTTATAATCATGTTGAACGGTTTGGATCGACCGTTAGGATTTTGAAAACTCAAATATTGAGCCGTAGCACAGACCAATCCGTGCTATGCATAGTACCGTAGCCTCACTCTTGGCCTTTTATTCAGTTTTTTGACGTTTCCGAATCGAACTCCGAATAAAATGCAAGAAAATGTATAATACGTTTATTCACGAATAAAAGACAAATAAAATGCGAATCACGAATTATTCGCGAGAAAAATGCAAAAAAAACACACACACAAAATTTTTGGGGGGCCTTTTTTAAGATTTTTTTTTTTCTTCCTTGTTATACCGAATCATTTCCGAATTATACCTGAATTATATTCGAATCACGAATTTTTGACTCCGTCGAACTGAACCCGAACTATTCGTTTGTTATGGTGGTTAGGAGGTAAAAAGGTGATAAAAGGAATGGAGAGAATCCTAGATAGAGAAACAAGATCAAGGTGGCATGGGGACGTGGTGTCTGTGCCTTGTCTGGACGAAGACTTGTGCGGACTTTGAGGTAGCGACCAATCTTTTCCAGGAACCACTTCATATAAATCTGCTGTTATTTCAAAGGGATCACAGGACCCTGTATTTCTATTCCAACCGTTCAAAGTTTTTCATGCACGAATCTCAAAGAAATAAAATTTGGTGCCCGAACTCAACAAAGATCAACGGCTGAGATTGGAATAACAGGATCTGTTATCCCTTTGGAATAACAGCAGATTTATTTCCGTCCGTACCGTGATTTTGTTTGGGAAATTTTTTATTGGTAGTAATTAACAAAAAATAAGAGAGACAAATGGTAAGATTACATTAATATTTATATTGGTGGGAATTCTACCGATTTTAACTTTTTTTTAAATCTGATGTATAGATGGAGAGAATTCTTATATTTGATTTCTAGTAAAATATGAAAAGTTTTTCAAAAAAAAAGATGAAATGTTTTTGATATATCTAAATTTTAAGGTACTTTATCTATTTTTGTAAAAAAAGTATATATTTTACTAGAAAAAATTAAAGGAAAAAAATTGGTTTAGATCGGTAGAATTCTTACCGATCTAAACTTTTTTATTTTTAAAATCGGTAGAATTCCTACCGATCTTACTACCAATATAAATATTACTGTACTCTTACTGTTTGTCTATATTATTTTCTATTAATTACTACCAATAAAAAATTTCCTTTTGTTTGATCCTTTCGATATCTTTTTTATCTATTGTGTTTCACTTCTAGAACTTTGATTTTGACTTCCGAATTTTATGTGATGTGCTCGACAGATTTTTGAAAATGATGGAATTTGGGGAATTCATATCCTATGAGTTAACATAAATTATGTTCAGAGTCAATTTGGTCTGAGATGGAATACATGAGGCAATTTTAATAGTCGTGTGGATTCTAATTGGACGGTCCAGATCTAAATAGAATTATTCTGTTACCTTATGTATGTGATACGAATTCGAAGTTACGTTCTACTTTCTAATATTAATTTAATTGGAGAAAATATTATATGAAGTTTATATAAGAGTAAATATTGAATATTCTTAAGTTTATCAAGTTTTGTTGTGACTAGTGAGTTTAATTTCAGAACTTAACAAATTCAAATTTTTATAATCGATCTACTTTACAAATTTATAAAGTTCTGAATTAATTTAGTATAAAGTCAACTGATAAACAAATAAAAAGTAATAAAATTAACTTATAAATTTTTTTACATTATTTCTAATGAGTGAAAATAGAATACTAAAATACAAATAGCTATTGTTGACTACATAAAAATCTATCCCGTTAAAATAAACAACACTATAGTAGAACGACGGAATGAACTCTGCTGTTATTCTAATAGAAAAGCAGGGTCTTGTTTTTCCGATCTCAACCATTCAAAATTTTCCATTTGCGTATCTCGACAAAGAAATTTTTTTCATACACGAATCTCAATGAATTTGATTGTTGGAATCGGAAAAGCAGAATCTTACTTTTCCATTATAATAACAGCAGAGTCGTATCCGTAGAACGACAGTCCGATAGAGATGATCCCTCTACATGAGTCGTGAAAGCACAAGAAATTAACACTGACAGATAGATATAATAGAAAATCATCCAAAAGAAAATTGATTCGTTACATGTAGAATGTAGAGTAGATAGAACATAAAATGAGCTAGATCAGCGCGATGTCTATTCTAGCTTTCTATATTTCTCTCATTGTGCTTTCAATTTTTTTTTAGTACGGTAAAAACATCTGTATTGCAAGTAAAAGCAATGATTCAAGTTGAAGACTACCTGGCAACACATTTAGATACACGAGAATCGTTGCACGAAAATGTTGTGCAATAAAAAAATGTAGCGGGTCGAAGCATAGTGACAAACGAACAGTTCGGGTTCGGTTCGGCGGAGTTAAAAGTTCGTAATTCAAGTATAATTCGAAAATAATTCGAAAATAATTCAGTACAACAAGGAATTAAAAAAAAAACCAAAACAAAACCCCAAAAAAATAAAATAAAAAGTATATCCATCAATAGAGTCCGTGCCTTTGATACCATGCACACATCAATAGATACAAAGTTAGTTCAATACCTTGTTATTACAAATGTGAAGTGACCCCCACGGCCCCACAACTGGTAACCCACGTGATTCACTCAAAAAAAAGTTCAAAAAAAGTGAAATTGGCAGGCTCTCCTCAGGAATTCGTATCTTCTGCATTAACGCACATAGCGTTAATAGATCTGGACCATTCGATTGAGATCCGCACTAATATTAAAAGGCCCCGTGCGTCATAGGCGGGGCCAGATTGACTCTGATCTTGATCAGACGGCTGAGATGTATTAAACTCAAAAGATTCCCTTTTGTGTTAATGCAGAGGATACGCGTTCCTCTCCTCAATCCTCACGTGCGATATTCTGCGCTGAATTGTTTTGAAAAAAACGCGAATAAAACGTAAAATTCGTTTAATTTGCGAATAATTCATTTAATTTGCAAATTACTGTTTTATTCGTTGTTTTATACGTTGGTGGTTTAAATCCGTTTAAACAAACGCGAACCATGTTACTATGGGTCGAAGCTAGAAAATCAAAGAAAAAGAAATGACATAACAATTGGTTCCACGGACATCATTGCCGAAAAACCATTAAATGATTCAAGTTTGAAAAAGGTCGGCAAATAATTTCTAACATTATTTTCATTATTCAATAAATCTTTTTTTTTTTGAGGAAAATTATTCAATAAATCTGACCCGCTCTTTAGTTGTTGAACTAAGAAAATGATGGCCTTATTATTATGTTTCTCAAATTGATCTTTCAATAGTCTATACTTTTATTTATTGCTTCTATGTCATTCCTTTCGTGGTGGTCCAGTAATAGTGATCCAAAAATTTTATCGTTTCAATGGAAAGAAAAGGAAAAATAATATACTCAATTTGAGAAATTCAGTTTCTTAAAATTAAGTTATCATCAATATATATACCTCCCTACTATATATCCTAATCATAATCTTTTTTTGTTTTTTTTTTTAAATACGTATCATTTAAAGCTACCGGAACATATATACAAAAAGTAAAATATTATTATTAAAGTTAATGTTTGGTATGATATTAATTTGTTTAGAATTGTAGAGTTATATATCATTTATGTATAAGGACTTCAGAGAAAAGTCAAGGGCTTTTATGCATAGGAGCTCTACTTTACATATATATATATATATATATATATATATATATATATAGATGGGCTATGGTGAGTTGTGAAGTAAGATGTCATTTTTACTTCACGCTCATATTTTCATTTTAAAAATCTAAAAAATCGATCCGAACCGTTAAACTTGATCTCTATATTGAAATGTGCTTGGAGACCAAATTTTACATTTTTTGAAATTTTTTTACTATTTTTTAAGCCACTTTGAAAATCACTGATCCGGTGGTCCAGAAATTTTTACTGTTCACAGTGGATCAGTGATTTTCAAAGTGACTTAAAAAATAGCAAAAAATTTCCAAAAAATGTAAAATTTAGTTTCCAAGCATATTTCAATATGGAGATCATGTTGAGCAGTTCGAATCGATTTTTTGGATTTTCAAAATGAAAATATGACGTGTTGTTTTACTTCACAACTCACCATAGTCTATCTTTCTATATATATATGTGTGCGCGCGCTTGTTGAGCTCTAAAAAGTTGGGAATTTATTTAAGAAATTTATCTAATTAATTTCTTAGAAAAATTGGTTAATTCAACGCCTTAGAAATCTAATTTGTGAAATTCACACAAATGCGATTTGGAATTCTTGAAATTAAAGTTCATGATAATATTCTACACGTTAAACCAATAATTTTGATATAAAGAACGCGAAAAATTTCCAAACAGTTGATTTTATATGGATTTTACAAGAATTTTTTGAGAGAAGATTTTACAAGATACAAATACGATTTTAGGTGCATACCAAGGTTTGATCTTCAATTATGTTTTTCTTTTCAATTTTCTCCATACCTCTTATTTTTATTAATTTCTTGATAGACAATTCTATAATTTCAAACTGTCTGGAATGCTGGAAATGGTGAACTGCGGTGAACAACATAATCACACCAATTTCTGGAATTTTTCAAAAATCAATTCCTGAAATTTTCAGCTGAAGTCACTCATATTGAGCAAAAATAACGAATTTTTTTAAGTCAATTGATGACAAAATAATAATAGAACATATACACACACAAATCTGACGATAAATTTCTTAAATTAAGTTGTTGTCTATATACCTCTCTATTGTTTTGTCATAGCTTTTTTTTTTTTTTTTATTTGAGAAAAATATTATCTAGAGCTACCGGATCATATATACACAAAGTAAAATCTCATTTATTAAAGCTAATATTTGATATGATATTATTTGCTTTGACTTGTAGAGTTGTAGTCACTTTGTGTTTGCACAAAAACAGTGTTAACTTTATCTTGAAGTATTCAATTACACTTTGCATTTTTGTGTTTCCTCAAAAATGGAAATTGACAGAATTATTTCAAATTAGTTTTTTTTAATTAATCTGATTTTTAATTTTCACATATATTTTTAATTAATCTGATCTTTAATTTTCGCATCATTTTTTTTAAAACTCTCATTGCATTAAAATTGATTGAAAAAGAACTACCAATATATCTAACAATGCGCCAACAAATGTAAACTTTGTTTTGGAAGCTTCTTTTTATATTGATCTGACTTTAATTTTCAAATATTTTTTATAATAAATTATTTTTCCATTAAACCTCTCGTGCTTTTTACTTTTTTTATCCCAAATAAATAAACTTTTACGTTAATTTTTTTGTTTATTAGCTGCACTACTAATAACTCGAATTTAGTGTTTTATTTTAGGTCATATATTTTATTCCTTGTTAAAATTGATAGCTGATTTAACCTGCTGTCCATGATATATTCTTTATTAAAAAAGATGTGCATGTGTAAACTTTAATAAAGAGATAAAAAAAAGGAAGAGCAAAAATACATTTATAATTATTCATTTATAAATCTAAAGAAAAAATTAACCATGATTTTTACATGTAACTATAGTTAGTCTATGATTTGTGGCGAAGACTTAAAGTTAGTAGTGTGTTTAGTTTGTAATAGAATTACGGATTTAAAATTGAGTGAAATACTTAGGGTATGTTTGGTTGGATTGAGAATAGGCTATTTTTTGTGTTAGGTTATTCGGAATAGCTTATTCGGCGTTTGGTTGAGTTAGAATAGTTAGAATAGTTAATCCAAACTTTTATCTTATTAGAATAAACTATTCCTAAGAGTTTTGAAATTTGACTATTCTAATAAGATAACAATGGCTATTCTTAATTTGACTATTCTAGGCTATGTTACTCGGATACGTCTCTATGGGACCCGTACCCGTATCGGGTGCGTATCGGATACAGATACGCACTCGATACGTGTCCGATACGCCATCTGGCGTATCTGCTTAGGTGTCATATCTTTAATCTCTTGATACGGTCTCCGATACGGTTTGACTCGCAGCGATACGTCTCTGATACGTATGAATACTGTCGGGATACGCGGATTCTGCTGACTCTGAAGAATCCGAACAATTTTCTAGATGTGAACCGTGTGCATGCACCGGCCCAGAGTTGTGCACCGCGCACCGCACAAGGACATGTCAAAATAATTAGCGTCAGGGAGAATCGAACCCGGGTCCTACGGCAACAACAACATACTCCTTAACCGCAGCACTAATTTGTTTTTTGTGTTAGAAGCTTGTAGCTAATATATTTAATGTATACTTGGACTGCCCTGAATTTTTTATATTTAATTCAAGCATTGAATTAATAATATTAATTATTATAATAAAAATAATATATATAATAAACGTATCGTATCCTTAATTTTTGAAAATTACCATATCGTCGTATCCGTATCGTATCCGATACGATACCCGTACCCGTATCCATACAACATAGATTCTAGGTATTCTTATTTTGCAACCAAACATACCCATACCCTTCACGTTGATTTAAAAACTTTAACCTTCATCTCTTGTGAAATAATTTTTTTTTAAAAGTATGAGGAGTTTGTCATGCTATCAGTCATTATTACTAGGGTTTCAGAGTTCATAAGATTAAAGAACATAAAACCTGATAAAGTAACTTTAGCAAAACAACCCCGAAACATGAATAAATGTAACAAACATGAAAAAGATTATTTAAAATTAACCCAAAATAAAGGCCTAATAAATAAAATTAAGGCGAGTATAGAATCAAATGAGAGCCGAGTCGAAGCCGAAAGCAATGTTCCTCTCGTCGGAGCTCCACCACCTCCGCCATCTCCTCCGCCGCGAGAATCGCCTGCGCCTTGCTCTCTCCGCCGCTTTACTTCTTGTCGTTCTACTTCTCGTCACCCCTCGCGTCCCCCACTCCCCCTCTCTCCACCTCTTCGCCGACATGCGGACCCTCTTGGCCGGTGAGTGTCCAATTAATGCACGAAATAAAATTCCCTCTTTTTTCTGTTTATTCTGTGTCAGTTTAATTGATTTTATTCTTTTGTTTATTTTTACAAAGGGGTACCTAATACATTGAATGTGCTCACTACGTATCCTCTATTGCTCTTTGGAATTCCTGGTTTAGTGCTGTGCCTCTTTGGTGGTTGGTTTGGGATCAGGTAAATTACTTGTACCCTTCTGGCATCACCTCTTATTAAAAAAAAAATTGGTTTAATTTTGTGTGTTTTCCAAAGAAAATTATGTTTTTAGTCCACGGCATTTATTATTCTGTTTATAAGTGGAAATCAGTAAGTTTTTAGCAATTATTTACTGGAAGTTTAACAATTTGTTCTAGTTTTGTTGCTTAGTGAGATAGAACAGTAATGCATAATTCGATAATGGGGTCGGTACAGGGATATTTATGTATACTTTCATTGGGCATCTGTGAGATGTTTGAAGAAATGCCTCAGAGCAAATGTTTTTGCAATTTGCTGTGTGTGCTGCCTGTCCCCTTTATTAGGATGGTGTAAAGTATTGTATTTACCTGTAAGATGTTGGAAGAAATGCCTCAGAGAGTTAGTTTTGCAATTTGTTTTTTATACTGTGTCTCCCATTTATTTGGATGACGCAATGTATTGTGCTTACGCCATTTGAAGTTCGGTGTATTGTTTAGGCATCCAAAACCTTAGGTCTGTTAACCCATCTCCATTCATCCTAATTTGCACGTAGTACCGATATTTTGTTCCCTGAATGAAAATCACAAGCCTTGAGTGGAAATAAGGACTTTAACAGTATATTGTTAGATTTCTGGCTTATTGGGTGACGCCGTGCAGTTGTTCACTGAATTGTTTATTTTTTTTTTGGTGAAGCTTGAGAGGAGAGACGGTAGCATGGGCATTTTATTTTGCGGGAAATGCTTTAGCAGGATTTGGATCTGCCTATTATCACTTGAAGCCTGATGATGACCGGATCATCTGGGACAGGTTACCGGTATTTATGTATTTTGTTTGCAAAATAATTTTCTTTTTACTTTTCTTTTTCTATATTGATGTGCTGCCAAATGGAGTACCAGATACTGGAATATTTTACCTGAAGCAATGAAGTTGTAGATAAAATCATAAAAAATGTAAAACCCAACACTAAGAACCATAACCCCCTCACTAAACACTGTTACAACTAAATCATCTCAACTGAAATTCCTTTTTATAAAAATATTATCTTATCACTGGTACCAAGAAAATTTTCACCACAGACTAATATCAGAAGATATTGCCTTTTTTATTTTTCCCTTTTGAGGTACACAAGTTGTTCCTTTCTTTACCACCTGAATCTAAGTGTATGATTGTTTTCCTTAATACAGATGATGATTTCGTCATTTTCACTTTTATCTCTACTAGTGATAGAGAGAGTCAATGAGCGGCTTGGACTGTCATGCTTATTTTCTCTTTTAGCTCTGGCATTAGTTAGCATTGCATGTGAGAGGTGATTCACTTTGTTCCTCTTTTCTATAATTTTCTCCATTCATATAGAAAGAAATTTTTGCATATCAGTCCAGTATTTTTCCGTGTTAACATTTGCAAAATTGTCTGAACATTAGTTGTTGTATGATTCTTTAATAATATTCACTTGTTTATCGCACTCCTAATAGAAGGAAATTGAGGTCAAAACCAGGTTTAAATTTGTATAAATTGCATATTATGTGATATGTTGCTCCACACGGGAAAATACTTTTAAGCACAATTATGTCATCTCCCTTAATTTGTGCTTACTGTTAATGGTCGGGTGTTGTTGTAAAAAGGTCCTGTAAAAGCAAGAAATATTGGCTGGTTATGCTACTATCGGCAAGATGCCTATAAAGATTAAATGTTGGGACAGTGAAGGACTTAAAACTGGATTGGTTGCAGGGTATTTGACGATCTGCGGTTATGCATCTTGCTTCATCTAATGCCTTGCATCACAATTCCCACAATGGTTTACTTGCTTACCCCCAAGTACACTTTTTCCAGATTTTGGTTCTTAGCTACAGGTTTGTTAATTTATACCCTGCTAGTGATTTAAAGCTATTCTGTACAATAAAATCCAGTTTTACCCAATTTCTGCAATTAACCCTCAATTAATTCTTATTAGCTTCCATTAGTCCCTGACTGTGTAACTGACCCTCAATTTGACACAGTTTACACTCTTGCTCTTGGTTGAACAATTAAGCACTAAAGGACCCAAGATTAGAAGAAGCAGAAAGGGGTTAAATATGACCCACCCATTGACAATAACTGATCAGTACATTTTGGCTCCTAACCTTCTCACAGGTACAGAACTGAAATTTATTCATATAGTATTAATTCTCGGTTTTGTGCTTTTTCACTAGGTTTTTATCTTCTTGCAAGATTTGAGGGTTTTGCTGATAGAAAAGTTTACAATGCAAATGGGTACTTTATAAGTGGCCACTCATTGGAGCACCTATGCCTGTCCATGGTGTCCTTTATTCTAACATTAATGTTATCTTTTCGAAGTATAAGAATTGCCAGGTACTAGATTGAGATATATCTTCTGAAATGTTTTACATGTTTTATTCTTTCCTATAAGTGTGTTGTCTACTTTGTGTTGTCCTGCAAAACGATAATCATGATCTACACTCAAGAACCAATGGGTAATATCATGCATTATATTTACAACACATGGGATGTCCAAACTTTGACTATTTTTCCTGTGATGGCATTCACTGTTAATACAACAGTAGAGATACTAGAGCCTCTTTTACAAATTTTGGTATGAAAGGGAATTGTATATATTTCTCATCTGTTGATAGCAGCACATATCCCTTTTTACAGGCTAGAAATAACACCTTTCTGTTACTTGAGGACCATACATAGTAAACTTTGCTTAGAATTTCTTGCTCATGAATTTTGTCTGCTGTTTATGTACAGGGATTCCTAACCTAAAAGCTTATACATCTCATATACCTTATGGATATTTTGAGCTTAAAGATTATGGGGCTTCTAACCATTTAGAAGTAATATTATTTTGACAATAGCAAAAGGAGTTCAAGCTGAGTTGAATTGTAATCTATCATTCTTGTAGATATTGACATTAATACCTAGATGCCTTCTGTATTATTGATTTAAAATCACGTGTAGTTGTACAGATGCTGCTTGGATCATTTAGTGCAAAGACTTGTAAATCTCTGTGATTTCTCTGTTCCAGCAACTTTGTATTACTCCGGTTATAAGCCACATGCACTCCATTTGCTGTTGGACTAAGCTCATGATAATTAAATGCTTGTTTATAAGTTCGAACATTTTACCTTAACCTTACTTTTTGGAGGAAAAAGGAGAAAAAAAAAATACCTTAATTAACCCAAATTTAGAGAAAAAAAAAAGATGCTAAAATGTGTTGTGTGCAGAATAATGCATACAGACTATTAATATGCAGCTATATAAAGTGAGATATCTTCGAAAAATTTCAATCAAAATTCTAGACAGGCTTTAGAGAAGGAAATTAGAAATTAGTCATGTTATTATCAGTCACGTAAAAATAAATTTTGGCTGCGTGACGTGACGTGACCATGTCACAGCGTGATAGTCTAGTCACGTCACGTTTTTCCTTCTCTAGACAGGCTTGTGTATAAATACAGGGGTAATACTATCACTTGGGTTACTGTGTAATGAACTTGTGTAAATGTGACCTTCTGTACACGCTATAGAGTAGCTATGTGAGATTTGTCAGAACATGAGGCTTCTAATTCTATGAATGCGAGCTTAAATGAATGTGAGATTTGTCAGAACTGCAGAGTGGCCATTAAATGAAGGCCCAATCTTCTCTGGAGGAATTTGATTTCCTTTGGTGGAATTTCCAAGGAAACCCAAGTTGATTTCCATTTTCTTGGTACTAATTCTAACTAATGTAATAATTCCTCTATTTAGTTAATAGAAACGGCTCTTACTGATTATTACCTTAAATAGTACAATCAGTAACATTTAAAAACATGACATTTTTTTCCAGTCAGAAACAATTCTTTTCTGAATAAATTCAAAGTCAAACATTTACTTAATTATCTTCTAGGTCTTATATTATTGTCAAGTGGCCTCCCTGTTTAAACTATTCTTCAATACCGATGAAATAAAATAATAAAACTAACATGGGCATGTCTCATGCTCAGTCAATGCTTCTCTTCCATGTACAACTTCAATCACACTAAAAAAGGGGCTTCTAAAGTAAAACAAGAGAGCTGCTTTTATTACTATTAGTACTGGAAACAATGGGGACAAAATATGGTTCTTTTTCTCTAGCGTTGATCCTTGTAATACTTGTTCCATTGATGAAATGTGTCGACTCAAGATGCGTCTTGTTCAACTTTGGAGATTCAAATTCTGACAATGGAGGGCTCATGGCTGGCCTTGGCTTCTATCTCGGCCCGCCAGCCGGCCGAACATTCTTCAATCGGACCACTGGCCGCTTCTGTGATGGGCGACTCTACATTGATTTTATTTGTATTTCTTCTCATCTTATTCTTATTTCTCTGTTTGTTGCTTTGATTTGGTGAAATTTCACTTGAGACCACTTACTATATAATATACCAATCTGCCCCATCTTCCCTTTATGAATACCTGTCATACTTTAAAAAAAAAACACAAAATGCTGATTTTGGTACATCAAAATTTATACATTTCATGCAAAATGAAAGTCAAGTCCTGCTGCATTGCACCACTTGAGTATTTCTTCTTACAGGTGAAGGATTGAAAATAAATTTTCTGAGCCACTATTTGGAATCATCTGGAGCTAATTTTGAGCACGGCGTTAATTTCGCAGTGGCCGGTGCGGCTACTGTCACCACCACAATTCCATTTCCTTTATCCACTCAGGTGCTCCAGTTCCTCCATTTTAAGAATAAGACCAGAGAACTTAGGCCACAAGGTTTGTTCTATCATCCCTAATTAGATTTTAATTTTTTTTTAATTAATTATTAAATCTGTAAGTGATAGCGTTCATATAATTGATACTTCTATGTTTTTTTATCATTGAACTTTCATACTATCATTATACACACTTAAAATTATAACTATATATATTTTTTTAATAAAAATCTAATGGGCCGAGTTGACCTAATCCGGCATTATTGATTTAAAGCGATCTAAATCCAACTTGATACAATATCTTGATATTTCAACCAATTTTTTTTTAACCACAATGAGTTGTGCAGGTGAGCTTAAACTAGATCAATGAACCTGTAAAAGAATGAACTGTACCTTTCATGAGGGGCAGAGCCAGACTTTCGAACTATGGAGTCAAACACATGGAAGTCAATCGTGTGTGTGTATATATATTTGTATCTAAATGTTATAAGTCTTTTGAAAACTATTAACCTAAGAGTTGAAGTATTGCATGCAAACCTTGTTTTTGGTATTAATTAATGGCTGAACTAATAGAATCTTGTTTGAGACCGAGTTGGGTGGCTCTGCTCAGAATGAATGATCAATTCATTGTTTAATTAAGAAAAGACTAAATATCTTTCATACACATTCCATTTAAAGAAATGAGTTCACAAGGTTATAATGTTGTGGACCATATACAAGGTGTTGGATCATTAATCAGTGAAGATGAGTTCAAAGATGCGGTGTACTCATTCGACATGGGGCAAAATGATATCTCGAAGGGATTTACAGCCAATTTGACATATCAACAAGTTTTGGAGACGCTTCCGGCTAGTGTTTCTCGGATAAAAGATGCAATTATTGTAAGTTCCATTTTAAATCATGTGTTGCTACTTGCTACCACTTTATTCTTACAAGGACAAATTTTAAATCTGGTTTACTGTACTTGTGCTAACAGCATTGCATTGCATGGACAAACCTTTTTCTTTTCTTTTTTTTCTCTTTCTTGCTTTTGCCCTTTGTTTTACAAAATAACTATTTTGCTTAATTCCACTTATGTGAACAAAATTGAGATTTTTTTTAGTTAAACGTTGAAAACACTAATTAAATTAAATGGCCTGCATGGACTTGATAATTGAATGATGCATATGCTGAGCTGAGGCTCAATATGAACTTGATAAATTACCATTTTCTTAATTAATAATGAGGCTATGGTACTATGTATAGCGTGAATTGGTCTGTACTATGGATGAATATTTCTGTTTTCAAGCTTCAAATAGTCAATCTGAGCCATTCAACATGATCTCCATACGAAGATGTACTTGAATACTAAAATTTACATTTTTAGGAATTTTTAGTATTTTTTTTAGATAGGAAGAAAAACACTAGTTTTGAATGGTCTATAATTTTTAGATCAAGTGATTTTTGACTTATCTAAAAGAATAAAAAAAATTCTAAAAAATGTAAAATTTAATTTACAAGTATATTATTATTCTTTTGAGAACAAAAATATTGATTCATAGTATAGGTCAATCCGCGTCATGCATTGTACCATTGGCTCACTCTTTTCTTAATATTAGCTAGTACAAATGCTGAAATATACTGATATGAAATATATCAATCTATGAAATCAGTCAATTATAGCAAATGGAGGGATAAAAATATGGATATACAACACGGGGCCACTAGGATGCTTGCCACAGACGCTTGCACTGAGGAAGAAAGAGAACAGCACGCTTGATTCCGTGGGATGCCTTGCAGATTACAACAATGCTGCTATGGCATTTAATGCTCTTCTGGATAAGATGTGCCAAGACTTGAGATCTCAATACCACAACCTCACCATTGTTTGCACTGATATGTATGCTATCAAGTATGACCTCTTTGCCAACCCCACAACATATGGTAAGATTTAGTGTTGCTCCTATATATAGTTATATATTTGTATCTTTCATGCTTGTAATAATAAAGAGAAATTTCTCTAAAATCATTGACACAATAAATAAAATTATAATAGAAAAAAAACAAAACAAATATATATATTGTCATTTTAATGTGTTTTTCATATTTGTATTTTGTATCTTAGGTTTTGAGCATCCACTAATGGCATGTTGTGGTCATGGAGGACCGCCATACAACTACGTAAATCTAATGACATGCGGGCAGCCAACTGCAACGGCATGTCCCGTTGGCACGCGAGCCGTTAGTTGGGATGGTGTTCATTACACAGAAACAGCAAATCAGATCATTGCTTCCAAGATTCTCTCTGCTAGATATTCCAAACCTTCCATAAAATTGTCATGTCTCTGTTACTGAAATTATTTACTATTTCTTCTTCAATTATGTATTTGACTAACTCTAAACTTAATTTATTTCAAAGAGAATAAAGGAACTCAACTTGTAATAATTTCAACACTAGTTGTGAATCTAAAATTATTTTTTTCACTCCACTAATGCAAATCCTTTCATGCATTGACTTTAAATATCTATTTTTAGAATTCAAATGAAGCATGATCCGGATCACTCAATTTGATCTACAAATTAAAATAGTTATGCAAACTATTTTTTTTAGATTTTATTTTCTTACTATTTTTCCGGGTATGAAGAAAATTATTGTCATTAGATTGAATAGTTCAAATTGGTTGGTTGAGTTGTATAATTAGAAGTTTGGAGCCAAAGTATGAGAAAATAGCATGTTTTAAGTGACATCTTGGTCAAAACTAACTAAAATTGCCCCTCAATTTCTTGGTTCATACTCCTTAATTACCATGGATTAGGGTTCAGCCAAGTTGGGGGGAGAAATAATTGGGTGGCATATATCCTGTGGATAATACCTTATGGATTTGTATGTAGCAATGTCATAGATCCTGAGGTCATTCCAATTAACCGTACTGATTTGAGAACAATGCAATTGTATTAGTGAAGTAGATAGCGTTCAATTGTGCTTTGCTTGACTACTCACGTCGTGATTTGTGTCGTGTGCCATGCTGTGATCAAGTTAAGTTTTTACATGTCAAATCCCGTGACCAAAATTGCAGAGAATGATCACATTATCTTAGCTATATATGTTGTGACCACACGTGTTGTGATGAAACATGACTAGTCACGTTTTGTAGCACCTGGTCGTGTTGTTTCATGTCATGATTAGGCTCACGTGTCATGCCATGTTATCTTTTCTGCTAGAAACAACTCATTTTCTTAATAAATTCGAAGTCAAACATCTGTATTTGTGTAAATATATTTTGCAGCTCTTACATTATTGTCAAGTTGCCTCAATGTTTAAACCATTCTTCAATGCCGATGAAATAAAATAATAAAACTAACATGGGCAAGTGCCATGCTCAGTCAATGCTTAATTTCTTCAATGTACAATTTCAATCACACCAAAAAAGGAGTAGCTAAAGTTAAACAAGAGAGCTGTTAATTAATTAGTACTGGAAACAATGGGGACAAGATATGGTTCTTTTTCTCTTGCGTTGATTCTTGTACTTGTTCCATTGGTGAAATTTGTGGACTCAAAATGCTTATTGTTCAACTTTGGAGATTCAAATTCCGACACTGGAGGGTTCGCCGCTGGCCTTGGCTTTTATCTCGGCCCGCCATCCGGCCGAACATTCTTCAATCGGACCACTGGGCGATTCTCTGATGGACGACTTTACATTGATTTTATTTGTATTTCGTCTCATCTTATTCTTATTTCTCTTTTCTTTTGATTTGATGTAATTTCACTTAGAGCTTCTTCTTAATTACAGGTGAAGGATTGAAAATAAAATTTCTGAGCCACTATTTGGAATCATCTGGGCCTAAACCGTCCGACTATAAATCTCTATTTTAATCGGGACTCATATATTCTAATCAAAAACCCTATAAGTAGTAAATCAAACTACGTGGTCATCGGCAGCATGATTTGCCAGAATCTATTCCCGGTGACCACCCTGTGAAAATAGAGATTTATCGTCATCAGTAGCAGGATTTGCCAGAATCTATCATCAGCAGCAGGATTTGAATGAGACTTTGTCCAAAGCCATTTGGACAAAACCCCCACCCTATGAAAATAGAGATTTATAGTCAATGCATAAAATAATTTGTATTGCGTGTTTGTGTATAACATAGTAACTAATGCAGTGAAAATTTTAATTTTAGGTTAACAACTAATGGAGAAATTACCAAAGTTCAATTTGTTCCGATATTTCTCTTTGAAATATATTAAGTTTAGAGTTAGTCAAATACATAATTAAAGAAAGAATAGTAAATAATTTCAGTAACAGAGACATGACAATTTTATAGAAGGTTTGGAATATCTAGCAGAGAGAATCTTGGAAGCAATGATCTGATTTGCTGCTTCTGTGTAATGAACACCATCCCAACTAACAGCTCGCGTGCCAACGGGACATGCCGTTGCAGTTGGCTGCCCACATGTCATTAAATTTCTATAGTTGTATGGCGGTCCTCCATGACCACAACATGCCATTAGTGGATGCTCAAAACCTAAGATACAAAATACAAATATCAAAAACACATAAAAATGACAATATATATTTGTTTTGTTTTTGTTTCTTTTATAATTTTATTTATTGTGTCAATGATTTTAGAGAAATTTCTCTTTATTATTACAAGCATGAAAGATACAAATATATAACTATATATAGGAGCAACACCAAATCTTACCATATGTTGTGTGGTTGGCAAAGAGGTCATACTTGATAGCATACATATCAGTGCAAACAATGGTGAGGTTGTGGTATTGAGATCTCAAGTCTTGGCACATCTGATCCAGAAGAGCATTAAATGCCATAGCAGCATTGTTGTAATCCGCAAGGCATCCCACGGAATCAAGCGTGCTGTTCTCTTTCTTCCTCAGTGCAAGCGTCTGTGGCAAGCATCCCAGTGGCCCCGTGTTGTATATCCATAATTTTCTTCCTCCATTTGTTATTATTGACTGATTTTTCATAGATTGATATGATCCATATCAGTTCCAGCATTTGTAAAAGCCCATATCAAAAAATTGGTAATTACCAATTAAGTTCATATTCCAAGATCAGTATATATATACATAATATGAGAAGAGATCTAATTACATCATTTTATAATGACACATTTTGACACCATATGTTTATAAATCATTTTTGTGATTTTAAAGTGCAAACAGTCGATCCGATCCGTTTAACATGATCTCATATTAAAATGTGCTTGGAGACCAAATTTTATATTTTTTTTTAAAGTTTTTTAGTATTTATTGAGATGTGTACAAAAACTGTGATTTCTAAAAATTCTAAAAAAATTGTAAATTTTTTTCAAAAAATATAAAATTTGACCTCCAAGCACGTTTTAATATGGAGATCATGTTGAACAGTTAGGATCGACTATTTGAATTTTGAAATCACAAAAATTACTTATAAATATAATAGTGTCAAGATGTATCACCATAAAATAGTGTAATTGAATCCCTCCTCCTCCCTTACCATGATGTTACCATGACTTAACAGTAAAATATAGGTGCCAGCAACAAATGTCTAAGAAATGGAACTTACAACAATTGCATCTTTCATCCGAGAAATACTAGCGGGAAGCGTCTCCAAAACTTGTTGATATGTCAAATTGGCAGTAAATCCAATAGAAATATCATTTTGCCCAATGTCGAATGAATACACCGCATCTCTGAACTCCTCTTCACCAATTAATGATCCACGACCTTATATATATATGATCCATGAATTATTAGTTATGAAGACATTTATTATATAATGGTAATTTTTATGTATCCACTTTTTATAATAAATTCAACTAGTGTATAATATATATCTGTATGAATATATATATATATATATAGGATTTTGCTAATATGCTACGCGTAGCATAGAGCCTCTCCGTGCTACGGCTCACTTTTTGAGTTTTCAAAATTCTAACGGTCGATCCGAACCGTTCAACATGATCTCCATATGAATATGTACTTGCAAACCAAATTTTACATTTTTTAGAATTTTTTTACTATTTATTAAGCCACTTTGAAAATCGCTGATCCAATGGTCCAGAAAATTTTACTGTTGTGTACAAATTAGTGTTTTTTCAAAGTGGCTTAATAAATAGTAAAAAAATTCTAAAAAATGTAAAATTTGGTTTGCAAGTACATATTCATATGGAGATCATGTTGAACGGTTCGGATCGACCGTTAGGATTTTGAAAACTCAAAAAGTGAGTCGTAGCACGGAGGGGCTCTATGCTACGCGTAGCACCGTAGCACTGTCCTATATATATATATATATATATATATATATGTGCTTGGCTACTATGCTTATATAAGCATATGCCCACATATGCTTAAATGAGCATTTTTGCTTTTCCAATGTTCAAATGGTAGATCCGACCGTTCATCTTGTTCTCCATATTAATATGTACTTGGAGACTAAATTTTACATTTTTCTGAATTTTTTTACTATTTATTAAGCCACTTTGAAAGTTTCTGATCTGGTGGTCCAGAATTTTGGAAACACTGTTTTTACTGTTCACCCAGATCAGCAATTTTCAAAATGGCTTAATAAATAGTAAAAAAATTCAGAAAAATGTAAAATTTAGTCTCCAAGCACATATTAATATGGAGAACAAGATGAACGGTCGGATCGACCATTTGAACATTGGAAACGCAAAAATGAGTTATAAGCATATGTGGGCATATGCTTATATAAGCATAGTAGCCAAGCTCATATATATATATATATATAGAGAGATGGGCTATTGTACTTCGCGAAGTAAAACCCCCGTTTACTTCGGACCATATTTTGTCATTTTCAAAATCCAAACAATCGATCCGAACCGTTCAACATGTTCTAAATATTGAAATGTGCTTGGAGACTAAATTTTACATTTTTTGGAATTTTTTTACTATTTATTAAGCCACTTTGAAAGTTTCTGATCTGGTGGTCCAGAAAATTTTACTGTTTTTTACTGTTCACCGTTGGATCAGAAACTTTCAAAGTGGCTTAATAAATAGTAAAAAAATTCCAAAAAATGTAAAATTTAGTCTCCAAGCACATTTCAATATTTAGAACATGTTGAACAGTTCGGATCGGTTGTTTGGATTTTCAAAATGAAAATATGAGCGTGAAGTAAACGGGGGTTTTACTTCGCGAAGTACAATAGCCCATCTCTCTCTATATATATATATAGTGCTTGGCTATTATGCTTATAACTCATTTTTGCGTTTCCAATGTTCAAATGGTCGATCCGACCGTTCATCTTGTTCTCCATATTAATATGTGCTTGGAGACCAAATTTTACATTTTTCTGAATTTTTTTACTATTTATTAAGCCACTTTGAAAATTGCTGATTATATGGTCCAGAATTTTGTTGCACTGTTTTTACTGTTCACCCGGATCAGCAATTTCAAAGTGGCTTAATAAATAGTAAAAAAAATCAGAAAAATGTAAAATTTGGTCTCCAAGCACATATTAATATGGAGAACAAGATGAACGGTCGGATCAACCATTTGAACATTGGAAACGCAAAAATGAGTTATAAGCATATGTAGGCATATGCTTATATAAGCATAGTAGCCAGCTATATATATAGGAAATTGCTGATATGATATGCACAGCATAGAGGGCCTCCGTGCTACGGCTCAATATTTGAGTTTTCAAATCCTAACGGTCGATCCAAACCGTTCAACATGATCTCCATATAAATATGTACTTGCAAATCAAATTTTATATTTTTTAGAATTTTTTACTATTTTTTTAGATAGGTAGAAAATCACTTGATCTTAAATATTTTGTACCATTCAGATCAAGTGTTTTTCTACCTATCTAAAAAATAGTAAAAAAAATTCTAAAAAATGTAAAATTTGATTTTCAAGTACATATTCATATGGAGATCATGTTGAACTGTTCGGATCGACCGTTAAGATTTTGAAAACTCAAATATTAAGCCGTAGCACGGAGGCCCTCTATGTTATGCATAGCACCGTAGCCAACCCCTCTCTCTCTCTATATATATATATATATAAATAATATTATCCAAATAAAAAAATGAATTGGTATGTGTTCTCAATTATTTTGATAGAGTGTGTGTATCAAATTTTGATCGCTTTAGTCTTTGAGCAAATAATAAATATTTAAATAAACATCTTAATAATTGACTTAAATTTGATACATAATATCTATATAATTGAGAACATATCTAATATCTAAAATGTTAGTTTTTTATTTCATAATATTTTAAAGGATAATTATACTTTCCCCCCTCTATCCATCCCCCATTTCATCCCCCAACTAACTAACTTATTTTTCTAACTATAATTCAAATTCTAACTACCTAGTGGGACCTACAAATTAATTACCCAATTTTCTCCATTTATTTCTTTCCTCTTTCTCCCTCCCTCTCCCACCTCTCCCTCTCCACCTCCGCCTCCACCTCCGCCCGCCTCTCCCACCTCTCCCTCTGCGCCTCCGCCCGCCTCTCCCACCTCTCCCTCTCGGCCTCCCTCTCCCACCTCCACCTCCGTCTCTCACCTCCGTCTCCCACCTCCCACCTCCGCCTCCTTTCTCTCCCACCTCCGTCTCCCACCTCCCACCTCCGCCTCCGCCGGAGTAGATCCATCACTGTCGACCGCCGGGTCAGATCCGAGTTATTTGCAAAGAACAAAGCTTCATTAATGGTGAATTAGAACAGTGCGTACTAAGTACATATGGATGAATACTTAATGTTTTAGAGATGAATACTTCAACGTTTATGGATGAATACTTAATATCTTAGGCATAAATACTTTAACTTATATGTATGAATACTTGATATCTTATATATGAATACTTTTTATTTTGGTATCACATATGTTTATAATACTCTTGGTACATTAACTATTTACACTTACACGATGAGGATGAATACTTGCTTAATGCGGGATGAATACTTGCATGACGAGGTGTGAATACTTGTGCAACGGATAACTCGAAAGTATGTCATCATGGATCTCATTTGAAAGAGAAAATTATGTAGAAGACATTCGTGGTTTTAGATTTGCAAAATTTCTCACAGATCGTCAGAAATATTGGTTAGATTGAACGGAGAAAAAAAAACCCATCTCTAAAAACATGTAATACTCTTGGTACATTAACTATTTACACTTACACGATGAGGATGAATACTTGCTTAATGCGGGATGAATACTTGTATGACGAGGTGTGAATACTTGTGCAACGGACAACTCAAAAGTATGTCATCATGGATCTCATTTGAAAGAGAAAATTATTTAGAAGACATTGGTGGTTTTAGATTTGCAAAATTCCTCACAGATCGTCAGAAATATTGGTTAGATTGAACGGAGAAAAAAAAACCCACCTCTAAAAACGTGTAAAAGATGGGTGATTGATGTGTCCAAATATGCTTCTATTGCAAGGATGAATACATTTATATAGATGGATGAATGCTATCGCCTCTCTATTCCTCTCCTTGCAATCGCAATCACGATCACGACCAGAGAACTTTTTGGAATCCCGATTACTACCTCCTGCCCCATGGGAAGGGTCTCATCCTTCGTAGTAAGCTCAACAGCGCGGCGGCATATCGGACAAAGCGCACACTTCATCAGCCATGAATCCACGCAATCAGAGTCAGATGTAGATTTAATGAATGGGGTCAATTGACCTCCATTTTTTCAAAAAAAAATTGTAATTATATATAATTTTTCATATAATTTATAGTAAAATATCACAAATACGTAAAATTAACCTTCATTCTTAGTATGAAAATTATATATGATTGACCCACATTCACATTTGATCCCATAGTTTGAAAGTCTGACTCCGCTCCTGCACACAATCGGCATGGAAACTGTGCTTGCACTGTGGCAGAAGCCTGCACTTGTCTCCAATACAAAAACTCTCTATACAAACTGCACAGACTGCCGTCCCGCTTTCAGTCTCTTCACAACCTCCATTTTTGTAATTGTAGAAAGGCAACTTCTCCACGTCACCTGGTAATAAGCCGGTTATTGTTTCTTGGGTTTGCATCTCCCCCTCGCGATGGCCTCTCGTGAGGCCCCAACAGATCAAAACCATGTGGAGTGTTAACATCAAAGCGAAGGCGATTGCAAGGAGAGCAATTGATGTGTTACAGATGAATACTTTTTTTGCAAATTTTTAAAATGAGCTGAAGGTAGTTAGAAGTCCTCCACTTAATTAATGCGCTGACGGTTATGCGGTCCCCCACTTAATAAATGCTCTGACAGTTGTGCGGTTCCCCACACGTGTTGTTTGTCCCCTACTTTATTGTTGTAACATATCCAAATATGTTTCTATTGCAAATGTGAATACCTTCATATAGATGGATGAATACTAGTTGTGCTACAGATGAATACTTCTGCAAATTCCTAAAATACACTGACAGTTATAAATTCTAACTAACTAACTACTTTTGACGGGGGATGAAACGGGGGATTGTTCACGGGGGAGAGCTAGGCGGACCCTATTTTAAATATATATACCATTAGAGTTATATGTACGTTTTAGTTTTTTTTTTTTTTATGAATAAAGGGCCCGGTACACCTCCAACATCTTTTAGATGCTATTATTGAGAATTGAACGTATGCCTTCTTGAAAGAGAGACGAGGCTCGTGCCACTGCTCCAATATGCTCCACATCATTTATCTCTATTTTTAAAGTCCGAACTGTTCAACATGATCTTCATAATAAAATATGTTTGGAGACAAAATTTTCTACTTTTTAGAATTTTTTTACTATTTTTTTAGATAGGTACAATATCACTTTATCGGATGGTCCATAATCTCCTTAAAAAAGTGATTTTGTACCTATCTAAAAAAATAGTAAAAAAATTCTAAAAAATATAAAATTTGATATCCAAGCATATTTTATTATGAAGATCATGTTGAGCTGTTCCGATCGATTGTTCGGACTTTGAAAATAGAGATAAATGATGTGGAGCATATTGGAGCACAAAAATAATGGTGCATTTGAACCCTCCTCTTTATATATATATATATAGAGAGAGAGAGAGAGAGAGAGAGAGAGAGATGAGCTATGGTGAGACGTGGAGTAAAACAAGTTTGTACTCCACGTCATATTTTCATTTTGAAAATTCAAACAACCGATCCGAACCGTTCAACATGTTCTCTATATTGAAATGTGCTTGGAAACTAAATTTTACATTTTTTGGAATTTTTGGAATTTTTTTACTATTTATTAAGCCACTTTGAAAATCGCTGATCCACTGTGAACAGTAAAAAACAGTAAAATTTTCTGGACCACCGGATCAGCGATTTTCAAAGTGGCTTAATAAATAGTAAAAAAATTCCAAAAAATGTAAAATTTGGTCTCCAAGCACATTTCAATATAGAGAACATGTTGAACGGTTCGGATCGGTTGTTTGGATTTTCAAAATGGAAATATAGTGTCATGGAGTACAAAATTATTTTACTTCACGTCTCACCATAGCTCAATTATATATATATATTATAGAGGAGGGTTCAAATGCACCATAAATGAAGGAAAGATTGGAGATTAAAGAAGAAACCTTGTGGCCTAAGTTCTCTGGTCTTGTTCTTAAAATGGAGGAACTGGAGCACCTGAGTGGCTATAGGAAATGTTCCGTTGGTGACTGTAGACGCACCAGTCACTGCGAAATTAACTCCGTGCGTGAAATCAGATCCAGATGATTCCAAATAGTGGCTCAGAAATTTTATTTTCAATCCTTCACCTGTAATTAAGAAGAAACTCTTAAGTGAAATTACATCAAATCAAAAGAAAAGAGAAATACATAAGAATAAGATGAGAAGAAATACAAATAAAATCAATGTAAAGTCGTCCATCAGAGAATCGCCCAGTGGTCCGATTGAAGAATGTTCGGCCGGATGGCGGGCCGAGATAAAAGCCAAGGCCAGCGGCGAACCCTCCATTGTCGGAATTTGAATCTCCAAAGTTGAACAATAAGCATTTTGAGTCCACAAATTTCACCAATGGAACAAGTACAAGAATCAACGCAAGAGAAAAAGAACCATATCTTGTCCCCATTGTTTCCAGTACTAATTAACAGCTCTCTTTGTTTAACTTTAGCTACTCCTTTTTTGGTGTTATTGAAGAATAAAGATCTTTCCCTCATATATTATTCATCATTGGCAACTTAGGCAACAAATAATATAACAACCAAATGTATAGCTGTCACACTAATTAGGTATCTAGCTGGATATTTGCAACAGCTAATAAATCTTGTAATTAAGATACAATTAGAATATAGATTATAGCCTCTGTAAATTAGGAAACAGCCTAACGGCTAGTAGAATTTTTAGCCTACAAATAGTCTTGTACAGACATTGTAAAAGACACAATATACACAATAAAAAGATTATTGTTCATCATTTCTATTCCTCTTCTAAATTCAATATGGTATCAGAGCGGGAGTAAATCCTGTAATTCAAGCAACAAGCAAACAGAGGGTTTAGAGCCAACAGAGCCAAAAGAACCCCATATTCAAGCAACAAGCAAACAGGGTCGAGAGCCGACAGAGCCAAAAGAACCCTAGATTCAATCCGCTAGATTCAATCAGATTTTCTTCCTTATCAATTTTTTTCTTTTCCTTAATTTTTTACCAAAAATCAGAACACACACAACCAAAAAAAAAAAAAAATTCAAAACCAACAAAATCCGAAACCCTGTACCAGAAATCTTCCATAAAACTTGCTCTAAAGTTCCAGTAGGGAGAGACTGTTGATTTGGTTCATCTTGCATGCATTGGCAACTGCCTGCAGCAGTAACTGTTTTTGTCCTGTACCAGAAATCTTACATTTATACCAGAAAAACCAATAAGTTCAGATCTGAACTCATACCTGTACCAGTAACCCGTTTTCAAAAAAAAAAATCAGCAACTACATAAAGTTTTTCACTTATCTTAAGCCAAGCTAATAAGCAATTCGGTCTCAGATTTTGATCTCAGTTGAAGATGGCAAGTCTCGACAATATGATGGTAAGAATCCGACAGGAGTCTAGGCGAGCCCTTATGAACTCTCGACAGTTGGAAACCTCCGAGAACAAAGCTTTCAAGGTAAACAACTCAAACTCTAGCTTAAGGGACGCGGCCAGGTTGAGGGGAGCTCCAAGCACCGATCGGTGTGACCATTGCAAGCGAGCAGGACACAACCGTGATGGGTGTTGGATCCTCCAACCCCATCTCCGACCAACCCGAGAGAAGGGAGAAAGAGGAGGAGGAATCTGGGACAGCGGCGGAGCAAGAAAAGAAAATTTTGGGGGTTTGAGTAAAGGTGCGGACACAAATCCAATTGAAGCAGGTGGATCCAAACATGCTCAATCAAGTAACGCTCCAGCTCCTAACTCCTCTGGATTCTCTGTGGCTCAAACAGTGCAGCTAATCCAACTGTTAACCCAATTAAATAGTTTGCTACAGCAGCAAACATCAGGTTTTGTACATTCTAAATCTACTTCTAATTCTTGCAAAATTAATAATAATTTTAAATTTGCAAATATGTGTCACAACACAAGTAAATGGATTATTGATTCGGGTGCAACTGACCATATGACATGGGATCCAACCAAATTAGAAAATATTACGCAACATAAAGACCCTCAACATGTGATTGTTGCAAATGGAAATAAGGTCCAAATTCAAGGTGTTGGTACAACCAAATTTCTTACAAAAAATGTGAATGATATTTTGTATTTACCAGATTTTAACTCAAATTTATTATCGGTTAGTAAAATAACCCAAGAGTTGAATTGTAATGTCATATTTTCACCAAATAAAGTAACCCTTCAGGATCGAGAATCAGGGAATCTAATTGGTGAGGGATGTTTGAAAAATGGTCTTTACTACCTTGAAGAAAATAACACTAAATGTCTTGTGTCATTAAATTCAGTAGATCGTGACAAATTGCTACACCGACGATTTGGTCATCCATCTGATCAAGTTCTAAATAAACTTTTTTGTTATAATCTTGATTCAAAAAATTGTGATGTGTGTAAATTTTCAAAACAAACTAGATTACCATTTTCTTCATCCACCAATCTGTCAGAAAAATGTTTTGACTTAATTCATTCAGATGTTTGGGGTCCAGCTCCTATCAATTCTTATAATCATTTTAGATATTTTGTCACATTTATTGATGATTTTTCTCGTACAACTTGGGTATACCTTTTGAAAGGAAAACATGAAGTTTTTTCATACTTTCAAGAATTCTATAATTTCGTCGAAAATCAATACAATGCGAAAATTAAAATTTTTAGGTCTGATAATGGAACAGAATACATAAATAATAATTTCTTAGAATTTTTTAAACAAAAAGGAATTTTACATCAAACCACATGCATCAACACACCCGAACAAAACGGAGTTTCAGAAAGAAAAAATAGACATTTACTTGAAGTTACTAGATCACTTCTCTTTCAAACTAACGTTCCAAAAACTTATTGGTCAGATGCGGTGTTAACAGCAACTTACCTCATAAATAGATTACCAAGTGCTAGACTTAGGAACATGAGTCCTTTAGAAATTCTTAAGGGTAGAAAAATTGATCTTGACCATATAAGAATATTTGGGTGTACATGTTTTGTACATATAAAAAGACAAGACAAGTTAGATAAAAATTCGGTTAAAGCTATTTTTTTAGGATACTCCTCAGAAAAGAAAGGATATAAGTGTTATGACCCAAAATATCATAAGCTTTATATTTCACGCGATGTTTCATTCTTTGAAAATGAACCATATTATCAAACAAATGAACAAGGAAATGCACAAGGTCAACCAATACAATTGTCTCCAAATAATTTTATATTTCCTGAAGAAATAAATCAAGAACAGGTTGAAGGAGATCACACTGGTGCAATCCCTTCAGGGGGAGAAAATGAAGAAACTGAGTCAAGTGAAGAAACAACTCAAGAAGAGATTGAAATTGACTCAAGCGAAGAAACAACTCAAGAAGAAAGTGGCTTGAGAAGATCAGTAAGACAAACTCGGCCTCCAATCAAACTGAGAGATTATATATCTCATCAGGTAATGTATCCAATTCAAGATTATATTTCTTATAAGAAGGTATCTCCTACATACCAGGCCTACTTGGGTAATATCAACAACCAAACCGAACCAACAAACTTTAATGAGGCAAACCAAAGTTTGATTTGGCGTAAGGCTATGAAAGAAGAACTTCAAGCCTTAGAAAAAAATAATACATGGGATATTATTCGTTTACCAAAAAACAAAAAGACGGTAGGTTGCAAATGGGTATACAAAATCAAATACAATTGTGATGGTACAATTGAAAGGTACAAAGCTAGATTAGTAGCCAAAGGATATACCCAAACTTATGGTATTGACTACCAAGAAACGTTTGCACCAGTAGCAAAAATGAACACTGTTAGAATTTTGTTATCAATAGCCACCAACTTAGGATGGAATTTGTTCCAAATGGACGTAAAAAATGCATTTCTCCAAGGAACATTGGAAGAAGAGGTCTACATGACCCTTCCTCCAGGTCACAAGAATGCATCAGATTCAACATTGGCGTGTAAGTTAAAGAAAGCAATTTATGGCCTAAAGCAATCACCAAGAGCATGGTATGCCAAGCTAAGCTTTTCTCTTTTAAAAATTAACTTTAATAAAAGCACATCAGATTCCTCTATGTTTGTCAAACATTCACAAAATTGCACCACCATTAGTCTTGTCTATGTAGATGATATTATCATCACTGGAAATAATAATGAGGAAATTAAAAAGGTAAAACAATATTTGAATGAGGAATTTGATATCAAGGACCTTGGAAAACTTTCATATTTTCTGGGAATAGAAATATCTCACTCAAGTAAAGGCTTATTTCTATGCCAAAGAAAATATGTCATTGACCTATTAAAAGAAACTGGTAAATTGGGAGCTAAACCAGCCAATACCCCAATGGAGACCAATATTAAACTTGGAATTGAGGATGGTGAACCACTACCTGATATAGGACAATATCAAAGGTTGGTAGGCAAGTTGATTTACCTTACAGTTACCAGACCTGACATTGCCTTTGCAGTTAGTGTTATAAGCCAATTTATGCATGCTCCACGCACCAGTCACTTGAGTGCTATCGATAGAATTCTGAGATATCTTAAAAGCACTCCAGGTCAAGGAATTTGGATGAAAAAAAATAATTCTAATGAAGTGGTTGGTTTCTCTGATGCAGATTGGGCCAGTAGCTGCGACAGAAAATCAACCACAGGTTTTTGTACCTTTGTAGGTGGCAACTTGGTCACGTGGAAGAGCAAGAAACAGAATGTGGTGGCAAGATCAAGTGCGGAAGCAGAATATCGAGCCATGGCATCTACTGCGAGTGAGCTCATCTGGATCAAGCAACTACTTAGCGACATGAAGATGGAGCACACAGGAGCAATGAAAATGTACTGTGACAATCAAGCTGCACGACATATTGCATCCAACCCAGTGTTCCATGAAAGAACAAAACACATAGAGGTTGACTGTCACTTTGTCAGAGAAAAAGTACAGTCTGGAGAAATAGAAACCCCATTCGTCAGAAGCAAAGAGCAACTGGCAGATGTCTTTACTAAAGCACTCGACAAAGCCAGTCATCTAAACATACTTAGCAAGTTGGGCTCAATTAATTTATTCGAACCCAACTTGAGGGGGAGTATTGAAGAATAAAGATCTTTCCCTCATATATTATTCATCATTGGCAACTTAGGCAACAAATAATATAACAACCAAATGTATAGCTATCACACTAATTAGGTATCTAGCTGGATATTTGCAACAGCTAATAAATCTTGTAATTAAGATACAATTAGAATATAGATTATAGCCTCTGTAAATTAGGAAACAGCCTAACGGCTAGTAGAATTTTTAGCCTACAAATAGTCTTGTACAGACATTGTAAAAGACACAATATACACAATAAAAAGATTATTGTTCATCATTTCTATTCCTCTTCTAAATTCAATAGGTGTGATTGAAATTGTACATTGAAGAAATTAAGCATTGACTGAGCATGGCACTTGCCCATGTTAGTTTTATTATTTTATTTCATCGGCATTTAAGGATGGTTTAAACATTGAGGCCACTTGGCAATTAATAATGTAAGAGCTGCAAAATATATTTACACAAATACAGATGTTTGATTCGAATTTATTAAGAAAATGAGTTGTTTCTAGCAGAAAAGATAACACGGTACGGCACGTGTGCCTAATCACGACATGAAACAACACGACCAGGCGCTACAAAACGTGACTAGTAATGTTTCATCACAACACGTGGTCACAACATATATAGCTAAGGTAATGTGATCATTCTCTGCAATTTTGATAACGGGATTTGACCTCAGGATCTATGACATTGCTACATACAAATCCATAAGGTATTATCCACAGGATATATGCCACCCAATTATTTCTCCCCCCAACTTGGCTGAACCCTAATCCATGGTAATTAAGGAGTATGAACCAAGAAATTTAGGGGCAATTTTAGTTAGTTTTGAGTTTTGACCAAGAAGTCACTTAAAACATGCTATTTTCTCATACTTTGGTTCCATACTTCTAATTATACAACTCAACCAACCGATTTGAACTATTCAATCTAATGACAATAATTTTCTTCATACCCAAAAAAAAGTAAGAAAATAAAATCTATAAAATAGTTTGCATAACTATTTTAGTTGTAGATCAAATTGAGCGATCCGGATCATGCTTCATTTGAATTCTAAAAATAGAGATTTAAAGTCAATGCATGAAAGGCTTTGCACTAGTGGAGTGAAAAAAATTAATTTTATATTCACATCTAAAGGAGAAATTATTACAATTTGAGTTCCTTTATTCTCTTTGAAATATATTAAGTTTATAGTCAGTCAAATACATAATTGAAGAAGAAATAGTAAATAATTTCAGTAACAGAGACATGACAATTTTATGGAAGGTTTGGAATATCTAGCAGAGAAAATCTTGGAAGCAATGATCTGATTTGCTGCTTCTGTGTAATGAACACCATCCCAACTAACAGCTCGTGTGCCAACGGGACATGCCGTTGCAGTAGGCTGCCCGCATGTCATTAGATTTATATAGTTGTATGGCGGTCCTCCGTGGCCACAACATGCCATTAGTGGATGCTCAAAACCTAAGATACAAATATCAAAAACACATTAAAATTACAATATATTTGTTTTGTTTTTGTTTCTTTTATAATTTTATTTATTGTGTCAATGATTTTAGAGAAATTTCTCTTTATTATTACAAGCATGAAAGATACAAATATATAACTATATATAGGAGCAACACCTAATCTTACCATATGTTGTGTGGTTGGCAAAGATGTCATACTTGATAGCATACATATCAGTGCAAACAATGGTGTGGTTGTGGTATTGAGATCTCAAGTCTTGGCACATATGATCCAGAAGAGCATTAAATGCCATAGCAGCATTGTTGTAATCCGCAAGGCATCCCACGGAATCAAGCGTGCTGTTCTCTTTCTTCCTCAGTGCAAGCGTCTGTGGCAAGCATCCCAGTGGCCCCGTGTTGTATATCCATATTTTTCTCCCTCCATTTGCTATAATTGACTGATTTCATAGATTGATATATTTCATATTAGTATATTTCAGCATTTGTACTAGCTGATATTAAGAAAAGAGTGAGGCAATGGTACAATGCATGACGCGGATTGACCTATACTATGAATCAATATTTGTGTTCTCAAAAGTATAATAATATACTTGTAAATCAAATTTTACATTTTTTAGAAAATAAATTTCTATTCTTTTAGATAAGTCAAAATTATAGACCATTCAAAACTAGTGTTTTTCTTCCTATCTAAAAAAATACTAAAAATTCCTAAAAATGTAAATTTTAGTATTCAAGTACATCTTCGTATGGAGATCATGTTGAATGGCTCAGATTGACTATTTGAAGCTTGAAAACAGAAATATTCATCCATAGTACGGACCAATTCACGCTATACATAGTACCATAGCCTCACTATTAAGAAAATGTTAATTTATCAAGTCCATATTGAGTCTCAGCTCAGCATATGCATCATATCTATTATCAAGTCCATGCAGGCCATTTAATTTAGTGTTTTAAACGTTTAACTAAAAAAAATCTCAATTTTTATCACATAAGTGGAATTAAGTAAAATAGTTATTTTGTAAAACAAAGGGCAAAAGCAAGAAAGAGAGAAAAAAAAAAGAAACAAAAGAAAAAGGTTTGTCCATGCAATGCAATGCTGTTAGCACAAGTACAGTAAACCAGATTTAAAATTTGTCCTTGTAAGAATAAAGTGGTAGCAAGTAGCAACACATGTTTTAAAATGGAACTTACAATAATTGCATCTTTTATCCGAGAAACACTAGCCGGAAGCGTCTCCAAAACTTGTTGATATGTCAAATTGGCTGTAAATCCCATCGAGACATCATTTTGCCCCATGTCGAATGAATACACCGCATCTTTGAACTCATCTTCACTGATTAATGATCCAACACCTTGTATATGGTCCACAACATTAATTATAACCTTATGAACTCATTTCTTAATTTAGATGGAATGTGTATATATGAAAGATATTTATTTAGTCTTTTCTTAATTAAACAATGAATTGATCATTCATCCTGAGCAGAGCCACCCAACTCGGTCTCAAACAAGATTCTATTAGTTCAGCCATTAATACCAAAAACAAGGTTTGCATGCAATACTTCAACTCTTAGGTTAATATTTTTCAAAAGACTTATAACATTTAGAGGCCTTATTTGGTTCGATCCACTAATATGAAAGACAGAGGCGGATTTACTTGTAAGGTATGGGGTCAATTGGTCTCTATTTTTTTTTTATATTTATGTATGATTTTATGTATAATTTAGAGTAAAATGTCATGTTATTATAAAATTGACTCTCATTATTCACAAATATATATATACACACTTACAATTGAGTTCCATGTGTTTGACCCCATAGTTCGAAAGTCTGGCTCCGCCCCTCCATTGTCAGAATTTGAATCTCCAAAGTTGAACAAGACGCATCTTGAGTCGACACATTTCATCAATGGAACAAGTATTACAAGGATCAACGCTACAGAAAAAGAAGGGTGAGAATCTGCTGCGATCCGGGTACTGTGAACAGTACCCTGCAATTCCTGCTTTTCCAAATCCAGCTGTCGAATTGTTTCGAGATGCGTGCACAGAAAAACCAGCTGTTTTGAGATGCGTGCACTAAAAAGTTGGACGGTTGGATTTGAAAAAGCAGGAATTGCAGGGTTACTGTGCTCAATATTCGGATCGCAGCAGATCTCAATCCGAAAAAGAACCATATTTTGTCCCCATTGTTTCCAGTACTAATAGCAGCAGCTCTCTTGTTTTACTTTAGATGCCCCTTTTTTAGTGTGATTGAAGTTGTACATGGAAGAGAAGCATTGACTGAGCATGAGACATGCCCATGTTAGTTTTATTATTTTATTTCATCGGTATTGAAGAATAGTTTAAACAGGAGGCCACTTGACAATAATATAAGACTTAGAAGATAATTAAGCAAATGTTTGACTTTGAATTTATTCAGAAATGAATTGTTTCTGACTGGAAAAAAATTTCATATTTTTAAATGTTACTGATTGTACCATTTAAGGTAATAATCAGTAAGAGCCATTTCTATTAACTAATTAGAGGAATTATTACATTAGTTAGAATTAGTACCAGCAAGAAAAAGGAAATCAACTTGGGTTTCCTTGGCAATTCCACCAAAGGAAATCAAATTCCTCCAGAGAAGATTGGGCCTTCATTTAATGGCCACTCTGCAGTTCTGATCAGAGAGTATGCTACTACCTTTCCTCCAATATTTGCTCATCTTTATTGGATCCAATTTAGCAGAGTACTCAAATCTTGATCCAATTTGGCCCAAGTTCAGTAAGATCTGTTTGGCAAAGGAAAATGAAAAGAAGACATGGACGTCACTTCCAAGCACAATTAAGCTCGCATTAATATACTCAGATCCCCTGAGTATTTATAAAAATATTTATACCGGTCATTTTCTGGCCAGTATCCAATTTAATCAACTACCGGCCAGAAAATAGTCGGTAGCTTGTTTAATCTATTACCGGCCAGAAAATGGCCGGTACTTTTAATTTATTTTTTTAGCTGTTTTATGGTTTATTGTAGTATTTTCCGTTTAGATTTTATGTTGTAGTATTTTTGTTGTTGTTGTCATTTAACTTAGTTTAATTTAGCATATTCCTGATAATTTATTTTATATTAGTACAATTCTCATTAGTTTAAATTAGTATAATCCTGATAATTTATTTTATTTTAGCGTAATTTTCCGTAGTTTTGCGTAAGTTAGTGACGGAAAAAGATCTAAAAAATATAAAAATAGTACCATAAAAACACACATAAAAAAGAACCGAAATAAAAGATAATCCAAACATAAAAACACCAAACATAGTATACCAAATATAAATAGTACAAAACAATCACCGCCACGGATCGGGGAACCATCGCTTAGCTGGTACTCTGGCGTTTGCTCGAACCTGCTAGGCTCTCTCTCTCGGTGTAACGACATCAGCCTCGACCTCGCTGCGTATCCGCTCGGTGGTATCCCAGACTGAGTCATACGTCGGCCTAGAGACTGGCGGGGGTGTACAGAAGATGGATGCAGCGAACTTAGTCCCAAAGTCAGGCTGAGTCTGAGACCCGATACCACTAGTCTCTCTATCATGTGGCATCTCTGTCTCATATCGTGGTACTACCGGTGACAGCATGTCGGCTAGATCCTCCTCGTATACCCTGATCTCATCGAGACTGAACGCTAGCTCCTTGAAATCCGTAAGAAAGGACTCCGGAGGCGGTGGCGGCATTGTGGCCGGAACCTGCAATCATACACATAATTAAGTAAATTTGATCTGAATGAATAAATTTGTACGAATGGGACAGCTAATGAAATATGACATACCAGAGGCTGAACCGGACGTCCATGCGCATCGTAGAATGCCTCCTACCCAGTCATGGACAATACCCAATGATGGTAGTCCCACTCTGGCTGCTCATTGGGGGGAGATGGCATCTCATCTAGTATAACCGGGCTCGCGTCGGGCTCGGTCGGATCTATCTCATGCCAGTTGATGTTCTCTCCGGCCTCTCGTAGCATGGTGATGAGCTGCCCACCGTGCCCGGCATCCTTAACAAAATTGGCATTCTGCTTGAGGAAGTAGTACCCAAGACGTCTCTAGTTCTTCTTTCCCAACATGGTGATCCCATGCACGGCACCTTTAAGCGCGGCCAAAAGCTGAAAAAAAAATTATTTTATTAGATCAAACCTTGATGAACTAATCAGTTAGGAAAAAACTATGTAGTTTTAGGTGCATTACCTGGCGAGCCCATTTTTTATTGTTGGGTGTGTAACCATCATCGTCTTTGACCCTGTCGCGTAAATGGGCATCGTAATTACCCTGCAGATATACGGTGGCCATACAGACCTGCAAGTACCAAGGCTCATATCTCAATAGGGGATGTCCTGGAGTCTACGTGAGCTCATCTAGCACCTGATAAAAGTTGCACTGCTCTGGAGCCTCCGCCCTAGTGTACTCCTGGAAATGGTCGCTCATGTCGCGCTCCAGTCGCCTTAAGTGGCTAGTCCTGTAAGAAATACGTTAGTTGCAATACAAAGCTATCAAGTAATATGGGATAATAGATAATAGGATACGACTTACTTGTGTAGGTCTTTGATGGTGGAACTCGACAAAGATGGATCTGTGGGAATCAACGGCGCATGTCCAAACTGACGGAGTACCCGATTTGGATAGTGGTGCTCCACTATCCAGAAGTGTACGAGTGGACCTCTATAGTACCATCTCTCACGTTGTTGTAGACAAATCCCCAACAACGGCTCATCCACAACTGGTCGTATGGTGTGATCGGGCCAAAACATATAGCAAAAATCCATATCTTTTATTGCGGAAAATGGCCAAAAGCGAATGCGAAGTAGCCATTTTCCCAATTTATTACCTCAAACATGTTTTTAGGCAACTACCATCTTCTATTTCCATCTTACGACACTATTACAATCCTGCTAAGACATTCAATTGGAGTTTTGTATGTTGCAACAACCCTCTTCTCTCTCTATACGGCAACACTACTAGAATTTTTCAAAAACCTTCAAATGAAGTGTTGTATTAATGTTGTAACTACCCTCTTCTCTTGCCATCTTGGAGACACTACTAGTGTCCTGCATAGACCTTCAATTGGGGTGTTGTATTAGAGTTGCAACTACCCTCTTCTCTTGCCATCAGGAGACACTACTAATGTGCTGCAAAGACTTTCAATTGGAGTTTTGTATTGGGGTTGTAACTACCCTCTTCTCTTGCCATTTGCAGACATTATTAGAGCGCTGCAAAGTCTGTCAATTGGAGAGTTTTATTGGGATTGCAACTACCCACTTCCCTTGCCATCTAGAGAGACTCTAGAGTGCTGCAAAGACCCTCAATTGTAGTGTTGTATTAGGCTTGCAACTGCCCTCTTCTTTTGCCATCGGAGACATTACTAGTGTGCTGCAAATACTTTCAATTGTAGTGTTGTATTAGGGTTGTGACCACCCACTTCTCTTCCCCTCTGGAGACAATACTAGAGTGTTTCAAATACCTTCAATTGGAGTGTTATATTTGGATTGCAACCACCATTTTCTCTTGCCATCTATAGACACTACTAGTGTGCTGTAACTACATTCAATTGGGGTGTTGTATTAGAGTCGCAACTACCCACTTCCCTTGTCATCTAGAGACACTACTAGAGTGCTGCAAAGACCTTCAATTGGAGTGTTATATTAGGGTTGCAACTACTCTCTTCTCTTTCCATTTGGAGACACTAATTATGTGCTTTAAAGACCTTCAATTGGAGCGTTGTATTAGGGTTGCAACTACCCTCTTCTCTTGCCATCGAGAGACACTACTAATATGTTGTAAATACCGTCAATTGTAGTGTTGTATTAGGGTTGTGATCACCCTCTTCTGATGCCATTTGGAGACACTACTAGTGTGTTGCAGAGACCTTCAATTGGAGTGTTGTATATGGATTGCAACTACCCTCTTCTGTTGCCATCGGGAGACACTACTAGCGTGCTGCAAAGACCTTCAATTGGAGCGTTATATTAGGATGACAACAACCCTCTTCTCTTACCCTCTGGAGACAATACTAGAATGTTTCAAAGACCTTCAATTGGAGTGTTGTATTAGGGTTGCAAGCACCCTTTTCTCTTGCCATCTAGAGACACTACTCGTGTGCTGTAAAGACCTTCAACTCGGGTGTTGTATTAGGGTTGTAACTACCCTCTTCAATTGCCATCTGGAGACACTACTAGAGTGTTGCAAAGACCTTCAATTGGAGTGTTGTATTAGGATTTCAACTACCTTCTTCTCTTGCCATCTGGAGACACTACAAGTGTGCTACAATAACATTCAATTGAATTGTTGTATTGGGGTTGCAACCCTATTCACTTGCCATCTGCAGACATTACTAGAGTGCTGCCATGTCCATCAATTGGAGAGTTTTATTAGGGTTGCAACTACCCTGTTATCATGTCATTTGGAGACACAACTAGAGTGCTGCAAAGACTATCAATTGGAATTTGTAATAGGTTGCATCTACCCTCTTCTGTTTCCATCTGACGACACTATAACAGTGCTGCAAAGACATTCAATTGGGGTGTTGTATTACGGTTGCAACTACCCTCTTCTCTCTCTATATGGCAACACAACTAGAGTTTTTCAAAAACTTTCAAATGAAGTGTTGTATTAGTCTTGTAACTACCCTTTTCTCTTGCCATCTTGGAGACACTACTAGTGTGCTGCATAGACCTTCAATTGGGGTGTTGTATTAGAGTTGCAACTCCCCTCTTCTCTTGCCATCAGGAGACATTGTTAGAGTGATGCAAAGTCCTTCAATTGGAGAGTTTTATTGGGGTTGCAACTACCCACTTCCCTTGCCATCAGGAGACACTACTAGTGTGCTGCAAATACTTTCAATTGCAGTGTTGTATTAGGGTTGTAACCACCCTCTTCTCTTCCCACTTGAGAAAATACTAGAGTGCTTCAAAGACCTTCAATTTGAGTGTTGTATCTAGGTTTCAACCACCTTTTTTCTCTTGTCATCTATAGACACTACTAGTGTCCTGTAACTACATTCAATTGGGGTGTTGTATTAGGGTTGCAACTACCATCTTCCCTTGCCATCTAGAGACACTACTAGAGTGCTACAAAGACTTTCAATTGTAGTGTTGTATTAGAGTTGCAACTACCCTCTTCTCTTTCCATCAGGAGACACTAATAGTGTGCTGCAAATACTTTCAATTGTAGTGTTGTATTAGGGTTGTGACCTCTTCTCTTCCCCTCTGGAGACAATACTAGAGTGCTTCAAAGACCTCCAATTTGAGTGTTGTATTTAGGTTGCAACCACCCATTTCTCTTGCCATCTATAGACACTACTAGTGTCCTGTAACTACATTCAATTGGGGTGTTCTATTAGGGTTGCAACTACCCACTTCCCTTGTTATCTAGAGACACTACTAGAGTGCTGCAAAGACTTTAAATTGGAGAGTTGTATTAGGGTTGCAACTACCATTTTCTCTTTCCATTTGGAGACACTAATTATGTGCTTGAAAGACCTTCAATTGGAGTGTTGTATTAGGGTTGCAACTTCACTCTTCTCTTGTCATCAGGAGACACTACTAGTGTGCTGCAAATACCTTCAATTGTAGTGTCTCCAAATAAGGGTTGAGACCGCCCTCTTCTCATGCCATCTGGAGACACTACTAGTGTGTTGCAAAGACCTTCAATTGGAGTGTTGTATTAGGGTTGCGACTACCCTCTTCTCTTGTCATCAGGAGACACTACTAGTGTGCTGCAAATACCTTCAATTGTAGTGTCTCCAAATAAGGGTTGAGACCGCCCTCTTCTCATGCCATCTGGAGACACTACTAGTGTGTTGCAGAGACCTTCAATTGGAGTGTTGTATAAGGGTTGCGACTACCCTCTTATGTTGCCAACGGGAGATACTACTAGGGTGCTGCAAAGACCTTCAATTGGAGTGTAAAATTAGGGTTACAACTTCCCTCTTCTCTTGCCATGTGGAGACAATACTTGAATGTTTCAAAGACCTTATATTGGAGTGTTGTCTTAGGGTTGTAACCACCTTTCTCTTCCCATCTAGAGACACTACTAGTGTGCTGTAAAGACCTTCAATTGGCTTGTTATATTAGGGTTGTAACTACCCTCTCCAAATGCCATCTAGAGACACTACTAGAGTTGCAAAGACCTACAATTGGTGTGTTGTATTAGGGTTGCAACTTCCCTCTTCTCTTGCCATCTGGAGACACTACAAGTGTGCTGCAATGACATTCAATTGAAGTGTTGCATTGGGGTTGCAACCCTATTCTTTTGCCACCTGCAGACATTACTATAGTGCTACCATGTCCTTCAATTGGAGAGTTTTATTAGGGTTGCTACTACCATGTTATCTTGCCATTTGGAGATACAACTAGAGTGCTGCAAAGACCATTAATTGGATTGTTGTAATAGGTTTGCAACTATCCTCTTCGCTTTCCATCTGACGACACTATTACAGTGCTACAAAGACATTCAATTGGAGTGTTATATTACGGTTGCAACTACCGTCTTCTTTCTCTATACAGCAACACTACTAGAGTTTTTGGAAAACCTTCAAATGAAGTGTTGTATTAGTGTTGTAACTACCCTCTTCTCTTGCCAACTTGGAGACACTACTAGTGTGCTGCCTAGACCTTCATTTGGGGTGTTGTATTAAAGTTGCAACTATCCTCTTCTTTTGCCATCAAGAGACACCATTAGTGTGCTGCAAAGACCATCAATTGGAGTGTTGTATTGGGGATGCAACTACCCTCTTCTCTTCACTTGCCATCTGCAGACATTATTAGAGTGCTGCAAAGTCCATCAATTGGAGAGTTTTATTGTGGTCGCAACAACCCACTTCCTTGCCATCCGGAGACACTACTAGAGTGCTGCAAAGACCTTCAATTGGAGTGTTGTATTAGGGTTGCAACTACCCTCTTCTTTTGCCATCAGGAGACACTACTAGTGTGCTGAAAATAATTTCAATTGTAGTGTTGTATTAGGGTTGTGACCACACTCTTCTCTTGCCCTCTGGAGACAATACGACCTTTAATTGGAGTGTTGTATTTGGGTTGCAACCTCTCTTTTCTCTTGCCAGCTATAGACACTACTAGTGTCCTGTAACTACATTCAATTAGGGTGTTGTATTAGAGATGCAACTACCCACTTTCCATGCCTTCTAGAGACACTACTAGAGTGCTGCAAAGACTTTCAATCGGAGTGTGGTATTAGGGTTGCAACTACCCTCTTCTCTTTTCATTTGGAGACACCAATTATGTCCTTTAAGGACCTTCAATTGGAGTGTTGTATTAGGGTTGCGACTACCCTCTTCTCTTACCATCAGGAGACACTACTAGGGTGCTGCAACGGCCTTCAATTGGATTGTTTTATTAGGGTTACAACTACGCTCTCTTCTCTTGCCCTCTGCAGACAATACTAGAATGTTTCAAAGATCTTCAATTAGAGTGTTGTATTAGGGTTGTAACCACCCTGTTCTCTTCCCATCTAGAGACACTACTAATGTGCAGTAAAGACCTTCAATTGGGGTGTTGCATTAGGGTTGTAACAACCCTCTTCAATTGCCATCTGGAGACACTACAAGTGTGGTGCAATGACATTCTATTGAAGTGTTGTATTGGGTTTGCAACCTTATCCTCTTGCCATCTACAGACATTACTAAAGTGCTGCCATGTCCTTCAATTGGAGAGTTTTATTAGGGTTGCAACTACCCTGTTATCTTGCCACTTGGAGACACAACTAGAGTGCTGCAAAGACCATCAATGGGAATGTTGTAATAGGTTTGCAAGTACCCTCTTCTCTTTCCATCTGACGACACTATTACAGTGCTGCAAAGACATTCAATTGGGGTATTGTATTACGGTTGCAACTACCCTCTTCTCTCTCTAAACGGCAACACTACTAGAGTTTTTCAAAGACCTTCCAATGAATTGTTTTATTAGTATTGTAACTACCCTCTTCTCTTGCCATCTTTGAGACAATACTAGTGTGTTGCATAGACCTTCAATTGGTATGTTGTATTAGGGTTGCAACTACCCCCTTCTCTGGCCATCAGGAGACACTATTAGTGTGCTGCAAAGACCTTCAATTGGAGTGTCGTTTTGCGGTTGCAACTACCCTCTTCTCTTCTCTTGCCATCTGCAGACATTGTTAGAGTGCTGCAAAGTCCTTCAATTGGAGAGTTTTATTGGGGTTGCAACTACCCACTTCCCTTGCCATCAGGAGACACTACTAGTGTGCTTCAAATACTTTCAATTGTAGTGTTGTATTAGGGTTGTGACCACCCAGTTCTCTTCCCCTCTGGAGACAATACTAGAGTGTTTCAAAGACCTTCAATTGGAGTGTTGTATTTGGGTTGCAACCACCCTTTTCTCTTGCCATCTATAAACACTACTAGTGTCCTGTAACTACATTCAATTGGGGTGTTGTATTAGGGTTGCAACTACCCACTTCCCTGGCCATCTTGAGACACAACTAGAATGCTGCAAAGACTTTCAATTGGAGTGTTGTATTAGGGTTGCAACTACCCTCGTCTCTTTCCATTTGGAGACACTAATTATGTACTTTAAAGACCTTCAATTGGAGTGTTGTATTAGGGTTGCAACTACACTTTTCTCTTGCTATCAGGAGACACTACTAGTGTGCTACAAATACCTTCAATGTAGTGTCTCCAAATAAGGGTTGAGACTACCCTCGTCTCATGCCATCCGGAGACACTACTAGTGTGCTGCTGAGACCTTCAATTGGAGTGTTGTATTAAGGTTGCGACTACCCTCTTCTGTTCCATCGGGAGACACTACTACTTTAAAGACCTTCAACTGGAGTGTTATATTAGGGTTACAACTACCCTTTTCTCTTGCCCTCTGGAGACAATACAAGAATGTTTCAAAGACCTTTAATTGGAGTGTTGTATTAGGGTTGAAACCACCATTTTCACTTGCCATCTAGAGACACTACTAGTGTGCTGTAAAGACGTTCAATTGTGGTGTTGTATTAGGGTTGTAACTACCCTCTTCAATTGCCATCTGGAGACACTACAAGAGTGTTGCAAAGACCTTCAATTGGAGTGTTGTCTTAGGGTTGCAAATACCCTCTTCTCTTGCCATATGGAGACACTACAACTGTGCTGTAATGACGTTCAATTAAAGTGTTGTATTGGGGTTGCAACCCTATTCTATTGCCATATACAGACATTACTAGAGTGCTGCCATGTCCTTTAATTCGAGACTTTTATTCGGGTTGCAATTTACCCTAATATCTTGCCATTTGGAAATACAACTAGAGTGCTGCGAAGACCATAAATTGGAATGTTGTAATAGGCTTGCAACTACCCTCTGCTCTTTCCATTTGACGACACTATTACAGTGCTGCGAAGACATTCAATTGGAGTGTTGTATTACGGTTGCAACTCCCCTCTTCTCTCTCTAAACGGCAACACTACTAGAGTTTTTCAAAGACCTTCAAATTAAGTGTTGTATTAGTGTTGTAACTACCCTCTTCTCTTGCCATCTTTGAGACACTACTAGTGTGCTGCATAGACCTTCAATTGGTGTGTTGTATTAGGGTTGCAACTACCCTCTTTTATGACCATCAGGAGACACTATTAGTGTGCTGCAAAGACCTTCATTGGAGTGTTGTTTTGGGGTTGCAACTACCCTCTTCTCTTCTCTTGCCATATGCAGACCTTGTTAGAGTGCTGCTAAGTCCTTCAATTGGAGAGTTTCATTGGGGTTGCAACTACCCACTTCCCTTGCCATCAGGAGACACTACTAGTGTGCTTCAAATACTTTCAATTGTAGTGTTGTATTAGGGTTGTGACCACCCAGTTCTCTTCCCCTCTGGAGACAATACTAGAGTGTTTCAAAGACCATCAATTGGAGTGTTGTATTTGGGTTGCAACCACCCTTTTCTCTTGTCATCTATAAACACTACTAGTGTCCTGTAACTACATTCAATTGGGGTGTTGTATTAGGGTTGCAACTACCCACTTCCCTTGCCATCTAGAGACACAACTAGAATGCTGCAAAGACTTTCAATTGGAGTGTTGTATTAGGGTTGCAACTATCCTCGTCTCTTTCCATTTGGAGACACTAATTGTGTGCTTTAAAGACCTTCAATTGGAGTGTTGTATTAGGGTTGCAACTACCCTTTTCTCTTGCTATCAGGAGACACTACTAGTGTGCTGCAAATACCTTCAATGTAGTGTCTCCAAATAAGGGTTGAGACAACCCTCCTCTCATGCCATCCGGAGACACTACTTGTGTGTTGCTGAGACCTTCAATTGGAGTGTTATATTAGGGTTACAACTACCCTTTTCTCTTGCCTTCTGGAGAAAATACAAGAATGTTTCGAAAACCTTTAATTGGAGTGTTGTATTAGGGTTGAAACCACCTTTTTCACTTGCCATCTAGAGACACTACAAGTGTGCTGTAAACACCTTCAATTGGGGTGTTGTATTAGGGTTGTAACTACAATCTTCAATTGCCATCTGGAGACACTACAAGAGTGTTGCAAAGAACTTCAATTGGAGTGTTGTCTTAGGGTTGCAACTACCCTCTTCTCTTGCCATATGGAGACACTACAAGTGTGCTCTAATGACGTTCAATTAAAGCGTTGTATTGGGGTTGCAACCCTATTCTCTTGCCATCGGCAGACATTACTAGAGTGCTGCCATGTCCTTTAATTGGAGACTTTTATTAGGGTTGCAATTTACCCTAATATATTTCCATTTGGAAATACAACTAGAGTGCTGTGAAGACCATCAACTGGAATGTTGTAATAGGCTTGCAACTACCCTCTGCTCTTTCAATATGACGACACTATTACAGTGCTGCAAAGACATTCAATTGGAGTGTTGTATTACGGTTGCAACTACCCTTTTCTATCTATACACAGCAACACAACTAGAGTTTCTCAAAAATCTTCAAATGAAGTGTTGTATTAGTGTTGTAACTACCCTCTTCTCTTTCCATCTTAGAGACACTACAAGTGTGCAACATAGACCTTCAATTGGGGTGTTGTATTAGAGTTGCAACCACCCCCTTCTCTTGCCATCTGGAGACACTACTAGTGTGCTGCAAAGACCTTCAATTAGAGTGTTGTATTGGGGTTTCAACTACCCTCTCCTCTTCTCTTGCCATCTGCATACAATGTTAGAGTGTTGCAAAGTCCTTCAATTGGAGAGTTTTATTAATGGTGCAACTACCCACTTCCCCTGCCATCTAGAGACACAACTTGAGTGCTGTAAAGACCTGAAATTGGAGTGTTGTATTAGGGTTGCAACTACGCTCCTCTTTTGCCATGAGGAGACACTACTATTGTGTTGCAAATACTTCCAATATGTTGTATTAGGGTAGTGACCACCCTCTTCTCTTCCCCTCTGGAGACAATACTAGAGTGCTTCAAAGACCTTTAATTGGAGTGTTCTATTTGGGTTGCAACCACTATTTTCTCTTTCCATCTATAGACACTACTAGTGTGCTGTAACTACATTCAATTAGGGTGTTGTATTTGCCCACTTCCCTTAACATCTAGAGACACTACTAGAGTGCTGCAAAGACCTACAATTGGAGTGTTGTATTAGGGTTTCAACTACCCACTTCTCTTTTCATTTGGAGACACTAATTATGTGTTTTAAAGACCTTCAATTGGAGTGTTGTATTAGGGTTGCAACTACCTCTTCTCTTGCCAACACTATTAGTGTGCTGCAAATATTTTCAATTGTAGTGTTGTATTAGCGTTGTGACCACCCTCTTCTCTTCCCCTCTGGAGACAATACTAGAGTGCTTCAAAGACCTTCAATTGGAGTACTGTATTCGGATTGCAACCACCATTTCTCTTGCCTTCTATAGACACTCCTAGTGTGCAGTACCTACATTCAATTGGGGTGTTGTATTGGGGTCACACCTACCCAATTCCCTTGCCATCTAAAGACACTACTAGAGTGCTGCAAAGACCTACAATTGGAGTGTTGTATTAGGGTTGCAACTACTCACTTCTATTTCCATTTGGAGACACTAATTATGTGCTTTAAAGACCTTCAATTGGAGTGTTGTATTAGGTTTGCAACTATTGTTTTCTCTTGCCATCGGGAGATACTACTAGTTTGTTTCAAAGACCTTCAATTGGAGTGTTGTATTATGGTTGCAACCACCCTTTTCTCTTGTCATCTAGAGACACTACTAGTGTGATGTAAAGACCTTTAATTGGGGTGTTGTATTAGAGTTGTAACTACCCCCTTCAATTGACATCTGGAGACACTACTATAGTGTTGCAAAGACCGTCAATTGGAGTGTTGTATTAGGTATCAACGACCCACTTCTCTTTCCATTTGGAGACACTGATTATGTGCTTTAAAGACCTTCAATTGGAGTATTGTATTAGGGTTCCAACAACTTCTCTTGCCATCGGGAGAAACTACTGGTGTGCTGCAAATACCTTCAATTGTAGTGTTGTATTAGGGTTGTGACCACCATCCTTTCATGCCATCTGGAGACATGACTAGTGTGTTGCAGAGACCTTCAATTTGAGTGTTGTATTAGGGTTGTGACTACCCTCTTCTGTTGTCATCGAGAGACACTACTATGGTGCAGCAAAGACCTTCAATTGGAGTGTTATATTAGGGTTCCAACTACCCTCTTCTCTTGTCCTCTGGGGACAATACCAGAATGTTTCAAAGACCTTCAATTGGAGTGTTGTATTAGAGTTGCAACCACCCTTTGCTCTTGCCATCTAGAGACACTACTAGTGTGCTGTAAATACCTTCAATTGGGTGTTGTATTAGGGATGTAACTATCCTTTTCAATTGTCATCTGGAGACACTACTAGAGTGTTGCAAAGACATTCAATTGGAGTGTTGTATTAGGGCTGCAACTGCCCTCTTCTCTTGCCAACTAGAGACACTACAAGTGTCCTGCAATGACATTCAATTGAAGTGTTCTATTGGGGTTGCAACCCTTTTCCCTTGCAATCTGTAGACATTACTAGAGTGTTGCCAAGTCCTTCAATGGGAGAGTTTTATTAGGGTTGCAACTACCTTATTCTCTTGCCATTTGGAGAAACAACTAGAGTGCTGCAAAGACCATCAATTAGAATGTTGTAATAGGTTTGCAGCTAACCTGTTCTCATTCCATCTGACGACACTATTACAGTGTTACAAAGACATTCAATGGGAGTGTTGTATTAGGGTTGTAACTACCCTCTTCTCTCTCTATACGCAACACTACTAGAGTTTTTCAGAAACCATCAAATGAAGTGTTGTAACAGTGTTGTGACTATCCTCTTCTCTTGCCATCTTGGAGACACTACTAGTGTGCTGCATAGAATTTCAATTGGAGTGTTGTATTAGAGTTGCAACTACCCTCTTCTCTTGCCATAGGAGACTCTAGTAGTGTTCATCAAAGACCTTCAATTGGAGTATTGTATTGGGATTGCAACTACACTCTTCTCTTGCCATCTGCAAACATTGTTAGAGTGCTGCAAAGTCCGTCAAATGGAGAGTTTTATTGGGGTTGCAACTACCTAATTCCCTTGTCATTTAGAGAGGCTACTAGAGTGCTGCAAAGATCTTCAATTGGAGTGTTGTATTAGAGTTGCAACTACCCTCTTCTTTTGTCATTGGGAGACACAACTAGTGTGCTACAAATATTTTCAATTGTAGTATTATATTAGGGTTGTGACCACCCTCTTCTCTTCCCCTCTGAAAACAAAACTAGAGTGCTTCAAAGACCTTCAATTGGAGTATTGTATTTGGGTTGCAACCAACCTTTTCTCTTGTCATCTATAGACACTACTAGTGTGCTGTAACTACATTCAACTGGGTGTTGTATTAGGGTCGCAGCTAACCACTTCCATTGCCATCTAGATACACTACTAGAGTGCTGCAAAGACTTACAATTGGAGTGTTGTATTAGGATTGCAACTACCCACTTCTCCTTCAATTTGGAGACACTAATTATGTGCTATAAAGACCTTCAATTTGGAGTGTTGTATTACGGTTGCAACTACCCTCTTCTCTTGTCATTGGGAGACACTACTAGTATGTTTCAAAGACCTTCAATTGGAGTGTTGTATTAGGGTTGCAACCTCCCTTTTCTCTTGCCATCTAGAGACACTACTAGTGTGCTGTAAAGACCTCCAATTGGGGTGTTGTATTAGGGTTGTAACTATCCTCTTCAATTGCCATCTGGAGAAACTACTAGAGTGTTGCAAAGACCTTCAATTGGAGTGTTGTATTAGGGTGGCAACTACCCTCTTCTCTTGCCACCTGGAGACACTACAAGTGTGCTGCAATTACATTCAATTGAAGTGTTGTATTGGGGTTTCAACCCTCTTCTCTTGCCATTTGCAGACATTACTAGCCTGGTTGCCAAGTTTTTCAATTGGAGAATTTTATTTGGGTTGCAACTACCCAGTTCTCTTGCCATATGGAGATACAACTAGAGTGCTTCAAAGACCATCAATTGAAATGTTGTAATAGGTTTGCAACTACCCTCTTCTCTTTCCTCTGACGACACTATTACAATGCTGCTAAGACATTCAATTGGAGTTTTGTATTAGGGTTGCAACTACCCTTTTCTCTCTCTACACGGCAACACTACTAGAGTTTTCCAAAAAACCATCAAATGAAGTGTTGTATTAGTGTTGTAACTACCCTCTTCACTTGCCATCTTGGACACACTACTAGTGTGCTCATAGACCTTCAAATGGGGTGATGTATTAGAGTTGCAACTACCATCTTCTCTTGCCATCATGTGGCACTACTAGTGTGCTATAAAGACCTTCAATTGGAGTGTTGTATTGGGGTTGCAACTACCCTCTTCTCTTGACATTTGCAGACATTGTTGGAGTGCCGCAAAGTCCGTCAATTGGAGAGTTTTATTGCGGTTACAACTACCCACTTCCCTTGCCATCTAGAGAGACTACTAGAGTGCTGCAAAGACCTTCAATTGGAATATTATATTAGGGTTGCAACTACCATTTTTTTGCCATCGGGAGACACTACTAGAGTGCTGCAAGCACTTCAATTGGAGTGTTGTATTAGGGTTGCAACTACCCTCTTCTATTTCCATTTGGAGACACTAATTATGCCCTTTAAAGACCTTCAATTGTGGTGTTGTATTAGGGTTGCAACTACCATCTTCTCTTGCCATCGGGAGACACTACAAGTATGCTATAAATACCTTCAATTGTAGTGTTGTATTAGGGTTGTGACAACCCTCTTCTCAAGCCATCTAGAGACACTACTAGTGTGTTGCAGAGATTTTCGATTGGAGTGTTGTATTAGGGTAGCGACTACCATTTTCTGTTGCCATCGGGATACACTACTAAGGTGCTGCAAAGACCTTCAATTGGTGTGTTATATTAGGATTCCAACTGCCCTCTTCTCTTGCCCTCTGGAGACAATATAATGTTTCAAAGACATTCAATTGGTGTGTTGTATTAGGGTTGCAACTACTCTCTTCTCTTGCCATCCGCAGACAGTATTAGAGTGCTGCAAAGTCTTTCAATTGGAGAGTTTTATTGGGGTTGCAACTACCCACTTCCCTTGCCATCTTGAGACACTATTAGAGTGCTACAAAGACTTTCAATTGGAGTGTTGTATTAGGGTTGCAACTGCCGTCTTCTCCTGCCAATTGGAGACACTACAAGTGTGCTGCAATGATATTCAATTCGATTGTTGTATTGGGGTTTCGTCCCTCTTTTATTGCCATCTGCAGACATTACTAGAGTGCTGCCAAGTCCTTCAATTGGAGAGTTTTACTAGAGTGCTGCCAATTGCTGCCAAGCCATTGCCATATGGAGACACTACTGGAGTGCTACAAAGACCTTTAATTAGAATATTGTAATAGGTTTGCAACTACCCTCTTCTCTTTCCATCTTACGGCAATATTAGAGTGTTGCTAGGACATTCAATTGGAGTGTGACATTAGGGTTGCAACTACCCTCTTCTCTCTTCATACGGCAACACTACTAGAGTGTTGTAAACACCTACAATTGGAGTGCTGTATCGGGGTTGCATCTACCCTCATCTCTTGCCAACTTCATACACTACAAGAGTGTTTCAAAAACCTTCAATTGAAGTGTTGTATTAGGGTTGTAACTACCCTCTTCTCTTGCCATCTTGGACTTGTGTGTTGCATATACCTTCAATTGGGGTGTTGTATTAGAGTTGCAATACCTTCTCTTACCATCAGGAGACACTACTAGTGTGCCGCAAACACATTCAATTAGAGTGTTGTATTGGGGTTGCAACTACCCTCTTCTCTTGTCATCTGCAGACATTGTTAGAGTGCTGCAAAGTTATTCAATTGGAGAGTTTCATTAGGGTTGCTACTACCCACTTCCCTTGCCAGATGAAGACACTACAAGAGTGCTGCAAAGACCTTCAATTGGAGTGTTCTATTAGGGTTGCAACTACCATCTTATCTTTCCATCTGAAGACACTACTAGTGTGCTGCAAAGACCTTCAATTGGAGTGTTGTATTGAGGTTGCAATTACCCTCTCTCTCTTGCCATCTACAGACATTACTTGCTTCCAAGACCTTTAATTGGAGAGTTATATTAGCGTTGCAACTACAACTTCCCTTGCCATCTAGAAACACTACTAGAGTTACAACTACCCTCAATTGGAGTGTTGTATTTGGGTTACAACTACCCTCTTTCTTTGCAATCAGGAGACACTACAAGTATGCTGCAAATACCTTCAATTGTAGTGATGTATTAGAGTTGAGACCACCCTTTTCTCATGTCTTCTGGAGACACTACTAGTGTGCTGCAGAGACCTTCAATTGGAGTGTTGTATTTGGGTTGCAACTACCTCTGTTGCCATATGGAGACACTACTAAAGTGCTGCACAGACCTTCAATTGAAGTGTTATATTAGGGTTCAACTACCCTATTCGCTTGCCCTCTGGAGACAATACTGGAATGCTTCAAAGACCTTCAATTGGAGTGTTGTATTAGTGTTGCAACCACCGTTTCCTTTTGCTATCTAGAGACACTACTATTGTTCAGTAAAGACCTACAACTGGGGTGTTGTATTAGCGTTGTAACTACCGTCCTCTATTGCCATATGGAGACACTACTAGAGTGCTGCAAAGAACTTCAATTGGAGTGTTGTATTAGGGTTGGAACAACCCTCTTCTCTTTCCATCTGGAGACACTACAAGTGTGCTGCAAAGACATTCAATTGAAGTGTTGTATTCGGATTGCAACTACCCTCTTCCCTTGCCATATGGAGACACTACTTCAGTGCTACAAAGACCTTCAATTGGAATGTTGTAATAATTTTACAACTACCCTCTTCTCTTTCCATCTAACGACCCTATTAGAGTGCGGTGAGGAAATTCAATTGGAGGGTTGTATTAGGGTTGCAACTACCCTGTTCTCTCTTCATACGGCAACACAACTAGAGTGTTTCAAAAACCTTCAATTGAAGTGTTGTATTAGGGTTGTAACTTTCCTCTTCTCTTGCCATCTTGGAGACACTACTAGTGTGTTGCATAGACCTTCAATTGGGGTGTTGTATTAGAGTTGCAACTACCGTCTTCTCTTGCCATCAGGAGACACTACTAGTGTGTTGCACTGAACTTCAATTGGAGTGTTGTATTGGGGTTGCAACTACCCTCCTCTCTAGCCATCTGTAGACATTGTTAGAGTGCTTCAAAGTCCTTCAATTAGAGAGTTTTATTGGGGTTGCAAGTACCCACTTCCCTTGACATATGGAGACACTACTAGAGTGCTGCAAACACGTTCAATTGGAGTGTTGTTGCAACTACCCTATTCTCTTGCCATGTCGAGATACAACTAGAATGCTGCAAAGACCATTAATTGAAGGGAAAATTAGTTATATGCCACCCCAAAACAAGGAAATTGTGAATTTGCCACCCTACCTCAAAAATGAATAATTAGTACCCCCAAATTTGTCCCCAGAATGAACTAGATGTGTAAACAAGGTGCATATTTAAAAAATTTTGAGCAAAAACAATTATAAATGGTATGATCAAACCTGAACTGCTGACCTGGAATATTTGAAAATAAAAAGTCATAACAGAAGTTACGTACAGGCTGGTTTATGAGCGAAAGGTGGGAACAATCCATTCAAGAGTGGTATACGAAGTCCCGAACCTCTAATCTAGAATACTTAGATCTCTCAGATACAACCATAACTAACAAACACCTAGCCAACAACATTTCTGTCATATATGACAGATTAAACCTGTTAAGCCGAGTAAGCTTAAAGAATTTTAAGCAAACCCAAGAACAAATCCACTTCCTGGACCAGAAAATCCAAAAACTTGAACAAAACCTGAAAAACCTCACAATCCTATTAACAGAAAACCGTCCTTTAACAACATCAGAAGTCAAAACTTTGGTGACAGAAGTCACAAAGCAACCCAAACTTATTGAAACAGAAGCCCTAAAAATTTCTGAAGAACTCAACCAGAAACTCGAAAGAGTAGAAACTGTCCTCAAAAGAGTGGAAACCTGGGTTAGTTCATGAGTAATTACACACTCACTCAAAACACCCAATTCTACAAACAAGCAGTTCAAGCAACAGACTCAATTGAGTCACCCGCGGTAGGCTTTGTAAAACCTTCTGACCATCGTGGTGGTACCTCAGGCACAACCGCATTAATTAAGCAGAACAACACCCAAATCCAGCTGCTGGTGCAAGCACTAGAAGAAATCCGAAACCTTGAAGCAGAAGTTAAAATCCTTAAAGATCAAATTCAGAAACAAAAGGGTGTGCACCTGCCAAGCGAAATAACTGACGAACTATCAGCCAGACTAGCCAAACTATCAATCGAACCCTCCAAGCAAAAAGAAAAGAAAGGGGTTTTAAGAGTCTTCAAAGACCCCTTTGTTATCCTCCAAGAAGAAAAACAAAAACTTAAATGATGGAAACATCAGGAAGACCCAGTGTAACCCAAACCCAAACAATAAACCCTGATGAACCATTATTTGAAGATCAGGTTCGCGAATACAGAAGAGGGCAAAGAAGGAGATATAATGCTCAAAGAAACTTGAGGAATCTTGCCCGAACTATAACGGGTAGGAACCCCTACCAGATGACCCTGGAAGAGCAGGTGGATCCAGATGCCCAGCTCATAAGATCCCTGAGAGATAGAGCTGCTATAGTACCTGCTGAAGTACTATACAATTCCAGAAGGGACGACAACAACCACCGTGTCTATAACCATCTCTCTGAAGAGGCAATTCTCTGCACCGACAACCAACAAATCGACAGGCCATTTATACAACCCGAAAGCTATGCGGTCCTTCGACAAAGTGGTATGCAATTTATCCACATAGGGGTCGCTCAAGTACGAATACAAATCCTGCACAGGCAAGATGAAGGCACCTCGGCGTTGGTTGTTTTTAGAGACAACAGGTGGCAAGGAGATCAGTCCATCTTCGATACAGTAGAGATTGATCTAACAAGAGGAAGCCAGCTGGTATATGTTATACCAGATACTATGCAAACAATCGGGGATTTTTATAGAAATTTTCAGATATCAATCTTAACAAGAGGATACCAAAACTGGCAAAATGGTGAAGCTAACCTTCTAATCACTAGAGGTTTAGTAGGAAGACTTTCCAATACATCGAATGTTGGATTCGCTTACCAAATAAGCAATGTTTCCGAGTACTTGGTAAGCAGGGGAATACGAGCCCTCCCAGGTAGGCGATACTCAGCACAAGAAAATCAAGGGAGAAACTGGTTAGTAAGGCCGTCGCGAGTTGATATTCCTATGATGCCTACAGAATTGCAAACCAGTAACCTCCTCGATGGCAGAATCTCTATATCATTCCAGAATTATGTCCCAGCCCCTGATCACGTGAGCGGTATACCTGATGACGATGAAGATGAAGTTAGGAGTGAAACAATTCTTATTCTAACCAAAGAAGAGAGTGATACCGAGGAAACTGATCATGATGAAGAGGACGACTGGTAGTACATACAGTACCTTGCTGACCAGTCAGCACAACGGCCTGATAATCCCCAACAAGAAGATTCTGGTCCTATTTGGGATACAGATCATGAAGGTGGTACTGGCAATGCTGACAAGGATTGGATCAATCCTTTTTCGAAGCGTGGTGGGGATATGGATACCATTTTCATGATGAATGATAATAACACAGAAGAAACTTTTGATTACCCGCAATTCAAAACCCTATCCGAAGCACTAAACGAGCATGCTTTTATGTCAAGTTCTTCTGCGATATCTCATTACCAACCACCACAGGACCAGTCGATGAACATGCCCAGCTACCCTCCTGCAAGAAGTACAAATGAAGCAAGACCAATTCCCACTTTTGAAGAACGAATGCCCAGAACAAGACAATTTCGCGGGGGCTACAACAATGAGATGTGGACACTACCATCAGCGCAGCAACAGCAGGGCACCATGTTTGTAATCCCGGATCAACTGGGGTTGTTTCATGATGCGTTTTCAAGATGGGAGTCTATTACTCGAAACCATGTAGCTGAGAAGGGGTTTACAGACCCCAGGGATAAAATAGAATATATGGAAAATCTCTTGGGAGAAGTAGAGAAATTAACATGGATTCAATGGAGAATGCAATTTCTCACTGAGTACGAGGCGTTGATAGCAGTGGCGGATGGCCGGGAAGGTACACAAAACATACTTTCCCAGATGAGGAGAGTATTTTCACTAGAAGACCCTGCCCAAGGATCAACAGTTCTCCAAGATCAAGCCTACAAAGATCTAGAGCGCCTCACCTGCGACAACGTTAAATATCTCATTCAGTATGAACGAGTATTTAAGATTAGCGGCAAAATCTGGGCGAATGTACATTAGTCCAGAGCTCTCAGAAAAATTCTGGTTAAAAATGCCTGGTGACCTTGGGACCAGAATAAAAACGATGTTTGAAGAGAAATACCCTGGTCTCACGGTGGGGGTAATTCCGAGGGTGCTGTTTGCCTATAAATATCTGGAGGGCGAGTGCAAGGATGCTGCTTTCAAACGATCACTCAAAGACCTCTCCTTTTGTAACCAGATCCCAATTCCTGGCTATTACCGTAAACCAGAAAAGAGATATGGCCTGAGAAGATCAAGAACCTATAAAGGCAAGCCCCATGAATCTCACGCTAGAATCGAAAAGAGAAAGCACCTTGTTAGAAACAAAAGGTGTAAATGCTACCTATGTGGGCAAGAAGGTCACTTTGCGCGAGAATGCCCCAATGATAGAAGAAATATTAAGCGGGCAGCAATCTTTGAAGGACTCGATATACCAGAAGATTGTGACATAATATCAGTACAAGAAGGGGAAGGCCAGAGTGATGCTATATTTAGCATTTCTGAAGGAGAAGATGGAGAGATGGAGCTGCAACAAGGAGTACAAACCCTACAACTAAACTCTCTCTTTATGCTCGGAGAGGAAAATTCAGGCTACAGGCCTAGAATAAAATTACCTGAGAAACAGATGGGCTGCCAACACCAATGGCTTCATAATCAAGTCATCGAGCAACCATCCAAAACAACCTGTTCCTGTTGCGCCAGAGAAACTATAATCCGTGCTAGAATACATTGTTCAGATTACAGAGTAACAGCATGCAACCTGTGTGGCCCGTTCTACTTCAAAGAAGAAGTACCAGTTACCCCAGCAACCGCACCAGCACAAATCAACCTTAGAACACTAGTCCAAGAGCAGAGAGACTACATTGTATGGTGTGAGGCTGAGATGGAAAGGCTGCAAAAAGAGGTTGACCATTACAAGAAGAGGTACGAAGACCTCCTTGAAGAACACCTAAAGGAAGAATTCGAAAACCTAGATCCAGATAAAAAGCAAAAGGGCGTTAAGATCAATGAAAATGCCAACGTCCTCAATGGAGAAACAGTCTATAACACTAGCAGTAATCCATCAACTGGAAGAATTATCAAAAATAGACTATATAACCTAGAAGTGGAGCTCGATATTCCTGGAGTTCAAAAACTCAAAATAAGAGCAATCCTAGACACTGGTGCCACAACCTGCTGCATAGATCAAGGGTCAGTACCAAAGGAAGCTCTTGAAGAAAATACCTTTGTAGTACAATTTACAGGGGTAAACTCCACTCAAACCGCCAACATGAAGTTGAAGTATGGTAGAATGATTATTGGCGAAAACCAGTTCCGCATACCATATACCTATGCATTCCCAATGAAGTTGGGGGGGGGGGAAATACAAATGATCATAGGGTGCAATTTTATACGCTCTATGCATGGGGGTCTGAGGATAGAGGGTGATACGATTACCTTCTACAAAAACCTGACAGTCATCAATACACAACCACAAGCAAAGGTCCTGACCATAGAGGAAATAGACCTTCAAGACCTGGAGTACATACAACTCCAAGAAATGGTCCATTACAATTTTGGGCAAACATCATCAAACTTTATTACAAAGTTTGACCAACTACTAAGAAGGCTAAAGGAGGCCGGGTTCATTGGCGAAAATCCTTTGCAACATTGGAGTAAAAATAAGATCGTCTGCATGCTGGATATCAAGAATCCAGACTTCATCATTGAAGACAGACCCTTAAAACAGGTCACGCCACTGATGAAGCAAACTTTCAGCAAACATGTGGAGGCCCTGCTGAAACTCGGAGTAATACGACCCAGCAAGAGCAGGCACTGGACGACGGCGATTATTGTTAATTTCGGTACATCAATAGACCCGAAAACCGGGAAGGAGGTAAAAGGCAAAGAACGTATGGTATTTAATTACAAGAGGCTTAATGATATAACTGAAAAAGATCAATATAGCCTTCCTGGTATTAATACCATCATGAGGAAAGTAGCTAATAGTAAAATCTACTCTAAATTCGATTTAAAGAGTGGATTTCACCAAGTAGCTATGCACCCAAATTCAATTGAATGGACGGCATTTTGGGTGCCCGATGGGTTATATGAATGGCTAGTAATGTCGTTTGGGTTAAAAAATGCTCCAGCAGTGTTCCAAAGAAAGATGGATCATTGCTTCAAAGGCACTGAGAATTTTATTGCAGTTTATATTGATGATATTCTGGTATTTTCTCAGTCAAAAAGAGAGCATGCAGAGCATTTAAAACTAATGCTCTCAAAATGTGAAGAGCATGGCCTTGTCCTAAGCCCAACAAAAATGAAGATAGCCGTTCCTCAAATAGAATTCTTAGGGGCAGTAATAGGCAAGGGTACTATTCGGTTACAGCCGAATATTATCACAAAAATTGAAGAATTCAAAGAAGATGATCTCACTCAGAAGTCTGGTATGAGATCTTGGCTAGGGCTCCTCAATTATGCCAGAAGCTATATCCCTAACCTCGGGAAACTTTTAAGCCCTTTATATGCAAAAACCAGTCCAACCGGCGATAAACGATTGAATAAACAAGATTGGGAGCTAATTCGCGCAATAAAACATCAGGTCCGAAACCTACCTGATCTCTGCATACCCCCAGAAGAATGCTTCATTATAATCGAAACAGACGGATGCATGGATGGATGGGGAGGTGTATGCAAGTGGAAGCCAAAGAGGTATGATCCAAAGAGCACAGAGAAGCCGTGCGCCTATGCAAGTGGCAAATTCAACCCGCCTAAATCCACAATAGACGCAGAGATCTTCGCGGTCATGAATAGCCTGGAGGCATTAAAGATCTACTACCTCGACAGAAAGGAATTAGTGATACGCACTGATTGTCAGGCTATCATTAGTTTCTTTAATAAATCTAACATTAATAAACCGTCAAGAGTGCGCTGGATCTCGTTCACAGACTTTGTAACGGGATTGGGGATAAATGTTCAGTTCGAGCACATAGATGGGAAGGACAACCTTTTGGCTGACTCCCTATCACGGTTAATTAATGTTTTAATTGATGCAGGATGGCCCAATCAGGAAGCATTGAATGTTCTGGACAACCTAGCCGGGGCTCTTCACGAGAACGAGGAGCATCCCAACCAGAAGGTTCAGAAGGAAATGTCTCAAATAATCCTGCAAATCAGCCACTCGTTTGCCAGTACAGGGATCTACTACGGCAATCTGACGAAACCCACACCTTGGAAAGACGAAATGAGCTTAGGCTCCAACTTCGAGCAACAGAAAACAAAGTAATTTCAAAAGCACTTGAATGGATTAATGATTTAATAAAAATACAGCAGATGAAGGAATCCCAAAGTTCTAAACTCGCAACAAGGGACAATTACTGGGGAGATTGGTTGCCTCAAGTCCAGCAAACTCTTACTAGGCTTCAAAAGGCTTACCGAGAGTTTAAACAGCTAATCCGTGAGGTAAAAGTGTTCCATATCTAAGTGTGTTCTGGACCCTATCACTATAGGGTATGTATCATAAGGTGTGTTTTGCTTTTAGGCCTGCTTGTATTGGCCTCTGCTTTTTCTTTAGTGTGGGCCAATAATTGGCCAGAATATTTACTTTCGGTGCATTATAAGCATCTTTATTTTAGTGGGAGACAAAAGTTTGTGGAAATCCTTTAATCACATGCGATGGGGCCCAATGAGTACCCGATGTGATAATTGAGATTCCATCCTGAGTCTCTATATAAGTTTGAGTTTTCAGAGTTGAAAAACAAGCTGAGAACCAGCAAGTTTTACTTTTCTCTCTTTCCTTGTAACATTCCACTTAATAATATTTCCGCTTGTGTGCCTTCTTTCTTTCCGTGTTCACAGTAGCCCGTTGAAGTTTGAAGGCTCTGACCGATCTACACCCTGGTATCAGAGCAAGGTATGTTTTTATTCATGGCTTTCTAAGTTTCTTTGTATTCTAGGAAGGTAGTTAAGGGGAGATCATACCAAAATCATGAAAAGTGTTCAAAATCTAAGTATAAAAATCATGAAAAGTGTTCAAAATCTAAGTATAATTATACAATTTAGAGGCTATTTCTTCAAGTACTAGTCAATCAATATTGACCCAAGGATATTAGCTTATAGGGCTTGATTTTCGAAAAATATAGCTAAACCAAAAGAATCATCCTGCCGTACAGTACCCTAAGAAGTGGGGAAGATTACAGATTAACACGATGAGGTGAGGTATAGCTAAATTTGGTAGAAAATATCGCCCCAAAGTTAAGAGCAAAGGTTGATAAAAAAAAAAAAAATTATTATTACATATTTCATCTGGGTGCAAAGATTGGGATATTGTATCATTAATCTTAAGGAATATTCCCTCAGAGTGGCAAAAATCTAATTTTGGAACTTTCAAGTGGCATAAAACGAAGTGCCCCTTAATTGAAATATTGTAATAGGTTTGCAACTACCCTCTTCTCTTTCCATCTGATGACACAATTACAGTGGTTCAAAGACATTCAATTAGAGTGTAGTATTAGGGTTGCAACTACCCTCTTCTCTCTCTATACGGCAACACTACTAGAGTTTTTCAGAGACCATCAAATGAAGTGTTGTAATAGTGTTGTGACTATCCTCTTCTCTTGCCATCTTGGAGACACTACTAGTGTGCTGCATAGAATTTCAATTGGGGTGTTGTATTAGAGTTGCAATTACCCTCTTCTCTTGCCAAATGAAGACATTGTTAGAGTGTTGCAAAGTCCTTCAATTGTAGAGTTTTGTTAGGGTTACAACTACCTAATTTCCTTGCCATCTAGAGACACTACTAGAGTGCTGCAAAGACCTTCAATTGGAATGTTGTATTAGGGTTGCAACTACCCTCTATCGGGAGACACTACTAGTGTGCTGCAAGTACTTTCAATTGTAGTGTTGTATTAGGGTTGTGACCACCCTCTTCTCTTCCCCTCTGGAGACTAGAGTGCTTCGAAGACCTTCAAATGGTGTGTTGTATTTTTGTTGCAACCACCATTTTCTCTTGCCATCTATAGACACTACTAGTGTGCTGTAACTACATTCAATTGGGGTGTTGTATTAGGGTTGCAACTACCCACTTCCCTTGCCATCTAAAGACACTATAAGAGTGCTGCAAAGACCTTCTACTGGAGTGTTGTGTTAGGGTTGCAACTACCATCTTTTCTTTCCATTTGGAGACACTAATTATGTCCTTTAAAGACCTTCAATTGGAGTGTTGTATTAGGGTTGCAACTACCCTCTTCTCTTGCCATCAGGAGACACAACTGGTGTGCTGCAAATACCTTCAATTGTAGTGTTGTATTAGGGTTGTGACCACCATCCTTTCATGCCGTCTGGAGACACGGCTAGTGTGTTGTAGAGACCTTCAATTTGAGTGTTGTATTAGGGTTGTGACTACCCTCTTCTGTTGTCATCGGGAGACACTACTATGGTACTGCAAAGACCTTCAATTGGAGTGTTATATTAGGGTTCCAACTACCCTCTTCTCTTGTCCTCTGGGGACAATACCAGAATGTTTCAAAGACCTTCAATTGGAGTGTTGTATTAGAGTTGCAACCACCCTTTTCTCTTGCCATCCAGAGACACTACTAGTGTGCTGTAAAGACCTTCAATTAGGGTGTTGTATTAAGGTTGTAACTACCCTCTTCAATTGCCATCTGGAGACACTACTAAAGTACTGCAAAGTCCTTCAATTGGAGAGTTTTATTGGGGTTGCAACTACCTACTTCCCTTGCCGTCTAGAGACACTACTAGAGTGCTGCAAAGACCTACAATTGGAATGTTGTATTAGGGTTGCAACTACCTTCTTCTTTCGCCATCAGGAGACACTACTTGTGTGTTGTAAGTACTTTGAATTGTAGTGTTGTATTAGGGTTGTGACCATGCTCATCTCTTCCCCTCTGGAGACAATAATAGAGTGTTTCAAAGATCTTCAATTGGTGTGTTGTATTTGGGTTGCAACCACCCTTTTCTCTTGCCATCTATAGACACTACTAGTGTGCTGTAACTACATTCAATTGAGGTGTTGTATTAGGGTTGCAACTACCCTCTTCTTTTTCCATTTGGAGACACTAATTATGTGTTTTAAAGACCTTCAATTGGAGTATTGTATTAGGGTTGCAACTACCCTCTTCTCTTGCCATCGGGAGACACTACTAGTGTGCTAAAAAATACCTTCAATTATAGTGTTGTATTAGGGTTGTGACCGCCCTCTTCTCATGCCATCTGGAGAAACTACTAGAGTGTTGCAGAGACTTTCAATTAGAGTGTTGTATTAGGGTTGTGACTACCCTTTTCTGTTGCCATCGGGAGACACTACTAAGGTGCTGCAAAGACCTTCAATTGGAGTATTATATTAGGTTTCCAGCTACCCTCTTCTCTTGTGCTCTAGAGACAATACTAGAATGTTTCAATGACCTTCAATTGGAGTGTTGTATTAGGTTGCAACCACCCTTTTTTCTTGCCATCTAGAGACACTACTAGTGTTCTGTAAAGACCTTCAATTGGGGTGTTGTATTAGGGTTGTAACTCATCTTCAATTGTCATCTAAGGGACACTACTTGAGTGTTGCAAAGACCTTCAATTGGAGTGTTGTATTAGGGTTGCAACTACCCTCTTGCCATCTGCAGACATTACTAGGGTGCTGTCAAGTCCTTCAATTGTAGAGTTTTAGAGCATCTACATCCCAGCAACTCAAATGAGTTTCTAAATAACTTTTAATCTTTTTTTTAGAAATTAAGGTCTCTAAAATTTCTAACTCACACATTCCTGAAATTAATTTTAGAGTTTCTATTAAGTCACGTCAGCAACAAATTAAAAAGCAGAAATAATTTGAGCCAATCATTTGATCAGTATGGAGTTTATAAACAGTTTCATATAAGAAACTTTACTGCATAGTTTCTAAATAAGAAACTCTCCCACATCTCTAGAACTAGATTAGAATCTGCCACGTCATATTAGAAACTCTAATAATACGGGATGTAGATGCTCTTATTAGGGTTGCAACTACCCTGTTCTCTTTCCATTTGGAGATACAACTAGAGTGCTGCAATGACCATCAATTGCAATGTTGTAATAGGTTTGCAACTACCCTCTTCTCTTTCCATCTGATGACACTATTACTGTGCTGCAAAGACATTAAATTGGAGTGTTGTATTAGGGATGCAACTACCCTCTTGTCTCTATATACGGCAACACTATTAGAGTTTTTCAAAATCCTTCAAATGAAGTGTTGTATTAGTGTTGTAACTACCCTCTTCTCTTGCCATCTTGGAGACACTACTAGTGTGCTGCATAGACCTTCAATTGGGGTGTTGTATTAGAGTTGCAACTATTGTCTTCTCTTGCCATCAGGAGACACTACTAGTGTGCTGCAAAGACCTTCAATTGAAGTGTTGTAGTGGGGTTGCAACTACCTTCTCTTGACATTTGCTGACATTGTTAGAGTGCTGCAAAGTCCTTCAATTGGAGTGTTGTATTAGGGTTGCAACTACCAACTTCTCTTGCCATCTAGAGACACTACAAGAGTGCTGCAAAGACCTTCCATTGGAGTGTTGTATTAGGGTTGCAACTACCCTCTTCTTTTGCCATCAGGAGACACTACTAGTGTGCTGCAAATACTTTCAATTGTAGTGTTGTATTAGAGTTGTGACCACCCTCTTCTCTTCCCCTCTGGAGACAATACTAGAGTGTTTCAAAGACCTTCAATTGGAGTGTTATATTTGGGTTGCAAACACCCTTTTCTCTTGTCATCTAGAGACACTACTAGTGTGCTGTAACTACATTCAATTGAGGTGTTGTATTAGGGTTGCAATTACCCGCTTCCCTTTCCATCTAGAGACACTACTAGAGTGCTGCAAAGACCTTCAATTGGAGTGTTGTATTAGGGTTGCAACTACCCTCTGCTCTTTTCATTTGGAGATACTAATTATGTGCTTTAAAGACCTTCAATTGAGGTGTTGTATTAGAGTTGCAACTACCCTCTTCTCTTGCCATCGGGAGACTACTAGTGTGCTGTAAATACCTTTATTTGTAGTGTTGTATTAGGGTTGTGAGCACCCTCTTCTCATCCATCTGGAGACACTACTAGTGTGTTGCAGAGACCTTCAATTAGAGTGTTGTATTAGGGTTGCGACTACCCTATTCTGTTGTCATCGGGAGACACTACTAGGGTGCTGCAAAGACCTTTAATTGGAGTGTTATATTAGGGTTCCAACTATCATCATCTCTTGCCATTTGGAATAATACTAGAATGTTTCAAAGACATTCAATTGGAGTTTGTTACATTAAGCCGCTGCAAAGGCCGGAGGACAGACCAGTGATTCGTCGGGTCAGTTATAGGTAAAATTCATTTTTTGTGAATTTTTGTGTATTTAGTATTATCCATTTGTAGTGGTTTTAATTAATTTTGTTTGCAGATCTTTTGTTGGAGATTTGTTGGTAGCGACCAAAAATGTCAACAAAATAAAACAATGCGCACGTTTCCACTATCCTGAGGAAACTAGATTACCCACCATAGGCGTGTGAACAAAATTTGATGACTATCCTGAGGGAACTAAAAAAGAGGTTGAGGACGAGTTTTTGTGAGTAAAATCTCTTTTTTTTAAATTGGCAACCTACTGTTTCTCTTTTTAAGCTAACCAACGAATTTTTAATGATGCATGCAGAGCACTTTCAGTTTCCCCCTGGTGAAGACATGGATCTGGCCTTAAAGACATTCAGCAGCATAGCCAACAAACCTCTCCAAAACCTGCTTAACAAGTGCAGAGACGAAGCGAAAGATAGGTATGGAGATGGCATTATGGAGTGGAAGGACCAAGGGGTGCCAAGCACATATGATTGGATAACGGCAAATTACTGACCCAAATTGTGCGACTATTGGTGCACCGAAGACTTTGCTAGGCGGAGCGAGCAGAATCAACAAAATAGGGTCTCATCTAAAGAGGGTTCCTTTGCAACCACGGGCTCAATGAACATGCTGGTTCAGAAACAAAGATTCGTAAGATGTTTTATTTCATCAAAACAATTAATTTCAATTTCAGTTTACTCGAACTAACCTTGATAATTTTATTTGTGCTGAAATGTTTATTCATCATAGGAGAATGAAAACCAGCGCGAGCCCAGGTGGTCTGCCGAGCTGTTCACGCTGACGCATACCAACAAGAAGACGGGGCAATTTTGTTCCGCGAGGGCGAAAAAGGCACAGGTAATAGAACATAACAAACTTTTAATAATATTCATTCTTTGTTGTACTTTATTGTTTTATTTTTAATGTTCAGGCAAGACGAGATTGCTGTATCGACCAGGTGGGTCTCATACGTCTTTTTCGCAATTGCAATCGTAGTCGCAATCGCAATCATAATCTTCGACGCCGCCTCCTCTCAGGCAAGAAGACATAAATGCAATTTCAGGTCAGCTGTTGGGCGTGCTTCAACCACAGATCACCCAATTCATAGAGGAGTTGAGGCGTAGCGTGGGACGCTCTTCGTCTCATCAGGTACGAAATCTAATTTTTGGGTATGTTTGAATCCAATAAGGGCATCCACAACCAATAAGGACACTAAGTATGGCAAATCAACTAACGGAACAGTAAACTCCTAAAAATTCTAAACCCTTAAACCCAAAACAGTAAACTCTTAACATTAAACCCTAAAAATTTTAGTTATATTCTCACAGGGAGGTTCTAGCTCGCACCATGCATCGAACTCTGATGCTCAGGATGACAGCGGGGATGATATCGGAGATGACTATATCTAGTTTTAGGACGTTTTGTATGAGTTTTAAATATTTTATTTTTATGTCGTACTTTAGATATTTGATATTTGATGTTTATGTAGTACTTTAGATATTTCATGTTTATGTCGTTTTGTGAATTGCTTGGTACGTACCAATTAAATTGCTTGTGAATTCCTTTTAAATTGCTTGGTGCTTGGTACGTTTCATACCAATATTTTATATTGTATATTTGAATTGCTTGTGAATTGTTTGGTACGTTTCGTACCAATTGGGGCTGGAGAAAATAAAATGAACAGAATGGGTTCAATGGTTGTTATATTTGTTTGGTACATTTCGTACCAATTGGGGAAAAGAAAAATAACAAAAAATACCAAAAAAAATTACCCTTCTGCGACCGATTCTGGGCGCATCAGCGACCGCCCAATCGGTCTCTGATGGTCTTTCGCCACGTCAGCATATAGCATCAGCGATCGATCTCATCGGTCGCTATAGGGACATCTGTGACTGATTTTTAACCCTTCAGCGACCGGTGATGTCAGCGGAGAGGGCATCAGCGACGGAGCAACTGCGACCGACCCTTCTATGACCGATTTCGGCCTTCTACAACCGGCACACCCTACTGCGACCGGCGCCTTACCCTTCTGTGACCAATTTGGTCGGTCGCAGAAGAGTTCTGCCGCTGTAGTGTTTGATCCAAAGTTTATTTATTTTTTTATCCTTACTAGTTACCACTGTTAATATTTTCTTAATTTATTAGAGCCTTACCTTATGGTCACTTGATGGAAGCACCGTCATTCTGTCAAGCGCCAGACTGAGAAAACAATTCACTCTATACAGGCTCGGAGACACATTTCATTTTTTTTTTCATTGAGACACATTCATTTGACAAAGGAAATACTGTGTAATTACAATGCTAAGATACGTTTTCAGTTTTTTCTATTACACTGCAGGGACTGATGGGGCGGGCCCCACTATTTTGGCAATATAGTTACAAGATTTGTGAATAATTTATTTTTTTGGTGATGGCGAATCGAATACCGAATTATTCGGTTGACTGAACTTTGATTGAATTATTTGCAAATTTTATGAAATTTTCCCCAAATTTTACCCGATTTTTTTTGCTCCTTTGTGGGATTCAGATCTCCGGTTCAGATAATTCTGAATTATTTCCGAACCCCGTCGAACTGAATCCGAATAATTCATTTGTCACTATGTAGCTTTTGCCATATTTTTACTTAGTGGGAAAAATAGCATGGCGGAGCCGGCTTCGTCACGGAACGACACTGTTACTGTATGGAACAGCACGGCACGTGTGTCAGTTACGTGCTGTAGCTCGCGTGTCCCGTGTCGTGACCATTTACGTGCCGTGGTCATCTTTTGAAAGTTTGTCACGGCACGACACGTGAAAGATCTAGTCACAGCACGGCACGTGGTCACGCGAGTCACGTGTAATTAGGAATATTAGATCCTGACCAAATGGTGAATCTGGAATAAACTAACCTAAATTATGATCAAATGGTCACGCGAGTCACATTTGATCACGAAATGTTTGGGCACGGCGTGACTCACGTGGCGTGACCATTTGCGTGCCGTGACCATTCCTTGACATTTTAGTCACGGCACAGCACGTGAAAAATTAACTTGATCACAGCATGGCACGGCACGAGACCAAAGTCACGGCGTGTTAGTCACGGCACGGCACGTTTTTTCCACTCTATTTTTACCCATGGTACTCCATCCGTTTAAGCACTGTGATATGGTATGTAAAGAAGGAACTATATGCCTAAATGTCCTAGGATTTCTTCAACTTTGTAGGAAACAATCAGAGATGAAAATAAGATTATGGAATTGGTGCAATTAATTGTCCTATAGTAAGAGCTATTGATGGAATTGCTGGGGAACGGGTGTCTATGATAGTAAGTAATAAGTACATTATAATTAGCTTTCCTGAAAACCTCTCTGTTTAACTACTATTTTGTTATAGCATGTGATACTCAGGAAAGATAGATTTTAGTGGGGATTTTTTATTTCATCAAATTTTTTATGTATAGGTAGCCAAAGCATGCAGTTAAGCAATTAGGCCAAATTCAATTTCAATTTAGGAAATGCCTCAAGTGAGCAATTAATTAAGCTCTGATTCAATCTGATTTAACTCATAACTCTTATTGATATGCCTCAGTTAATTTTAAATGCATAGTTACAAAGGACAAATAATAAAAAAAGACAAAACTTTGGGCCAAATTACTAGTATCCTAACTAGTAAGTTTGCCTCAGTTAATTTTCATCTTAATTCTTACTTCTTGGCCTTTCTTCACCCTTGCTAGCACAAGTACAGTGCATTTGTGCAGTACAACAATATATCTAATATTAACATAGTTTTATTTTTTTTTAAATCTTGTCAGAGGCTGACAAGTGTTAAATTTATTATCTGGAAAGGACAGTGTTTTACAACCCAAGCCCACATGAGGCTCGGAACATCTAACTCAAGGAAATAAAATGTAAATCACATAAACCACATAGTTCATGATTAGGTAATCGTAATTGTCAACAATGCTTTAGCCACATGTTCATCTCCTGCATGCATCTTCCAGCCAAGGCCTCCGGACTGATGCGCTGATTTTGAAAAATGATCGCGTTACGCTGCTTCCAGATGTTCCAGGTTACTGCTATAAACTTCTGCATCCAATGGGTGTATGAAATATCCGATTGACTATGAACACTACTCCATGATGCAGTCCATATATCTTCTACTGTCATTGCCGGGGTCATCATTCTTAGTCCCGTTCGTTTGGAGATCTCAAACCAGACCTGGACCGAGTACGGACAAAGGTACAGCAGGTGCATGCATGACTCTATAGGGCAATTAGAACAGAGTACACAGGATAGAGGCACCTGCATTCTCCTTCTGCGGAGGTTATCCCTAGTTAGTAACTTGTTGTTCAGCACCAGGTATACAAAAATCTTTACTGCAGTCGGCACCTTACATCTCCATATCCTGTTGAAGTGCCATTTTACCCTGCCTCCCTCGGTGAGGATCCTGTATGAAGATTTGGCCGAATAGATTCCCATGCTGTCCCATTTCCATTTGATAGTGTCAGAACCCGCATTGAGTCCTATTGAGTCCGCATCCTGTGTTTCATTAGGGTTAACGTCCCGTATGAACGGCCAGACCTCACTAAGTAAAATACGCAGTTTGAGGGAAGACAGAATCGGTGAGGTTGATCTCGGAAGTCCCTGCCATGAGTCGTACTAGTAGGAGATCATGGTACCATCGCCCACCGTCCAGTAGGTACTCCAACTGAACAGAGGTTTGAGTTTGGTTAGCTGTGACCAGAAGAATGAGCCGGTTACATTCCATATTTTGGGGCCCGCCAGTGACCTGCCCTTTAGCCTGAACCGGTAAACCATAGTAGACCATAGGCAACTCGTGTCATGATATGCCTTCCACCACCATCGCAAAAGTAAGGCCATGTTGACAATGCTTAAATTTGTAATTCCTAGACCACCATATTTTCTCGGCAGGCACGCCGTCGGCCAATTAGTTAGGGACATGCCTCGGTCGTTGGTTTTATTCTTTCCCCATAGAAATCCTCTGCGTATTCGGTCAATACGGTTGATCACCCACTGCGGCAGGCAGAAACACGTCATGTGATATATCGGGATGGACGATAAGACGGATTTAACCAACTCGAGTCTTCCACCTCTGGTTAGCAGTTTGCTCTTCCAACCCCCAAGTTTACTCTCAATTTTCTCAACTAAGGGCATGAACATTTCCCGAGTTGGTTTCAGGATTGTCAATGGCATTCCTAGATACGGTACCGAAAATTGGGTTTGGGCACACCCTAGGACCTGCCGAACCCATGGGAGGTCCTGTTCGGCAATGTTAAGGAGGACAAAGGAGCTTTTGTTAAAATTTATCCGTAGCCCTGAGGAGGAAGCAAATAGCCTTATAAGTAATTTGAGAGTGATGAGGGATGTGATATTGGCAGAAGCTATCATTGCCGTATCGTCGGCGTATTGGAGAGCCAGAATTGATTCTTTAACTCGTCGCGTCAGGCCCTGTTATAGAATTGTGTTTGCCTTACACACCATCTGCTGTAAAACATCGACCGCTATGTCGAAAAGCATCGGCGACAGAGGGTCACCTTGTCTAAGCCCCCATTTATGTTGAAAGAAATCGGTGCAATCTTCATTGACTAGTACGCGAGATCGAGAAGTGGATAAGAGGTCTCTGATCCACTTAATCCACAAGGCCGGGAACCCCCGAGACTCGAGAACTGCAAATAGAAAGCTCCACTCAATCGAGTCGAAGGCTTTAGTGAAGTCAAGCTTGAGGAAGACCGCGGCATTTTTAGAAGTAGAGATGTGTTGCAAAATCTCTCTCGTTGCGACAAAGTTATCAGTGATTTGTCTTCCCTTGATAAATGCCGTTTGGTAAGGTGATATTAAGTCTTCCATTGAGTTCCCCAACCTGTTGGCCATTACCTTCGAAATCAGTTTCGGGATTAGATTGATAACACTTATTGGCCGAAATTCACCTATTGTTTGTGGTGTTTGAGTCTTTGGCACCATGATCACATTTGCCAAGTTAACCGCTTGCAAATCCACCCTGTTTTCAAAAAAGCATTGCACTATATTGCATATCTCCTGTTTTAGATTCGGCCAATAGGTCCGGAGGAACTCATTCGGAATGCCGTCAGGTCCAGATGCTTTATTAGTAGCCAACCCCTTAACTGCGGACTCTATCTCTGTTTGAGAAACCGGATGAGCGAGGTGTGGAGGTTCGGGTTCGAAGTATACAGTGTCTCGGGCTTGAAATGTGTGACTGCATGTGAGTGGCCGAGTGTACTGTGTAGTTGTTGGAAGAAGAGTGCTCGAATCAGACTCGGGTCTGTTATCTGTTGGCCATTATGCATGATTGCCGAGACTCTATTTCTTCTTAACCGAGCCGATGCGAAGGCATGAAAGTAGCGAGTATTCCTGTCTCCCTGGCGTAGCCACCTACACCTCGCCCTTTGCCTCCATCTCTCCTCAAGGTTGTTTGCGAGTTGAAATGCTCTTTCTTTGATCTTACATCGCAACTTGAACTCGTGCGCGGCCAGCGGTCGGTGTTCTTCTATCCTGTCAAAGAATAGGACTGCACTTTTGCAAAATGTCAGTTGGGGGTCCATTTGAGTAAATTCTTTTTTATGCCACAGTGAAAGAGCTTTATGCAAAACCTTTGTTTTTTGAGTGAAACGGTCAAGCCTAAGCTGCTGGGAGGCCGCATCAGTGGTCCATAACTGCTGAACCATTACCTTAGGCATCTCGTAATTGAACCAAAACGTTTCAAATTTAATTCGGTTGGGCCGTGTAGCACAGTTTCTGCAAGAGAGTAGTAGGGGCGCGTGGTCCGAAACCACCATTTCGAGAGCATCTAAAGTGATTACCGGGTAGTTAAGTTGCCATTCGGTTGAGGTGAAAATTCTATCCAGCTTTGATAAATTTGGTTGAGGCCGCTTGTCGAACCATGTATACAGTCGGTTTTGGAGCTGGATATCCACCAAGGCAGAGTCCCTCACAAAGGCATTGAAGAAGTCCATTAACTGAAAACACCGTTGATCTCCGGACCGGTCTATGAGCCATCGTACTAGGTTAAAGTCCCCTATTTCTTTCTATATTTGGTATTTAATATAAACACTTGGATCTTAGATTAATGGTCGATGATGAGTGTTCTGAGATCAATCTTCAACACTCCCCCTCAAGCTAGGATTGTAAATGTCAAATAATCCTAGCTTGCTTGTGATGTTCTCGAATGGTTTCGGATCTAGTCCCTTAGTGAAGATATCGGCTAATTGATCCTCACTTCGAACAAAGGGTGTCTCAATTTCTTTCGCTTGCACTTTTTTTCTAATGAAATGACAATCGACTTCTATATGTTTAGTTCGCTCATGAAACACGGGATTCGACGCAATGTGTCGTGCCGAGTTGTTATTGCAATACATCTTCATGGGTTGATCATGCATGATACCCATATCTTTGAGTAATTGCTTGAGCCATACTAGTTCACTCGCGGTTGATGCCATGGCTCGATACTCCGCTTCCGCGTTTGATCTTGCCACGACCATTTTGCTACTTGCTTTTTCATGTGACTAAATTCCGCCTACAAACGTGCAAAAGCCGGTAGTAGATTTTCTATCAAAACTTTCGGCCCAATCTGCATTGGAATAGCCACATATATTGTTAGAGTTGTTGTTTTTCATCCAAATGCCTTTACCGGGGTTTCCATTTAAATATCTTAAAATTCTATTCACGGCTTCTAAGTGAGGGGTTCTAGGTGAGTGCATAAATTTACTTATTTTGGCTTACAGAAAAAGAAATATCCGGACGGGTTACCGTTTGGTATATTAATTTTTCTACAAGTCTTTAAAATTAGTTTATATCTTTTAATGGTTCACCATCCTCAATATTTAATTTACACTTGTTGTCTATTGGTGTTGAGATCGATTTACAACCCATTTTACCGGTCTATTTTAACAAGTCAATTGTGTATTTTCTTTGTGAAATAAAAAAGGCCATTCTTTGAGTAAGCTACTTCTATTCTAAAAAAATATTTTAGGTACCCTAAATCTTTAATGTCAAATTTTTTTTAATTGCATTTTGAATTTTTTAGTTTCTTCTAAGTTATTTCCGGTGATTATGATATCATCTACATATTCCAATATTAGGGTGGTGTTGTTTCCATTATGGTTTGTAAATAAGGAATGGTCGGCACTACTAATTTTAAAACCACAATAAATTAAATAAGAGCTAAGTTTGTCATACCATGCCCGTGGAGATTGTTTCAACTCGTAGATTGATTTATTTAGCCTACAAACTATGTTAGAGTCGGTTTCCAATTTATGACCGGGTGATAATGTCATATACACCTCCTCTTCAAGTGTTCCTTGAAGAAAAATATTTTTAACATCCATTTTGTAAAAGGTCCCAACCATTGTTTACCGCAATAGAAAATAAAATTCTAACGATATTCATTTTTACAACCGGTGCAAAAGTCTCATTATAATCAATACCATAGGTTTGGATAAATCATTTTGCTACTAGTCTTGCCTTATACCATTCTATTGTGCCATCACTTTTATACTTGGTTTTATATACCCATTTACAACCAATGGGTTTCTTGTTTTTTGGTAATAAAACAATTTTTCAAGTTTCATTTTTTTCTAAGGCATCTAGTTTTTCCTTCATGGCTTTACACTAAATTAGATTTTCAATGGTTTCTTGGTAATTTCTTGGCTCTAATTCACTTTCAACACAAGTGAGAAATACATGGTATTCGGGTGAAATTTTGTCATATGAGACGAATTTCTCTATTGGATATTGTACCGTATAAGTTACATAATCTCTAAGTCTAGTGGATAGTTGTGGTACCTTAGGTGACCTTCTAACCACTTGGTCATCTTCCATCTCAATCTCACTTTCACTTGTATTATTGTTGATTTCATGAATTTCTTCATGAGTATTTGTTTCAACTTCATGATTATGAGTTGATTCAAAGTATTGGTCACTTATGTAAAATAATACCATATTAAATTGGTCACTTGTACATGTTTGGTTAATTGTCTCTCTTTCTTTGAAATAAGGTTCATCCTCCTAAAAAATGACATTTCTAGAGACAAACATTTTTTTATTAATTGGATCATAACATTTATAACCTTTTTTTGTAATGTGAGTATCCTAAAAAAAAAAAATTTTGGGATACAAAATCAAGTTTATCTTTTCTTTTAATATGCACAAAACTTGTGCATCCAAATATTTTTATATGATCATAAGTATTTTTTTTCCTGATAAAGGATTTCTAATGGACTTTTGTTTTTTAAAACTAAACTTGGCAATTTATTAATTAGATGTGTGGCACAAAGTATGGCATCTGACCAATAAATTTTTGAAACGTTATTTTGAAATAATAACGAACGTGTCATTTCTATTAAGTGTCTATTTTTCCTTTTCGATACTCCGTTTTGTTCGTGAGTATTCATGCAAGTTGTTTGATGTATAATTCTTTTTTCTTTAAATAAACTTGAGAAATTTTTGTTTATAAATTCCGTTCCATTATCCGACGTAAAAATTTTAAGTTTAGCATTAAATTGATTTTCTATAAGACATAGAAATTCCTTAAAACAATTAAACACTTTATCATTGGATTGAAGTAAATATAACCAAGTAGTTCTAGAAAAATCATCAATAAATATAACAAAATATTTGAATCCATTATACGAAATAATTGGGGCCGGTCCCCATATATCGGAGTTGATCAAATCAAACATAGCTTCACTTTTGCTAGTGGAAAGGGAAAAAAGAAGATTTGTTTGTTGTCAACTTACATGTTTCACAATTAATACAATTTAAAATTTTAAAATCTAGAACACTATTCAAAATCTTGTCGAATTGATGCCCAAGTCTCTTATGTCATAAATCAACATTAATGGATTTCGCGGAAGCACAAAGTAATTGTTTTGATTGCAAAAGATAGTGTCCATTTTCAAGAAATCCTTCACCAATCATCCCGCCGGTTTTTCGGTCCTGAAATACGACATTTTCACAAGAGAAAATCGCATTACAATTTAATTCTTGTGTTAATTTATTTATAGAAATTAGGTTTATGGGAAATGTGTCTAAATATAGGACATTTTTAATTTATCTATTATATAGATTAATTTCTCCTACCCTATTTATGTAAGCTTTCATATCATTTGCAACAACCACATATTGATTATTGTTAGTCAAATTTAAATTTGATAAAAATTGTTTATTTCCAAACATATGATTTGTGGCACCACTATCTAATATAATTTGATCAAATAAATAAGAATTTTTTGGGTTAGAGACGGTACCACAAGTTGGAGCATTTTGTTTACCAAGAAACACACTTAGTTGTTGGAGAACTCGACTCACATGATCTTCTACCCGCCTGAAGTGCCAACTGACCCTCCAGCGCCTCTCCACCTTGATTCGGATCCCATTGATGGTTGATTCGGACCCATTATCACATAACCCGATCCTGATCCTTGGTTCGGACCCGAATTACTAGTCGGACATGTTAATCCATAATTTGGCAAACCCGCTATGAACCCAGAGGAGGTCCCCTAGTTCGAACCCGCTGAGAAACCCTTTTCTTTTTCCCACTTCCGCCTCTCCTCTTGTCTGTCACCGCCTCTGGATTCTCCCTTTTCCGTCGTTCTATATTTTTTCAGTTTGAGATGGGGGTAGAGAAACCAACATCGATCTTGGTTGTGGCCCTCCTTGCAATTAGTGCATTTCTCAATTGAATTTGAGCGGTTTTGGGATTTTTGAAAACTAGGGTTTGGGGAGAAGCTCAGATTTTTCACGGCATAGTCATGGGTCTCGTGTCCCTCGCCGTTGCTAGCTTGTGGACCACCCATGGCTAGTCTACGGCTTTCTTCTTGTTGAATCATTTGGGTGATTGAGGCATAAGAGGGAAGGTCGGTTGTCAGCAAGAGTTGCGACCTTACAGCTTCATAACTGGGGTTTAACCCCGAAAGGTAATCGAAAATGTCATCTTCTTCGATTCTTTTTTTAATTATTTGCGGTCTGTTGTTGGAGGTCGGTAACTCTGTCATGAATCTTAAAGAAGACCCCCTATGTCGAAATAGACACCGAATTCTTTTGGCCCGGCCGGGATTAAATCAGGGCCGGCCTTTCTCTATTGCATCCTCAGGTACCTGTGGGGATACAGACCCTCAAAGGCTCAAACAGTATGGTGAATTGTACTCGATGTCATAATAGTTTGTTTTGAACAATACATATCAATGAAATTGCTTAACTAATCATTTAATTTGCATTTTTTTTTTTAAGTCAGAGGCAAAGTCTCTGGACTTTATCATTGATACAACATCTGGCGATCACCCATTTGACCCGTATCTTTCTCTTCTAAAGGTGGATGGGGTTATGGTTCTAGTTGGATTCCCAAGTGAAATCAAAATACAGCCGATTAACCTTATTCTTGGTATTTCCATTTCTAGAAAAATGTTTCGTTTTTGTCGAGAGAGAGAGATCGCGGTACAGATACGGAAGAAAATTTTTAACCAATCAATTAGCCAGCGTGTCACTAAGCAAACGTTTTCTTTTAAAGCAAATTTGCTAATTAAGCAATTATGGTACAACCCAGCAATTAAATTAGCAATCCTCCACATCAGATTAGCAATTTATTAGCAATCCCTGTTGTAGATGCTCTTAGAATGCACTTCTAGTAATAAACAGATCAAGTGCAAATTTCACCAAAGTCCTTTTATAATAATCACAACGAAGTCCAATGTTATCTAAATAAACACTCAAATTTTCAGTGTTACTGTTACATGTGTATCTTTTAAAACCACTATACAAGTAGCCAATAGTTTTGCTTTGGTGAAGTGCACTGAAGATCTCAAGTTTGGTACCGTACATTAAACGTCTCTAGCATTCTAACCTAAATATTTCATTCAAAATCAGCAAAAAAAATCTCATTATACATATAGATGACTTCCCATAATAATATTATGGGAACAAAATCTCATTTTACACATTCATGACTTCACTAACTAATTAGAATTCACTAATTACAGGAAGAAAGTTAATACATCTGAAGAAAAACAACATAACCAAAGCCTAGTTTGGCAAATATGTTACATGGAGTCATGAAGTTCAGTTAGAGTAAAAAAAATGAGAAGGTCGTGGGAGAGACCTAAGGTTCAAGCCAGGATGCTATTTCCCTGTGATATTTTGAAATGACCTCATTTTTCCATTTTTTTGCCTGAAAAAGATAATGAAGATGTGAGATTGCTTTGACATTTAGATAAAATAAATTGCAATATTAAAATAACAACAAACATAGAATACTTCTACTTTTATGTTTTGAGGACCAAACCTTAGAATGTAATTTTTTAGTAATTCACATGCTATAGCAATAAGGCCTATGCAGCTTTGTTATGCCTCAAGTTTCTCAAGTATCTCAATTATTAGAATAATACTCCAAACACCAAAAAGTCTCATGATGTTATTATTCTTGTTCCAACTTCCAAAAATATGAACTCAAAGTTTAGTATCTTTCCTGCCAAACCTAATATTCTTTTAGAAATTTTCAAACATACCAAAAAGAATCCTTCTTTTCTTGAGCAAGTAACTCTTCGAAGGAGATATCAGGAAAATCTTCTGTTTGTTCATTATCGACTTCTTTCTCCATCTTAGCACTAAGCTCAAGCAACTGTGGTAGAAAAAAAGTACAAAATGTAAATCCACATGCTACAACACGACATCTGTGTATGTTTTGGATTGGGGGGAGGGGGTCAATCCTTGATAACCAATACACTGAAGCAACGGAAGGACAAAGGTTGTACCATTTTATAAGCTAGGGATAGTGACAGCTGCTCTGGATGAAGATTATAAACAACAATATCTCTTTTTCTGACCAGAGTTTCAACTCAACCAAGATAAAGTGTGTGTCTGTGTGTTTTGGGTTGGGGGAGGGGTCAAGTCCTTGATAACCGGTACACTAAAGCAATGGAAAGACAAAGGTTGTACCGATTTATAAGCTGGGGACAACGTCAGCTGCTCCCGAAGAAGATTATAAACAGCAGCATCTGCCTCTACTCTCTTGTGCTCTTTTTCTAACTTGTCCACCTGAAATACATTGGAATTATGAACAATGCCAACCAATTAGCCAAATTTTTTTGTACTCTCACTTTTCTTGATAACCAAATAAAAAAAAAATGAGAGAGTAATTCTCACTACTCTTCCTCTCTCACTCTCAATTTTCCATGAGGGAGCCTCTATAAGCTAAGCTACTCTAAAAGTAAATCCCTCAAGGCCTATTTACCGATTAGAGTTGCCACGAAAACCATTGGATTAAGAGAAGAGAACAATCACAAGTCACTATTGTGTGGGGTTTTAGGTGTTAGGAAACCAACTTCTTTTGCAAAATCACCATGTCAAATCCAATGGAGGAATAATCAGGTAATCACCCTAGAGAATGTCCATGGTTTCACAAATCACTCACATGCTAAATTTTCTCATTTGCAAATACATATTTCAAGTTCTGTCATACAGGCTTACCTGCCCAGTAAGGCATGCTACCAAACAAGCCCCATTTTGTAATACAATCAAAGGGAAAGTCTTGAATTAATCCATGGACAATCATATTAGGTTCAACACCTCAACATCTTTTTTAGGACAATCTCAAATTTTTTTTTTTAAATTGAGCAGTTACACAAGGTGAATAAGTCAAGGTGCGTCGAAGTGGTGTGCATCCAATGTTTGTTTCACTTCCAAAGTTGGGATGGTTATCCAAACAAATATTACAAGTAATTAGGATGTGAAGTCAAATTTTCTCACCCCTAAATCCCCCAAATCCCAAACAGGTGGTGACTACAATTCCTTGAGTTCACCCTACTAATTGCAGTTTCTCTTGCATGTTTGATATGAGTTTTAGTTGGGTTGATTTTGAGAATTAATTTAAAAATATACAAAGCAGGAGCAAGTTTCAAGAATTAATCATGCAAACAAATGATCATTTTCCGATTACTTTGCAAAAATAACCTATTGGGTAAAAAGTGGTCATATGTTTTTGACTGACTCAAAACAGTGCCCAATTGGAGACCACAAATTGGCATTTAGGTGCTCTTCAGGAACCCAAGAATATCATTATTCAAGTTCCCAGCCAATTAATGACTGGGACAGTCACAATCAGTCAACAAAGTAGCCTTTTGGGGCCAACAGGAGGTGGGGTTTATTGTGCTCAATAATTTGGAAGGTTAATTTAAAAAATGTGTTAATTAAAAATATAGTTAAACACAATGCCAAACTCTCAAAATAGAATACAAACTAATGAAAGCAAACCTCATTGCACAAGCGATCATAGGAAGATTTATTTGCCATGGCCAATAATGCCTTCTTTATTTTAAAGCTGCGTTGTATCAACCCCAACCTGGAACACAAACATGCATATTATTAATCAAAACTGAAAATGGAGTACATAAAATTAAAATTATTGAATATATGCTATTGAGTATGTCATTGTAGAAAAAAATTGTACCTATGTTGTAGTTCATCTCTTGCCTCAACCAGGCAATCAATAAATTCAGTTACCTAAAGATTTGAATTCAAAAAATATTATTCTTGACTAGTAGGTAATTAATCTAATAATCCTTGTCAGTAACATTGGTACTCCAATTTATTGGAAACCTATAAAGCAAACCATATTTATTGGGTAGTCATAGTTCAAGCTCACACATCCCCAATTGTTTCACTAGACTATACCAATTTGATAGATGGGATGTACTTAAATATAGCAAAAGTAATTAACAAGACAACAAAAGGTAGAGTCTTGAACTTGCACGATTTATACTTTTTGCAGAAATAAATATACATTGGTTAAGAATAAAAAAAATGAGACTAAATGAGACGAATCCATTACAATTGTGAGGCTAAAAGAAAATGAATTTCTTTTTGTTTTTGCAGAATCAAACAAAGTTAAAACTGTGAAGACAAAAACCTGACACTACCAATTTACTGAGATAAAAGACCCATATTTACCGATTTTTAACAAGAATTATAGCCACAAAAATCAGGTGGAGAGAAAAAGAGGGGAGAACCTGAACAACAGTCAATGCGCTAGATTGATTGGCTGACCTGACAAGCTCATCGTATTTTGATTTAATCCTTCTCTGAAGAGAGCTTGTGAGAGAAGTAAATGGGAACAAGGGATAACCGGTACCAGCACTGCCCTTTCCAGAACCAGTACCGGCCAATCTCCCCACCTCACCATCTTCAATCTCAGCCGTCAATCTTGTCTCCTTTGACTCATCCCCACTTTCAGACAAAGTCGGTTCCTGTCTCTTCTTCTTCGCTCTCCTCTTTTTCTTCCTATCCTCCTCTTTTGGAGGTTCTTCTTCGGTGGAGGAAGTTAGGAGAGACTCAGTCTGACAAGGTGGGGGCTTTTCCAAATGGGGAGCTCTTCTCGTTTTGTGGATTTTGAGAAAGAGAGACAGGAGGAAAAGAATGAAGAGAGACAAGGAGAAGAGGAAGCTAATTAGTGGTAGGAGAGAGTGTGAGATAATCGCAATCGCCATTAACGAGAGCTGGTCGTTTGTCCAATGAACGGAGTGGGGACTTATGAGAGAGAAGTGAGAAAATTCGCATCCCCTGATATATCTCATATTTTGCGTGACTTATTGGAAAATCTCAACTGTTCAAATACGTACTGCACGAATCTCAAAACTCAAATAATACTGGTCCCCTGCGCTATCCCCGAATAGGCACCGGACACGTCGGTCACGCAAAATATGAGATATCTCAGAGGATACGAACTCGTGAGAAGTGAGAAGGGAAGAAGAGAGTTGAGGTTTCATGTGGCCTTTACGACTGGATCCAATATGTAACAAGTTATAATTAAAGTAACCCTCACAATATTCGGAATTTGATATCTGAACGGAGACAGATATTTTCATTTCTATATTAATCAGACGCTATGAATTCAAAATTTCAAACCTTATATAACATTTCACGGAATGCTCAAAATTTGTCATCAAATATAATTCATAATCAATATATTTATTGTAATACAAATTAAAAAAAAAAAGATCTTAAACTTCTGAAATAATTCTACTTGGACACTAGCACGGAGTTTCCCGCGACAAAAAAGCAACATTCTTATCCCTAGACAGACGGAATAAATAAGATACATAGAGTGGACATTATCCATGGAATAATCTCTTCTACAATTTAAAAAAAAAAAAAAAAAAAAAGGAAAGATTAGCTAGTTCTATCTGCTATGTGGTAATTACTAGTCAGGGGTTTCCTTTCCCCGGGCCCCACTTATTCCTATTCAACAATCAGTGATGTGCCAGTATCTCCTGGTTCATTCTTTAAGGCATCACCTGTTGCAGGAATCTCCAGGACCTGCTGGTTGTTTTTCCTGTAAATTGTTATGCCAATTGGTTAGTTGAACTTGTCATGAAACAACAAGTGCAATTTTGGCACTTCAAATTTTTTCAATATTACTTATTACAAAAAAATTGTACCTTTCCAATAGATCTAATAACAACTGTCCAATTCCAAAATTCTACTAAGAATTTTTAAGTCTATATGAGGAACGAATGTTTATTCTTGTAAATTCCAAAGAAGATTCAAATGCTTAATCTTTTATGCCAATGTCATGTTTACACTTTTAAAAAAAATAAAAAGTAAACAATCTAAAACTCAAATGATAAGATAAAATACATTATGTATGTTTTTACAGCTTCCTTTTCATGAGCATTACAAGCACACGCAAAAATACATTACAGAAGTCATTCCCTTAATAACCTCTTGATACTCATAAAAATGGAACTAAACACCACAAGATTTTTCTCGAATATAAGATAGTGATATAGATCATATCCAATGAATATTATGTGATTTGAGTTTATGGATTTTGTAGTAAGATTTATTAAAGACGAGACATGATAGAGCCATAGAGACATTTGATCCTCCCATCTCATCATGTTTCATTCATTTTAAAGCAATTTTACAAAACAAAAAGATATCTAATTTACAAAAAAGCAAAAAAATAAGGAAATGGTAAATTTGAAGGATTAGTTTATACAATATACCTAGTACAAACTTTAAGGGAATAAAAAAGAACAAAGAAAGAGATAGAAGACTCACTGGAAGGTTGAGCGAAGTTCGTCAGAGATACTCTGAGAAGAAGTGCCGACAGAGAAACCTAATCTAAACATAAGCTCTTCCAATCTCTCCACATTCGTCAAGTATAAGTACCCAATCTAACCAACAAACTTGTAGGAATCAATTATACAATTGAGCTTCTTTCTTTCATTTTGAATTTAGCTTCTTCTTCTTTTTTATTTTTTTGGTTAGGCTTGAGTTTTGTATGCATTTGCACGAGTGCAAATGTGAGCGTGTGCATGTGCATGTGCAGGTGTGTGGGTGAGGTCAACTAGTACTAGATGTATAGAATACTAGAATCAATTGGTTCTTTGTAAAAACAATAAATTAACAAGCAACGACTTGGCAGAAATCTGAATTCTATTTAAACTAACCAATGTCTCGAGTGAAGAAGCTCGGCTATAAACAGCCGCACCTGCTCTCTTCCTTGTTTTTGATTTGTTGGTCATAATGTTCTTACCCCACCGTAACACATCCCTTCAACAAAAAAAAGAAAGAATTTTTTTAGAAAACCAGGGGCCTTCACATAATTAGTAAAGAAATCTTAGCATACCTTTCTTCCTCTGTTAGGTAATCCTCCTTTACAAGTTTCTTCAGTAAGATATCCTGAAAGAACATCGAAATAAAACAAAAATCTTCTTGATTGAGCCAATCACTTGACAACCAATAGTTTGTTTCGAGGCATATCATTATTAAGCATATATAATTTACACGTAACTTATTTCATTCAGCATCACATATGAAATTTTTCTGCATATGCCATCCAGGGAGTCATGAAGATATATAAACAAAATCTTAAACTTTGTAGGGTATAATTAAAAGCTCAATTAAAAGAAAAATACTTCTAGGAAGCATCATCCTAAAGAATTATAAGAGTAAAAGGCCTACCTGGGACTCACATCTTACTACTTTCATAACCCTTTCATTGAACTGGTTGATACTTAGAGGTGGATACAAAAAGTGCCTCCTTGCATACAACTACACATTAAGAATAAAAAGCATATCAAAAGATAATATAATTCAACCTTATGAAAAGCTAAACCTCAGTATCGAGTACTTAGACTGGAAACCAAACAGTGGCAGACCCACGTAACTGGTGCAATTGAAACTACTACTAATTATATTGCATCAACCACAGAGCAATTAAAAACCAAAAAGGCCAATAAGTCAAAAAAAAAATAAACAGAGGAAAAGTTCTTCAAAATTACGCCTACATTAATTTCCTGCTTGCAGGAAATGCCCATGGTATTTAATAATTAGCGTCTGCCCATGCTGCTCGTCCACCAATGTCAAAATTACCACAATATGTCCTCCCATAATTAGAAAAGCCCCCAACTTATTACTAACTATATGAATTGAATAGTTCCACAAGACTTGTTTACTTTGGACAATTTTGACCTGAAATGGACGGACACATGCAACACATAAAAAAACAATACTCAAGTGAACAGTTTTCATCCTTATGGACAAATTTGCCCTCTATCAGCTTTTTCTACTGCTCCACAACTTCTTCTTTTTTGAGGTAATTCACGATTAGAACAAATAACGTGAAATTGTTTCAAAATACTCCAATGAAAGTAAACAAATGAAAGGCAGTGATAAAACCTCATATATGCAATCTCCAAGATATGCTAACGAAACGGCATTGTACGTCGAACGGGGCTTTTTCACCTTAGGTGCTGCTGGAAGCCACCACCTTTCAAATCCCATGTATTTCTCCTCTATTTTTCCTGCTAAATTACAAGACTGGCTCAAAAGGTGTACCACTTTTCCATCTTCCACAAAAAAGAAATAAAATACAACAATAGTAACAACTAGTTGTCATGAGCGGGTACAGATACTGCTAATCTATTCAAGCATGCTGCTATTATTGCAATAAGATGAATACTGGTGCCTTGTCGAAACATGCTGTACTAGTGTACTGGTTATGAGCTACATGGAAAGAGTATGGTAGTGTGACGAAAACCGAAATTCCGACTTGGACCCAAACCCGGAATCGAACTCAGGCTTGGACTCGGTACGGATTAATTGTCTTCAATCTTCTTGAATGGCTAGGCACAAGTATCAAGAAGGGGTCCCACTAGTTCATCATTTCCTATGATGATTAATTACAATATTTAATTATGTTGTGTTTTCTAGAAAACTTTATTATGTTACTATTTTCTAGGTTTGACTATTTATATTTTCTATGTCATTTTTAATTATGTTAGAGTTTTCAAGAGTTGGTTAGAATTTCTAAGTTCATTATGTGGTGTTAGTTTCTAAGTTGGACTTTTAGTTTTTCTAAGTTATTTATTATAATGGATGTATTATAAGAAGAGATGGCATGTCATCTTTTTCTTTAGACTTTGATTAATATATGAAATGTTTTCTTATCTTCTCTCTCTTGTGATTTCTCTCTTCTTTGTCTAAATTCTCTTATCAAATTGTTCAATATCTCACTAAACCAAACAAAACCTGTACACGCGGAGTAGAGTTTGGGACGTGATGGCGTCAAGTGGTATCAGAGCAACTTATCCCTCCTCCTACAAAATTGTTTATAATTCCACTAAACCATTTCAAAACCCGTCACTATCGGAGTTGAGATTTGGGGACCGAGTTTGGCGTCATAGTGAGTACTATTTTGGTATTTCCATATTGTTACATTTGACATTTAAAGAAAATGCATATCAATTGAACTGAATAATTAGGACAAAATTCAAACCCAACAGATAGTGTCCCGAAATTAACAATACAAAAATAAGTTAATTTGCAGAATTATCTTACCAGATTGAGAGGAAAGAGGCGTGGAGTCTCTTTCTAGTAAAGCTGTACTGGTTGGGGCTGGAGATGGCACGGGGGACGCAATCGTGGGGATGCGAGGAGGAGAAGGTTTAGGGGAGGGCTTGACGGGGACTCGAAGCGGCTTCGGGGTGGGACACGTGTCCCACGACGCGCGAACCTGGAAGAGAGAGTATGTTCTTGTGGCCATGGCAATGGCTGGGTTTAAGCTAGTTGGATACTCTCTGGATTGGGTTTAAGCTTCTTGGAAGAAAGATTGAAGGGATATTTTTGTGGCAACTTGCAGAGTTGTCCTTGACATTTATGATATTTCGTACGAATATCAAAATAAACCCTGTGCTATGACAAAAAAAATTTATGAATATAAAACTTCATTATTTCACAAGTCGGATAACTCGCCGAGTGTTGTTCATACGCCCAGTGTTGTTCATAGGTGGTTCGGTTCGGTATAAATCAAACTAAAATGGACAAATTTATATTTTACTTGGTTTTCAAAAATATAATCGAATTGATCGAAATAAATTTATTAACTGAATTAAAACTGAACCGAATAAATCGAACTAAATTTCAGTTTGTTCGGTTGAACCAAAATAAGAAGATTAATTATGAACATTTTTGTTAATTTTTAAAAAAAATTTAAGATGGATTTAAAAAATTTGTTTGGTTCGGTCTAACCAGTTTTAAACCGAACCAAGCAATATATGTTATGTTTGGATGGGGACAGCCTAACAGGTTTAAAAATTTCGATCGATTCAGTCTAACCGGTTTTAAAAATTTCTAAACCGAACCAAACAATATAAATTATGTCGTAATTTTTTATTTTTTTTAAATGTTTTGTTTATATGAGGACTAAGTTTCTAAACCGAACTGATCTATTTAACCGGAAAAATCAAACATTTAATCCAAACTCTTCCAGTTCGGTTTAAAACCAATTAAATCGGACCCCATGAATACCCCTAAACACGCCTTGCACATTCAAAATAATAATAAATTAATTATTTCTTTGAAAATTGATCTGGTAACATAACTTCAAATGATAAAATTTTATATACAAGTGTTTTCAGTAGTGAATGTAATTTTAGTTTATGATTAGTAAATCAATTGAAGAGTGATCCTATGATCATTACATCAAATTTGGTTATTTCAACTTTTGTTCATAAATTTAATTTTGAGAATTACACATTGTCAACAACAAAAAGATAATTAAAAAAAATCAAATTAATAAAATTTATTACAAAACATTAGTCTATATTTTGAAAAGAAGAATGTTTGCACATGAGGAATATTAAAATTTCTCTCATCCGGATGACATATATATATTGAAATTTTGCAGGGTTACATATGAAATGTCGCTTCGATCCGACTAGGCGACCTTTCCCAGTTGGCCATTTCCCCTACTCTGTCGGCTCGACCGTCTGTTCAACACTAATCCCCTTTCTTCCGTGAAGCCTCCAGGCTCCAGCCCTTGGCACCAAACCTCTTCTCCAGTAAGTTCTCCAGTTCAAATTTATTCGCTCCTGTCTCTCACCTGTCTACTGTCTTCATTCATCCCGCAAAACTTAGCTCGAAAGAAAAAAAAAGAACAGCTGAAGCTCGACGCCAGCCATGAGCCGCTACGACAGCCGCGCAGCTGACCCCGGCTCCTACCGCGACCGACGAAGGTACTCCTTTTTTTGTTGAATTGATTCTTACCGAGTGCTTAAGACTTACCCCTAATGAAACCATATTCTCTCACTGGAGAGACAAATTGGTAGTTTGAATGTGTAGTCTAGAAACTAGAAATTTAGAGAGAGAAGTAGCTCAACCAAGGATTAAGGACTTGGAACTTTGATACCATGCTGGTCAGGTGTGGGCCCAGTGGAAACTGACTGGTACAGTACAATATGTTAACTGAGAGTTGTGGTAGGCTAACCTCCTTCTCCCAATGCGGTTCCAGAAGACTCTAATTAGGCACAAGTTGATGCTACAATTTAACTGGATCATTTTTATAGATGAGATCTTTGCTTGTAATATTATTCAAATTTCAATTGAGTTGGTGTGAAATTACTTGACTGTGCTTGTTTTCTAGTGATTTCTGCTTGATAATTCAAATTTTGTTGTTCCAGTAGAAAGCCCCCTCATGTTTGTACCACTGTGCTGTTGTCTACCTAAGGGCCCTTTTCTTAACCTTTTTTTTTTGTTAATGATAGCAATCATCACATATTTTCGAAGTTATGCAAATTTTTATCAATGGATGAATAAATGTAATATATACTGGATTTTTATTTACGATATTGGCTTGGAGCACCACCAATTTCATAGAAACATTAAGTTAGAATATATCCTGGAATTAAAATAAAAACTCTATCTCTCCCATTCTCTCTCACTGTGTCCATTACTGTTTCTCCTATTTTCAGTGAAGGGGGCTTAGGTGGTAGCGGTGCAGAGACATATTCTTCAAGCAAGAGAGAGGAGGCGGCAGCAGCAGCAGCTGAGCTGGATGGCTTGCCGAGGTTTGAGAAGAATTTCTACGTGGAGTCAGATTCAGTGGCAGCAATGACAGAGCAGGAAGTGGAGGCATACAGGAGGAAGCGTGAGATCACTGTCGAGGGAAAGGATGTGCCTAAACCAGTCAAAGAGTTTAAAGATGTCGGATTTCCTGGTATGTGTACTGTGCCCTTTGGCTAATTTTTGTCTGGCTTGATTTGAGGATTCTTTTGCAAATTATAGAAAATGAAATATGATTTAATGTCGTGATTTCTTGGGAAATGTTAAATAGCACAGTCACCTGTTTGGGGAAAAAAAAAAAAAAACAATGCACACACTCACATAGAAGAACATAAATGTTTGTTTGACAAATTGAATTCTCCCAAGAATTGCCTACTATATTAGTTATGATTTCATTTTGTTTAAACTGTTTCATGTTTTTATGTCACAATACTAATAACCTTTTTCACTATACCTAATGTACCCCTTGTCAGAATATGTTCTGCAAGAAATAGAAAAGGCTGGGTTTGTTGAGCCGACTCCGATCCAGTCCCAAGGGTGGCCAATGGCAATGAAGGGCCGAGATCTAATTGGCATTGCTGAAACAGGTTCTGGAAAGACCATAGCGTACCTTTTGCCTGCCATTGTCCATGTTAATGCCCAGCCAATTTTGTGTAAGTCATTATCCTTTATTGTTGTCCTTTGGGGTACATTTGCCTTTACACTTAAAACTAGAACATTTTTTAACATTGGGAAAAGAATATAATTTTTTGTCTTAATTAGTACATATACACTAAGCCTTGTTATTGGCACGAGCATAATGCTTGCCTAGTGGTTGTTTAGGCACTTCAGAATCCTGTTGTTTACTTGTTGGTTGATGGACTGATTAGCCCCAGTTTAAGTATTATGTTGTTTTAGAAAACATATGCTAAGTTACTCTTTCTTCTTAACTTTAGTAAACCAATTTATAATGAAACTAAGTTGTTTTTTAAGCCCCTGGAGATGGCCCAATTGTACTTGTATTGGCACCTACACGTGAGCTTGCGGTACAGATACAACAAGAGGCGACGAAATTTGGTTCTTCGTCTAAGATTAAGAACACATGCATCTATGGTGGTGTTCCCAAGGGCCCACAAGTTCGTGATCTCCAAAAGGGTAACCTTCTGATTTTATAACTTTGCTTATTCCCTTTAGTATTATTATTTTGTGCTGAATATCAATGTTCTCATTTTCTGATATTGGCTTGTGAGGCACGCAGAAAGTAATAGTGTAATATGTGCACACACAGCCTACGCACACCACAAATTTCTTAAAAATAGAACAGGATCTTGCATAAATTCCTTGGTCTTTGTTTGCAGCCAGCAGTCTCTGTGGCTGTTTGTTTTTGTGTCTTTGTTCATGAGAATGAAGTTAAGTTTCAATACAATTGTACTAAAACAGGACAAATGATGGTATTGAAAAACAAAAGAAGCTTCATCATCTTCAATTATTTTGTCGCATCTGTTTTTGACCTTCAGTGGGATTTATGTAGGCGTTGAAATTGTAATAGCAACCCCTGGCAGATTGATTGATATGTTGGAGTCAAACCAGACAAACTTGAGACGTGTTACCTATCTTGTTTTGGATGAAGCCGACCGAATGCTTGATATGGGCTTCGAGCCTCAAATCAGAAAAATTGTTTCTCAGGTAACAACCATTTTATTTCACTTCGCTTCATTTGCACAAATTTGTTACTTATTATGACGAAAAATTATGATTTAATGTCTTATTTTGTTTCATGAAGATCCGTCCTGATCGTCAGACACTATATTGGAGCGCTACTTGGCCAAAGGAAGTCGAACAACTCGCTAGGACGTTCCTCTACAATGCATACAAGGTACAAGAAGAAAAAGAGATCTATTTTACATCATAAATTATTTGTACTAAATAAGTCTATAGGCTACCCAAGAATTGTCATGACAAGTAGAATACTTCACAAATTATGTTTCTTACCAGTGTGCACAGAGCAGTATAATATATTTTTGTTTGCATCAATTAAGTCTATTGCCTGCCCAGAATTTTTTAGGCCTGGTAGAGATACTATATGCATTATGTTTGTTACCAGTATGCAGAAACCAGTAAAAAAGTCATTCCAATTAGGTTAGTTACTTGGTTGATCTATGATATGTTCCTTTTCTCCTCTGGTAATCAAGTTTTGATCACTGCATCTGGCATTGATCTCTTTCTTTCGGGAAATATGCAGGTTATTATAGGTTCAGAAGATTTAAAAGCTAATCACTCAATTCGCCAGATTGTTGAGATCTTGTCAGAGAGTCAGAAATATAACAAGTATGATAATTTAGTTATTTATTTTTGTACGTTAAAATAGCATCTTTTTATACAACCCATCAAGGAATACTGCCACCATGCACCATGGCTTAGATTCCATAGGCAAATACAAAAGGTAGTAGAACTGGAATTTATTACATTGAGAAGAGCAAATTTGCAAAGTTTTGATTTGAGATAATTGTATGTCTGAAAGATCATTATAGACAACCGAGGATTTGCAATTTTGGCTTGTCACAATGCTAAGCATGCAGTAAGGTTCTGATTTGGTGTCTATGTTTTGGTACTGTTGTTTTATCAATTTCTCTCAATTTGGCCTCAGTGAGATATTAGAAAGTCTTAAAGAAACGCAAACTAAATCATTTAATTAATAAATATAATGTAATAGAAAATAAAACAAACATTTGCAAGTAATGTGACTGAACTCATTTGCAAGTAATGTGATTTTCTTAAACAAACAGTTAGATTGAATATGTTGAATTGAGATTTTTTTCTGAAAGTGCCTTACAAGCATACAGAAAGGCAGCTGTTGAGGAATTTTCCAACAGAGAACCCAAGGAAATTAAGCATTATTATCCTTCCATCTAAAATTTTCAAAATAATGCTATTTGTTTTTACAGATTGGTGAATTTGTTAGAGGATATAATGGACGGGAGCAGAATTTTAATATTCCTGGATACTAAAAAGGGGTGTGACCAGATCACACGTCAGCTCCGGACTGACGGGTGGCCTGCACTTTGCATCCACGGTGACAAGAGCCAAGCTGAACGTGACTGGGTCCTTTCTGAGTTCAAGTCTGGCAAGAGCCCCATTATGATGGCCACTGATGTTGCTGCTAGAGGATTGGGTACGTGCTTTAGTCTTTATAGTTTATACATGACGCTTTCATATTATTTTGGGTGCTTGGAAAGGATGGCTCTGTTTTGATTGTTTGCAATATATATATATATATGAGGAGGGTTAAAATGCACCCTCTTTTTGTGCTCCTAACGTGCACCCTCCCCTCATATCTTCATTTTCAAAGTTCAAATAGTCGATTCAAACCTTCCAACGTGTTCTTCATATTAAAATGTGTTTGGAGACCAAATTTTACATTTTTTGGAAATTTTTTACTATTTTTTCAGAATTTTTGATTAAACTAAACAATAATAAAAAATTCAGCAAAGTGATGATTTTCAAAAATTCTGAAAAAATAGTAAAAAATTTCCAAAAAATGTAAAATTTGGTCTCCAAGCACATTTTAATATGAAGAACACGTTGGAAGGTTCGAATCGACTATTTGAACTTTGAAAATGAAAATATGTGGGGAGGATGCACGTTAGGAGCACAAAAGGGAGGGTGCATTTTAACCCTCCTCTATATATATATATACAAGATTTTTATTTTTTCATGTTAAGATGGATAGCATCTGAGGCATCATTGTCTGTTCGTTTTTTGGTGAGATTAACCATCAGGAAAATGATAAAAGAAGCCTGCAAAAGATAGTGCTAGTCATGTTTTGATAGAGGAATACTTACCAGTTAATATCCATTAATCATATTATGAATTGGTATTGATCACAGGATTGGCCTCATTCTAAGCCCATGGTATTGTTCTGTTGCCCTTGGGTTGGCTAGTTTTATTTGCTTGAGTAAGCTCAATTTGTGGCTCAGTGGTACTAGGGTGCATCTAGTTGAGCTAAAATCTGGTTAAATAGGTATGAACTGTCATATGCCTGCCAGTATACCTGTACTGTTAACTGATGGTTTATGAGCACCTTGTGCTGCTTTGTTTCACAATATTTTGTTCTTCTTTTTGAATTTGATGGTGTTTGATTGTCCAATTGATGGCTTATATAAGCTGAATTCCTAAGGTTCATATTCCAAAGGTTTTTAGACATTTTTCTTGTGGGCATTAATTGAAACAATTGTGTTGCTTAGCAATTTGATAAACTATGGGTTCATTGAAAAGTGAGGGTTTTACTTGCCCACAATTGGCTTAAATTTTAATTGCACAATGAGTGATTAGACGGGCAACTATGGGTTGAATTGAGACCCAACTCCAGGCCTAGGCTTTACTTGTTTAATGAAGGTTGAGGTTTAGCTACAGATTTGTGGGAGCCAATACCAGTTGATCTTGTGAAGTAGAAATTACCACGACAATTACAATAGATGTCAACACCTTGTACGAATTGCTTGAACTGGCAGTTCAATTCTAACGAACTTAATAATCAACTTTTAAGATGAAATAAAAAAAAAGTATGATCTTTTTGTTTCCTCTGCGTGATTCTGCAACAGACGTGAAGGATGTGAAGTTTGTGGTGAACTATGATTTCCCTGGCTCCATGGAAGATTACGTGCACCGAATTGGACGGACAGGCCGAGCCGGTGCAAAAGGCACTGCATACACCTTTTTTACAGCTGGCAATGCCCGTTTTGCAAAGGAGTTGGTCTCTATTTTAGAAGAGGCTGGCCAGAAGGTCAGTCCCGACCTGGCCAGGATGGCCCGTGGGGCCCCTCCCTCCTCAGGTAAGTCTTATTTTTTATCTAACCTTAATTTATCTTTTACTCAGATAGCTTTTGTCAGGAGCCAGAAACAGACAGAATTTGGTATTTGTTGGTTATTTTCAGCCAGAATGGATGTCAGTCTCAGTGTTAAGCATGTTTGCTCTCATTCACCCTGAAACAACTAAAAATATAAATAAATTGAACACAAAAACCTTTAAAAAAACTGGTGGGGGGAGGGGATGGTGGGATTGTTTTTTGATTGGGTGTGACATAATTTGTATATAATTTGTTCAGAATTTTTAGCTAGATTTCATATTCAAATCAAGGATTAACATGAAACTCTAATGAGAGTGTTTGCCAAACCACCTTATTTGGACAAAACAACAGCAGTTAGTTAATCTTGAATTGGTACGAATACGATAATAACTCATCGTCGAACGTGCCGGACTTTTGTCGTACTTGTGTAGGCATCTCCACTTAATCCCAAATGCCGGCAAAGTACAATGATGTAGTTAAGTGTTCTATTTGTCTTCGCCTAAATATCAGTAATGTATGTGATTTAGTGGATATGCCTTTGTATTTATATACCAGGAGCCCGAGATCGGTACAGGAACTATGGAAGTGGCCGCCCATGGAGTTGACTCACATCTTTTGTAAAATATTTAGCATAGAATTTAGATAGAGCTATGTAATGTTTCTATTCCAAAACTACACTGCACATATGGGAGCAATCTATTTTTCTATCAGGGGAATTGAAATTTGCAATTTAGTTCACAATTCACCAGACAGTTACAAGGCAAAAATTTTGATAATGTGATCTACTAATTCATCATGGAACAACATCAATGGTGCAAATTGAATTGGTTGAAAAAGATTTAGTGCTTCATTGTTCACCTTGAAAGGATAAATGCTACTTTGATTGACCTCCTCTTTTCACTGAATGAAAATGATATTAAGACTGCTGTTTTCCAAATGCATCTTGAAAAATCACCTCGTTCTGATGCATGGATTTTTAATGTTGTTTTATTAACTCTTCTAAAATTTGAGCAAGTAGGATTTGGTGGGTATGTTGCAGATTTTTATGAGGGCCATTTAGATGTAATCAAATTTGATACGGTCTTAATATTTTTTATTCCTAAATGATAATATGCTTATTATTTAGTTCAGGTTGATCTTTATGAATTGTAGCTATAACATTTTCGCAGAAGAATTCGCCAACAATTTGTTGCTGTGTTTGTTAGAATTATCTGTGATTCTCGGAGTGCTTTCTTAAAAGGTTTATTCGACGTGTAGTCACAGCTCATACCTCATGAGGTTTTATATTCTGCTAAAACTGAAAAGAAAAAAAGAAAGAGAATTTTCTAAAACCGAATTTTGGAAAAGCAGTAGACGCTATTGGGATACAATGGTGGTACTGATGAAGATGAATGCCTAATAGAGTTGATACAAGCTGCAGAAATGTTGCACATCTATTTAATTTTTATCCGGAATTATATTTCTTTTGTTGTGATGTGTTTTTCTAGTTTCAGAGAGTTGTAGAGAACCCGAATTCGAGCAAGCAGTGATCAAGACATCACTATCAATTGTGGGGCCATTTAACAACAGTTCAATCTCTCTTTACTTTTGGACCAATCTTGATTTATCTAATGATTAGTTTTGAGGCACTATAATCTCATCTTTCCATATCCTCCAATTGCAAGGTGGCTACAATTGAAACCTCCCCATCACTGCTGGTGCTGGTTTAATAACCCACCTGCTTTTCCCATAAGTTTGTTCCCACAAAGCTCTCTTCCTTTGATCTGATCTCAACAAATATCTTCTTAGATCTTGCATTAAACAACCCTCTGTCAGATCTTGCCTTATCCTTTGGTCCCATCTTTAGAACTAGCTTGTCTCAGAAAAGAAATCAGTCCCATTGTTTGTCTAAATATAGAAAATTTGGTATCCAAAAAAAAATGTTCTGTTGATGCTTCATATATGAAATACTAAACCACACCCGTATTGGATATTGGATACATACCCATGTGGGTGCTTGGATATTAATTTGATGATGTTGTTATACCCTTTAATCAGCTTTTTGTTCTTTCATGTTTTCTGAAGCTGCATTTTTTTTAATGATATTCATTGTAATTCACTAATCTCCAATTTTTGGCTACATGTAATACCATGGACAATTCCTTAAACATAACTAACATTTTATCATAAAAGTATAAATATCAATTTGCATATTGTTATGAATGCATGCTGATTCATAATTCTCAACAATACAATTAATGCTAGTCTTTGTACCGACACAATACCGTTGTTTGTTTGTAACTGTATAGACAGCCTAACTTAATATCTGAAAGTTTCAATGAAATTTCGGATGGCTTACTTATAAAATGGAAGCCCAATCAAACACATGACCGTGTCCGTGTCAGACAAACTAATGACCCAGAAATTGTCACTTGTTTTGATTTTCCAACTAGTTCCTTCAGGAAAGAGGTCCACCCCCCTCCCTTCGTCTCTATCTCTCTTTTGAAGGACAACCTTATAAATTAGGCCCTTCCATCTGCTGTTATCAGGCAAAATAGAAAAGAGTCTTTAAGACCCACTACTTGTTCTTTTTGAAAAACACACACCCATTTGTTCATAATTAGTTCTAAGCTAGTTTAGTTTGCCACCAGCTATTTTGCATAATAAATGCCGAAAATAAGCGGTCATTTGATTCTGATCAGCTGGACAAAATCAAGTTAAACCATTTGAGATCATGATGCTGATATATATACTAGTTCAGCTGTTATCCATCCAACTAATAATTTGATTTGCAATTTATACCTTTTAAGGGTTTCTACACAACAGTTTAGCAATTATTGTGCTATTTGACAGTAAATACAAATATATCAATCAACAAAAAAACAACACGAAACAAGTCGTGAAGTGTATTGTTCTAAATCAATGAAAAATTAACATTTTTCGACGACATATGATCGTATTAGACCCCATAATTTTTATTTCAACTTATCAAAAACTCTGATATTAAATTTCCAAAAAGGAGTGCCAAAACATATTCCAGATAGGGTATATCTGATGTTTCATGAGGTGGTGTTTCCTAGCATGGTTCCACAACTAGGAAGATGCCTTAGGATGAGGGGCTTTTAACAAGCACCACACAAACATAGATCCAATGGGCCACCTTATGGGGCTTCCAAATGGGGCTAAAAATTCTTGGACCAATGTACCCACCAAAGAATACAGACCACTAGTAGTAGTAGTAGATCAGGAAAGGGGGCCAGATAGGCAGATAGCTATCCACCACACCCCCCCCCCCCCTCTCCTATCCTGTTTAGATATTTGTAATAGCAAATTATTACACCTGTCAATTTGGCATTGGCAAAGATATATACTCTATGATGATATTGACAAAATTAAATTGTCTGCAATCTGTTTTTTGTATAACTAGTAAAGTGCCGATCACGCATTGCCGTTGAAATTGAAAGTCTGTTTTGATCAATTTCTTTAAATGTAATTAATTTCTTTAGTGTTTGATCCTAAAAATATACATTTTTAAAAGAATTATGATGAATTTTGTAGTAGTAGAATTAAAGGAGATTGAAACGAATTAGGAAACACAAGAAATTGCTGGAAATGTTTGTACTGTAATTGGTACTCTATTAAATTTAATTATCTTACTGTGAAATTTGTACTGTTACACATGTGTGATGTTTTTTTTCTCACTTCTCTCCTTGTGGTTAATTGTTACACAAAGTCATGGTGCAAAATGTAAATGTATTTAGTGCTTATGTACATAAAAGTATGCATGATAGAGTTGATTGCTTCTCTAAAAATTGAAAATCAATTATCAAAGCATTGAAAGTTATAATCAATCTTATATTTTTCTAAAAGTTAAATGTATTTAGTGCTTACGTACAAAAAATTATGCTTGAGAGTAATGAATTCTTGAAACAGACCCCATAAAAAAGGTTGTTCATGAAGCGAGCGAGACTGAAAGGTCATAAACCCAGATATGAAAATAAGTGAGCATTCTATTTCACCATCTCGAAATAGTTGTGTCATGCTTTTCATTTCTCTAGAGGCATGGCATGATCATTAAAAACTAAAAAAAATAGATGCACAATTCAATATAAGGATATAATGGACAATATTCTAATAAAAATCCTAATGCATTATCTATTGGACCTTAATGTACTGATGGAATTCATCTCCTTCATCCTTCTTAGAAGAACTGCATCGATTAAAAGGGATAAAAGCTCCAATAAGTAGTGAAAATTAGTGTATTGATTATACCCGACCGGGTCGACCCGGACCGACCAAAAACCCGGGACCCGGACCCGACCTTGAACCCGACCCGAACCGTCCTAAAGGGTTGGGTCGGGTTTGAAACGGGTCAGATGCGGTTTTCTGGGCGAAACCCGACCAAACCCCCACCGTTTCAACCCCCCTACCCGAACCCGACCCGCCCTGCCCGAACCCGACCTAAAACCGGCCTAACTCGGGTTAACCCGACCTAACCCGGGTTAACCCGCCCTAACCCGACCCTAACCCCCCCAAACCCGGCGGGACCCGTCCCAACCCGACCCCCACCGAAAATTTTCAAATTTTTTTAAAAAAAAAGGTAAACTTCCCCCCCCCCCCCTCCCAAAAAAAACCCCATAAAAACACCCCCATTCTTCATACATTTTCACATCTCATACCCATTATTCTCAATCTCATATTCCCATACTCTCAATATTTTCATTATTCTCAAATTTTATTTTTATTGTTTAAAAAAAAGAGTTGCAATTTATTTCATTCTACAAATACGCAAACGGAATTACGAAAGTAGAGGAATTACGAAGTTCGGCACCTCCCGCAAGATTTTTCCGCGAGATTAAAAGGTTAGATTTATTTTTAGTAATTGTTAGATAATTAGAATTAGTTTAAATAGGTTAATTTAGTAATTGTTAGGAATTGTTAGATAATTTTTAGTAATTGTTATTTGTTAGTAATGTTTAGTAATTTTTAGTAATTTTGAGTAATTTTGAGTAATTGTTAGTAATTTTTAGTAATTTTTAGATATTGTTAGTAATTGTTAGATAATTTTTAGTAATTGTTAGTAATTTTTAGTAATTTTTAGTAATTGTTAGATATTGTTAGTAATTTTGAGTAATTCAGATTTATATTTAATAGGTTAGATTTTCTTTTTTAAATTCGGATTTATTTTTAAATTTGTTAGATAAATAAGCTAGATTTTTTTTTAGAAGTTATATTTGTTTGTTCAAATTAGAGTTTAATAGGTTACATATTTTGAAATATTTTGAAATATGTTAGATTTATTTGTTTGTTCAAATAAATGTTATATTTGTTTGTTCGAATAAATGTTATATTTGTTTTGAAATATTTTGGAATATTTTTTAAAATTAGAGTTATAGTTGTTTGTTCAAATTAGAGTTATTTATTTGTTTGTTCAAATTGAATATTTTTTAAGATTAGATTTTTTAATTTTTGAATATTTTTTCGATTTATTTTTAATAGGTTAGATTTTAGATTTTAGATTTATTTTTAAATTCGGATTTATTTTAGATTTATTGAATTTTTCAAAATTCGGATTTTTTTTTTTGAATATGTTATATTTTATTTAATTTAAATATGTTATATTTTATTTGTTAAATTTTGAATATGTTAGATAATAAGATTTGAATATATTAGATTATTGGATATGTTAGATTTTTGAATATGTTAGATTATTGGATTTTATTTTTGAATATGTTAGATTATTGGATATGTTAGATTATTGGATTTGTTAGATTATTATATTTTATTTTGAAATTCGGATTTATTTTGAAATAGGTTAGATTTTATTTTTTGAAATTCGGATTTTATTTTTAAATAGGTTAGAGAAATAAGTTATATTTTATTTTTGAATTTGTTGGATAGTTAGATTTATTTTTAAACATGTTATCTTTATTTTTAATAGGTTACATTTGAATATTTTGAAATATGTTAGATTTTAGATTTATTTTTAAATATGTTAGATTATTGAATTTGTGAGATTATTGGATTTTATTTTGAAATAGGTTAGATTTGGATTTTATTTATAAATAGGTTAGATAAATAGATTTGTTAGATAAATATGTTATATTTTATTTTTTAAATTTTGAATATGTTAGATAATAAGATTTGAATATATTAGATTACTGGATATGTTAGATTTTTGAATGTGTTAGATTATTGGATTTTATTTTTGAATATGTTAGATTATATGATATGTTAGATTATTGGATTTGTTAGATTATTGTATTTTATTTTGAAATTCGGATTTATTTTGAAATAGGTTAGATTTTATTTTTTTTAAATTCGGATTTATCTTAAATAGGTTAGATAAATAAGTTATATTCTATTTTTGAATTTGTTGGATAGTTATATTTATTTTTAAATATGTTATATTTAGTTTGTAATAGGTTACATTTGAATATTTTGAAATATGTTAGATTTTAGATTTATTTTTAAATATGTTAGATTATTGGATTTGTTAGATTATTGTATTTTATTTTGAAATTCGGATTTATTTTGAAATAGGTTAGATTTTACTTTTTAAAATTCGGATTTTATTTATAAATAGGTTAGATAAATAGATTTATTTTTTAAATAGATTTGAATATGTTAGATAAATAGATTTGAATATGTTAGATTTTATTTTTTAAATTCTTGTTAATTTTTAAATATGTTAGATAGGTAAGTTAGATAAATAAGTTAGATTTGTTAGATAAATATGTTGGATTTATATTTTATTTTTGAATATGTTGGATTTGGTAGACTTATTTGTTTGAAAATATTTTATTTTGTTAGAGTTATAAGTTGTTGTTGTAAAATAGATTTTTAAAATAAGTTAGAACAAGTTATATTTATTTTGAATTAGACTTAGAATTTTAAAATTTGAATTAGACTTATTTTTTCTTAAATATATTTTTTAAATTTGAATTAGACTTATTTTTTTTTAATTTTTAAATTTGAATTAGACTTATTTTTTAAATTTGAATTAGACTTATTTTTTTAAAATATATTTTTTAAATTTGAATTAGACTTATTTTTTCTAGACCATTTTTTAAAATTTGAATTAGACTTTTTTTTTAAAATTTTTAAATTTGAATTAGACTTGTTTTTTTAAATTTGAATTAGACTTATTTTTTAAATTTGAATTAGACTTCTTTTTTTTAAATTTGAATTAGACTTATTTTTTTTTAATTTGAATTAGACTTATTTTTTAAATTTGAATTAGACTTATTTTTTTAAAATTTGAATTAGACTTATTTTTTAAATTTGAATTAGACTTATTTTTTTTTAATTTGAATTAGACTTATTTTTTAAATTTGAATTAGACTTATTTTTTTTAATTTGAATTAGACTTATTTTTTCTTTTTCTTTTTCTTTTTCTTTTGAAGTTCGGCAAAGGCAGAGGGGTTGTATTTTTTTTTTTTTTTTTCCTTTGGAAATTCAGCCAAGGAGGCAGAGGCTTCACAGCCTTCACTGCCTTGTTTTTTTTTTCTTTTTCTTTTTCTTTTGAAGTTCGGCAAAGGCAGAGGCTTATGAGCCTTGTTTTTTTTTTCTTTTTCTTTTACTTACTTTAATTTAGATTTAATTTAGATTTGAATTCAATTTAGATTTAATTTAGATTTAATTTACATTTAATTTACATTTAATCTAATTTATATTGAATTTAGATTTACATTTAAATAGGTTAGATAATTTCGGATTTATTTTGAATGGATTTAATTTTAATATGTAGAACAAATGTCGGACGAATGGGCGCAAAGAGCTTCCGCCGATTTTTTCGACCCTACGCCATCTGGCTACCATCCAAATATGTCCGCAATAGAAAGTAGGCTTCCACAAGAACCACAACTTTTTCCACAAAATCCCGTACAAATGCCACCGCCGTATCCACAAAATCCCTCCCAAATGCCACCACCTATTTATCATCAACAATATCCTAACTATTATTGATCAGAGTCAAAATAATGGTGATTTACGTAGGGTTTTGGCTTAGGTTTTACATATTTTCTCACACTTATGTTTAATTATTTAGAGAAAAAGGCTACTGTCACCCTTCTTTATGTTTTATTGCAGAAAACAGGTTTTGGGACTATTTTACACCAAATGGAGCTAGAATCGGGTCAATCGGATCAGCGACGCTCATCGACTAAGTCCCTGTTACGGCCAGTATTGACCAATACGGACCAGGCCTAGCACAGACCAGGAGATAGCGCTGGAAGCATTAAACCCTAACCGTCAAGGTCCTAATACGGACCGTATTGCCTAATACGGTCCGTATCCGAAGGCGTCTCTTGGGGAATAACTGCCGACAGCTGTTTCCAGATCAGTTTCTTAGCCCCTACTCAACCTCTACACGTCCCTCCACTCCTATATAAGGCCCCTGGGCAGAAGGAATAGTTATCTTTGTAATTAGGGTTAGATTTGATTAAAGTGAGAAGAGAGGAGTGCTTGTAACCATGTCGTTCCGCGGCTAAGTTCCTTTTCTTAGGGCTAGGCAGTAAACCTTGTTACTCTTGATGTTTTGATATATATATTTCTGTTGATTATGGTTTCTTGTTGTTGTACTAAAATGCTTTTGTGATTTACTATCTCTTCATCTAATTTCAATAATCTAGTTTGAGTCCGTTAGGGTAGTGACAGTACTTTAATGGTAAGAGAAACTATTTGTATGAATTAGCCTCGTTGAGATCTATTAGGTTTATGTGAAGAAAACCTTAGCGGGGAAACCATAAACCAGACCAACAAAACGCGTACCAAATTCCATCACATGCGTAAAGTAAATCGCAGTGATCTGTGTAGTAATTTGGGGTATTTGAGAGATCAGACATTTGCGTAAGGTAATCGCAGTGTTCTATGTAGAATCTCGATGAAAGATCTGTCATTCTTGAGTAACATAAATCGCAGTGACCTATGTGGTATCTTTCATTAAAACAACAACAGGAAATCAGACGCAACAGGAATATATTGTCAAGGCGGATTGAGTGGCAATGGTGTGCCGAAACCCTAGGAATCCTCATCTCTATCTTTATTTTAATTACTTTTAATTGCTTCCTAATTTACATTGATCAAAACAACATCTCTCAATTTTCAGATTTCATCTAGCCTTTCGAAAGCTCAAAACATTGAACCAATATTCCCTGTGGATCGACCTCGTATATACTACTCGATAGGATTGTGCGCTTACAGTCCGAACCGATAGCATTTCTGAGTTTATAAATATTAAAAGAAACATTGCTCTCTTTTGAGTGATCAATTATCCACAAAATCCCTCCCAAATGCCACCACCTAATTACTATTATTCTAACCCTTCATATGGAGCAGGTACTGCTTCTACATGATCGACTCAATACACCGCCCATATTGGAGGTACTGCTTCGGGTGGATCGAGTCAATACACCGCCCCTATAGAAAGCACTCCCTCGACAAGTGTCCCGAAAATTCAAGTCGAAGGTGTCCCCGTAACCCAAGCCGAAGGTGTTGCTCCCATCGAACCAACGAAGAAGAGGAAAACCAAGGCGCCCGAATACAAGGCTGATTTTTGGCGGTATTTTCAAAAGACCTTTCATCCAAATGGAGTTGTGCATACTGTAAAATGTAAGGTACGCGGTTGCAAGGTTATTTACGAGTATAAACTTGCAAATGGTATGTCCACATTTAAGAAACATGCCGAAGGTCATGCGAAAAAGGGTGAGCAACCACAAGAACATGCGGACCCGCGGTTAGTCCAAACCCTTATGAACCCAGATGGTAGTAGAACCCACCAAAGATATGATGAAAAAATAATGCTTGAAGAATTTTCCCGATATATTGCCCACAAGGAACAACCAATTAGTATGGATAATTGTAGTAGTTTTGCCCGGCTAGTAATTCGGGGGTGTGCTCAACCATTGTATAAGAAAATCCATCATAGAAAAATGGTACGTGAAATTAAAAACCAGTTTATCCAAAAGAAAAACGACCTACGGGCTATATTTGGATATGCAAATTATAATGTCTCCATTACCTCCGATATATGGACTGCCGGTAAACATGGCCTAGGGTACTCTTGTATTACCGGTCATTGGATCGATGAGAATTGGGTTTTACAAAAAAGGGTTTTAAGTTTTCGGGTGTTAGATTCCCCGCACACTGCACAAATTATTTACCATTCAATTATTGAGGTTTTACAAGAATATAATCTCAAAAGAGATTTACGGAGCTAGGTTTTTTCTATCTCATTCGATAATGCTAGCAACAATGTAGCGTCCATCCATCATTTCATCCGGTCCCTAAACCCAACCATGAATGGTGCACTGTTTCACCAAAAGTGTGCTTGCCATATACTAAACCTTACCGTAAAAGATGGCCTTAAAGTAGAAGCCGTAAAGGACTTGATAATTAAATTCAAGGGAGGTCTTGCCCATATTTATTCAAACCAAGAAAGAAAACAAAATTTCGCAGCTTTGTGCGAAAGAATATGTTTGGGCAAAATGAGGGTACCTTGGGATATAGACACCTGTTGGAATTCCACCTACAGATGCTGCACCGATGCATTCCTTACAAGGCGGCTATAGGGGAGATGTTGAGATCGACGAACGAAGGACAAGCTTTGGAACTCACCGACCCCGAATGGCAGCGAATAATAATGCTTGCACAATTCCTTGGAACCTTTTTCACCGCAACCGTCAAATTATCTTGCTCGTACACACCGACGGCACATGAGTTGCTGCACCATCTCTACTATATTTCCAAGGTGTACCGTGATATGGAAGATAGGGATAGTGAGGATTCCCCTCTCCATCCGATCGTAGCAGCCATGAAGGTAAAATTTCTTAAATATTGGGAAGAGGTACCCCTCTTGACCGTTCTCGCAAACTGCCTCCATCCGGCATACAAGAAGAAGTTCACGGTAAAAATACTCGTAGCCTACAAGAAAAATCTAAGATTAAACTGGAGGGACGAGGAGCCCCGCGTACAACGGGCATTGGAGGACATGTTTGCCATATACATCGAAAGAAGAAATGCCGACCAACCGCCTTCGACCGGTGGCGTGCGGTATGAATATAAATATACATATTGTTTTTAATATTTATTATTTATAATATCTATATTATTTGTCCATTAATTTTTTCTATTGTTTTAATAGTCTATCCACACACAGCAGTACTGGATTGTTAGGCGATTTCCAGGATGATGACGACCCGACGGGATCCTAAGGTAACACGAACGAGTTAATCAGCTACTGTTTGGGGACCAACGAAAATGAAGGAGTTGACTTCATGGATTGGTGGAGGAGGAATGCAACTGCCTATCTAACACTGGCGATGATGGCCCGCGACATATTTGCCGTGCTCGTGTCAACCGTCTCTTCCGAATCTTGTTTTAGCTCGGCGAACAGGATCCTCACCGATAAACGAAGTAAGCTGGGTGCACATGTTTTCGAGAGACTTGTGTGCCTGAAAGACTGGATTGATGCTGAAAATCGCACGCAACATGCCATGGGATTGGAAGCGTCATCATCCGGTGTCGACACTCAAGAAAGCGGTACCGAGGGACCTGAGCCTAACGAAGATTTCGACGGTGAGCAAGAGAGCGACCTATGGTATATGCACAACAACTACTAGATAGGTAGTGTCGGTATAAAATTCTAACCTCTTTTAATCTTTATTGTTATTTTTTTAAATTATAATTTCTAAATATTTCAATTGTTTCATTTTAAAAAATAATTACTAACAAAAAAAAAGTTAGAACTTCGCCAATGTTATTTTACATAGCCGGTCCCAAGCCCGGAATAAAGGAGGAGGGTAACTTTTGTTTTTAAATCTATCGTTTTAAAAAAATTCGGTTTTAAAGATAAAAAATAATTCGGTTTTAAACTAATTCAGTATTTCGATTTTAGAATAATTTGGTTTTAAACTAATTTGATTTTAGAATAATTCGGTTTAACATAATTTGATTTTAAACAAAAATATATTGAGTTCAAATAAAAAAAAAAGAAAAAAAAAAACAGACCGACATGGACCAACCCGGACCGGACCGACGTCCCGACCCGACCCAACCCTCCCCGACCTAACCCGCCGGGTTTAGGCCGGGTAAGGGTCGGCCGAGTCAAACCCCAACCCGACCCCCCTACCCGACTCAACCCGTTGACCCGGGCTAACCCGTGCCCGAGTCAACCCGGGGACCGACCCGCCCCGGACCGTTTTCAATACACTAGTGAAAATATAAACTAAATAAATGAGATCATACATGAATATAAAGATCTCGACCTTCCCCTTTTTAGTTATTTACAATTACCTTAACAGTATGTACTGGTATATGGCCTGACAACTGTTTGATTTCGATATTTTTTCTTGACATGATCATTGAATGTTGACTTACAAAATTAGAAAAATAAAAGACACTTCACAAAATGGTAGTTCCAATGAAGCACCCTTTCACCAGCTATACAAGTTACAGCTTTCTTTTCTTTTCAATACAAGTCAAAAGTGCACATTCATAATCTAGAAGAATAAAAATAATTCAAACAAAAATTGCAAATTTGAATGGACAGGTACAACTGCAGCAACACTGATAGAGGCATCAGACGTTTGGTGCTCTGTAACAGAGTCATACTGCAATTTCAATTCGAATTTGGAAAAAGGTACAAATGTTATTTAATTTATTTAAATGTTAAATAAATTTTATTTTAGAAATCAATCGGGGAGTAGATCGGCTTATGGTAGAATGTAAAATTTTAATTTTACGTTCTTTCCGCACTGTAAGCCAAAACAGAATTTTGCAGTAAATTTCCGAGCAGAATTTAACGAGAAATTTTCTTAAAAAGGAATTTGGCAATAAATTCTCAAACAGAATTTCGCGGGAAATTCTCGGTCAGAATTTCGTGGCTTTTCTCGAAAATTTGAATTTAGCGGCTGGATTCTCCAACACAGAATCAGGTAGAAACCCACAAAATAGACAAAAAATCAGGCTAATCCAATTCAAGCTAGCTGGTTCATTAATCCTAGATTTACAATCTTATTGCACCATACCTTATTCTCATCGAAATCATCATCCACTAAATTGCTCCCTGTGGGAACATGAAACTCATCCATGTACTTGCTGGTTTGCGCAGAGCACAGCCGAATAACCTGTAGAAAAATATTCATGAGAATTTAATTTAATCATAGAAAAACAGTACGATATCTTCAATAAAAATTAAGGTATAGATCATCCAATTACATAATGTCTTTTACAATACCTTGTCTCCAACACTAGTTAAGATAAATCCTCTCTTCAATCGACACAGAGTTGCTCTACAACACCATCGCAATCATTGCTATCAACCACAAAAATGAGATCTTGAGTGTTCTGGAAATAATGCCTCCGCAGTAGCCAGATACTTTCAATTTCACATTAATTAGTACTGATTCTCCAAATTTCACCGAATGGCTTTAAATGGCAGCACTACGAAACATTAAAAAAATAGCATTTGTTCATCCTCTTCTTACCTTGAATCCATTGTACCAATTTGAGGATTAGGTTTGACCATTTCAACACCAGGTCATGAAGACCACAATTATAGAAATGAGAACCAAACCACTTAGGGTTTCTCTATCAGAGAAGGTGTGACCGAGGATGGTTAGAGGTGGATCTAAAGGGCGGAAGCGGTAGAGAAACGACCAGGCGGCGAGAGGTGGCTTCCGGTCGATCACAAATTCGAACCCTAGGCAGCTCAGATCAGCTTCACTCTCGCTCGCTCCCTCCTTTTCTCTCGCTCTCTCTCTCTCTTTCTCATAGGGAAGGAAAAAAAGAAAGGAGACGCTCTCTCTCCCTTTCTTACGGGGAAGGAAAAAAAGAAAGGAGACTCGCGTAGGTCAGTTTCGAGCGGGGAGAAAAAAAGAAGCGTATTGGGGAAGGAGAAAGATGAGCACGCGTGTGGGAATGCACAGTAACAGAGAGTAAAAAATAAAAAAATTGTGACGACTATCAATAGCTGAGACTATGCTTTGAATTGAAACGGGTAGGTTTCTAAGTAATTTTGTACTTCTACATATATGACTACATAAAAAAATTTACATAAAATCAAACAATGATCAATGGCTGAGATTGATTGAATGTGAGGCTGAGATCTTCTCTGGAAAGATAGTCTTCTCATCCCTTCAAAATTTAAGGTGGTTTTATAAGGAGTAAAGATAGAAAGAAAACTAAATTTGTTTTCTATCTCCATCATCTTGGAATTCTCCTCTATTTTTTTTTAGGAGGGTTCAAATACCTTCATTTTTTGTGCCTCCACTATGCCTTCATTTTTTAAAACTTTAATAACTCAAAATTTAAAACTTAAAAGTCAATATAAAACTGTTAGATATGATCTACATCATTTTATCTATGTACTCATAAAAAATTATCACATTTTGATTTTATTTTTATGTGAATCAATAAGTTGAAAAATCAACGTCTAGAAATTATCCACATTAGTATGTTTTTTACAAGCTCTTGATGACAACCAAAACAAAATTGAAATGTCATAATTTTTTACACGTGTATAGATAAAATGATGTAGATCATATCCAACGGTTTTATTTTGACTTTTAAGTTACAAATTTTGAGTTACTAAAGTTTTTAAAAATGGAGGCATTTGAACTCTCCTCATTTTTTTTTCTGAAACTATGTAGTCCAATTCGTAACACAAGCAAAAGACAAAAGCTGTTTAATCAGTAATAAGCAATAAAAAGGCAAGAGAGAACAAAAGCAGTTTGTGTTCAACAAAACATGATGACCTCCTTAGAAAGAGAGACACAGACCCAAAAATGGATTCAGTGTGCTTTCCCTTTCTTGCCACCACAGCAATCCATTCTCACCTCTCAATCCAAACTATATGCAAAAATATTTAGCAACACTGCCAATGGGCTTATTTTTAATAAAGAAACAGCAACCCCCCATCACCAAATTTGTTAGGAATCATTTATTATATTATTGTTTGTTAAATGGCCAACAAGGACTGCAGCACCTAAGCCTCTACTTGCATTGGATACTTGGAGCAGCATTAACTAAATTGGAAAAGACCAATTAAAATACTAAAGGAAAGTATGAGTGAGGCTACGGTGCTATGCATAGCACGGATTGAGCCGTGCTACGGCTTAATATTTGAGTTTTCAAAATTCTAACGGTCGATCCGAACCGTTCAACATGATTATAAAATGAATATGTACTTGCAAACCAAATTTTACATTTTTTAGAATTTTTTACTATTTTTTTAGATAGGTAGAAAATCACTGTTTTTGGATGGTCCAGAATTTTCAGATCAAGTGATTTTCTACCTATCTAAAAAAAATAGTAAAAAATTCGAAAAAATGTAAAATTTGGTTTGCAAGTACATATTCATTTTATAATCATGTTGAACGGTTTGGATCGACTGTTAGAATTTTGAAAACTCAAATATTAAGCCGTAGCACGGACCCAACCGTGCTATGCATAGTACCGTAGCCTCACTCGGAAAGTATTGTACAAACTTGCTTTACTTTATGCATTGAATATAAAATGTGAAGAAAGAGGAGTAGATTATATTGCTTGGTTATATCATATATGCCACATTAATGACATTTGAAAATTATTTAGCCACTGATAATTAAATGTTTAATAAAAAAGTATCAATTTATAATTAACTTGTTAATTTTTGAATCGCAATACATTTCATATGCAGACTATGCAGTCCATCTAACTGAAATTTTTATTTCTACCATTAAAAAAAATAAACCAGATAACCACAAAATCTGAAAAATTCAATTTTTTACACGGCCACAACGTGAAATTACAGACAAAAATTGAGTGTTCGGAAGTTGCGGACAACAACTTTTATTTTTCCTGCAACTTTGACCAAAATCTTGTTTTCAACATTTTTTTATTGTCTAAAAAAAAATTTGGGGGCCCACAAAGTCTGAGAAAGAGTGGCTGTGAGTAGGGGGAAAAAAATTAATGTCCGCAACGTGAAGTTCCGGACACTCAATTTCTTTCCGCAATTTTACGTTGCTGTCATGTCAAAAATAAAATTCTGACTGAATTGTGGTTATTTGGTTTAATTTTTTTTTAATGGTATATTTTAAAATTTTGGTCCATCTTAATTACAGATAACAAAGTTTCAATTTTAATTGTTTAATTTTAATCACCTTTAAATCTGTTGTCATAGTAATCAAATAATTTAGTATAAATATTATCTTACCTATTAAAAAAAAAAAGGCATGCGAAATTAAATCAGATTCCTTTTCTCGTGGTCATGCATGGAATGGAACCAACACCAAAGCATACAACCAGAAACCTTTTTTATTTATCAATGAATTGGTTTATTTTTAGAGTAAAGATGTTGTCCCTCCAACTCCAGTCCCCTAAACGTCTCCCCAATTCTAACTAACTTTGTCAATCATTAAACCACCTTGAAAAACGTGTAAAACATGAGTCCAGTTTTTTTCTTTAAATACTTGATATCATAAGTATGAATACTTGATGAATTATATATGAATATTTGATAAATTAGGTATGAATACTTTCCATATTTGAGTCCAGTTTTTTTCTTTAAATACTTGATATCTTAAGTATGAATACTTGATGAATTATATATAAATATTTGATATCTTAGGTATGAATACTTTCCATTTTGTATGAATATTTGAATATTTGATACTTTGAAAAACGTGTAAAAGTATGTCATCATGGATCTCATTTGAAAGAGAAAATTGTGTAGAACACGTTCGTGGTTTTAGATTTGCAAAATTCCTCATAAATCGTCCCAAAAATTGGTTAGATTGAACGGAGAGAAAAAAAACCACATTGAAAAACGTGTAAAAGATGGGTAGGTATTGTGTCCAGTTTTTGTTTAAATACTTGATATCTTAGGTATGAATACTTGAGGTCTTAGGTATGAATACTTGATATCTTAGGTATTCATACTTTCCATTTTGTATGTGAATTAATTTAATCAATGAATGGGGGACTGGTGGTGTGATCCACGTGACTTTTTGGTTGTGGTCTCCAATGCAGTCTGACAGTTACTGCCCCCGAAAAGTAATGGTCCCTAGTTTGTATGTGAATTAATACTTCATATCTTATGTATGAATACTTGATGAATTATATATGAATACTTGATATCTTAGGTATTCATACTTTTTATTTTTGGCGTGAATTACTGTTAGTTGAATGGGGGACTGACAGTTGTACTTTGACTGTTAGGGGTACGTTTAGGGGACTGAATTGGAGGGACTGTTAGTCGATCCCTTATTTTTATTCAATAATTTTATCCATGGTCAAAGTCATAGATCTTGACTCGACTCAATCCAAATCCGGGCCCATCGCTGCTATAAATTTAGGTAGTTGGTAGTTGTGGGCCCACACACCCGCACTCTTTTCTGTGGCTTGAAGGCAACCCCAATGGAATCTCTACATATATTTATTACTGTATCTATATACAGTCTACAAAAGTGTACAGATAGTAGGTTGGGGCTACATATATATATAATTATCCTTGCACTTGTGCTATACATCGCCAATACATTGGCCTCATGAATTAATTCTTCATATATACATGGAGGTCCTGGATCAGTTTGATCCCCATAAGCACTATCTCTGATTTGTGGACCCAGATTTTGCATCTATTTCCCGGATTGAACCTGATCACCAATTCAATTTGATCACCACTATTTCTCTTTCTCATCAAATTTTGCTCTCTTCAGTGATCTCCATTGATCTTTCTTTGTACTTGTCACATGATGCATTTTCTCGTTACACGGATAGGCATGCTTCGTTTAAGCCTTACGGTTGGGAAGTTGATAATTTGATCTGATTCAGCCACCCACCTGTAATTTAAAAAAGAAGAAAATAAAATAAAATATGATAAGAAATTATGTGTCATTAGTCATTACAATTAATGTCTATCATGATGTATGATAAAGATACATCAAGAGAGTGACTTGTGGAATTGAGTGCACATGCAGAGGGGCTCCTTCACGTGTAAACTTATGGTGCTTGTTTGCCATGCATTTTGTTTGTCAGTTAATAATATATATTGATTGATTGAGTAAAACTATGTAATTATTCTTGATAAATATATATATATATTACCAATCGACATAATTGTGTACAAACTTATTTTTCTTAATAAAATCATTAGTAATTATTCTTAAGTCTTAACAAATAAATTGGTCAATATGAAGTGGTGGCCATGCATGTGTCTTTTTTTTCAAAAAATTTTGCAGAGACTGCGGAGTTGTGAGGGAAATCGAACTCGAGACCTTTGGATAACTAACAGTTTTAGAATTTTTTTTTCTAGCCAACTGTACTACCTCCTCTTTCTCACTCTGAATACATTGTCATTCATCAATTTTTGGATATGTTATTAATGCAATTAAGTATGAAATCCCACACATGATACTACATAATAATGTAATAGAATACTCGAATAATTATTGCACTAAAGTTCATCAATAAGTTACAGAGAGAGCATGCAGGCTGCCCCACAAATTAATATAAAATATGTTGGTAAAAAAAGTATATTGCACCAATTTAAAAATAGTCCAACCTACAAATCCATTTTTAATTTTTATTATGACATCTAGTGTTACTTGAAAAAAATATAATATCTAATGGGACCACACATTTCTGGCATCAAATCAAACCTAAAATTGGGCCATGACCATTGACCGACATCATCTCCAATTGATCAGACAATTCAAATCAAAATCGTATGAGCACCCAATATATATCACTAATTTATCTACTGAAAATCACTTGTACTAACAAAGAAATTTATATTTATCTAAAACCAAACTCCAAAGAATAAAATATGCACATATATATACGCGCATGGCCGACATGAAAAATCAAACAATTTATAAAGAACATTGTGGTATGACCGAAAGGGCTGGAAGCTTAATTAACTCTCTTTTGAAATATAAATTAGTAAAGCATATAATTTAATTATGATTAAACTAAAATTCTCACGAATAATTATTTCCCATTAACAATATTCCGCATGACTTTTAAAATAATTATATAATTTATAAAAAAAAGTATAGACAAATAGTGATATATTTAAGGAATGATGAGTTCGGGTGAAGCAAAAGTTTCAATTTTTCAAGCAAGATAATCTAAACGAGATAAATCCACCGATTTCTATTGAAATCAAAAGATGTTTTATGAGCAAAGATATATTTTCTCTGAGGAATATATATATATATAGAGAGAGAGAGAGAGAAAGAGTGGCTAATATCAAAACGTTTGTTCCTAGCCCCCGGTGTTACCAAGTTGTTTCCGATTTCCAAAGTTCAAACAGTCGATCCAAACCGTTAGATGTTCAATCTATATTAAAATCTGCTTGGAGACCAAATTTTACATTTTTGGAATTTTTTTACTATTTATTAAGCCACTTTGAAAATTGCTGATCCGGGTGAACAGTAAAAACAGTGCAACCAAATTCTGGATCATGTGTTCAGCAATTTTCAAAGTGGCTTAATAAATAGTAAAAAAATTTCAAAAAATGTAAAATTTGGTCTCCAAGCAGATTTTAATATAGAGATCACATCTAACGGTTTAGATCGACTGTTTGAACTTTGGAAATCGGAAAACAACTTGGTAGCACCGGGGGCTAGGAACAAACGTTTTGATATTAGCCACTCTCTATATATATATTATATGCGAGAACGGACTGAGCCTTTTTTTGAAATTGCTTAGTAGTAGCTACCAAATTTACAATAAATAAATTTGTTTACAACATCATTATTTAATTAACTTCTCCAAGAGAACGGAGTGAGTCAGTTGTGTATTTTCTCTACTAATCAATTTCTTTGTATAATTTCCACAGATTTATACACAAATCAAGGCAAAATGGGGCATAACTAGGTAGCACGTGACCTGATTCCTAGCCCCAACAATTTTCATCTGGTATAGTATGTATATATATGTGTGTGTGTGTGTGTGTGTGTGATAACAATTTTTATCATATTACGTCGTATCATGTATTTGAATGACAAGTCAGATGAGATAAAAATATACCCAGAGAGAGAGAGAGGGAGAGGCAGAGCATATATCCTCCTGTATTACCCGTACACACGTGCGGGTTCTCTGTTATTTTTGCCTCCTCTGTACGGTACGCCTCTGACCTGCTACCAGCTACATGGGACACAAAATGGCATGGCCATGCACGTGTGCGCTCTCCCCCACCACCATCTCATCTCATCCTATGTGGCCAACTGTGTGTTGCTATTGCTATGTACGCCTAACCCGTATAACCAATACGTAATCATTGTTGATAAACCAAAGGGATGTTTCTTAAACTACGCCAAAGTGGAGACACAAACCAACTTAACCATACCATTATCAATGATTTTATTTCTTCTTCATAAATTTTCTTACAATTTTGTGTTACTAATTAAGTATCCTTAATATGTTATTCTTCTACTCTGTTTCATTATGGAACATTTCCGTTGTTCATGTTGTACTTGGAAATATTATTATGAAGAAACATAGATTCCATACCAAACAATTTTTGTCAGGACACCAGATAGCGGAAAGAAATAAAAGACAAAAGTTCCACTAGCTAGCATTCTTTTTCTTTTTTTTAAATAGGAAGAGGAACAGAGGATGCATGCATCTATCACTTTTGATAATTATTTATTTTGATAATTTGAAAGTCTTCAAATATATGTTTAAATTTAAAGTCTGACATTATAAGAAAAATCTTCAAATATTTGTAGTATGAAAATTTATATGATTAACTCTCATTCACAATTGACCCTCGTACTCAGAAAATCTGTCACCGCCCCTGGTATTAACAAACGATACTCTAATTGTGTAAAATTTAATTGATAGATTATCAATATGTTCAATCATATATTAATAAATTTATTTTTAAATTTTCAACCTCATTTCAATATTCAATATATATTTAAAAAAACATTATCAATATTGTCTAAAATAACCATGCTAACTTAAAAAAAACAGAGAAGACCAAGAAAAAGGAAAAAAAAAATTCGCCTTAAAATGCAATAAAGGGTTGAGAAATAGAATACTTACGAGAAGGTGGTGACCAAGTGATGGAGAAAAATGGCAGCCTCCAGTCTTGCGAGATCGATCCCGGGACAGAGCCTTTGGCCACCTCCAAATGGCATAAACGTGCTTGTACTGGTCTCCCTCTCCTGTTAATCATAATGCAATATATTTAATACAAAAATTAATACATGCAAGAATGAACAAAGTGTTTAGCATAGATGATCAGCAATGCTGTTACTTCTTCCATTTTTATGAAAAAAATGTGTTTAAATTCAACAAGATGCAACAGAAGTTTAGTAAATTTCACTTCAGAATAAGTGAGTAGCTACAGAATATTAGAATATAAAATAAAACAAAATTATGAAATATTTGTGTTATAATTATAAATGACAATAGTGAAACATAGTACAGCTGTATAGTATTATAAATGATAATGTCCTTTGATGACAGTGATTATACTGGTCAAACTGTCAGGACAAAGTTACAGGGAATAAAAGAAATAGAAAGAACAAGGTCTCTTCTTTTCTTTTTCTTTTTCTTTTTTGCAAACTGATACAGTAATGGTCCATTATTGTATAGTCATTTTTCAATTGATCCCTTGAAGTGGTGATGTTTCAAAAACTGTCCTTCAAATTTACTGGTTTGTACAATTTGATTCTCTGTCATCAATAATCAGTCCAACTATTCAAAGAGGAAGATAAATGTTGCAAATAGTTCCATTTTTCAAATTAGCAGCTTTATTCTGTTCCAATAATGTCTTTTGGGGGTACTAATCTAAAATGATTCTTGACATTTTGCTGAAAGTTAACAACTTAAGACATAATGCTCTGGTTCTATAATAACTTTGAACACCTTTGGTAAAACAGAGCATCATTATTTTTTACAAGAACTATTTTTCGGACTTCATCCCGAAATAAAAAATATATATTGAAGAGAGAATTTCATTTTTAAAATGAAACAAATACTATCAAATAGAATGCATCATAAAATATATATATATATATATATATATATATATATATATAGAGTATGGCTAATGTGCTTCCTCTAGAACTTCGGCCTCGTGCTTCCGGAGGCATATCTTAGTGTTTGATGTTCAAACAACAAATTCAAACCGTTAGATGTTCAATTTATATTAAAATGTACTTGGAGACCAAATTTTATATTTTTTGGAATTTTTTTACTATTTATTAAGCCACTTTGAAAATTCCAGATCATATGGTCCAGACTGTTTTTACTGTTCACCCGGATCTGGAATTTTCAAAGTGGCTTAATAAATAGTAAAAAAATTCCAAAAAATGTAAAATTTGGTCTCCAAGTACATTTTAATATAGATTGAACATCTAACGGTTTGAATTTGTTGTTTGAACATCAAACACTAAGATATGCCCCCGGAAGCACGAGGCCGAAGTTCTAGAGGAAGCACATTAGCCATACTCTATATATATATATATATATATAGAAATTTCAATTGATGATCACATATAAATTAATTAGTTTCGTATATTGAATTAGGTATACGCATTGATGAACATTTATGAGTAAAACAACAAATTCAAACCGTTAGATGTGATCTCTATATAAAAATATGCTTGGAGATCAAATTTTACATTTTTTGAAATTTTTTTACTATTTATTAAGCCACTTTGAAAATTTCAGATCATATGATCCATACTGTTTTTACTGTTCACCCGGATCTGGAATTTTCAAAATGGCTTAATAAATAGTAAAAAAATTCCAAAACATGTAAAATTTGGTCTCCAAGCAGATTTTAATATAGAGATCACATCTAACGGTTTGAATTTGTTGTTTGAACATCCAACACTAAGATATGCCCCCGGAAGCACGAGGCCGAAATACTTCTAGAAGCACGTTAGCCTATCTCTCTATATATATATATATATATAGATAGAAATTTCAATTGATGATCACATAATAAATTAGTTAGTTTCGTATATTGAATTAGGTATACGGATTGATGAACATTTATGAGTAAAAAATTTAAATAATTTCATTCATATGATAAAATTTAAAATTAATTAATGTTTGATGACTAGGCATGCTTTGAAATTTATTGTCAACAACAGAATTATTTGCTGAAATTTCCCTGAATAAAGCAAAGCTCTTCTGAGATTCTTTTAAAGGGCCAAAATTTCAATAAAGTATCAGTTAGTTAAAATGCAACTGAACTCAAACAAGACTGCTTAGCAAGCTTAGATTCTCATAGATTTCAATATTATGCTGAAAACAGAGGAGTGATCAAGTAAATGTCTATTACCTTCCATCTCCATGGATTGAACTTGTAAGGATCATCATAGATTTCATTGTCGAGATGAATTGATCGGAAGTACACAAACATGCACCAACCTTTCGGGATTAGATGCCCCTTGATCTCGACGTCTCTCACAGCCTTTCGCATTATCCCGGTGATAATGTTCCCTAGCCGCAATGTCTCGGTAATTACGTGTTGCGTGAATGACAATGACATGTAGTCGGTCCACTCCAGAGGTTCACCGCTATCTTCCTTTTGCTTCTTAAGCTGCATGTTTTCTTCCTGACATTGTCACAATTGTATGGATTTTGTTTAGTTCAAGTCATTATTTTCATATGATATTAGAGCTAAACTGTTACTCGAAGGAAGGAGTGTTCATTCAGTCAAATTGGTTCATAAATTAGACAGATTGCATTTTCTTGTTTGTAATAGTTTAAACTGAACTAAACATATAAATCTGCAAATTGAACCTAATAAACACAAATTAGTCCTTTTAATCTAATAAACTGGACAGGGAAAAATGGAGGTCTCAATCTTAGTCAAAGAAAGCAAGTGTCAATTGATAATGTTGATTTACAAAAAATAAAGCCTGAAATTGTGTTTCAAAATTGTCAAGTGGGATTAAAGGGCAACAAGACTAGCAAGTGACAAGAATTTAAAAATATTATCTCAAATCAAATCAAAAGTTAATAGCACAATTTATTATCTGATTCATTTAAAGCTGCCACCAACGCAAGGTATGGGCCACTTCTGGCATGATTTTTTTCCTTCTCCTACAAACTATTTCAATCTCTAGTGGGTCCAAGGCATGACAAAATCATAACAACAATATTACCAGGAAAAAAATTGAATAAGAAAATATGGAAACAAATAGGTACTGATTATGTAACATTACCTCTAGTTGCTTAAGTGCTAGGGGGCACTCGGACAGATACTTTGTAGCTAAGGTGACTAGAACTGGTACTGAATCCTCAGCTGGTATCATCAGATCGATCATGTTATCAGATATCAGATCATCTGTTAATTCATCATCACTGTATTCCATCAATACATCAATTGCATCCTGTGCATTGCAAGATCTTTTGCTAGCATTCCTTTGTCTCTTTTCTTGTATTATCTTTTGTATTAGAGACGCCATCTTTTTCTTAGCCTAAGAAAATCATTGCATCCATACATGAAACAGTATTTGGTATCAGACTAAGTACTGTAAACAGGAAAAAATATTAAAATTAAGATCATTAAAGGGATGGAAACAGATGCACTAATTACCTTTAAAGATCTATAAAGCCTGCTTCCCGGTAGCTTAATCGGTAATGACATGAGTCCCGCAATGAATTCATGAAATTGTGATTTCAAGAATTGCATTTCTTTGCCTGGTTCTAGTCCGATTAATCCCCTCACTAGTATTTGGAATATAATCTGCACAGTGAAACTTTAATTTAGCTATGTACAAATCAAAATATTTGAATAAATGTTCTTTCCATGTTCAATTTTGATAACCTAGTAAATTTATGTAACTTTTCTATATATTTGCTAATACACGATCTAAAGATATTAGTTATACACTAAACAAAGACAAGTTATTAAAGTCATAAAACATACACTTACATTTGCTTTTGTTACCAGTATACCAGTAACAATGTTCTTGAATAATATTTATTGTTCTCAACATCTTTTAGAATGAACAGACCAGACGTAAAAATAATATAAATAATTTTCAAATTGATCTATGTTATATTTGAAGTATAACTGTCAGCTTAGTTTGATGATTTAATGAATTGAAATGAGTTCATAATTAATAAGAAAAAACCATCTAAGATGCATATATTAAGCTATACATCTTATTTTCTGATTACTATATTTGTAAAAATCAATCTTTCAAAGATAAGAGCAAACAATTCGGATGTTCATTTAATGGAACTCCCAGTGGTAAACAAAAGGTTCCAATTTTCCAAAGTATATAATAAATGGCCTTAATTTATTCATTTGTGGGGAGTATAGCATCTTATGGAAAATGGTACATATATAGCCCCACAAAAATTTAAATGAATGATAGGTAAACAATGGGGTAAGCAAAAGCAGTGCCCCAAGCCAAGCTCATTAAACCCAACCACTGTACCTCTACATCTTCCTCCTCAATTTAATAGCTATCCCTAGACCTACCCTGTGTTGACACGAGTGCACGCACGTGTGCAGGCTCCTTGATCTCTGTGCCAATTCCCTCTCTCTCAATCTCTCTCTCTTTGGAATCATCAAAACACCAAAAGTAGCTGATCTGTCTTTTCCCACGTACTCGCTTCTACTTACGTCTACTGAATTGAGGCATGGAGTACATGCATCCATATATTGTTCTTCAATAAATTCAGTTATGTAGGATTACATTTTTGTAACAACACGACTTGTACGTCTCATAATAAATATTCCTATGCAATGAATAGTAACTATGCAGTTCGGCCTACATAGAAATTTAATTACATATATAAAACTAGTAACTATGTATTATGTATATGTAGCATTGAAGCACCCGAACAAGACGAGTCCTCATTAAATAGTTTCCTTCACCAAAGTAATAATAGCAGCGATATGTAATAATAGCAATAATAATAGTAATCAAAATATTAATAATAATTAGATGATATTGATATCATATATGATAACAATACTATACTAATAATAATTAATATATTAATATTCATCGCGTTGCACGTCTCATATTCTTGTACTACCAAAAGAAAATCAGAAGAAAATATATGTACTGTCTTCCATAACAGGAAAAGGTATAACAAAAAACAAAGGTGCGCACACACACTTAAGAGGAGATAACTAGCTAATAGCTAGGTAAATTACTAACCGATTTAGCCTCCTTTTGAATGAACACAAGCTGTCCATCTCTCCAACTATTCATGGAGGTCTCCACATAACTTTGCATGTCTCTGGTAATCTGAGACTTTAGCTGGGAAGACTTGAAAAATGACCCGACGAGGCCGTGCACCCGCCTTTGCAAATTTCCATTGATCAATAAAATCGACGACTTCCCCATGAGCTCGGTTAGTGATTTCGGGTACCACGGCACAAACGATCTCGTGTCGCTCTGCAATACCACTCGACTCACCTCGGCACTGGTTGAGACGATCGCCGGCCCACCGAAGAGGTGTGACTTGAACACCTTTCCGTACCTAAGAGAACACAACTGATGCACAGGTTCAGTATAGGCAAAATGCAATAACTACTAGTCATTCAAAAAAGTTAAAGTAATTAATTAACAGATACAAGGTATAGACTACCTATAATCATGGGGTCTAGAGTGAGAATTGAAAAACAGAATGTATGTATGGATGTATGTATGGATGTATGTAGGTATGTATATCTATTTATTTTAAGAATTCGATTAGGTATATCTATTTATTCAGATTACCAAAGACAAATTAAAATCCCATAGTAGTAATTAAATCATGAGAGAGAGAGAGAGAGAGAGACTGACAAGCGGCAGCGTTTCTCCATGAAGCTCTCTGGGCTTGGCGAATAAGCGCAAGAGATGAAATCGAGCGTCTCGCCAATGATCGGCCACCCGAGGGTCCCACTTGGCAGTCTAGCCTTCTGTCCTTTTGCCCTTCTCTCTGTTTTCCATCTCCAATAATAAATCACTAATGAACTTGTGATCACGATAATCACGATAACTATATTGATAAACCACGCTGTTTTCTGAAAGCAAAATTTCTCCATTGTTTCGTAGAGAGAGAGAAGGAGAGAGAGAGAGAGAGAGAGGGTTCGGTTCGAGAAGGCAAAGTACAAAGGTCCATTTGAAAGGGGGGGAGGGGTGGGGTGGGCCCACAATTAATTTGGATACTTTTCCTTTCCAATTTCCAATAAAAGAAACAAAAACAGAGAAATTTTTGGATGGTGATCGCACGGTTCAGATTTAGTTCCAGTTTATGTTGGGAGAAGATCATGAAAAAGACTTGTACTGTGGGCTTTGACGCCAGGGATTGTGTTGGATCGGTTGCTGCTGTGGCCGGATCCTCTATTATACAACACATGTAACAGGTGGTGTACTTTTTTGGTCCCGACTCTGGAACCAACGCTACGGTCAGATGTAAACCGATGGGTTTAATCTCAGCCGTTTGTTTTCCAGTGATGATCTGAGAACAAGTTGAAGTGTCCTTGTTAGTCCTAAACTACACAATACGGCTCGGTTCTTAATTTGAACATTCATGTCATGTCCATCACTGGAGGATTAATCAAATTCGGGTCAGAAATGAACCATGCCTTGTGGACTGTTTTCTGGACAAAATGATATGAAGATGTGCAATTAAGTTGATTCAATGTACTGCAACTTTCTTATTTGGAGTTTTCTCTTAAACATGGGAGTTATTTTTTTAGTAAAGGTAGGAGGGAGGTCAAGCCACTTAACTATTTAATACTTTAGTTATTACAACAAATAATTTCTCTCATCTGGATTTCGAACTCATAACTTCTCGTATAGAGTCCATGTGCTATTGTCCCTAGATCAAAATCTAGTTCTTAACATACAAGTTATCTTGGTCAAAAAGAAAAAAGAGAGAAATAGAAGATTTAGATCTATTTTTCGAAAAGTATAAAAAGTAATAAGTAGTCAGGGGCGGAACCAAGGCCTGGGCCAGCCTGGGCCTTGGCCCCCCCTAGGCCCAGAGAAAAAATAGACCCCTCTTTAATAAAAAAAAAAAATAGGCACCTCCTTCTCTTCCTCTCCGCACTGCCTCTGGCACCCCGCACTCCCGCGCGCCTGCACGCCCGCACCCCCGCCTCGCTTGTCTTCCTCTCCGCTTCGCTTGTCTAAGTTGTCTTCCTCCCCGCTTCGTCTCTGGCACCCCGCATGGCTGCACGCCCGCCCGCCCGCACGGCCGATTGTGCCATTCTTCCCTCTCTTATTCTCTTTTGTTTGCTGGCCTTACTGAGTTTCCGCCACTGGTGACAGCACTTGAATTCTAGCTTGGTGCTTTTCTAAGTTCTAACTAATGATTTTGAATAAACAATGAAAAGAGAATTGAACTCTAGATGGAAAATGTACCGAATTTTGTATTCTTATTTTTTTACTTCAGTCCCTGAAATTGACGATATTTAGCAATTTAGTCCCTTAGTAGCCCAATCAATGGTTTTCGGTCAAATAAGCTTAGCTTAGCTTCCTGAAATTGACGATATTTAGAAATTGATGATATTTAGCAATTTAGTCCCTTTGTATTCTTATTTAGCAATTTACTTAATCTAATATTTATTTTTGTTAAATATTTTATTTTAGAAGTAAAAGATTATGACAATTGATAATTGCTGAATTTTTTTTGTTTATCATTTAATCGTGTAACATGAAACTAAAACTGATATTCTGAGAGAAACTAGTTAGGCCCCCCCTACCAATCATTTCTGGTTCCGCCACTGTAAGTAGTATTAATGTTTAAGTGACTTTTGTGTGGTATAGTGACTAGTAAGGCTACAAATGAAGCCAAGCTTATTTTGTAATAAAGCTTTTAAAATATTACGAATTTTATATTTTTGAGTAGAAATTGATTTCTCTTTGTCCTTTATTGAGTTAAACTTGCTCCTCCACGAAGGAAATTTTTTATCAATAGAAATTATAAAATTCAGATGTATGAAAATAGAAAGAGTGCATCGTTTCTATCAAATATAGTAAGATCGTAATACGTTCTATCTCGGGGGAGTAGGCCGTATGGAAAGAGAGTTAAGAAATTGGGCTCGTCCCGTCTCAGGTTGACATGCTGAGACTAAGAGAAGGGGAAAGGTTTGAAGTATTAGTACTCTATCCTCTATAATGCCTTGTCTTAGAGAAAATGCGACATGTATTTCAAGGACTATTTGCCTTAAATAGGTCGCCCCTAACCGTTAATACGCGTTGTCAGAACGGTTAGAGAAGTTCGCATAGAAGCGGTGACCCCCACATAAGTGGTGGTGACGGGAAGCCGAGGTTGGACTGGGCCTTATCAAATGAGGCCCAACTCGACTTCACCAGGCCAGATTAATTGCTTCGAGTTGATTGGGCGAGGCCTGGTTCGGTCCTCGTCAGGCCGTTCGGCAACTGGACTGCGGGCCTTGCTTTGTTTGGTCTCAAGCTGGCCCCAATAGGGGATCTGAGTCCCGAGTCACTTTTTGGGCCTATCGCGTAGGACCCGACTTGGCCTCGTTGGACAGGCTTGTTGCCGGGCTACGAGCCTTATCGCTTTCGGTCTCGGGCTGGCCCCGGGAAGGGGTTCGGGTCCCGAATTGCTTTTGTGCCACGACCAACTTGTTAAGGGCCCTATTCTATTCTTCCTCGGGTTGGCCCTTGGCGGGGTCCAAATCCCGAGTCACTTGTGGGCCGAGTTCAAGTTCATTGAGGACCATTGGCACATGGACCTATCAGATTGGACTCATTGAGTCCAATCCATTGATTTTTTTTTTAAACTGCGCAAAGAATTTGCAAAAAAAAAATTATGAATCGTGAACAGTGATTATGATTCATAAAGGGATTGATTTTTTGTGGCACAGAACCCTCTGTATCTGCGGATACAGATGGTTTGGTGCCGCAGAAAATCAACCAGTTAGTGAAGGGATCGTGAACAGTGATTCTGATCCATAAAGAATTGATTTTCTGCGGCACAAAACCCTTTGTATCCGTATAAAATCAATGGTTACAGAGATTTGTGCCACAGAAAATCAACCCCTTATGGATCAGAATCACTGTTCATGATCCATAAATTTTTTTTCCCTCTGCGTAGTTTAAAAAAAATCAATGGATCGGACTCAATGAATCCGATCTTACTATATTTGATAGAATGAGACACTCTTTCTATTTTCGTACGTCCCAATTTTATAAAATCTATGGATAAAAAATTTCCAAGAATACATAATTTTGCGAAAAATGCAGGTATAAAATTGAGTCTTGTTTCTAAAATTTATAAAATTGGGGTATAATATAGATGTTATTTATAAAATTTTCAACACACGTTTAATTCATTGATTCATTCTGAATAGTTCGCTGAAAACAAATAAAATGAATATATATATATATAATAGATGTTGAACAAGAATGAGTTGAAAATAAAGAGAGTATTATTTGAAAACTTAACCGATGTCAGACCTTATCAGATTGATAAGAACTCTTCTAAATTGGATAAACATGATGCATGGTTGTAATAGTTGTGAAATATGTTTCGTTTAAATAAATCTATTAAGTTTCTAAAATAAGTAAAAAATTAATACGAAAGATATGTCATATCGGTTATCAACTTATCATGATTATCCAATAAACTTAATTGCCAATATATCATATTTATTATGATTGGATTCATATCAAAACATTTGTTCCGAAGCTGTGGTGTAATTAATGGGTTTTTCTATTTTCAAAGTTTAAATGGTCGATCTGAACTGTTAGATGTGATTTCTATAATAATATGTGCTTGAAGACCAAATTTTATATTTTTTGAAATTTTTTTACTATCTATTAAGTCAGTTTTAAAATCGTTGATTTTAATAAATAGTGAAAACATTCTGGATCATTGAAAACAACAATTTTAAAACTGACTTAATAAATAGTAAAAAAATGAAAAATTTGGTCTCCAAGCACATTTTATTATAAATTGAATATTGAATTGTTTGGATCGACTGTTTGGACTTCGAAAATGTAAAAACCGAAGCGTTTGTTCCACGGCCTAGAAACAAACATTTTGATATTAGTCAACCTCTCCATATTAATATATCATATCAAAATGATGAAAGACACATTTATAGTCTTAATTTTAACTTTTGGATAATATTTACTTCGCTTGTAAAAAGTCAAAACAATGTGTTAGAAATAAGGAATTAGTTATAATTGCTCTTTTAAAATAAAGTATGCTATATGTTTAATTTATGACAAAAATCAAGCACAACAATATTTGAAAGAGGAACACTTTTTTTCTGTGTACCCCAAAAGTTACCAAAAAAAAGAAAGTAATTGTCATGATGGCAAAAGTTACTTGTTTTTGACCAAAAAGTTAAGACAAAGACAATTATTTTTTCTTGAAGTCTTCAAACTTTCATATGCATTTTAATGGTTCTTGAAATTATAAAAACAAATGACTAATGTTGATTCTTAAACTTCCGTCAAAGAATCCAAATCGTACTTTGTTTTGCCCGAGGAGTTCTATTTTTTTATGTTGACCGTCTGACTTTAATCAATTAGCATCAAAAATTTAAATAACGTTTATCGCGTCGTAGTGAAACGGCTAAAAAATGACGCTATTGTTATATTGTGCTGCTATAGTGCCAATAGCGTCATAATTTTTATGGTTGAAAAATACTATAACGCGCTATTTAGATCTCTGATTAGCACTATTTCAATTTATTTAACAGCTTGGAGTTGTATTTCGCTAAGTTCTTATTCTTTAATAGTAGGATTAAAATGCTCCATTGTTTTTGTATTTCAATTTTGCTCTACAATCAGATCTTAATTTTCAAAATTCAAACAGTCAATCCGAACTGCTAAATATGGTTTCTATATTAAAATGTACTTGAAGACCAGATTTTATATTTATTTTTTTGAAAGAAAATTACTATTAAAAATTTGGTCATTTTTAATACGAAGAACATGTTGAGTGAATCGGATTGACTGTTTGGGCTTTAAAAATGCAGATAAGGATAGAGGACTTTATTGGGACAAAATTAGCACTGTTTGGAGACATACAATACATTAATATTTTTGCTATTTCAATTTTTTCAAAATAACACAAATTAATATATTTCCGAACTATTAAAATTAAAAAAAATCCAAATAACGTTATTCTGATGTGTTTCTCTCAAAATCCAATTAAGCATATATATATTTGAACCAGGGTTATAAATAGTTATCTATAGCTGCGCTATAGCTTTCGGATCTCAAAAGCTATAACATTATTAACCGTTTTTCTTTCATAATGATTCTAAATAACTAGTTATGATTGCGCTATAGCTGTGTTATAGCTTTTTCGAATCTTAAAAGCTATAACGCTATAATCGCTATTTAGAACCTTAATTTGAACACGAGGAAAACAGCTTTTGTGTTGAATATAAAGTTTTGAGCCTATATTATTGACAAAATGAAAGTGTGAAACGCACCGAGATCTTTGGTTACTGTACCAAGATTTCATTTGATAGAAGTCAAAGTTGTCAAACCCTCGATTGTTGCATCTCGGTGCAAGTCCTTTTTGTGTCCTGTCGTAGGTCTATTAATTCCTCGTGCGCACACGTGGGTTCTCTTCATTTAATTCACCCATCTTGGATTAAGTATTATGAGTAGAACCATTAATTCGGATTTCAAAATTCCGAATTAATGGTTTAAGTTTTTTCGTGTGCGGATTTCGGAAATATTCTCAGAAAAGTAAATTTTTATGCATGCATCTCGAAAAAGACCAACAGTTGAGATCGGATCGCAGGGTCTTGTGATTCTCCGAGAATCACAGCAGATTTATTTTCGGGGTTCATGAGCTCACTAAAGAGCATCTACGTTCCAGCAACTCAAATGAGTTTCTAAATAACTGTTAATCTCTTTTTAGAAATTAATGTTTCACAAATTTCTAACTCTCACATTTGTGAAATTAATTTTAGAGTTTCTATTAAGCCACGTCAGCAACAAATTAAAAAGCAGAAATAATTTGAGCCAATCATTTGATCAGCATGGAGTTTATAAATAGTTTCTTAATAAAAAAACTTTACTGCATAGTTTCCAAATAAGAAACTCTCTCACATTCCTAAAACTAGATTAGAAACTACGTCATGCTCTAATAGTACTATAGATGTAGATGCTCTAAGCTTATTTGTGAGCTTAATTCAAAAATTCATTGGATTAATTTCAAGCGATGTATCCAAACTATTGAAACCGATCTACTTCACGAGTGATGAGTTTACATGTCAAATTTATAAATTTTCAAACTAATTTAATATGAAGTCAAGCAGTCAAAAAATAAATTAATTAACTATCTTTTTTTAACCAATTGACTTTATACTAAATTAGTTCGAAAGTTTATAAATTTAATATGTAAATGCATCACTCGTGAAGTAGATCGGTTACAATGGTTTGAATGCATCGTTTGAAGCCAATTCAATAGATTTTTGAATTAATCCAGAGAATTTTATGATTTCATTTCGAGAGAAATGTTTTGGTGAGACAAGCCAGCTAGTTTGCTTGAGCATAGTATAACTACAAAACAAAATAATCATTATTTTTAAATGAAAGAAGCAACTTACAATTTGAATATACTACAAGGAACATTAAACAAAATATCTTATAATTTAAATGTATTAGAAGTACTACGAAACATTTTTCAGGTAAAATTTTTGTGCCTGTAAAAAAATTAAAATATTTCTCAGTGTGTTACTGGAAAAAAAATCAAAATATTTTGAATCTGAGTTATTGATCCTGGTTCAAAAATTACTTCTGAGTAAATAAATAATTATCGTGGTCCATCTAATACATTCAAATTCTAAGGTACTTCATCTATTTCCCTAGAAGTTATTTTATATTTTTTAATATTTTAATATATTTCTAAAATCACTTCTAGAGAAATAGATTGAGTATCTTAGAATTTGAATGTACTAGAAGGACCACAATAATTTTTATATACCTAAAAGTAATTTTTGAACAAGGATCAATAACTAAGATTCAAGACATTTTTATTTTTTTCCAGCAACACACTAAGAAATATATTTTTTTTACAGCCGCAAAAAAATCATGAAATTTTTTTTGTAGTATTTCTAGTACATGTAAATTATAAGATATCTCATCTATTTTATTTGATGTTCCTGCTAGTATATTCAAATTGTAAGTTACTTCATCCATTTTCAAAAATTAAAAAAATATATTCAACAGTATCGTTGCGCTCTGAATTCCAAAATTTTAACAAAATGACTGTCTGCAACCACAAATGGCGGACCAATTTCCTGTCCGCCATTTGTCGTTGCAGACACTAGAAAGGTGTGCGTCATTTGTGATTGCAGCCGTGTCAAATTTGAAATTTACAGAAAATCGTTGTTAAATGGTTCATTTTTTTATTTTTATTTTATGTCAAATTTAATACTTTCGGCCAACGGTACATTGGTACGCTGGTACCGATGCATATCAACAAATAGAAATAGGTTTCTTTAAAAAAGTAGATAAAAAAAAATTGCTTTGATTAACACTAAAGAGTGGCTTTATGATTACACATAGTATTCAAACAATTCTTTATCAATCAAATTAAAAAATAAACCATTGCAAATGAAGGAATAAAGACACGCTTGTTCTGGTATAAATATCTCTTCTAATGGTCCTAACGATCATTTTTTTTTTAAAGACATCACATGCAGTTCCCATTTCTTTATTGGAATCATTTAGCCCAGCCTTCTTGTTGTAATATTTTGAACTCAACTTTCTTCTTTTTCTTTTTTTAATTAAAATTGTTGTCATTTATTGTTATTTGAACAAAGCAAACTTAACCTAAGAGATTTTGGTAGGTCCAATTTAGGTCAATCTTAGCATATATAGGGTAAAGGTTGCAGGGAGGAGGTCAATTTGGGTTCGATGCCCATCAGACTCAAATTTGGGTCCGATGGGTTTCGGGACCGTCCGATCTGCTTTAAAATTCGCACCCGCAACTTTCACGTCTGCTTTAAAATTTATGTGCACGAATCTTAAAGCAGATCGGACGGTCCCGAAACCCATCGGACCCAAATTTGAGTCTGATGGGCATCGAACCCAAGCTGCTCTATGCAGGGAGTAGTTTCAGTATTAATTCTGAGCTAAGGTTACAGTTTTCTTTTAGCAAAAGCTGATTCTAGTATCAAAATGAAAAGAAATATGAAAAGGAAAAAGAAAATTCTCGCCTTGTAATTGGCTCTGATTTGTTGCACAGCTGACAGCACACACTCGCAAAAAAAAAAAAAAAAAAAGTTCTGAGCCTTTTTCTTTTGTGGAAAAGATTCGATGCATAACAAGGAGAGTCGGAAAGTGAAATTAATTTTCTATTCTTTTATATGTTGCTTTCTTTTGTCTGAATGGCGCCACATTAAATTAATCAATTTTTAATCTTAGTGCCAGGTGACAAATACTGTGTAAATTTAACGCTACCTTCAATAATAAATTGGTTACCAATCAACATGAAAAATGGTGAATTCCAATGATTTTCCATAGAACTTTATCGTTTATAAATTATAATTCTTTCTAATTAAAAAATTATTGAATTTACTTCAAATGATAAACCCAAATCGTTAAAACCAATCTAATTTACGAGTGATGTGTTTATGTGAAAAAATTATAAATTTTTGAATTAATTCTAATAGTAAAAAAAAATAAAGGTTTGTAAATTAATTTTAATGTGTTCATTTTTATATTCGAAATTTTTGAATGCTTGACTTTATACTAAATTAATTCAAAATTTTATAAATTTTGCATGCAAGTGCATTACTGGTGAAGTATATCGGTTTCAACAATTTAGATTCATTGTTTGAAACTAATCTGATAGATTTTCAAATTAAATACATCAAGTCTACTTTTATGCTCATTTTGTAATGTGTTTTAAAGCTAAAACACTAAAACTAGAAGAGTGAGGCTACAGTACTATGCATAGCGCATTTTGATTTATACTACGAATTCATATCTTTATTTCAAAGTCCAAACAGTCATCCATACTGTTCAACATGATCATTATGTGAATATGTACTTGGATGTCAAATTTTACATTTTTTTTAAATTTGTTAACTATTCTTTTTAAATAGGCACAAAAACACTTGATCTAAATATTCAAGACCTTCCAAAAGTAGTGATTTTCTACGTATCTAAAAATAGTAAAAAATGAAAAAAATGAAAAAAATTTGACCTCCAAGTACACTTTCATATCGAAATCATGATGAACAGTTTGAATTAACTATTTAGACTTTGAAAATGAAGATATGAATCTGTAATACGGACCAAAGTGCACTATACATAATACCGTAGCCTCACTCAAACTAGAAACCACCAGTTGTAAATAACTATTGGAATGCAAAATATAAGCAATATCAACAAATAACTGACTACAAATGTGTATGCATGTAAAAATTGCATTAGTAAGAAACAAATTAAAATTCAAATATATCGGAGAGAATCAAATTAAAATCTATATATTCTTCCAATTTTGTAGAACGATATCAACTGGCACCAACCAAGAAAATCTCTAATTAATTGGAAGAGAAAGCATAGTTGTTTATTAATTTGTTCTTTCTCATGCCCGTGTAAACTTTCAACATCATTTAGTTTTGGAGAGATGGGGTACCACCGTACCAGCATCGGTACATTGTTAGGTAGGATATTGACATTTAGATGCAATCAAATTATTCCATTTCTACCCTTATAATTTTGATAATGTCTTATCAACGCTCACTGATCACAATTATTTCTCTCATGCATGTTACTAATTTTTATGAGTTGAGATTCATTAATTTTTTAATTTAAGTTGATAATTTTAAGAATTATCAATTATAGCTTATAATTTTAAAACCAAACATCTGAAATATAATTCAAATTTTATGTATATCGTGTACATGAAAAATAATAATATTTGATAGAAGTTCTACTATTAATCAAAGTATTTAAAACTTGCAATGTTCGATATATATATTTTTTAGAATTATTACCTGTTTAGAAAAATTATTGATTCAATTTATTGCGTTGATTCCTTAAAAGGTTATCAAAAGTTTAAATAAAATCTCTTCTGATTCATAATTTTCTCAAGTGTGTTTTGGGTGCATGCATTCCAATATCTTTTTTTTTCTTTCCTTTTATCTGTATCATCTTTTTATTTACTTCAATTTCAATCAAAGGAGGCAATTTTGTTTCCAACTTAGAAAAAACAGAGACTTCCAAGTTTACACCGAAATTTTTATTAATACCATTTCAAAAAAAAAAACCAAAACACCACAGAAATTGGGGAATTCGAAAAATACCAGGGCCTCCAATTCAATCTGCGGCCTCATTCTTGGAGGAGCGCAGATTGAATTGGAGGCCCCCAAAAACCTACATATGATATTTATTACAGTGCATTTTTTAGTTTTTGGGGGGCCTCCAATTCAATCTGCGGCCCCCATATTTTTTTAATTTCTCATAATTTGTGGTTTATTTTTATTTTATTTTTTTGACAGTGGTATTAATAAAATTTTCGGAAGTTTACAGGTTCCAACCAACAATGTATAAACCACATCTTTAGCTACATTATTGACGCCGCATGAGAACAAGATTGTGGTAGATACCTTCTAATTGTTAAAGGAAAATGAAAGCTTATCATCCCATATGCATTGATACTAAATTATTAATTTCTGTAATAACAAATCGTAATGATTTGATCTTCTACCAGCCAGGCCGCATGGATCCATAATTAGATTGGTTCATGCCAAAATAATGTAATTAATTTGGCGAGGGAGGATGTGACTTTAGTATCTCTTTTTAGGCACTGATCAATGAAGTGATTAGTCGGTGCTTAATTAATCTAGAAAGCCCTTAATGGAATACCAAATTACAGGTGACAAAGATTTGGTTCCTTGGGACCTTGTTTCAATGATTCAATCATAACTAGTTAGCAAATCATTAATCAACATCTTTGTTATGGTAGTTGTGTGTATACATTTGATGTCAACTTGAATTAGGTGCTAAGTTGATTAATTAATCTTAAATTAAAGTTGTTTTCTTATGTCAGCTATATTTAAAAAATGGAATAATATAAATGAGGCTATGGTACTTTGAGCGGATCGGTTTGTGCTATGGATTCATATCTCCATTTTTAAAATCTAAATAATCGATCTGAACCGTTCAACATGATCTCCATTCAAAATTATACAAAAAGATCAAATTTAAAATTTTTAAGAAACTGTTTATCATTTCTTTAGGTAGATAAAAATCACTACTTTCGGATAGTCCAGAAATTTTAGATAATGTGATTTTCTATTTTTAAAAAATAAAATAAAATAATTCTAAAAAAATACAAAATTTGGTCTCCAGACTCCAAGTATATTTTTATATGGAAATTGTATTGAGCGGTTATAATCGATTGTTTGAACTTTGAAAACAAAGATATGAATTCATAGTATGGACCAACATACGCTTTGCAAGCAAAGTACCATAGCCTCACTCAATAATATATAGTGTATTTTTTTGAGTGATAATATAAAGTGTACTTGTCTATTTAATATGTCATACAAGTTGCCGAAATTTTTATTAATACCATTTCAAAAAAAAAAAAATAACCACTGAAATTGAGAAATTCGAAAAATATCAGGACCTCCAATTCAATCTGCGGTTCCATTCTTGGGGGAGGGGGCGCATATTGAATTGGAGGCCCCTAAAAGACCTAAATATCAGTATATTAAAGTGCATTTTTGAGTTTTTGGGACCTCCAATTCAATCTGCGGTCCCTCAGAATGGGACCGCATATTGAATTGGAGGCCCTGGTATTTTTCGAATTTCTCATAATATATGTTTTTTTTTGCAGTGCTATTAATAAAAATTTCGGTACAAGTTAGAACTAGTGAATGTGCCTTTTGTATCCGAAATCTTTTTAGTTACTACAGTAAAAAATAGAAATTAAATGAAGACCACCCTCCTCATGATTTTTTCAATCCTACCACCCACGCGGATCCAGTTCGCGCACCAAATTGTGCTGGTGCGCGGACTGGGCTGGCGCACCCCTTGGTGCGCGGACTGGGTAGGCGCACCAAGGGGGTGGTGCTATAAACAGCGTTCACGCACCAAATTTGGTGCTCAAACGGGGCAGCGCGCACCTCTCCGCAGTAAAAAGGTAATTATTTTTTTTACTTAATTTATTTATTTTGTTGTTTTTAAATTAGTTAGTTGGTTATATAGGTATTCAAAATAGACTAGAATTGTATTAAATAGTTCGAATGGTGTCCAAAATTGCTAATATTTTAAATTAGCTATATTTTGTAGTATTTTAGACCAAATTATTTTAGAAATGTACAAAATTAGCCAAAATTGAGTAGAAATGCACCAAATTGACCTTGTATTGTTTGAATTTACCCAATATTGTACCATTTTTTAACCGATGGTGTCCAAAAAATAGTAAATTATAAATTTACAATATTTGTGGTATTTTAGACCAAAATTGAATAGAAATGGACCAAATTGACATTGTATTGTTTGAAATTACCCAAAATTGAACCCTTTTTTTTACCGATGGTGTCGGAAAATTAGTAAATTATAAATGTTCCATATTTGTGGTATTTTAGACCAAAATTGACTAGAAATGCACCAAATTGACCTTGTATTGTTTGAATTAACCCAAAATTGAACCTTTTTTTTACCGATGGTGTCAAAAAATTAGTAAATTATAAATGTACCATATTTGTGGTATTTTAGACCAAAATTGACTAGAAATGCACCAAATTGTAGTATGGCGTCAACAAGCGGGACCAAACAAACCAGTCTGCCTCACGATGATGTGGATTTGGATATGGAGTTGGCCCGGACCGTCTTTCCGCACTTGACAAAGGAGAGTATTAGCCCCGTTTGCTGGTTCCCGTACAAGGACCACAAGATCAGAAATTTGTATGTAAGTTTACATTTGTTAACTACTTGCAAATAATATACATATTCATTTGAATAAATAAAAAAATTATATTTTTGTTTATTTTGAAATTAAATGCAGACTCATAACCTCACGTCGACACGGAATAACCAGATGAATATCCTCTACGACGAGCGATTTTGCACTGGCGTTACAGAGGATGGGTCGGTGGCATGTGTCCCAGCACAGTGACTTAAATGCAGATGTCACTCTTATATCTGCGCTAGTCGAGAGGTGGTGGTCGGAGTCGCACACATTCCACTTGCCTGTCGGAGAGATTATGGTGTCTCTCCAGGACATGAGTTGTCTATGGGGCCTGCCCATTACTGGAGAGGTTGTGACGGGTGTGGAGTATGGAGACTTCTCACAGCCCGTTATCAACCTGCTGGGAACCAATCTGATGAAGCAAATGATTACCAAGAAGGGGTTCATCTACTCCAAGAATGACATAAGTTTACCACACTTGCGGGAGCAGTTCAGGTAACTTTTATTTTATAAAATTAATTATTTCATGGTACTTTTCACAATTTTGACTAAATTTGTTCGAATTTACAGTGGAGTCCTACACACGGATGCTGATGCCGAGACGGTAGATCGGTGGACCCGGGCTTATATCATGAAGATGTTTGCTTGCTGGCTGTTCCCAGATTCATCGGGGAGCACTGTCCCTGGTTATATGCTTGAATAGCTAGGGGACTTGGCCCAGCTGAAACATATGAATTGGGGTGCAGCGATCTTGTCATGTCTATACGTGGTGCAGCCGAAACAGATGACCTGCCTGATATCTGCTTCTCTCAGCGTCAGTTCTGGTTTGCTTAGTAGTGTATCAATTTTTTTTATATACTTTTTTTATTACGTAGGTTTATTTATTTTTATATACTTGTAGGTACCACTTGTCTTCTACCAGATTGTCGAGCATTATTACCCTGGACGGGTAATGCGTCAGTTTGGTATGGCTCAGCCTTTTCCTGTCCCTGATCCCATCTCAAAGGACAAGTGGTACGAGCTTCACAAGGAACTGAACACTGCAACAGGCAAGAATTGGCGGACCGTGCACGCCCAGTATGTGACCCAGCTTGAGGCGATGGGTGACAGGATCCCTGACGAGCTCCAGTCGTATGCTTTCGATACATACGACCAGACTTATCGCACTTGGTATCAGGAGTACTGTGCATTTACGGTGTACTTGCACGGTCAGATCACCGCGGGCGCGGGAGATGAGGAGGAGGACACTGCACAGCTACCCTTTGAGTTTGACTTGGGCTCTTAGTACGGTGTCTACACTCAGGATTACTCCTCTCCTATATTTTACACACAGGACCCACTCCCACAGTCCAATGCAACGGTGATCCAGCAGGATATCACATATCGACTCGTGTACTTTTCAGAGGATACACATGAGGTTATTTTCGGTCATGGGGCAGATCATGGACCATATGAGGAGAGACTTTTGGGGAGATACATGAGGAGACCCCACCACCGCTAGTGGAGAGGGAGCAGATGGAGGAGGGGTGGGGTAAGAGAAATAGGAGAGAGAGGTTGCCGTACACACCACCGAGCAAATAGAGCACCATTTTGTAGTTGTTATTTCGTTAGTTGTTAGGTCTTTCGGACTATTATTTAGTTCTTATGTTGTAACAAACTTTTATTACGTATGTTCGACTTTTATGATATTATTGGAATATTAGGTACTTATATTTTGATATTTAGTTTTTGTTCTACCTTTATTGTATCTTATTCTCTTATTATCTATCGTATCATTTCAATAAAATATGCAACAAAACATCATACTTAAAATAAAATGTTGAATTTCAAAATATTACTTATATTACAAACAATAAAAAATGGAAACAAAACAAAACAGAAAAAAAAAAATAGAAAATGGAAAACAATATAGAAAAAAAAAAAAAACTCTGCGTGCGCTAGTCCAATCCGCGCACCAGCTCAATTTGATGCTCAAACTGAATCCGCGTGGGTGGTAGGATTGAAAATGTCATCGGAAAAGTGGAAATTATTTAATTTCTATTTTTTACTGTGGTAACTAAAAAAATTCCGGCCTTTGCATGGATACAACATTCTCTGCTTTTTTTAAAGGATTCAGACAAGCAATGCTATTCATTCAACTATTTAAAAGTGAAGGATATCTGAGTTTCCGTTATTACGGATGCATGCATGTATTCATTTACTCCAAGTAACGTAAACTATAGTACATCCATCCAATTAACAAGAGGTGAAATTAAAGAGAGCGAGACAGAGAAAGAGAGACCATGATAGATTTAGATCAGGAGCTGTCAATTTCTTATTCGATCCGACTCCGCATCTGAGTAAACCAATGATTGAATGCATTGACTATGAAGCAATTATTTGTGATCGTATTTATTAGAGATCATTTTTAAATGCTCATAAAAAAAATATAACATGACTTATGAGTTCCATTTAAAGTATAATTCCGAAAGATATACAGTAATCACCACTAATACCGATCATTCGTCTCGACTCTCCGGATAACAATGGAGATGTTATAAATTCGCTCCACCTCTACTGTAGTGTCTACTATATTTACGTATAAATAAGGTACGTTTATGGTTAATGATGATGATGATGCACTGACGTACGTTGACACCTTTTCTCCTCCTCCTCTCTTTCTTCTTCTTCTTTCTTCCTATCTCCTTCCTCTATGTTTCATTTTAAATAATTCAGACACAAACCTCATCTGAGCACGAAGGCTCCCCTAGATACTCCTGTCTCGCCTTGATTACAACAACATTATTTTGTGCTAGTGATAAGAAATTATGCAGGCTCATAATCTACAAATCTGAGCACGAGCACAGAAAATCCTGCAGGCTCAATATATATCTGCCGATCTGAGCACAAAAACCCCTGATTCTGCTTTTATTTTCTAATTTTTCTTATCTACTTTTGTAAAGGGGTTCAGTTGTAATATTTTATGTACTGGTACAAATGTTGTATGTACTAGTATGAAACTATATAACTTGTTTGTCCTGATTAATGAAAATACCTACATGTTTTAAACCCAAAAAAAATATGAGCTCAATCAAACATGGCTAGTTCACAAAGACTCTTTGTGAACTCAACTGATCTAAAACCTATCAAATTGGCTTCAAACAACGAATTCAAACCATTGGAACTCATCTACCTTAGGAGTGATGCGTCTACATATTAAAATTTTAAATTTTGATTTATTTTGTATAGAGTCAAGTGGTCAAAAAAACGATCAAAAAATGAATGTATCAAAATTAATTTATAAACCTTCTAATATTGACTGCTTGACTTTATACTAAATTAATTCGAAAGTTTAAAATTTTCACATGTAGACGCATCACTCGTAAGGTAGATAGATTTCAACAGTTTGAATTTGTCATTTTAAACTAACCTAATAGGTTTTAGAGTTAAAATTCAACCTGATAGGTTTTAGAGTTGAGTTCATCAAGAGACTTGATGCACTTAAGAACACACCCTAGTTCAACTCTTAATTTCTATCAAAATATGCTAACATTTTTTTGTTAAACAAATCAAAAAATGTCACCCGCACACATGTGAATAAAATACATAAAATATGTTGTGCATGCACAAAATACCAACAGGGGCGCGAAAAAATAAATGACAAATGAAAATTTAACATGGAAGTAATTCAACTAGTTGTGCTATTATTCCAGATCGGATAGATTAAGTCGAACTTAATTACTATATTTTCATTGAGCTAGATTTTTACTGAAAAATTAATGCTGGTAACTTTCATGGGGATGGACAGGTTTCAATCCATATAAATGGAGAAGAGATGACTATGGAAGATGAAGTTGGCTCGCAATCTCATCAGTTGGTACCCTTGGAAACTTCAGATTTTTAGGGGCTTTATTGCATATTTTCAGTTTTAGTATTTTCCTTATTTTGCAGGGACTAGTTTGCTTATTATGTTGATTACGGATCCATATCCTCGACGGTACCGTAAAAGATTCCCTATTACAATTCTTCTTTTACAGTTTGAGATTAACTCTCAGCCGGTTTGGGATTCGGGCTGACTGAGGGGCAGTATTATTGGGCTTTGAGATTCGTGCCAAGTTAAAAAGAACGGTCCAGATCAAGTAATTGTAAAAGATTCCCTATTACGGTATTGCACTGGATGTGAATTCGATGTTTGGTATGTTTGAATATTTGTAGTATGCTTCTGTTGCTGTAGTTTTGTATGAGGGTATGTAGGTATTGGCCCAATACCTATTTGTGTTTGTGTTGAACTACGTTACTGGTACCACCATAGTTGGTACCAGTCAAACAGTTGTATTACATATTTTGATTTTCATGATAATGGAAATCAGTGGCATAGCCACTTCTTTTATTTTTTCACTGTAAAATTAATGCCAAATTAATGATACCAATGATATATCTTTACATTACTTCAATAGATTAATTAATTCTAACTCGTTTAGTTAAATCATATGGTTCAGATTTCAACAACTGCTCTGTTCTGTAGAGATGAAAAACAAAGGAAAAAGTTATCCTTTCTATAATATACCAAACAAAGAAACCATCCATAGTAGATCACAGAATGTATTTATTTTGTCCCATGATAGTGAGGTGACATAAAAAAATTCGAATTGTTCTTAGCCTCTAAATCTATGAAATATCGACTGAAGAGAGAGAAAGAGAAGGCGCGCATTAATTGTGGGTTAGTGACTATCCCTTTCGGAAATAAATTTAATTTGGGCAATTTTGGAACTATGCAGCTTTCTCTGCTAAGAACCATCCTACTATTAATTGAAATTTAATGAAAGCCATCATTCGTAAACAGTGTTCCTGAAATTTCTGAAATTCCGAATCCAACCGTCTAACTTTTTCTATGCACGTATCTCGAAATAGTTGATTTTTCTGTGCACTCATCTAAAAACAGCTTGACGGTTGGATTCAGAAAAGCAGAAATTTCAGAAACACTGTTCACCAGTGAGAATTTCAGCAGATTCGTTTCCTCCTACTATGGTCTAATCAAATATCTTAAAATAATGAATATTTTGTATTTATTTTAGGAGGAATTTCATATATACCTCTCAAAAAATTTGAAGTTATGTATTTCTCTCTCTAAAATTCATAATATCATATTTATCCTTCTAAATTTCAAAAACTTACAAATTTATTCAATTTATTGATTTTCTATTAGGACTCATTTTAAATTTATAAAGTACCTTATTAAAGTTATGTAGCATGTGTAAGAAAAATATTGTCTCCTAATTGATCGGTTTTCGATGACAAATTGTTCATTTCTTTACTTGCGATACATATACGGTGGCATTTAGGCATATGCTTGTATGTGCGTTACAAGGAAGAAAATAAATCATTTAATTTCAAAACCGACCAATTAGATGACAAAATGTTTCTCTTAAACAGGCTACATATTTTTATTATTTTAATAACAGGAAAAATAAGGCCTTTATAAATTTTAAATGAGTTTTAACAGAAATAAAGTTGGTAAATTTATGAGTTTTTGAAATTTAGAAGGATAAATCGGATATTATGAAGTTTAGAGGGGTTACGTGATTTTGAAGTTTTTTAGGGTATACATAAAATCCCCCTTTATTTTATAAGAAAAACCAATAATATTAATATGAAATTAAAAAAATTTAAAGAATAAAAATTTGAAAAATTTAATTTATGGGAGTCTTAGCTCCCCTTTTCCCCTGCAAAGAAAAAAAAAAACATCCTTGGTTAGTTGGTTGCTGTGGTGGTGTATCAAAACCGAAGGAGAATATAAATTATATTTCGTCAAGGAATTGCAAATTAATTACATGCTAAAATAAATAAAACGACCTTGATCTCACCAATTAAATTATTTTTAGCTTAATTTCAAAAACGGCTGAATTTAGTTTTAATAATTTATAACGACTGATTTTTATATGTTTTAATAAATTATACATTTATATTATTGCAATAAATAAACAGGAGTTGACATGTGCAATATATTCATATCCCCTTTTCATAAGGGGGGGGGGGGGGGGGGGTCGATTTTGTTTTTATTACTTTGGCACTAGTAAAAAATGAGTTGATATTTGTAATTCTTATTGTTGATAAGGTAGAAAAAAAAATTCAATAATTCTTGTCAAACAGATTTTTTTTTTTTAAATTCCTGTCAAAATTTCTCCAATAATAATTAGTAGCCCTTTTAAACAGAAGGCATTGAATTTTTATCCCGAAATTTTTGTTAATACCATTTAAAAAAAAAAAACAAAACACTACTGAAATTGAGAAATTCGAAAAACATCAGGACCTCAACATCAATCTGCGGCCCCATTCTTGGGATGCTGCAATTTGACGTTGCAGCTCCTCAAAAATCTAAATATCAGTATATTACAGTGCATTTTTTGGTTTTTGGAGGGTCTCAATGTCAATAGAACTGCAAATTGACGTTGAGGCCCAGATATTTTTTGAATTCCTCATAATTTATGGGTTTTTTTTTTACAGTGGTATTAATAAAAATTTCGGATTTTTATACTAATTTAAAACATTGGGTCACATGGCTTCCCGCTTCCCTTCAAATCATCCTCCCCACTATTTATTATTCTCAAAAGCATGCACTGGTGCTTGGTGGTATAAACATGACAAAATTTTCAAATACATCTGATGTGGTTGGAATGTAGCTTATAAAGATCTCTACAGTTCCTCTTTTGTTCTGAATTTTTTAAGTCCATGTGATCGCACTATACTTGTACTGCTACCTACGACCTACCTCATACATCTATCCCATCTCATAATCTATTTTTTGTTTGTTTGGTTCTTCACAAATTTTAAAACTCAAAAAGTCGACACTTTCGGTTCATGGCTACTGTTTTCTTCTATTTGTCGGCACATAACGACTTTGATGATTTATTCAATTTCAAAGCATTGCGTTGCTTTTATATTTTGGATATATATGTTCTTTTTGTTTTGATGGATGAGGAACTAATTAACAGGGCATATTTACAATGCTTTACTTCAAAATAATACATCTGCAAATGAGCTCTCAAGTCAAGCTAAAATAATTTTGTGTCTATTTCAATTATAAGAGTCTGTTTTAAAATTTGTGTCAGGTTAAAAAAACGTACATATCTCATTCTGAACGAATTTCAAAGCAGCTAAGAGTAAATCTCAAACCGTAAAGTAGTGGGCCCACGGTGATGTACTACAGAGGATACTGGTCCCGTATGAGAATTCACATCACCCCCGGTACCGTAATAGGGAATCTTTTACAATTACTTGATTTGGACCGTTCTTTTAAACTTGGCACGAATCTCAAAGCCCAATAATACTGCCCCCTCTGTCAGCCCGATTTCCAAAGCGGCTGGGAGTTAATCTCGAACCGTAAAGTGAAGGGAATCTTTTACGGTACCGGAGAGGATATGGATCCCCCGTATGAAGGGCAATAAAATATGCACAAAATGGTTCCAAGATTGCCATTAGAAATTTCTGAACGTTTAATTATTTATAACTATGGGCCACTGAAATAAAAGGCTCTATCCTCTCTCAGCACAACCCATTAGGCCTGCCAAGTCAACTAAAATTGAAAGCTGTTAAAAACCCATTAGGCCTCCAAAAGCCCAATCCAGCAGGTCCAATAAAACAGCTATTTTCCTCTCAGTTGGTGGTACTTTAAAGAACTTTCATCTTTTGATTGCACATAACCTCCCCCTCAGTTCTCTACTTTTGAACAAAATATTATTATGTTTCTGTCACATTTTAGTATATTTACTGGACTTTTCCAGTTGTTTAGTATATCTCCCTGGAAATTTTATTTCCAAGGATATTTAATTTTGTTACACCAACTGAGGAACCATTTGGTAAAACTTAATTGGTAATCTTGCAGAAGGCTTAAAAGGTTCAAAATGAAATGAAATTTATGAAGGAAACACATTTTTTTTTCTGGAAATTTTATATTAAAATGATAGTTTCATTCATTATACCAATTGAGGAACCAATTGGTAAACTCAGATTGATGACATGGTAGAGGTTTAATGAAGTTCAGAATGAAATAAAAATATGAAGGAACTAATATATTGAATGGTGACAGTGATTTTTTTGTAAAAGTTAATATATTCAAGTACTCTTAAATAGTTTAAACTAAAATATATTTTCTTGGTCAAATGTTCATGTACACATTTTCAGTGAATTAATAAAATTATGTTTTCAGGCAATAAAACAATGCTGTGCATTTGCCCCAGAAGGCCAGAACCTCATTTTTGGAAAGATTCAATCCCTCCACCAATCCATTAAATTGAAAAATTAAGTACTAAAATTGATGAAAGTAAAAGCTATAAGAACTCAAATCATATTCACAAATGGATAGTGGCAAATAACCAAAAGAAGCTCAAACGTAGTTCATACTTTATTAAAGAAAGCTAAGCAAAAATACGAAACTAATTAAAACCCCAAATTGACACATGCCCAGCGATTGGTGATCAAGCACTATCAAGATTCAAGAAGAATGTTGTCAGCAAATGACTCAGACCCGTTATTCGCTGCACCTTTTAATTTCAAAATTGAAGCAATCACATTATAAATTTGCACATTTTCAAAAGACTTCACCTTCCTCCCCTTTCCAAACTGCGGGCCGTGTGCAATAAAAATAGTTCTCATCGAAAAATTTGTATTGTCATACCCATGGGCGCCACCACATTCTTTATTGTCGGACCTCTTCAGTTCCACCTTGTATCCTTCCTGTAACAACCCGATTATGGGCGGGATACGATAACTAGCCGCATAATGGAGCCGTGTCGGCAAATCCTCTTTCAAGAACATCTTCAAATAGTTACCATGTTCGATTTTTCCCGAACTCAAACCCTCGTTCATCTTTGAAACAACCTCGGCTAATGATACATTGCTGGGTGGGGTTATTGCCAAAACAGGTGTGGTTGATTGTACCCATTCAGACTCGATTTCGATCCAAGGAGACAAATCTTCTAGATATATCAATTTTTTGTCACAGGTACCAACCATACCATGATCCCCTAATAAAATTACAGTAACATCTTCAAAAACCCCCCTTTTCTCTAATCCAGATATCAACCTACCAATCAAGGAATCAATGTGGGCTACGGCATTGGTAATTTCTGGGTCATCGGGCCCCACCTGGTGGCCTTGGTGATCAGGGTCCTCGAAATAAAGGGTAATAAACACCGGCATTTCATTGGACGGTAAGTCAAAGTAGCCTAAAACTGTATCAACCCGTTCCTCAAATGGTACTGACCCATTATAGTGCTGACAGTACTTATCAGGGCAACTCCACTTACCTTTTTTCACCTCAGATCCGGGCCAGAAGAAAGTTGCGGCCTTTTTTCCTTGGTTGACCACGGTTTCCCACAATGGTTCACCTAGCCACCACTTGGACTCATGGCTCTGCATGGTAAAAACCTCTCCTGTTACCGGATCAGTAAACCGGTTGTTGATTATTCCATGGTAAGTAGGGTACAAGCCGGTAACAATGGAGTAGTGGTTGGGGAAGGTCAGAGTGGGGAAAACGGGTATGAGACCCGTTTCAGCCTCAGTCCCATTTCGGATCAGCCGGTGAATGTTGGGCGTGGAAGTCTTGAATTGGTACCCGAACCGGAACCCATCAGATGAGATTAAAATCACTACTGGATGAGGAAGCTTGGATAGCGAGCGGGCCACTTCTTTAACAGGTTTGGAGTTGGAAGTGAGGAGGAGAAAGGCGAAGGCAGAGGAGATGGCGAGAGAGATGCAAGTGGTGACGAGGAGGAAGGCGAAGAGGAAGCGAGAAGGGGATGGGGAGGAGGGGGAGGAAGGGGAAGGGACGGGAGGGGTTAGAAGAGCGGTTTTAGGGTCAGCTGGTTCTTCGTCGGCGGGGAGTTTGCGAGGCTGAGGTGACAGAGAAGCCATGGGGGAGAGGGAGAGAGAGCCAGAGGACATGAAATGGGAAAGCTTTTTATTTTTATCGGGGCATTATTTTGGTTTTATTTGGTTTATGACACTTGTTCTATACATGAGGCCATGAGGGAGCTAATTGGAACGAGAACGGAGTAGGTCCGATGGGCGTCGGACCTACTTTTAGGTTCAACGAGCATGATGACCGTCCGATCCAATTTAAGATTATTGTGCACGAAACTTGAAACAAGAACGCACGAATTTTAAGCTTTGTGCACGTATCTTAAAGCGAATCGACGGTGATTAAACCCATCGGACCTACTCTCAAGTGGATTGGAACTTGGGAAAGATTATTTTGGCTTATTTTCATTTTTGTTCATTATCTTGACGAGTGGGAATTTGGATGTGGGAACGGACGGCTGAGATCTCTCCGATTACTTGATATCATCCGTTCTGATTGAAATAGATTTTTAACGGTTTGGAGGAACCGAGGGCGAGTGTTAATTTTTTATTTAATTTAATAGACAGAAAAGTTTTTTATTTGAGATAATAAGCCAAAAGTATATTTTACTTCATCCATTAATAAAATAAAATAAAATACATGTTATTATTTACAAAACAAATATATATAAGACGGTCTACAACTTACAAAATATGTAATTCATTCATTAGAGTGAACATGTTGTTATTTGAAAAAAAAAAATGTAAATTATTACATAAATTTTAATTAGTATGCCAACATTCTAATTACATGTTATTATTCACATGTTATTAAATATTCTCTCCGTACGAAAATGTACTTGGAAACCAAATTTTATATTTTTTTTAGAATTTTTTTTACTATTTTTTTAATAGATAAAATCACCTGAAAAATTAGTATAAAATTTATTAAATATAAAATTTGGTTACCAATTATATTTTCATATGAATATCATGTTTAACGGTTCAGATTGGCTGTTTTTTTGCATATTACCATAGCCTCACTCCACTTTTTAATTCTTTTAATAATTTATATAATTATTTGAGTTTATGAAAACACTGACAATTTAAATAGAACGGGTCGCAAATTATGTTTTGTGATAAGTCAAGTCAGAATGTCATGTATAAATGCAATCAAATTTTTTTATTGTATATGATAAAATAAATAATTCAGATAATGACACTATTTTACTTCTGATTTTTTTATTAAAAAAATACTTCTAAATTCGATGTTACTTCCTTGAAATGAATTTTTTTTATAGCTCAGGACAGTGCACGTTTTTTGGAGGGGAACAATTTGAATTCAAATTTGAGTCTGATGGATTTTGCACCCATTTGATCCGCTTTAAAATTTGTGCACATTAGAACTGTATGAATACTAAAACGTATTCGTACAAATATCGAAACGGTGTGCACAGAATTTAGAACGGATCGCACGGAGAACACGTATCCTCTGCATTAACTCAAAAGGGAATCTTTTGAGTTAATGCATCTCGGCCGTCTGATATTAAACAGAACCAATTCGGCTGTCTGATTTTAACAGAGAGCCCTTTAATATTAGTACGGATCTAATTTGTATGGATCTTAAAGTGGATCGGATGGTTCAGATGCATTAACTCAAAAGATTCCCTTTTGAGTTAATGCAGAGGATACGAATTCATCGCACGAACGCGTTCTACTCCTTTTGAGGCTATATTTTTTAATTTTTTTTCTTTAAAAATGGTGTTAAAAGAAGTTTATTTTCTACAAATTATTCTTTTTAGAGAAGAAAGCACTCACAAATTTCATTAAGTGTAATATATTTATGAGTGAGTCTATGGTACTATGCATAGCACAGATTAGTCCGTACTACGGAGTCATATTTTTATTTTGAAAATTCTAATGGTCGATCCGAACCATTCAACGTGATCTCCACGTGAATATGTACTTGCAGACTAAATTTTATATTTTTTCAAATTTTTTTACTATATTTTAAGATAGGTAGAAAATCACTTGATCTGAAAATTCTGAACCATCCAAAAACAATGATTTTCTATCTATCTAAAAAAATAGTAAAAAAATTCTAAAAAATAAAAAATTTAGCTCACAAGTATATTCTCATATGGAAATCATGTTGAATGGTTCGGATCGACCGTTAGGATTTTGAAAAGAAAATATTAATCCGTAGTATGGACCAATCCGTGCTATGCATAGTACCATAGACTCACTGTATATTCATATGAGTAGGATTAAAATGCACTATTGGTTTTGTACTCCAATCATGCTCTACGTTATTTTCTCTATTTTCAAAGTTCGAACAATTGATCCGAACCGCTCAATATGATCTTCGTATTAAAATGTGCTTGGAGACTAAATTTTATATTTTTTGTAACTTTTTATTATTTTTTTAAATAAGTAAAAAATCATTGTTTTAGATGGTTCCTAATCTTCTAAAGATAGTGATTTTGTACTTATTTAAAAAAACAGTAAAAATAATTTAACAATATAAAATTTGATCTCCAAATACATTTTAATAAGAAAATTATAGTAAATAATTGGAACCTAGGGCTGCAAACGAACCAAACCGAATCGAACTTACCCTCAGTTTGAGTTTGGTTTGAATTAATTTCGAACAAACTCAATTTCGAACGAACTCAATTTCAAATCGAATTTTTTACGAACTCAATTTCGAACTTTTACGAACTTTGTTATGACTTACGAGTTATGACTTATGACTGGGCCATAGTTCGAAATTACAACACTTCAATAAAAACTCAGGCATTCTGAATTCTAATTACACAGTACACCAAAGTTTATATCAAAGTTCATTACAAATACCAAAATTTATATCAAACATCAAAGTTTAGTACAATCAATCAAAGTTCAGTACAATCACAGAATCCAAAGTTTTCCAAATAGCCAACAGGAGCAACATTACCAAAGTTTTCAAATATCCAAAGTATTCAAAGTACAATTTAAATATCAATAGAAGTACAGAACAATCACCAAAGTCTTAGAATTATTACAAACCCAAATATTATCCTAAATAAAACATTAAAGTTCATTATCAGCGGAAATTAACGGTTCACGTTTGAGTTAATTTCGAACTAAGTTTGGTTTGCGAACCTATTTCGAACAAACTAGGTCTAGTTTGAGTTTGGTTTGAATTAATTTCGAACTAAGTTTGGTTTGAATTAATTTCGAACGAACTCAATTTCAAATCGAATTTTTTACGAACTTTTTCGAATCAAATTACGAACTACGAACTTTTTGTGCAGCCCTATTGGAACCGACAGTTCGAATTTAAAAAAAATTAAAAATTAAAGATAAGATTATGAAATATGATGGAAGCACAAAACCATGGAGAGTAAGGGTCTGATCGGAACGAAGACACCTCCTCTCAAACAGGAAATAGAAATAGAATTCGCGTCGGGTTTGTGATCGGAAGCAGCCAAAGCAAGAGAAACAATTTCAGTCAGCGCGATTTGGAGAGGCCAAAATCACGAGAAGAAATCACACCAAAAGAGTAGAGATTTGGCGAGAAATGATTTTGTAATGGTGAAAATACGTTTGCACCATCGTCTTCTATCTACTTCGGACCGAAGCAGTCCATTTTACTTGATAATGGCATGTATTGTAAATTAAATGAATTTTGGGGGCTTTCTTTTACCATTAAATATTGAATTCTTCTATCTACTTTACTTCTTCCGATCAGTAAAATTCAATCATGAGTCTATTCTAATCGTTTATTTTCTATTAAATTGAATTCTATTTTTTATAATTGTTATTCCGATCACAGTGTAAATAAACTAGTCCAGAAACTTGGGTTCTTATTCTCAGCAATTAATCAAATTAGACATCTTGTCCAATCCCAACCCTTTTCCATTCTCTCTTCGAACTTTTGGGTCTCTCACCCTTGTCCGATCCAAATCCTAGTTCCACCTCCTCTCTCTCTTTCTCACTACGCCATGACAACCTATGGCACGATCCCAACGAGCTCCTCCACCCCATCGGCGTCGACGACCTCCTCTCCTCTCGACTACATCCACAGGGCAAAGGCGCGCGGCGCCTCCGCTCTCGCCACTCGCCGCCCCTGGCGTGAGCTCGCTGATCTCTCTTCCTTTGGCCTCCCTCCTTCCCTAGGCGAGGCGTACCTCCGTCTCCGCAACAACCTCATCTACTTCGCCATGAACTATGCAATAATCATGCTCTTGATTGTTTTCCTCTCTCTCCTCTGGCATCCGATCTCTCTCATCGTTTTCATTGTCACCATGATCGCCTGGCTTTTCTTCTATTTCTTGAAAGACGAGCCTCTGTTACTCTTTGGGAGAGAGATCAGCGATTTGATTACCCTGTTGGTGCTTGCTGTGGTAACTTTGGTGTTGCTTCTTCTGACAAATGCCACGGTGAATATACTGGTGAGTTTGTTGATCGGTGTGGTGGTGGTGGCGGCCCACGCATCACTGAGGAAAGCAGAGGAGATGTACTTGGAAGAGGAGGCGGCCGGGCCAGGAAGGTGGTACACATCTGTTAGTGAGGAGGTATCAAAGACGGCCGGTACGTCTCGGTATTGAGCTTTGCTTTGTTTTGAAAATTGTCAATATTGTCTGATGTAGGATGTGTATGTTCTTGGTTCACTTCCACATATGATTTCTTTTCCTTTTGTGTTCATTTGGGTATGTGAATTAAATTTATTTGAATTAGGTGTATTTATTGGGATAAGATGGTAGGTTCAATTTATTGAGGAAGTCTGTTCAACAATGAATTTGATAGAACAATTGTTAATTGTCAGTCATTCTATTCAATTAGAGAAATTTTGCTCAAGATTGAAAGTATTTTGTAATGGGTGTGAAATTGTATTATATGCTACTTTGCAGTTTGGCTAGCTTTGTCTGATTCCTGCGGTAAATTTTAGATCTCAATAGCTTTTTTATTTTAAAAAGAATCAGGGATGAATTTTTCAAAGATCCAGTTTGTGTTATTGGGATATGCTTTTCCAATAAACCAGCTCTCCCTCTTTTTTTTTTCCAAACAATCATTTGACTTTAATTAATCGTTGTCAGCAAGCTTAGTTAGTCTAGCTGGTACTATTAAATAAATGATCAAAGAAAAATTGTATTGTTTAATCATAATAGATTACGTGCAGCAGTCAGTGCTTCCAATAATAATCTTCTTCTTTAGCGGATTTACCCCCGAGATCCGGAGAATTCGGATCTCTTAAGGTAACTCAAATTTTGAGTTTGAATTCAGAGGGTTCGAATCTGCAAGAATATTAAAAGGCTCCCATAAATTCTAATCTGGACCGATCGAATTGGCCCATAATTTGGACACACGTTCTGGATCCAAACAAAGTTTGAGTTACCTTAGAGGATCCAAGAATCCAGACACCGATCTTATGGCGGGGAGTTCTTAAGATTTTTCTAATGAAGTTTCCTAAAAAAATCCAATGAAATGTTCTTTCTTCAAATCAAAATTGAGTTGTCTTCTCCGAAACAGATCAAAACACCGTTCTGCAAAACGGACCTACTCCAATTTTCTTGATGCGTATATATATATATATTTTTTTGACAAAAGTGGGTATCCCCCACCAGTTTCATACTGAAACATATTGAGTTCATACAAAAGGCAATGGAATAAGAATTCCATTGTGCAAAATATCTAATCAACTAGAGAAATAACAGACAACATAGCAGCAAGGTACAGTAACAAATAACAGAACATAGCTAAGAGTCCAAAGAAATAATCTCAAAATAACCAAGGATAGAGCAAGTAATACTAAAAGTCACTACTAGAGCAAGTGGAACAAGCCATGTGATGATCGGCAGGGAGAGCCAGGAGTAGAAGAAGCAGATGTGGAGTCAGAAGGCAAACTAGAGACAGAGTCAGTCCTGTCCCTTAGATAGTTTGAGAGATCCGACCCTCCGTATCCAAGTTCTGCTACCTCTGTATCCTGAGAGCTTGCCTCTTCTAGGGTATCGGAATCTAACAGAAGTATTAGACTGCCTGCCTGAGTCAAGGGGAATACATCCATAGGCAAAATTAAGGTTAGTTTATAATAAGTTTCATCATTTCTAATCTTACACCAATAAGATGTAAGAGAAATTATAGGTGAGCCAACATTGGCCAAAGTGGGGATGGGTGAATTAGTAAAACAAAGTTTGTTTCTTGTTAACCATAATACCCAAAGAGTAGTAGCTCTAAGCAATTCTATTAAGAGAGTGTCTTTAAGAGGAATACAAGAATCTATGTACCATAAATCATCAACAGTCTCACAATCAAAATTTCAAGACTCACCTCCTTACCACTTTTAGTTTTCTCGTGATATTGTGGAGGGCGAGTTCATTGTCGGGCGACTGTCTTTGCTACTTCTCTCGATTGGTGGAGTTGCGCCTTTGTTTGCGGGAAGGTAACTATTTTTTGTTTATCATTATTATTGTATTGTTATTAGTGCGGGAACAGGGAGACTATGCCCCATCCGACCTCAATTATCCGAGAAGTCTTAGCGGGTAGGGTATGGTGAAAAGTACCGAGTCCGCTCCACGTTTGACATGGGATGGCAGTTCTATCTATACTTGTGATCTTTATTGGCTCTTAACTGATTGTCCTAGCATGACTTGGGTAATATCTAACTATGACTGAGGCTAACTCAGAGGGGTATTCTCCTAATTGGACTGCTCTCGAGACTGAATCCCCTGATCGGGAAATATCAATGGTACCGGGCCCGGGGAAAGGTGCTGATGCCCTCGCTAGACTTTTTGCTGAGATGGGGCATTCATTAGTTAGTAAAGTGTTGTCTCCCCTTAATGACAGGTTAACAAGTGTGGTCGCCCCTCCTTCTCTTGACCGAGGTACATCAATTATGGCAGAATGAACACCACTGTCTTTGCGAGACCATCGGTATTACACATCTGAAGTTATAATTAGCAACCCATGACCATATAGCATTAATAAAGGGACAAGTAACAAATAGGTGGTTAATTGTTTCAAATGAACCACAAAATGGGCAAGCAGTATCACCATGCCAACCTCTTTTCAATAAATTGGATTTAGTAAGAATTTTGTTCTATTTTAAAAGCCATAAGAAAACTTTAATCTCTAAGAGTATTTCGGCCTTTCTTGATGCGTATATTAACGGCCCAAAACCGACTGCGAATTGAATTTAATACTGACTTGTAAAAAAAGCAAAAGTGAATCTTCCTGGGTCCCACCATATATTCAGACGGCCCAAAAATGACTGAAATTTAAAGTCAATGTAATCCGACTATAAAGATTATTGAAATTTTTTATAGACAAATTTATGAAATTCTCATATAATATGTTATTTTGTATGAATATTTTTTTGTTGTCTTATAATATGTTTCTGTTATAACGTTGCAACGTGAATTGTAAAACAATATATTACGAAACTAAGAAAAATCTTAAGTCAATATTATTTGAATTTTAAAGACAACGTAATTCGAAATTCAAACAATATAATATAAGAACTAGGCCAGTATAGTCTAAACACTTCGGAATGTAATTAATCCTAAGACAAATGTAAACTGATCATGAAACCTAAATAGAAATCTAAGGCAAAACAATGATATGAACCATATAGTAAAGTGACAAATTTCCAAAAGCATTCAAACAAGAAACTTAGAGCAATGAGATCTGAGTTTGAGTTACAAAAAGAATAAAATAATAAAGTTGGTTTGAGATCAGAGATGGAGGAATGAGATCTGAGTTGTCAAATAGTTGTCACAAGTGGATGAAATTATTGCTGGAAAATGGATTATTTTATAGAAAAAGACGAATGTTTAGCTTTTTTTTAATTTCAATATCCATTGACAGATGGACGTTTACGAAATAGGGGGTAAATTGATTCTCATTTATTTTCAATTTTTTTGTACTTGTACATAATTTTCTATGAGGAGGTTCAAATGCCTCCATTTTTTAAAACTTTAATAACTCAAAATTTAAAAGTTAGTCAAAATAAAACCGTTGAATATGATCTACATCATTTTATCTATGCACGTATAAAAAATTAAGACATTTCAACTTTGTTTTGGTTGTCATCAAGAGCTTGTAAGAACGTATTAATGTGGATAATTTCTAGACGTTGATTTTTCAACTTATTAATTCACATAAAACAAAACCAAAATGTGATATATTTTTATGAGCACATAGAGAAAATAACATAGATCACATCTAACGGTTTTATTTTAACATTTATGATTTAAATTTTGAGTTATTAGAATTTAAAAAATGAAGGCATGGTGGAGAGCTGGAGGCACATAAAATGGAGACATTTAAATCCTCCTCATTTCTATATAGTTTTGAGTAAAATACTATGAATATTGTAAAATTGAGCCCATTCAAATTTGATCTTCTTAGATTGAAATTCTGACTCTGCCCTTTGTCAATATCCGTAAAAAGTTTTCATTTGAATTTCTAACTCGCGATTTTTAGCACAAAAAAAAACCATTATATTTTGTCATTAAATTAAAGACTGAATATCAATATTAGAGTTGGCAAACAGATTATTATTACAACCTTACCAGTATTTTGTCAAAAGTTTTCCACAAGTTGTATGAAATAGAGAGGTAAGTTGTGTAATATATTATTTGATCGAAATATTAATTTGTTAAAATCTATTTAATAAAATGATGGTAGTAATTTTATAGACATGAAAATTTTCGCCTCCTTTTATACAAAGGAACTTCAATCAGTCGTTGTCAGCAAGCTTAGTTTATCAAGCTGGCACTAATTTTCAACGGTGAATATTATTTTTGAAGCTCCAGAATAAGAAAGAAATCAAAGATGCTAGCATAAGAATATTAAAATTTAAAACAACACAGAAGTTAGAATCTTGACAGCAACATTGAGGAACTTTTCTCAAAATCCAACGCATTCCATAAGATTTTTCTAACGAACCGTGTCCTCAAAATCGAATTTCAATTTTCTAAATCAAAACTGAATTCTCTTCTCGGAAACAGATCAAAACACCAAAACAATCGATAAATTGAAGTCGTACATTACCCCAATTCAGCTTGCTCGTGAAAAACCGCAAATTTGGTCAACTGACTTGTGAGGAAAGAAATATAAAATAGAAGGAAAAACAAAACGCACATTGAATCCTCCTGGGCTGGGTCCCACCAAAAAGTTCACAGTTCACACGGTGAGATCGTAAATAGGAGAGCTGCTTGGGTCCGATCCACGTGCGCACGAATTTTAAAGCATACGCAGAAGTTATGAGCGCGAATCTTAAAACATATTGGACGATTATCGAATCTATCGAACTCACAGAGAGTTCGATGGACATCGGACCCAAATTGACCTCCGTAAATAGATGGCCCAAAAATATCCATGTTGGCCTCTTCTCCGCCACACCACAGCCACATACTTTCACCTCTTAACGGAGATTCCATCTGGCCGTTAAAACGCCGTTAGAATCAACAAATCCATCCTGCCCCTTCAGACCCGCCACGCCACACAAACCCTCTCGACTCGCAACGAGCGCTGAATATACGAAGCGAAAATTCAGCGGCCTCTCTCTCCTTTTTCTTCTCTCGCAACCTATTTAATGGTTCTAGTTCCGCAGCGGAGACAAGTGAACAGCGAATTTGGCGTGGTTTGAAATTTTAGTTAATTGATTCGTTGATTGATTGTTCGATTCATGGCTGATTCGCTTCTCCGGACCCAGATTAGCTCTCCTTGCTCTACTACTGCTCTTCTTTCCCCGTTTTTTATCAACTCATCTTCTTCGAGGGTTTCTGGTAACCCGAGGAGGCTAGGTGTCTCTTTCAGTTCTCTACCACATGAACACAATCGATTCACTCATCTCAAGGTAAAAAGAGTGGCTTTATTCGTGTTTTTGGGTATTATATAGAGGGGAAAGGCAAATTGTGAATGAAAAGATGTACACTGGTTTAGAATTTGTGAGGATAGGAGAAAAGGAGAATGAAGAACTAGGGTTTATGTGAGAAAATAAGTAGATGGAGTGACATTTTTCAAAAGGGGAACTTAAGATTTATTTAATTTGTCATTAAAGATTAAAATTTGATACACCTTTGTTTTTAAACTCTCTGGATATATGAGCTCAAAGTTCCTCAAATTTAACGTTCCCCTTTATTCCAGAGAAGTCATATGGAAACTTGTAACTAGAATTTTTTTTTTGGAAAAAGCTTTGATGATATTGTCTTGTATCAGGCACATGCACAAGAAGTGGCAACAGAGAGCCAAAACAGGGAGCCAAAGTGGTGGGAGAGAAATGCGGGCCCCAACATGGTAGACATTCATTCGACCCAAGAATTCTTGGATGCACTCAAAGATGCCGCCGACAGACTCGTCATAGTTGAATTTTATGGCACCTGGTGTGCTTCTTGTCGTGCACTATTTCCTAAGGTGATTTTTTTATCAAATACTTACAAATAACCTATGCACTGAGTTTTGTTATCTACTCATGCAGTGAGGGTACCTGAAATGTTTGGTCTTTAGGATTTCAATGTTGGGCAGAACACCAAGGTCTTATTATTACACTTATGCAACTATGGTACTTTAGCCTGATTGAGCCCTCAGTTGTGCAATAACAATGAAACCCAATGTAACCACTTAACCCTTTGATTATCTAAACTACCTTTGATTTCTCACTGTTTTTTTTTTTTTTTTGCAAACTGATCTATTCTGTTGTGATTTTGGATCTGTGCATTGTTTCAGTCAAGTGTGTTTGCAATTTCTTTATAGTATGTATAATGTAATTGGTCAGCACATATCTTTATGTTTGTGTTGCGATTAGCCTGTATTACTGCTTGCTTGTTTTATTTGTCGACTTTAGTAAATTGAGGACAGCAACTAAGTAGTTTTAGATTTGATCAAATTGGAGCTTAATTGCAGAGTTGGTAGTTTTAGATTTGCATAACAGTGTTCCTATTGGAAGTGGTTTCCACTGTCTGTATTCTGTATCGGTTGAACTTACTTATGGGTGTTTATTGGTAAATTGTTCCAGCTTCTGACCATCTAACTCACCTATGAAAAGTCATTTGTGATTTTGCACCTAAATGTACTTTTTTTATTTTCTCAAATGGATTTATGACGGTACTTCTTTGAATTAATTTCAGCTATGCAGGACGGCTCAAGAACACCCAGAAATCTTATTTCTAAAAGTCAACTTTGATGAAAATAAACCAATGTGCAAGGGATTGAATGTCAGGGTGCTTCCTTATTTTCATTTTTACCGTGGTGCTGATGGCCAGCTTGAATCTTTCTCCTGTTCCTTAGCTAAGGTTAGCTATCTAGTTAATTTTTGGTGTAGTTTTTTTCTGGTAACCATGAAAAATGGTACAGATCTTATTAACCCCTGCCAACAAGAAATGTGAACCATGCCCGGTGCCCCAACAAAATATAGAGAGGGAATTTCACGTATACCCCTCAAAAACTTCAAAATTACGTATTTCCCCCTCTAAAGTATGAAATTATGTATTTCCCCCTCTAAACTTCAAAAACTCACAAATTTACCCATTTTAGTGTCTTTTATATTAAAACTCATTCTAAAATTTTAAAATACCCATTTACCCTTTATTAAAAGCATATAAAAGCCCATCGGACTCAAATTTGAATCTGAAGGGTTCCTCTACCGTCCAATCCGCACGCATCGCATTAAGATCTATGCGCATCGTTTCAATATTCGTGCCGATCTAGCACGCACAGATCTTAAAGCAATTCTGATTCGTGCGCATCGCATTAAGATATGTGCATGTCACTTCAATATGCATGTGTGTTCGCATCAAGATTTGTGCCGATCTTGTGCACACAGATCTAAAAGCAGTTTGGACGGTAGATGAACTGTACATATTCAAATTTGAGTCTGATAGGCTTTATATGTTTTTAATAAAGGGTAAAATGGGTATTTTACAAGGTTCTAAATAGCGATTATAGCGGCATAGCGGGAAGACAAAAAAAAAAGCTATTGCGAATAGCGTAGCTATAGCGGAAGCTATCATACATAGCGTTTTTTTTTCTTTTCAAAATTTATATTCTATATTTCTACTAATTATCAACATTATCAATATTAGAGAATTAGGGTAACAATCAAATGATAACTAATCTAAGTCTATACTTTTTTCAATCATGCAAATAAGAAGAAAAAAAAGGATCTACAAAGTAACATTATTTAATAGTTCATACTTGATAGTATTACAGATTATAATAGACAAAGAGCAATTAATTTTACAAGTGAAAATGAAGTAAGTATACTTATTTGAACATTTTATATATTATAATAATCACAATTAGCTTTCAATTGAAACGAACGGCAATAATTTTACAAGTGAATACTAGACAAAGAGCAGGCAAAAGAAAGAATTAATATTTGAATATTTTCTGATATTGAATGAGAGACTAAATCACAAGAGCAAAACTAGGGTGTGATGTGCTCACCAAGAGGGATTGGTGAGCACACCTCCAAAAAGCTATCGGATTGACTTCGAACTACGAATCCAAACCGTTGAAATTCATGTACTTCGTGAGTGATGCATGTACATGCAAAAATTTTAAAGTTTCGAATTCATTTAGTACATGGTCAAGCGGTCAAAACAATGAACATTTTATAAGTTATTTTTTAAATTGTTTTATGTATTTATTTTTCATCATTGTTTTGACCGCTTGACCATGTACTAAATGAATTCGAAACTTTAAAATTTTTGCATGTACATGCATCACTCACGAAGTACATGAATTTCAACGGTTTGGATTCGTAGTTCGAAGTCAATCCGATAGCCTTTTGGAGGTGTGCTCACCAATCCCTATTGGTGAGCACATCACACCCTAGTTTTGCTCAAATCACAAATAGGAACATAAGCACATAGTTTGGTTTAGAATACTTATCATAGCAGACCATGTAGCATCATAAATAAGAACAAAAGCCCATGTAAATCGCAAAAAAAAGCTCATGTAGCATAGCGGTAGCAATAGCGCGTAGTGCATAGCGGTAATAGCGGTCAGCTATTACAGCTATAGCGGTCGTAGCTGAATTAGCGCACTTTTATCTCATAGCTTAGCTTTTATGGTCCGAAAAAGCTATAGCGTAGCTATAGCGCTCCTATAGCTAGCTATTTAGAACACTGGTATTTTATAAATTTAGAATGAGTTTTAATATAAAAGACAATAAAATGAGTAAATTTGTGAGTATTTGAAGTTTAGAGGGGGAAATACGTAATTTCAAACTTTAGAGGGGGAAATATGTAATTTTGAAGTTTTTGAGGGGTATACGTGAAATTCCCCCAAATATAGATTACAATTTGTTTCCTTTACCCCATTTTTAAAAGATGCCTAAAATTTGCTCCTCACCGTTATTTATACTTTAATAGAGAGGAGAATTTTGGAGGGAGATTATACTGTTTAAGTTTTTTGGAAGAAGGATTTGCGTTTTGGAGGCTCATTTTTTCATAGTTGTTTTTTTTTTTCCTCAAGATTACTTTTGGACTGAACATTTGTATTCACAGTTTCAAAAAATAAAGGATGCCATAGCAACACACAACACAGACAGATGTAGCATAGGCCCACCTGTTGGAGTCGGCGATCTCAATTTGCTGGATACACCTAGTCCACAGGAGACGCCTGCCGAGCCAAGCTCCATTTAGTGACTTCATCCACAAAGTACCATGGTCCTAAGATAATGTACATTTCCTTAATTTGTTGCAACCTCTTTTTTTTATTTGTATTTTTCCATCTTCACCTCCCCGTTCTTTGTTAGCCTACATTGGTTCTGTTATTAAGCTCCCACATGTATTTTTATTTCTCTTGTTTCCAGTATGTTGGTTTTTCTTATTTTTCTAGACACTGATTTGAGAATTTGAAAGGGTTAATGGTAGGAACTATAGTGACAAATGAATTATTCGGGTTCGGTTCGGCAAGGTCAAAACTTCTTGATTCGGGAATAATTCGGGTATAATTCGGAAATGATTTGGAATTATCCGGATTAGAGATCTCAGTCCTACAAGGAAGCAAAAAAAAAAAAAAATGTTATGGAAAAAATTCGGAAAAAGTTCGTAAATTTTGCGAATTATTTGGGAATAATTTGGTCAAAGTTTAGTCAACCGAATAATTCAGCGTTCGGTTCGTCATCACTAAAAAAATGAATTATTTGCGAATCTTGTGACTATGGTAGGAACAAGGCAAGTGACTAGTTTGGTCTCTTCGCTTTTAATACCATGTAATTATTTACTGTGGTTTGCAAAATAGTATCGAATCATCGAATGCTTTATAAGAAAAGGCTGGGTAAAATCTTTGGTTATGCACTCTACACCTCGAGGAAGAATTTTATAATTGAAAATCGATTTTTTTGGAATTGAAAAGACCTAAACTTTAAAATCATCGTTGTGCAAATGAACTGTCTATTCTATAGAAGTACTTCCACATCAAACCAATTTTTGAAGTCCCAAGTCCCAACATACATATTGAGCAAAGCCAATATTAGGCACATACATTTATCAGACAAGTAAACAGGCAGAGCCTGATATATGTATTACTAATTCTGCACCTTATCTGGCTGCTTTTTTTATTAATACCCAAAAAAAACAAAATATCAAATCTTTCCTCAATCCCAAATTTTTATTAAAAATACCCTGACTGCCCCCTTCACTGGGCGGTCCACTGTTCATGCCAAACCGCCCCACTTGGTTTGTATTGAGCCTCTGGTCCGTATTGACTGGTACGGACCGTACCAGAGACTCAACTTCAGTACTCCTTTATTCTGATTGACCCGATTCTTGTTATATTTGATGTAAAATAACTCCAAAACATGGTTTCTGCAATAAAACATAAAAAAGAGCAACAGTAACCAATTTCTCGTAATAATTAAACATAAAAGTGAGAAAATAAGACAAAATCTAAGCCAAAACCCTACGTAAATCAGAGTCGTTTTTACCCTGATTAGTGACACATGGTGCAGTAGCTCCCTTGTTGAAATAAATTTTTCTGAGATGAAACGCCCTTGAATAAATGTTGTCTGTTCAATGGAAATTAGATCCGGAAGCACTCTACTCAGCCTATTCACTAATACCTTTGCTATGACTTTTGGAATGAGATTAATTATGCTAATCGGGTGGTAATCTTGCACTGTAGTGGCTTCCTCTTTTTTAGGTAGTATAATGACATTTGCCCTATTACAAGGATGCAAATCAAGACTGCCTTCATAGAACTAGGCCATGATTAGCATGACTTCCTCCTTAACCTCATGACATTTTGGGCCGATGCTTGATTAGAGGCAAACCTCTTACTGCTGCATGGGCCTCTTCCACCGTAAAATGTGTCCCCAGGCCTGACAGATCCGGGCCGTTAGTGTATAGTCTTCCTGGGCTGAACGAGGTTGTAGTGGCCGATGATCCTAGCAGGCCACTGATTTGGTTGTAGAAGGCCTGTTGGATTTCCTTAAGGAAGTGACCGCGTTCTTACTCGCACGGTTAGACGCGAGAATGTGAAAGTAGCGCGTGTTTGCATCACCCTGCTTGAGCCACCTACAACGCGCCCTTTGAATCCACCATTTCTCTTCAATAAGTTAACCTGTTATTACGGTGCATTACTAGACTTTGATTTGGTTGCGATTCAATATTCAGTTAAATCAATTCTTTTGAGTTATAGACAAAAGGTTTGTTTATACTGTTAAAAACCTAATTTACGATATTGGCTTAGCTTCCCGTCATTTTTGAGATTGATGTTAAAATTAGGGTTTTTTCTTAATAAAAAAAACTGTTGGGGTCAAATCATCAAACACTATAGTATTCACAAGAAATTTTTCTAATCAGATTTCGAACCTATAGCTTCTCACATGAAAAATATTGTCTTTTGTTACTAGATTAAATGTTGATTCTGAGTTTTGAACAAAATTAGTTAAAAAAATATTGTTTGTTGTCACTAGATTAAATGCTGATTTCGAAAATTAAAATTAGACTTACGAGTCCTAAATTTTGATTTCTTCAGAGCTTTGAACAAAACTAGTTACGAATAATTTGTTATTGATAACCTACTCAAAACTCACCTGACTAAAATAAATTAGCTGGTAAAGCAAAGAAAAATGTAACTAGAATTTTTTGTTTCTTTGTTTATATGTTTATTTGTTTGTATTTTCAACATTTCAAATTCATTTAGTATAAAATCAAACGGTAAATAAATGAAGGTTTATGAGTTTTTTTTAAAGTGTTCATTTTTCATCATTTTTTGAGCACTTGACTTTGTACTAAAATGAATTTGAAAATTTGAAAATCTTGCATGTACACACATCAATTATGAAGTAGATCAGTTTCAACGGTTTGAATTCGTCATTTGAAATCAATCCAATAAATTTTAAAATTATATTCAACAAGCTTTTTGTATGAGCATAGTGCACGCCAACTTTACTCATTCTCCTTTATTTTCATTTAACACGGGAGCTGTGCATTCTATATTGGCTCATCAATTCTCGTCCGGCGCACTTTAGGTTAGGGGTGCAAACGGATCGAATACGGATCAGATAGTGGTAAAATCATATATGTATCTGTTTTTATTTTTTTTATACTGATGCGGATCGAATATTAGACGGATAGTACGGATACGGATCAGATATCGGATATCCATAAATATATACATAAATATTTTCATAATATATATTAAACTATATGGTATATATTTACTATTTGAATACGGATAATTAATATTCAAAACCATATCCGTATTCGTATCTGCACAGATATGAATATTGGATATCCGTATCTAATTTTCGGATACGGATACGGATCCGAATACGGTCAGATATTATCCGATCCGTTTGCACCCCTACTTTAGGAATTAGGTGAAATGCCGCTTTAAAAGACGAATTTCCCACATTTGTCAAAAGCAATTCTAAATTAATTATTAGGTGGGACTCGTTCTAGTTTTATACACAAGAAATTAAAAATAAGATAGATAATATAAACACATCGAATATTTAAATTTGCATTTGAAGCTTGAAAAGTATGCATCTTTAATTAGCACCCAAATTCTAATTTGCATCGAATCCTTGGAAACATATTTAATAATAAATCAGCATTTCTCTATCATCCTCCCGTTGTTTTAGAGGTCAATTTGGGTCCAATGCCCATCGGACTCAAAGTGAATTTGATGGGTTCCATGACCGTCCGATCTGCTTTAAGATTCGCGCCCAAACTTTCGCATCTTCTTTAAAATTCGTGCGCACGAGTTTTAAAGCATATCGGATGGTCATCGGACTCAAATTGGACATCGGATCCAAGCTGCTCTCGTTTTTTTATCTCTAGAATTTTGCTGTTAACAGTCGACAGGCTGCAGCTGTTTTCTTATTCCAACTCCGCAACCGCAATCCTTAACAAATCATAATCAGTGTACTGAAACAACCCACTGAACTTTTCTCTTTAGTCGTTTCACCTATATTTTTATTTCTTTAATCTTTTGATTTGGTAAAGCAGCAGACGCTTTCTTCGCAGGTTCCTTCTCTTAAGGCACCTTGAAATTCCCTCTCTCTCTCTCTCTCTCTCTCTCTCTCCTCCGCTCTCCACCCAATAGATAAAATTTCCCCAAGTGTGAAGCCAGTTGTCGATGCGAACTTCGTCGCTGGTCCTGGAGGAGCACAGGAAAGAGATCAATTCTTCAATTTGAGAAACTAAGGTAAAGAATTACATGCTTACTGATTAATTTTTAATCGTCTCTTCACTGCAAATTAAGTGAAAATTGCTTCAACGTTTATAGTTATGAAGAGAAGAGGTTTCAAGCTTTGGTGGCTGAAGCCTTAATTGAAGTCTCTACTCTCTAAATGCCTGAACTAAGTATTAATTAAGCAATTGAACAATTATGAAAGAACAATGAGATCAACTAAATTGACCTAGTAAGACTTGAAAGTCTCAAAATAAACGGTGACCCGACCCAACCAGACTTGATCCACTGATAGAACAGCCTAAATCGGGTTTGATCAGATCGGTCAATATTGCACTGCTACCCTCAATTCATTCGAGTTCCTGAGTTTTGGAATCAATATGACATTTTTGCTACTTTTTTCTCAAAGAATTCTTAAATGACGAGTGACTCACAAGTATGGCATCACATTTGCTAACGTGTCTTACTTTATACTATTTTTCATTGATAACTCATCCGTCTTACTTCTTCAGTAATTATTAAATTTTCTCTACAGAATAGAATAATTCAATCATCAATGGAGGCTAAAAACTTTGATCTAATCAGCGACCTTCCTGGATTGGTGAAAGAACAAATTCTAGTTCATTTGCCAATTAAAGAAGCCATCAGAACGAGCATTTTATCAAGCAAGTGGCGACACACCTGGGTTTCAATACCAGAACTCATGATCAGAAATGAAGACTGTTTGACATGTTCAAAAAACGAAGAATTGATACTGTCAACCAAGTTTATTCAATTTATGGATTGGGTTTTTCAGGTGCACAGCGGGTCCATTCTAAAATTCTCGATGTGTTCTGATCATTTTTCTTCCAGAGCTGTTGATCGATGGATTCAGACCCTATCAAGAAAACAAATCCAACAAATATTCATCGGGTTGGATCGGTACAAGATGCCGTCAGGTTTCTTCATGTCCCATACATTAACACATGTATATCTCGAAAAATGTACTGTAAAATTGCCTGCAAAATTTAATGGTTTCAAGATGCTACAGGAACTTGGGTTGAAATATTGCATCATTTCTGAAGAGCATTTTGAGAAATTGGTTTCGAGTTCTCCTTTTTTGGAGAATTTGTCACTCGAGTTGTTTAACGACTTTAACATGCTAAGGATTTGTTCGAGAAGTTTGCGCAAGTTTGATTTTTGGGGTGAATTCAATTACATCCACCTTGATACACCACGTTTGGCGAAGGTGTGTATTAGAAAGTTCATTCCAACTTATGATATGCGCTATAGTAGTTTGGTGAATGACCTGGAGTGCTTGAAAGATGTAGAAATGCTCGATATTAACAAGCATTTTGTAATGGTACGTTGAAGCATGCTTTCTTTGGTCTTCTGCAAATTAATTAATAATTTTTATTTATTTGCAAATAACACGACAAATATTTCACATGACGTGTCGTACTTTACCATTATCATTTGCTAAGACCATACAATTAGAAGTAGTTAAGTCGCTCAAATTAAATGAATCGCATTAAGCTTTTTTTATATTAACAGACCTAACTTTACTTTAGAAGGTTTATATAAATTTGGAATTTGACATTTAAATTAATTATGCTCGAGTCCAGTTCAATTTGTGCTTAGGAAAATAAAGTTGGTGGCAAAAATGTAAGTTTTTAGCAGAAGATAGCTATACCATTGAACTTATCTAACACATGGGTGCTCTTTGCAATATCTACAAAATTGAAGGTACAGATTCAAATATAAGACATGTTTGAACTTATTTACAAACACATAAATATTTATGTTGTTTTGCAGAAGTAAATTTATTACATAACAAAGATTATTTCCTGAATTTGTGTTTGTATGTATAATACATCTCAACATTTGGTCCTTTATTGTTAGAATTTAGGAGTTGAATCCTGTCAACAAGAAATTATAGTACAAGGATTAGATACTTTGCTATAATTAATGTTCGTATCAATTGATCCCAATTTAACATTTTATATCTGGTAATATCTGAGTTTCTGAGTGGAGGTTGTTTACTGTTTTAATTGATGCTTAAATATAAAGAAATTTGAACTATATAATTAGAAACTTCAGAATTTGAGTAGTGTAGTGTATCACTGCCAGTAAATCCAGACAAAAATTTCTAGAATTTAAAGGATCTCTGTACTTATTTCTACTTTTCCATTATGTTTGTAGGATTTGGCTAAAGGAGGTTCAATAAACAAGCTTCCAATTAAGTTCGAAAAACTGAAGGAGATTAAGATCGAAATAAATGTGGAGGATCAGAAGGAATTTGCTTTGTCTCTTGACTTGTTTCGAAGTGCTCCTTTGTTAGAACATGTATGGATAAAGGTACGACAAAAGCAATAACAATGGTAACAGACTAGTTTAGTTTCAGTTTCAGTCTCTAGCAGTATAGGATCTGGGTGTGTACCAGCCGAAGGCTGTTCATTTAGACTTAACTGAACCAAATCAGCCAAATGTCAGAGCTTAATTGAGGCAGTAATATCAAAATATGCCAATCTCAGTATTAGAGATGCCCAAAGTTGTGTTATTACTCATTGTTAATAGTACTGATAAGGAATTGAACCTCTACGGTACTAGATGGGCTCTAAACCTGACTTTCTGGCTTGTTTGCTCACAAATGAACTCCAATTGTTTACCAATCAACACCATCTAATTCCTAAAAAAAAGTTGGTAATGATTTGTCAAGCTTAATTTACAGGCTTATTCAAGCAAGACCATAGCATCGATTGTTTCAGCAAGCTCATTTTCAGCAGCCACCAGAAATTATTTATTTGAGTACCTGCAAACTTTTTCTATATACAACTTAAGTGCATCAGAATCCGCTCTTTCCTTGGTACAATTGGTACTGGTATCTGCACCTGCACTGAAGAAGGTTGTGCTCGGTAAAATCAATTCATCAGTGTTTTTCAACAAGCTGTCAGAGATTGAGAAATTATCTAAAGAAGCTCAAATCATTCTTTGCTGATTATTATTCTTGTCCATGTAATCTCATTTGTAAAATTTATTTTGATTTTTAAGATAAATCACCGAGTCTCTTGTTATGTACTAAAATACTTACATCCTTTAACGATTTTTTTTTTTTTCTTTTGCTGTAAGACAAGATTTTTTTGCTGTTAGACTATTATTTGTGAGAACTGTGATGTAAGATCTTATATTAACTGTAAGATTTCCCTTGGCATGGTTTTAACGATTTTTTGTTTTTTTCGGTTTTTTTTTTAGTAAAGATTGGAGGTCAAGCCACCCAACTATTTAATACTCTTGTTATTACAACAAAGGATTTTTCCCATCCGGGTTTTCGGTTTTTGTGAGAACTAAAATACTTACAATCTTTTTAATTAGATAATCGCCCAAGACCCCTCCCTATCTAAATTTCAATATATGATTTTTACCATCCTAATCATATAAAATATATTACATCCTTTATAACATCTTCTCCAATCTCCATTCAATGAAACCAAAAGTTTCTCAAATAAATAAATCTTAATTTTGGAAACAAAAACATCTTGTATTGGTATTTTGTTTTTGTTTTTGATACAAGTGCGGAAACTTGCCGATTTCATTATGAAACCAAGAACTTTTTTAAGGTACCAAATTATTGTTATCTATTATCTTATATAGGGAAATTTCAAATTAAATAAATAAGACTCGTTTACTATGTCAACATTGACATTTCAGCTTAAGTGTCGACCTCCAAATTATATAGGCTTTAATCGGTAAATTCAGACAATTGAAACCGATTCACATGATGAGTGATACATTTACATAAAAAAAATATAAATTATCAAATTTATCTAATATAAAGTCAAGTGGTTAAAAAGAAAAAGATTTTTAGTTTAATTTTAATGTATTCATTTTATATTATATTTTTTGTCACTTGACTTTATACTAAATAAGTTCGAAAATTTATAAATTACATTATGTAAACACATTGCTCGCGACGAAAATCAATTTTACTGATTTAAATTTATCGTTTAAAACCTACACAAAAGTTTTAAATAATGATAACATATCCACGGAACCGTAATCTATTTTGTCCAGGCCCAAGACATCCCAATTGGGCCTTCTCTAACTTCTTAAAACGAAAGAACCTAAAAAAGAGAGAAAAAATATCTTTCCCCTTATACCAAGGACCGATATCCTCCCAGGTACCTGACTCAAGCAAATTACAACGGCCGGCCCAGATTAATTCTATATGGGCCAAACTCAAATCTGGTACCTATTGTGACTGTCGGGGACTGCTTTTAGATTCGTGTCATATTAAATGGGCCGTCCGATCGTAATTTGCCTGAGTCAGGTAACCTGAGGTGATGTGAATCCTTATACCAAGCTGTCCCTTGGTTAATATCTTGCAGTGCTTTTAGACGAAGGCGCAAAACTAAGCTCGTGGAATCCGATCAAAAGTTTTCGCACGCTACCTATTTTAATTCGGTTTCCTCTCTGTTCTGAAATAGCACGGGAACAAGAGAGGGATAGCGGAGTATCGAGCGGCGCGGTGCTTCAATGGCGGCAGATAAGCCAGAACCAGTGAAGGTCCTGTACTGTGGCGTTTGCGGCCTCCCAGCTGAGTACTGCGAGTTCGGGCCCGATTTTGAGAAGTGCAAGCCATGGCTTCGCGATCATGCGCCCGATCTCTATCCCGATCTGTTCGCTGGTTCGTTTTGTTCTCCATTGGAAAAGAATGGGGTTATAAGCGGTTGAAGCTTTGCTTTTATTGTTCTAATTTTTCTTTTTCTGATGTTTGGTCTCTTTTCGTATTTAAGGCGGGGAGGGGAAGGAGGTGGAGAAGACGGCTGAGAAATTACAAGGAGTGGGGATCTCCAGTAAGGGAAACACTGGAGGTGTGTTATTACTACTAATCAATTTGGCTTTTAGTTATTTTGCTAGATAATTTCACTGTTTGGATTGCTGCACTTTAAAGATCACTAAGCTAGAAGCACTGGTAAATTGGTGATATGCGCTGCGTACAAATCTTACAGCTGAGCTCGTAGTATTTAATTTATAAAATGTGACCTCCTTTTGGCATCATAGACTTCAATTCTGAACTTGAGCATTTTAGTTAATTATTTGATACTTGTTTTTTATCAATAGGGGAAGCTTCAGCCTCTAAGCAAGAGGAGGTGAAACGCCTTCCTGGTGGCAAGATAAAGAAAAAGGTTTATTACACTGCTATTAACACAGTAAATGGTTTTGTGGTTATGTCTGTATATAAATGATGTTGTTTTCAATCCCTAACTTTCTGAAGAAAAGATATTAGAATCTATCCTCAGAATTTGCAAAAAGAAAAGAAAAAAGGAGGTGAATTATTACGTCATTCTGTGCAATAGGCATTGTTTTTTTTATATTATTGTTATGTAATTGCTTATGGTAGGTCAGTTTGAGCTGACTTTAGACATAAATATCATGGTTGCATAATGTTCTAAAGAAGCCAAAAATCATTAGTAACTTACTATACGCGTTACCTTCACTAAATTCTGAATGGAAATCCGGGAGCATAGTGGAGAAAATTTGGTTAACATTTTTAACTTGGCTTGTTTCAGTGATTTTAATAGACAAAGTATCAATTGGTACTATTAACCAAGTATGTTTTGGTCATCTCATCTCATCTTTTATCATGTACATTCTGCTACAATTTTGTTTCACTTTTTTTTTTAGGAGAGGCCTGAAGTTGTGATTGAGAAGATAGTTCGCAACAAGCGCAAATGTGTTACTGTTGTTAAAGGCCTTGAACTTTTTGGTGAGTTACTTTTTATCTTGCAAATTTTTATGAAATGTTTTGTGCTATTGCAAGGCCTCAAAATATCATGTACAAGATTTTAAGGAAGTAACATTTCATGTAGCCCTATTGAACATGTTAAATATTGATCAGATCCTTGTCTCCTAATCACTTGAAAGAACTCCCAACATGTCTCTTTTGTCTCCCTCGTTCATTTCTCTAGAGAAAAAATAGTGAGGAGGTGCAGTCTGGGACAATTAAGAATAGAGGTGTATAAGAAGATATTTTTTGTTGGGATAGGTTATATTGACAATCATATTGTTTGACAACAGCGATAGCAAGAAAGATGCTTATCAAAATAAATAAGTAAAATTGTAATATGTTCTCCTTCACTTGTTTGGGACTAAAGGCCTGGTTGTTGTTTGTTGTAATATGTTCTCCCTCACTTAAATAGGCCGTCTGTCAAATTTGGTGAAACTCACTTAGTCATTCATTGAGCAATTTAAAAATTTAACAGGTTTGTCATCCTTTGATTGATTACTACACAATTTTCAAATTGCATGATAGTTGATACACGATATATCTACATGAAAAAGATGTTTAGATAAACACTACATCTATAGTTTTAGTTTTGGCTTTTAATCAAGGTCGGTTGTCACATTGTCAAATGAAGTTGGTTGCCCATAATATTCCGTGCCATTTTCTATTTGATGTTTACTGGGGTATGTATGATATGTTGAGGCTTTGCGGGGATACACATGAATTTTTTTTGCTTAGATAGTAGAAAGAGAGCATTGATCTTTTCTGTAGGAGGAGCTAAATAGATTTTTTTCTTAAAAGGAAAATGGTCTATAATGATCATAGTTTCCATTACTAGAAACAAAGCAAAGAGAGCCCTCCTAAGTAATTATTCTAGTAACAACAGCAATATAGTAGTTTCACAAACAGCCAAAGCATAAAACACAAAGTAATAGCAAGCCAAGGCTGTATTGGAACAAAAATTTTAACTGCCATTATTAGTTTTTCTATACTAAATCCAGAAGGTTCACATCGGAATGCCATTGATCTCTACCGTTCCCTCCATATTGTGAGGAACAAAGTCTATGGGTCCCGCATGTCCAAGAAAAACTGAAAGACAGTCAGGAAGAATTGATGCACTCGAACTTTTGTTTCCTTTGGTCTTATCCCCTTTGAAAGTTCTTCTGGTCCTTTCATTCCACAACCGATAAAAAAAAGTGCAAATTAATGCTCAGAAAATTAAAATGAATAATATTCTGTTTTACAATTATACTGGACAATAAATTTCAGGGGTAAAGCTCAGTGATGCTTCTAAAAAGCTTGGAAAGAAGTTTGCTACTGGAGCCTCTGTCGTTAAGGTAAAACTATATTAGATTTAGTTGTTATGCAATATTTATTTGAATTATTGTACCATTCAGTTTGGATACTGAATAACAACAGTTATAGAGATGTCTCAAGCAAAAAATGGAACTTATCTGCAAAAAGTAGCAGCTGACTTTATAAGGTTATCTTTTCTTTTTGAGTGAGGCTATGGTAATATGCATATTACACAACGTTGATCTGAACCGTTAAGGCGTTAAACATGATCTTCATATGAATATGTAATTGCAGACCAAATTTTACATTTCTTAGAATTTTTTGGCTTTTTTTTAGACAGGTAGAAAATCACTTGATTCGAAAAAATAGTAAAAAAATTCAAAAAATGTAAAATTTGGTTCGCAGGTACATTTTCATATGAAGATCATGTTTAACTATTCGGGTCGACTGTTTGAACTTTCAAAATAGAGGTATAAATCCATAGCACGGGTCGATCAGTAATATGCATATTACCATAGCCTCACTCTTTCTTTTCTATTGTGTTCAAGTGCTTGAGTTCACAGCCAGGAGGAGAGACTATTAGCAAAGCAATATTTTGAAATCAGTATAACAACAAATGGGTAGTCAAAATTGAACTTTTTTATTTGTTGGTAACGTCCCACCCAATTGGTGCTTGTAAGTAGTGATAAGAGGAGAAAATGTCTATAATAATTTGTAAATCTCCCTTTTATCTTTTGTTAATTGAAATTTCTGCCAGGGACCTACTGACAAGGAGCAAATTGATGTGCAAGGAGACATATCTTATGACGTTGTTGAATTCATAACTGATACATGGCCAGACGTAACTACTTTTCTAAACCTGATTATATGTCTTTAACTTTTCATTTACATAAGAAGATCACAAATTCACCATACCAGCCAAATATTCTATGTAAAACTGACCTGATTTAGTGAGTTTGCTTTATATATTCAAGTATACTATATCGTCACCAGTATATATCAATACCAAATGTGAGAGTTGGGTTGATGTAAAGCATGTACTATATGAGACCAGAACTTGTTAAAGATTGTGAAATTGGGATGTGAAATAACTAAATACCCTTCTATGCTAGGTACCTGAATCTGCTATTTTCTTCATTGAAGACGGAAAGAAGGTCGCTGCTGCCTGAGTTTTTGTTAGAAATTTGCCTTTCCAAAATGTGGCCCTTTCAAAAGAGGCATTTTCTCCTGTTTTGTTTGTATTGTTATGTTCTTATAATTCTGGCTTAAAATTGTATTTCTGTCTTAAAATTGTTTACTGTCTTTATGACTGTAAAGTATTCTGATGTCTGCCCAATTTTGTATCGAGTTATATAGCTTTCGTTTTCTTTTACATGGAAATTTAATATTTATCAAATCGCTTGCTGCTTCGTTTATTCCTATCTGTGCAGAGTTCTTGGCTTCTTTTGCACAAGAGACGCAATCATTTGAAGGCCAACTTACATTTTTGTTTGTTTATTACACCAATTGCCCGCTAATCTTTACTTTAGTATACATATTATAATCTTTTATAGTATATCCCTTTATATAATAAAAATAGAACTTTTACATGGATGCATATTTTGGAAATTTGTAATTTCATCCCAAGAAATGCAAAGCAACCTGAGATATGCACGACTGCCTGCTGTCCTAGTCCGTAATTCTTATTTTGAATTTGAACAGAATTTATAGTATTTCTAAATAAAGAGAAATTTATAGTTATGGCTTAAAATTAGTTATTGTATTTCTGCCTTTAAATTATTTATTATCTTTATGGCTGCCAAATTTTGTAATGAGTTATATAGCTTTCGTTTTTCTTTTACCTGGAAATGATATATTTATTTTCATCAAATCAAAATCAGTAGATCTGATCTGACAGAAAAGCCTTCAGTAGCCCCCAAGAACAATGCCTGGCCAGTCAGCCATATTGCTCATCTTCACCCACAGGGATCATCATTCTCTTGGCGTGGATAACCTCTGTCTCTGTGGCTCCAGTTTGATCAATAACACACTAGTACATTACATTCCTTTGTAGTATACGATGGGATACCTCATACCTGCCAGTTAAGTCCTTCTCAATTGTGACCCACTTGCCCTCGCTGTGCTGATACATGCATGTTCCCAGGTTGTAGTTGTGCGGGAAACAATTTTGATTAATGGGAGGAAGAATCACCTCGTTCTTAGCTAGTAAGAGGATTGATGAGAGAAAATTAAGGAGACAGAATCGGCGCAGTTCCAGCTAGCAACGATGTAATGCTCTATGGGTCCGGTAAAAAAACCAATATTAATTGTGCTAAATATTTGTTAGATTATTTCTTTTGATGTATAATTAGCATAATTATACTAAAATACGCTAAAGTACTTGAAAGTATGTTAAATTACGCTAAGAGAGACAATATCTTCACTGAGAAGGCGAAAAATGATGACGAAATTTCAAACAGTTATAAAACGGCGTTCGAGTGTTTGATTTCAGCAAATGACCACTTTTCAGAAAGCTTGCGAAAATATGCATGCGTCAGTGGAAGCTTTGCTATTTTTCGAAATTTAGAATTGCCAAAAAACAAAGAGAAGAGCCTCAAAACTTGAGTTGAAGTTTCCGATTAAGATTTTCATTTCTATTTTTCGATCTAAATAGCTCAGTAAATTGGTTATATAATGAACTTGTAGAATACCAATTTTTACTACTTTTGAATTTTTTTTACTATTTTTTATGATTTATGAAAGATGGCACAAAATCGGCCTAATTTAGCGTATTAGCGTATTTTAGTATAATTAGCATAATTAGCGTAATTTAGCGTAATTTAGTGTAATTGAACGTAATTTAGTGTAATTTAGCATAATTTAACGTAATTTAGTATAATTTAGCGTAATTTAGCTTTAATTAGCTTAATTTAGCGTAATTTACCGTATTTTAGCCTAATTTAACATAATTTCAAGTAATTTAGCGTATTTTAGTATAATTATGCTAATTATATATCAAATGAAGTAATGTAACAAATATTTCAAAAAAAAAAACCCTCATGACCGGCCAAAAAATGGCCGGTCCTAATTTTTAATCCAACCGGCCATTTTTTGGTCGGTTTCGGCATTTTAAAAAAAAACTAGCTAAGCTGGGTATAATTAATTTTGGATATTAATAAAAATGTCGGCTGAATTGATTACTTTAAATATAGTTAGATAAACTGGACGCATGTGGGTATCTGATATGTGTCCGATATGAGTACAGATCCTATATTGAAGTGTCGGAGTCGTATCCGGGCATATCAAAGATCGTATCGGAAGGTAAAAGACACATGTCAGTATCTGATACAGATACAGATCCTATATTGAAATATCTGAATAACACAGGTTCTGATTTTGACAAATAGCACACTGCACACCCCATTTCTGAATAACCTATCTATTATTTATTTTTTGGAAAGAGAACAAAAAAAGGTAGATTATTGATTTATTCCCTACCGATACACGGCACACCATTTCCGAATAACCTATCTATTATTATTTTTTTGGAAAGAGAACAAAAAAAGGTAGATTATTGATTTATTCTCTACCGGCACACTGCACACCCCATTTCCGAATAACCTATCTATTATTTATTTTTTTGGAAAGAGAACAAAAAAAGGTAGATTATTAATTTATTCTCTACCGGCACACTGCACACCCCATTTCCGAATAACCTATCTATTATTTATTTTTTTGGAAAGAGAACAAAAAAAGGTAGATTATTGATTTATTCCCTACCGACACACTGCACACCATTTCCGAATAACCTATCTATTATTTATTTTTTTGGAAAGAGAACAAAAAAAGGTAGATTATTAATTTATTCTCTACCGGCACACTGCACACCCCATTTCCGAATAACCTATCTATTATTTATTTTTTTGGAAAGAGAACAAAAAAAAGTAGATTATTGATTTATTCCCTACCGACACACTGCACACTCCATTTCCGAATAACCTATCTATTATTTATTTTTTTGGAAAGAGAAAAAAAAAGGTAAATTATTGATTTATTCCCTACCGGCTTTTGACCCGAATTTTTTAGTTAGTATTTAACAAAAAAGGGCAGATTATTGGTTGAAAGGGGCCTATTGACAATGAACAAATTCACCATACCAGCCAAATATTCTATGTAAAACTGACTTGATCTAGTGAGTTTTGCCTTTTATATTCAAGTATACTACATCATCACCGGTATATATTAATTAATACCAAACGTGAGAGTTGGGTTGATATAAAGCCTGTACTATGTGAGACCAAAAGTTGTTAAAGATTGTAAAATTGAGATGTGAAATAACTAAATACCCTTCTATGTTTGTTTTTCAAAAAAATACCCTTCTATATATGTTAGGTACCTGAATCTGTCATTTTATTTATTGAAGACGGAAAGATGGTTAGTAGGGGTGTCAATGACACCCGTTACCCGTTTACCCGACCCGTACCGTATCCGATAAGACGGGTACGGATAAGATTTTTTTTCGTAAACTTATTGGGTACGGGTACAGATAAATATTTATTTTCATTATCTAAACGGGTAAGGGTATGGGTAAAGCCTGTTTCGTACCCATTACCCGATTGGGTAATTATAATATATATATATGAGTAGAACTAGGGTGTGATGTGCTCACCAAGCCCTTTGGTGAGCACACCTCCAAAAACCGCATTTCTAAAGTTCAAATAGTCGATTCGAACCTTCCAACGTGTTCTTCATATTAAAATGTGCTTGGAGACCAAATTTTACATTTTTTGGAAATTTTTTACTATTTTTTCAGAATTTTTGAAAATCAGTGTTTTTTGAATTTTTTTTTTTTTATTTAATGAAAAGCTGTGATTTTCAAAAATTCTGAAAAAATAGTAAAAAATTTCCAAAAAATGTAAAATTTGGTCTCCAAGCACATTTTAATATGAAGAACACGTTGGAAGGTTCGAATCGACTATTTGAACTTTGAAAATACGGTTTTTGGAGGTGTGCTCACCAAAGGGCTTGGTGAGCACATCACACCCTAGTTATACTCTATATATATATATATAGAGAGAGAGAGAGAGTGACTAATATCAAAACGTTTGCACCAAGGCCCTCGTGCAACCAAGTCGTTTTTGGATTTTCAAAGTCCAAACGGTTGATCTAAACCGTTAGATGTGATCTCTATATTAAAATCTGCTTGGAGACCAAATTTTACATTTTTTGGAATTTTTTTACTATTTATTAAGCCACTTTGAAAATTGCTGATCACATGGTCCAGAATTTGATTGCACTGTTTTTACTGTTCACCCGGATCAGCAATTTTTAAAGTGGCTTAATAAATAGTAAAAAAATTCCAAAAAATGTAAAATTTGTCTCCAATCAGATTTTAATATAGATTGAACATCTAACGGTTTGGATCGACTGTTTAGACTTTGAAAATCCGAAAACGACTTAGTTGCACGAGGGCCTTGGTGCAAACGTTTTGATATTAGCCACACACTCTTTCTCTCTCTCTCTATATATATATATTAATAAGCATTGAAAATAGTACTTTAATTGGTTTACTTGCACTTAGCATGATCAAACTTTTTTCCAATAAAGTACTATATATGTATGAAATGAATATATATGTTTTATTTAATATATAATAAAAATAATTATTATATTAGTATTACCAGTTATTTATCCGCTACCGTTTCGTTATCCGACAACTATAACGGGTAAGCGTAGGGTACGGGTAAGATAATTTGTAGCGGGTAAGGACAATTTGTAACGGATACGGGTATGAAAATGCTTTCACCCGACCCTTACCGTACCCGTTAACACCCCTGATGGTTGGTGCTGCCCGAGTTTTTGTTAGAAATTTACCTTCAAAAATATGGCCCCTTCAAAAGAGACATTTTTCTCGTGTTTTATGTAATGTCGTTAGTGATGAGTAAATCGTTCATAACTCATGACTCGCTTCCTAAAAGCTCACTAACAACTCGCTCATTATCAACTCGCTCGTTAACTTAATAAACTGAGCATGAGCATACCGCAATTCGCTCATAACTCACTCATTAATAACTGAGTTACATGAAATCATGCCACGTCCAATCCCAACCGGATCAAACCCAAATCCAACTTTGTTACACTCAGACTCAGGCACCCAGCGACCTTAACCCAGCGGATCCAAGTTCCTTCTCCGACTGTGATAAGGGGATAATTGTGAGCATGTGACATGTAGGGCTGTGAGAACTGACAAGAAGATAGTTGTTTGATTTTGTTAAATTATGCACCGTTTAAGTAGGTTGGATTATGACAATTTGTTATTTTCTATCAATGTTAATTAGATTTTGAATGATGTATCTGAAACAAAAAAACTCATAACAAAATTCAAATTGTCTACAAATTTGATTTCTTAATGAGTCAGCACGAGTCAACTCAAGCATTTAATGAACCGAGCACGAGCACAGTTGTTAACTCGGTATTGTCTTTTCAACTCGAACCGACTCGCTCATTAAGCTAATGAACCAAGCACAAGCATACCCAACTCGCTCGAACTCACTCATTAGTCACTCCGAATCCAGCCATCGAACTGTTTCGAGACGCGTGCAAGAAAAAACCAGCTGTTTCGAGATGCGTTCTCGAAAAATTTCGATGGCTAGATTTCGGATTGCAGAGATTTCAAATTAAACAGTACCGATCTCGAAATTTCAGCTGATTTATTTCCTACTCTCAGGCACAGTGCACAGAGCAAGTGTGACATGGTATTTGCAGCTGATTTATTTTGCTACTCTCTACACATGTACCACATGCATATCAGCATATGGTTTTTCTCATTCTGTCGGTGCACATGCTATTTGCAGCTGACCAGCGAAGCTTCCCCACGTTAAGCATTGCTGCTTTTGTTTTCTTCCAAGGAAAAATAATCAATGCATGTATTATTATTGTACCCGTGGAGCTCACAAGCACAGTGCACAGAGCAAGTGTACTAACTGGTAAACCATTTCAAATTAGGCGCCCTGGGTTAATTAAATATTAATGCTAGAAAACTTCTAATAAAACACGAAGGAGACTCGTAACCAGACGAGGCATTTATTATTAACAAACAGTTTGGTTAAAACCAAAGTTTTAATTTCGTCTTTAATTAATTTACTATTGCTTAATTTTTATGTATTGTTAATCGATTGATAAACTACCATATTGTATGATGCTTACTGCGAACCTCTGAAATCACAAGTCCAGTACCACTGTACCAGTACTACGTGCCTAATCCTGATATTTTTTATATCATAACAGTATTAGTATAGTATTATGTGTACGGTATATATCGTATTACTGTATTAGATTGGGATGGTACAACTTTACATGACATGGTCAGTTCTGAAATTTTTTATGAGAAACAAATATGAAAACAGGAAAAACACAGTATATGTGGAGATATATCATATATATAGTTTATAAGAAGAAAATGTACTGTTAAGTCAGAGAACGGGTTATATGGCGAGAAGAAAATGTATATCATACAATATTTACAAAAATAAAGTATACGGAAAGAAAAGAATTATTTTGAATATAAAATTGAACATAATTTTTGGAGAGAAAATAACATAGACCAACACTACAGCAGCCATACCTTTCTGCGACCGGCCAAATCGGTCGCAAAAGGTATTTTTGCCGGTCGCAGATGACCGAAATCGGTCGCCGAAGACTCGGACGCAGTTGCTCCGTCGCTGATGACCACCCCGCTAACGTCACCGGTCTCAGAAGGTTCAGGCGCCGGTCGCAGATGACCCCTATAGCGACCGATGAAATCTGTCGCTGATGCTGTATGCTGACATGGCGGAAGACCATCAGAGACCGCTTGGCCCGCCGCTGATGGGTCAGAATCGGTCGCAGAAGGGTGTTTTTTTTTTATATTTTTTTTGTTATTTTTCTTTTTCCCAATTGGTACGAAACGTACCAAGCACCAAACAATGAAAACAGAATTCACAAGCAAATATCCAATTCACCGTCGTCGTTCTCGACAAATATACAATTCACAAGCAATTCACAAACAATTCACATGCAAGCAATTAAACAATATAAAATACTGGTACGAAACGTACCAAGCACCAAGCAATTTAAAAGGAATTCAAAAACAATTTCAATCGGTACGTACGACTGTTCGTGCCAAATGGTGGTAGGCAAAGTTTCACTACAGCAAGCTGTAGTTTTTAAACCTTATAAACCTTCGACTAGGACTGCAAGTGCACAGTCCCGTCGTGTAGTCTAATAGGTGTCGATCCACAGGGACGACTCAAATTCCGAATTTATACTTTTCTCAGTTAGGTACTAGAAGTTTGAAGGTTGTGTGTTTGTCTATTCCTAAGTTTTGTAACAAATGTATGAACAAGTGTAATGAACAAATATAATGGACAAATGTTATGAACAAATCTAATGAACAAATGTAATGACAGAAAGAATCAATTAAATGTTTTGTTTTGGACTATTGTATAAAAAGGGCGTTTCAAGGGTTTCAGATTTCATCTTCAACTTTGCTGCTCTGGACCTGCCACGCGACCCGCATACTCTCGTATGCGACTCTTGTGACGCGACCCGCATGCTTTCGCATGCGACCCGCGTGGCCCTAAGCACTCTGGACCTTTCACGCGACTCGCAAGCTGTGGCTTGCGACCCTTGTGATGCGACCCGCATGGCCCCTTGAGCTGAGTCTGCACATGTCAGAAACTGGTTGTTTAAGTCGTGTAAGGCTAGATTGACCGTACCTAGTGTCACTAAACCTCAACTCTCGTGTGTTGGCTTAGCAGACCTGGTTTTGAAATGCAATTTCACCTTCTTAGATTTAATCAAGATGTTTGATCTAAACCTAAGTTCTCAGTTCTGTTTACTAAAGGTATCCACAAGCTGAGCAAGTGCGAGTGGAAATTTCACCTCTCGGCTACTATTGACCTCACCTTTCGGTTCTCCGACCTACCTCAAGTACTTAACCTAATTTGCAAGAAACATCAAGCCTTGTTACAAGAAGAAATGCCAAAGGCATTCAACAGTAGACAATCAAGAATCAAACAATTCAGATCAAGCAATCACAAATAATACAAGAATCAAAGAAACACGAAATATCAATCAGAATAAATCATGTGCATAATCAAACAAAGTATCAAACTAAATCCAAACCCTCGAAACTACAAGTCTACTCAGACATAAGCAAAATCAGAATAAAAGAGAGAGTAAGGATGCAAATCATGGTGAGAGGTGAGGGATTGAAGAGGATCGAAGCTTCAGAATTCTTCTTCTCCAAATCGCCTCCTTCTTAGCTCCAGATCGGCTTCTCTCCTCTTCAGATCGCCTCAGGCGCCAAGCCCCCTCTTCAAAATCGGATCGGATCTCTTTTCTGGATAAAATCGTGGATTCCCTCGTCTGGCACAGGCCTTCTGTATATATAGTTTCCTTAACGGGACTCAACTGGGCCTGGCGCATTTAAGTCGACGCGACCCGCATGAGTTCGCATGCGACCCGCGTCAGGCAGCACCGATGTGAGCGATGAGGGTTGCGTCTGAGCTGCGTCTGGGCTGCGATGAGACCCGCGTCAGATGGGACGCGACTCGCGTGGGGGAAGTCAGAACTCTGCTTATTTTCGCCTATTTCCTACAAATCAACCACAAACTGCAGCAGTACCATATTCTATTGATTTGCAATGTAAACTATGCAATTTAGTGGTAAAAAACATAAGGTCTGGTCTGAACATAGGTCGAAATAATAGATGAAATATAAAGACATCAACGACGCAGTTCACAAAACGACATAAACAAGAAATATGTAAAGTACTACATAAACATCCAATATCAAATATCTAAAGTACGACATACAAATCAAAACATCATAAAACTAGTCATCTCCTAAATCATCACTGCTGTCATCCTGCGCATCGGGACGGTGTGAGCTAGAACCTCCCTGTGAGAATATAACTAAAGTTTTTAGGATTTACTGTTTAGGGTTACAATTTTTAGGAGTTTACTATTCCGTTAATTGATTTGCCATACTTGGTGTTCTTATTGGATTGAAACATATTCAAAAATTGAATTCCGTACCTGATGAGACGAAGAACGTTCCACGCTACGCCTCATCTCCTCCATGAATTGGTTGAGCTGTGGTTGAAGCATGCCGAACACCTGACTTGAAATCGCATTTATGTCTTATTGTCTGAGAGGAGGCAGCGCCGAAGAATATGATTGCGCTTGCGATTGCGATTGCGATTGCGAAGAAGACGTCTGTGACCCACCTGGGCGATACATCGATCTCGTCTTGCCTGAAATACTAAATCGAAGATAATTAATATTATGTTATAGAATTTAAATACAAATTTACAATTTTAAGTATGTGTATTTTACCTAGAGCACCGAGACCATAGTTATCGCCATGAGCATTATTGTCTGTGTTGGCGTACCAGACGTCTGCGTCAAAAGCGGACCAAAGGGCTCGATCAGGCCCATATTTTGCGCTCATATCCCGATCGTAGTCTTCCTGCAAAATTTATAAAATAAAATAAAAATAAAGTAAGTACAACAAAGAATGAATATTAATATAAGATTGTTATGTTCTATTACCTGTGCCTTTTTCGCTCTCGCGGATATGAATTGCCCCGTCTTCTTGCTGGTATGCGTCGGCGTGAACAGCTCGTCAGACCACCTAGGCTCGCGCTGGTTTTCATTCTCCTATTATGAATAAACATTTCAACACAAATAAAATTATCGAAGTCAGTTCGAGTAAATTGAAATTGGAATTAATTGTTTTGATAAAATAAAACATCTTACGAATCTTTGTTTGTGAACCAGTATGTTCACTGAGCCCGTGGTTGCAAAGGAACCCTCTCTAGATGAGGCCCTATTTTGTTGATTTTTCTCGCTCCGCCTAGCAAACTCTTCGGTGCACCAATAGTCACACAATTTGGGCCAGTTACCCGCTGTTATCCAATCATACGTGTTTGGCACCCCTTGGTCCTTCCACTCCAGAATGCTCTCTCTATACCTAGCTTTTGCTTCGTCTCTACACTTGTGAAGCAGGTTTTGGAGAGCTTTGTTAGCTATGCTGGCGAAGGTCTTCCATGCCGAATCCATGTCTTCACCTAAGGGAAATTGAAAGTGCATCTGCATGCATCATTAAAAAGTCGTTGGTTAGCTTAAAAAGAGAAACAGTAGCAGGTTGCCAATTTTAAAAATGAGATTTTACTCACCAAAAACTCGGCCTTGACCCTTTTTTGTACATCGTCTGGATAGTCATCAAATTTCGTGCACACAGGAATAGTGTCCACTCTAGTTTCCGAAGGATAGTGAAAACGTGCGCATTGAGAGATTATTTTGTTGACATTTTTTGTCGCTTCCAGCACATCTCCAGCAAAATATCTGCAAATAAAATTAGTTTTGAAACAACTACAAATGGATAATGCTACATACTCAGAAATGCACAAAAAATGAATGTACTTATAACCGACCCGACGAATCACCGGTCAGTCCTTCGGCCTTTGCGGCAGCTGAATATATGCATTTCGGTCGCGCAGAGGGTGCTTGGATCCACTGGATGATGCCTCCTTCTCCTTACCCTTTCTGCTCGGCATACCTGCAATAAAGTTTGTATAAAAATAATACATTAAAAAACTCCTCCACACCCCTCACAAATACCGGATTGACCTTCTTGTTCACGTAACGAGGACCGTATATTCAACTACGATCACCCTCCATTCCTCCTAATTATGACATATACATTTATAAGCTATTGTATAAACATGACCTTAGTTCATTCAATTTAATGACAAATTCCATTTAGATAAAGCATGTAAAACAAAAAATCCAGATCTATACTTTAGACCCTTCAGATATCATCAATTGATAACGGACCCTCTAAAGCAAGTCATGGAAGAAACACAAAATCAAATCAAGTGTTGCATCATCCATGCAACAGGACTTGTATACAGCCATACAAGCGGCATCTACATAAACTATGAATTTAAACGTACGTACCAGAGAGAGAGAAATGATGCTTCCCTTCCCGTCCCTTACCTTGCCTTGCCTTGATTAGTTCTAAATAAAATAAAATACACACGAGGTCAAAACTAAACTTAAAGTTATGCCTTATTTACATACTTGGCGTATTTGAATTATGTAATTGCATAGACTAAGTCATGAATGTCAATAACTTAATAGTATGTATAACACATAATAAAGTAACCAATTCAAAGACTTTCTTTGAATTACAGAAATACAAAAGTAACCAATTCAAAGAAAGTTTTTAATTGACTCACTTAATAAAAAAACAAAAACATTTCATTAAATGTTGGGATCGGCTAACAGTCCCCCCCATTCAGTCCCCTAAACGTCCCTCTAACGGTCAAAGTACAACTGTCAGTCCCCCGTTCAACATACATTAATTCACATACAAAATGAAAAGTATTCATACCTAAGATATCAAGTATTCATATATAATTCATCAAGTATTCATACCTAAGATATCAAGTATTAATTCACATACAAACTGGGGACCATTACTTTTCGGGGGCAGTAACTGTCAGACTGCATTGGGGACCACAACCAAAAAGTCACGTGGATCACACCACCAGTGCTACATTCATTGATTAAATTAATTCACATACAAAATGGAAAGTATGAATACCTAAGATATCAAGTATTCATATATAATTCATCAAGTATTCATACCTAAGATATCAAGTATTTAAAAAAAAACTGGACACAATACCTACTCATCTTTTACACGTTTTTCAAGGTGGTTTTTTTTTCTCCGTTCAATCTAACCAATTTTTGGGACGATCTATGAGAAATTTTGCAAATCTAAAACCACGAACGTGTTCTACACAATTTTCTCTTTCAAATGAGATCCATGATGAATACTTTTACACGTTTTTCAAGGTATCAAATATTCAAATATGGAGAGTATTCATACAAAATGGAAAGTATTCATACCTAAGATATCAAATATTTATATATAATTCATCAAGTATTCATACTTAAGATATCAAGTATTTAAAGAAAAAAACTGGACTCAAATATGAAAAGTATTCATACAAAATGGAAAGTATTCATACCTAAGTTATCAAATATTCATATATAATTCATCAAGTATTCATACTTAAGATATCAAGTATTTAAAGAAAAAAACTGGACTCATCTTTTACACGTTTTTCAAAGTGATTTAATGATTGACAAAGTTAGTTAGAATGGGGGGACGTTTAGGGGACTGGAGTGCGGGGGACAACATCTTTACTCTTAAATGTTAAACATGGGAAAAGTCTAACAAAAATAAAAACATTAATCGATGTTACTATCAGGCCCATATTTGATTATGCTTTTAACTGCTTAAGGTTTAGTGTGCTCTATAGACACTGGTACAGTGGTACTGCACATGACTGGTACCCATGCTTTTAAATTTGTTTTCCTACTGGTACAGTGGTACTGCACAATAGAGGGAAACATTTTATTTGGAAAGCGGCACAATAAGGGAAACATTTTATTTGCACTGCATAAAAATTATTTATATGCTTATTGAGCAAAAATATATAAACAATTGGAACCTTGAACTGAAATCTCTAAAATTATATCGTATCCCCAAACGCCACTGTTTTTTTTTTTTCATTATTGAGCAAAAAGCAAAGTCAAGTAGATGTGGAAATACTTACGAGAACAAATCGATGCGTCAGCGAGGTCAGAGTCAGCGGAGTTCGGGGTCGGAGTTGGCTTCTTCCAGTGGCGGGGTCGGGATCGGTCGGGGGCGGGGGGTCGGGGTCGGGAGTCACAGAAGCGGCGGAGTTCGGGCGCGGAGTTTTTATTTTTTATTTTGGCAAACCTAAAATTCGGCAACGCGGGAGACGGTGGAGACAGAGAAGGATTGGCGCGGCTTTTTTACGGAGATCCTTCAGCGACCGGGCCAAATCGGTCGCTGAAAGGTGTGGGCGCCGGTCGCTGAAGGTGTCGTCGCCGAAACCAATTTGTTTTATTTTTTTAAACCGGCGACCAAAGCGGTCGCTGATGCCAGTCGCTGAAGACCCGTTTTGTTGTAGTGCAATCAGTTAAATTATCTCATAGAACAGTTTCACGTGCATGAGTAGAGTATGGCTAAGGTGTTATGAATAGCATAAGACCTTCCGTGCTATGGTCTCAAAAACTTATCGTATAAATTTCAAACTTTGATTTAAGTATCTCAGTAAATTGTTTATATAATGAACCTGTAGAATATCAATTTTTACTATTTTTTATGATTTATGAAAGATAGCAAAAAATAGCCTAAAACATTGGCAATTTTCTTTTATTTTTAAGTTATATTTTGCCATCTTTCATAAATAATAAAAAATAGTAAAAAAGTTTCAAAATTAATAAAAATTAGTATTCTACAAGTTCATTATAAAATCAATTTTACTGAGCTACTTAATTGAAGTTTGAAGTTTATACGATAAGATTTTGAGACCGTGCATGAAAGGCCTTATACTATCCATAACACCTAAGCCTTACTCATATATGAGGAGGGATCTAGTTACCACAATTTTGAGTTACAACAAAGTTACCACAACTATTTTTTACATTTTCAAAGTCCAAATCGTCGATCCAAACCATTCAACATGATCTCCACAATAAAATGTGCTTCCAGATCAAATTTTACATTTTTATGAATTTTTTTACTATTTATTAAGATGGATACAAAATTCAATGGTCTGAATTTGACTATTTTTTGTAAAATCAATTTAATAGAAATATAACAATCTTGATAAATAAAATGATTTTAAAATTTCACCAAAAATCATATTATACAATTATCTAAATGACAAAAGCATGCACATCGTTAAGTAATTGTCATCATACCTCTCTTCGAAATAATAACTGTACAAATAAAAATTTGTAAAACTTATTGAAAATAATCAAGGGTAATTATATTTTTCCCCAACTAACTGACTTTCTCTTCTAACTATAATTACAAATTTTAACTACCTAATAGTCCCTACAAATTAATTACCCAATTTTCTCTCTTTATTTCTTTCCTCTCTCTCCCTCCCTCTCCCACCTCCCCCTCCGCCTTCCACTTCTCCCTCCGCCCGTCTCTCCCACCTCTCCCTCTCCGCCTCCGCCTCCGCCAGGTTAGATCCATCATTGTCGACCGCCGGGTCAGATCCATCGTGTCTATGTTCCTCTTCCTCATGCAGTAGCGAGTTATTTACAAAGAACAAAGCTTCATTAATGGTGAATTAGGCCAGTGCGTACTAAGTACTAAGAAATGACAGAAAAACAAATTTTGAAAAAATTAGAGGTGTATGAATGAATACTTGATGTTTTAGAGATGAATACTTCAACGTGTATGAATGAATACTTAATATCTTAGGTATGAATACTTTAACGCATATGTATAAATACTTGATATTTTATGGATGAATACTATTCGGCTGCTCTTGTAAAATTAATCGAGGTATGCACATATGTTTGTAATACTCTTGGTACATTAACTATTTACACTTATACAACGATGGTGAATACTTGCTCGATGAGAGATGAATACTTGTGACGAGGTATGAATACTTGTACAACGGACAACTCGAAAATATGTCATCATGGATCTCATTTGAAAGAGAAAATTGTGTAGAAGACGTTCGTGGTTTTATATTTGCAAAATTTCTCACAGATCGTCAGAAATATTGGTTAGATTGAACGGAGAAAAAAAAACCATCTCTAAAAACGTGTAAAAGATGAGTGATGTGTCCAAATATGCTTCTATTGCAAAGATGAATACATTCATATAGATAGATGAATACTAGTTGTGTTACAAATGAATACTTTTCTGCAAATTTCTAAAATGCGCTGACGGTTATGCAGTTTCCAACATATGTTGTTTGTAGTCCCCTACTTTCTTAATACACTGAATGTTGTAATGTATCCAAATATGCTTCTATTGCAAATGCGAATACCTTCATATAGATGGATGAATACTAGTTGTGTTACAGATGAATATTTTTCTACAAATTTCTAAAATGTGCTAACGGTTATGCAGTCTCCTACTTAATTAATACAAAAAAATCTTCTCTCTAATTCACTCTCCTTCTCGCTCACGCCTAGTCGCATATAACATCCATTGATCTAATCTGAGACACCTCCTCTTCCTATCTGTCTCTATCCTCTTCCGAAACAATGGCGAAACCAGGCGAGACCTTGGCGCACGTGCTCCTCGCGTGTCTCCTCTTTCTCGTACTTTCTCCTGCGACCGCCTTCTACCTGCCCGGAGTCGCACCTCGCGATTTCCAAAAGGTTAGGATACTTTCCTTGTTGTTCGAAATGGAAGCCTCTGTATGGATCTAGAGGCGAAGTTCGTAGGTTGAACTGATATATCGATAGATCTGTGATGGTTCGATGTTTGGATTGGGCATCTCAATAGATCAAGTGAACAAATAGTTGGATCTGTTTAAAGAGTTATTAACTGCATTTCTCACTGAAATATATTTTTATTCGTTGTGCTTTCTTTAGTACCGGTGAAGATTCCGGCTTTTATTATCAATAAAAAATGATTCAGGCTTTGTGCTTTGACTTCTGATCCATCAAATCGTGCCTGCCAAATATATTTCTTTCTGGTTTAATAAATACTAGTAGGAATAAAAGATGGAGTTAATTTCAACTCTTTCTTAACTGATTTGGTAGAATATCTTCTTCAGAACAAATCTTAATTCTATTTTCTTGGGAGAATTACACACCTAGCACAACTGGGTAAGACTACCCTTATGCGGTCACCGATTGGAAACCTAGTCCGCCATGGGGTAATTTGAGGGCTTTTACCATTGTCTTGTGCTCAAAAAAATTCTTTGTTCTTCTGGGGCATAAGATTTTTGTGGAAGCAACAAATGAAGCTGAAGATAAATGCTTAATTATTAAGTACCGTGACTTAATTAGTCTTCTTATATAAACAATTTGTAAGGACCTTTTATTTCACTACTTAACTCGGGCATTTGATGCCTTTTTTAAAAAAAAAATTCACTAAACTGTTTTTTCCTCTTAGTAACACAATTTCTATCTCACTTTTTACTTATTTTCTTTTATATAATTGTATCTTATCTTTTCCCTTTTAGGATGATGATCTTCAAGTGAAAGTAAATAAACTTTCTTCAACAAAGACTCAGCTTCCATATGACTACTATTTCTTGGATTATTGCAAGCCTGAGAAGATCTTGAACAGTGCTGAGAATTTGGGGGAGGTTCTTCATGGCGACCGTATTGAGAATTCTGTTTATGCGGTAAATATTTCTACATATCATTGTTTAATGTGTAATAAACCTAGGTCTAAGCCTGATTTAGCAGAATTAAAAATCTCAGTTAAAACAGACTTCCGAAGCTAAGTAACATTAAATTGATCTTTCCTCAATAATTATGAATTTAAGCCTCTGGCACTTTTGTTTTTTGTATTTTGGCTTGGCTTAGCTTCTTCATTTGTTTATCTATTAAACTATGTTAGACTTGACCCCTGTTGTCATCCTATTTCACCTTTACAAACACTGAGTTGTGTAATTATGTCACAGTTAACAAATTAAGCCCCACTTACCTTAAATCTGCCTGTTCTCCTTCAGTTATTAGATCAAGCAGCAGAAGCCAACTAAGAAAAAAGTCTCTAAAAAGTGGTGATCAATTGTCTTTTGGTTTACCAGAGGAAAACAGTACCCATTACATTATCTTTGTTTTCGGTTACTGCCAATGAATCAAGGTTTCATTGTGAATACAAATAACAGTTTAAGATGAGACGGGACGAGAGTTGTAAAGTAGCATGCAGGAAAAAGCTCAGCAAAGAGTCTGCCAAGAATTTCCAAGAGAAGATTGATGATGAGTACCGGGTCAACATGTAAGTGTAAATATTCTTATAAGTTTTGTTACTGTCGGTTTATTGCTATGATCTATTTTTGCATTGATTTCAGAGTGTGGCTTAACCATATTATTACCAGTATCAAGCAATGCTGTGTTAATTTTTGGTAGTCTTAAGAACTGCGGGCTTAGTGCAGTGGCACGAGCCCTCGTCTCTCTCTTTAGAGACACAGGTTCAATTCTCGAGAATATCATCTAAATGATGCTGGGGTATGCCGGGGCCCTTTAATAAAAAAATAAAAATTGGTAGCCTCTTCTTGGTTACATCACTGGCATTTATTTTGGTGTTTGCCAAGTGGGGTAACTTGATATTTGGGTTAAAATTTATTTTTATTGAAACATTTTTCGTAGTAGTCACAGTGAAGTAGAACATTTGAAGTTTTTTGTTTTAATTGAAATTATTTTTAATACTAGGATATTGGACAATTTGCCAGTTGCTGTTCCTCGGCAAAGAAGGGATGGGAGCCAAACTCCCAGCTATGAACATGGCTACAGGGTCGGTTACAAGGTAACTTCCATGTTATGGGTTTTTTCTTTTTTTGGGCCCTTCAGAACTCTTAAATTTATACATAACCTACAAATTAAGAAACATCTTACGTGCCCTCAAAAGCAAGAGACAATTTCCAATACCCACTGCCTGTGCTCATGCACAGACCTACGGAACAGAAAAAGAGATCTAAAACGAGGTTTTATTTGAGAATGGTTTTAAGATGTTTTCCTTATTTTGCAGAGAATATAGATTATCTATTACGTTTGCAGGGTGTATATGTGATATTTTGCAGGGATTCACAATTGAGTATGAACTTGTCTAAAGTACTTCTGCAGTAGTAATGCCTGAGATTTATTAATACATCTGCTGTATGTTGCCAGGGTAAGGATGATCAGTATTTCATAAACAATCACTTGAGCTTCAGAGTGATGTACCATAAAGAAGAGCTCTCAGAAGAATCCCGCATTGTGGGCTTTGAGGTGATTCCAAGCAGGTATGCCCTTATTTGTCCTCAAATTATATTTTAGTTTGTAAAATTTATAGTTCTTGATACTTGTAAATGTTGTATCTTCATAGTCATTTAAGTGAATATATGCCTCTGGAGTTGTTATTTTGTGCAAACAGAAATTATGGGTTTAATAAGTTTGCAATACCTTCTTGTAAACTTAATAGACAAGCAAGAATATCCCTGCACTAGGAACTTTTGTTCTGAAAACCAGCTTTCTCGGATTCCTATGAAAGAACAGATGCTTGTTGGGATGTTATCTTTTCTTTTGTTTAAGATTGTAAAAAACTTGCTTTTTTCTTTTATTGCAGTGTAAAGCATCAATATGGCGACTGGGACAAGAAGAACCCAAAATTGGTAACTTGTAACCCAACAACTAAGATAACCCCAGGTAGCCACACCCCTCAGGAAGTAATTGCTGATCAGTATGTCGTGTTCTCTTATGATGTCACCTTTGTGGTACTTACTATTTTCCTTGATCTCTTTTCAATCATTTTTTATTCACATATGCTCCTCCAAAATTACAAAAAACTATTGAATTTAAATTCTTCTTGTATGCTGCTCTAAGCTTATGGTTAAATGAACTTTTTGGCACATGTTGAAGTCTCATCTGTGAGCTGATTGGATTGCAATTTTGTGCAATTGGCCTCGATTTATCCAATGTTTATTCTCAAATTTGAATTTCTTGATAGTGCATAGTTTTTATATATAGTTTAATATTTCTACCTCAGTTAAGGATCTTTGCCTGTCACTTTTACTCAATATGTTTCCAATTCATTCTTATGGCTAATGTTTGCATGGAACTTAGAGGGGGGAAAAGAGAGAAAAAATAAACAATAGCTGGTGGTCAAAGTAGTATGTTTGTTTTTTCTTTTTTTTCTTTTTTTCTCTGAATTGCATGTACTACTGCATGCTGAAGATGATATTACCATATTGTATTCTTCCATTCCAATTTTACCCCTTTCTCATCAGCTAATTTCTATAAAGGCTCCTTTCGGAACAGAGCCATTTTTGTCCTTTCTAGTTGAGAACAAATATTAATTGTGACCTGCTGTCCAACTCTTTCATTTTACATCAGTGATTTTAATTTTAACCACCTCTTGTTTTTTTTATATATATATATAATTATATATATATTTTGCATTGATATTGCCAAAGTGAGTTATCTCCCCCCCTGACAAAGTTAATATTCTGACATCTGCCTCTACCCTTGACACAGCTGAGTGACATAAAGTGGGCCTCGCGGTGGGACACATACCTGCTGATGAACGATGACCAAATTCACTGGTTCTCCATCATCAACTCCCTCATGATCGTGCTGTTCCTTTCTGGCATGATTGCCATGATCATGATGCGCACCCTCTACAAGGACATTGCCAACTACAACCAGCTTGATTCCCAGGAAGAGGCCCAGGAAGAGACCGGCTGGAAGCTCGTTCATGGTGACGTTTTCAGGCCTCCTGTCCACTCTGGCCTCTTGTGTGTGTATGTGGGCACTGGTGTCCAGTTCTTCGGCATGACACTTGTCACCATGATTTTCGCCCTCCTGGGATTTCTCTCCCCTTCCAACCGTGGTGGTTTAATGACTGCTATGGTGTTGTTGTGGGTGTTTATGGGGTTGTTTGCCGGATATGCCTCTTCACGTCTGTATAAGATGTTCAAGGGCACTGAGTGGAAGAAAATCACCTTGAAAACAGCGTTCATGTTTCCCGGTATTGTGTTTGCAGTTTTCTTTGTGTTGAATGCAATCATCTGGGGCGAGAAGTCGTCTGGTGCTGTACCATTTGGTACCATGTTTGCATTGGTTCTTCTTTGGTTCGGTATCTCAGTGCCGCTGGTTTTTGTTGGAAGTTACTTGGGTTTTAAAAAGCCTGCTATCGAGGATCCAGTAAAGACAAACAAGATCCCAAGGCAGGTTCCAGAGCAGGCTTGGTACATGCAGCCAGCGTTCTCGATTTTGATTGGTGGGATTTTGCCATTTGGTGCAGTGTTCATCGAACTTTTCTTCATCCTGACCTCGGTCTGGCTCAACCAGTTCTACTACATCTTCGGCTTCCTCTTCATTGTATTTATTATTCTACTAATCACATGTGCTGAGATTACCATTGTGCTCTGCTACTTCCAGTTGTGTAGTGAAGATTACAACTGGTGGTGGCGCGCATACCTGACGGCTGGGTCCAGTGCTCTGTACCTGTTTGCCTATGCTGTGTTTTATTTCTTCACCAAGCTGGAGATAACCAAATTTGTGTCTGGTATACTTTATTTTGGGTACATGTTGATAGCGTCATATGCCTTCTTTGTGCTCACTGGTACAATCGGGTTTTATGCATGCCTCTGGTTTGTCAGGAAAATATATGCCTCGGTGAAAATAGACTGATATGGCTTTAAGGGCAAAACGATCTTTTTTGCTAGTCTGGTGGCTGGATTTGGGTGGAAGGAGGTTCAGCATAGAATTGTAGATTTTAGTTGCTCTTCCGCAGAGGCAAAAGATAGCCTAGTCAGACTAAAGCTACTACTACAAAGTTTTTTTCTTTCTTTTATAACACTGTTACTTTTACTTTTTTTTTTGGGGTAATATAGTATATTATATTTACCTTGTTGATTGAAACCCTTTGAGATGATACTTGTGTTATGAAATGCAGGATATTAGAGCCTCGAAGGATGTCTTACGTTTAATTGAATCGTGTATTATATTGCACTGGTTTTTTTAGCTGGGAATTGAATTTTGAATTATATCCAGTCTGTTCTTTTGTACATGTTTTTCTCTTGTGGTGCCAATGCCTTAGGGGTCAGTGAACAGAAGCCACGATTGACCACAAAACATCAGAAAATAATATCTTATCATTTGTTCGAATCAGTAATGTTTTAGCAGAAGATGGTTGTTACGTTATTTGAGTTGACTTGGTATTAAAACGTCAAAATCTTCAGTAATATTTGTAGTTACTTCCTAAATCGGAAAGTTACTGTGGGCGCTTTCATCCTGGAAAGTTAAACCAGTTTATCATGGAAATTGTAATTGTCATTATACAATCTACATCACATAGTAATGCTGATTCGTTAATGTAAATTAAGGGCTCAATACCATTTGAAGGTTTGAGGGGGTAAAAATAAAAATAAGACAATAAAATTTAATTCATGGGTATAGATGTCGTACAAATAAAACTTGTAATGGATTTGTGTTTCCTTAACCAATAAATTAAACAAGCTAACCTTCGAATGAGAATAGTTTTACCCAACCGAATTGACTGCAAAAGTAAAAGTAAAAGAATGACACCCATAAACAAGCTAATTTAATCCCACTCAGTGCCCTTGAACAATGGATTAATCCCACTTGTAATGGATTTGTGTTGCCGGATATGCCTCTTCGCGTCTGTTTTGCTAATGAGCAATGACTGCAAAAGAATTAATAAAGAACACAAATCAGTATTTAAATGAGATTAGTAAAAGTAAAAGCGAGTTCGGCCCCTGTCTCGTGGTTTTCCTGAAAAAAAGCAATAAATCTCCATAAACTCGGCCTTTCTACGCAGAACCGTGGCAAAGGATTTGATTCCGCAGCTCCAGCGTTGGCCCAGAACAATTACAGTATTACGCAATTCGTACGGAAACCAACATTTCTCTCATAATATGAACTGAGACTGAGAGACTGAGAGAGACTCTCTCTCTACTCCTCCCTCACTTCCCCTTCCTCCTCTCTCGCGCCGATCAACAACCAATCAGATCTCATTTCCCCAAATGCGGTCGCACCAGCTCCCCTACTACAACACTGCCACTGACGACAACGACAAAGACAAATCCAAGCGCTTCAAACCTCACCACCATCTCCACTCCTCCTCCTCCTTCCCCTCCAGGCGGTTCCTCCTCATCTTCTCCGGTCTCTCCCTGATCCTCGCCGTCTCCAGCCTTGTCTACGCCTTGTCTGCGTCTCCTGCCCCCACCAAGACCGTCACGGTTTACCGGTGCGGCCGAGCCGAGGACTCTCTGCGCACACATCTCTCCAGCTCGGCCGGCGTCGAGACAGCCGCGAGGCCGAAGGTGGTTGGTCTTGTGGGAGTTCAGACTGAGTTTGGATCTGCTGACAGACGGGCTGTGCTTAGAAGCACCTGGTTCCCGCCTGATCCTGATGGGCTTGTCAGGTTAGAAGTTGTGGATCTTGTTATTAGAATGTACAATTGGTTTTCTTCTATTCAGTGGTTGATCTCTGCATATATGACATAAGCAAATATGGGGATCACTGTGCAATTTTTTCAATTCAGCTGAACTGAAAGGCATAATTTGCATTGAAACAACGATTAAGGCAATAGCTCTATTTCAGTACTTTTATAAAGTGGGCATTTCAGTGTTCTGTTGAATGGACTTAATTTAGTATTTTAGCAGCCTTGTGTTATATAAATAGTACTGAAATAGTAAATTAAGGCAATAGCTAATTGTCGGCATGTTCCACAAAAAATTCTCAAACCAAACAAAAACTGCTGCCAACTGACACATAGTACACTTAAATAGGAAAAATAACACTCATTACTGACTGGTAGAAGCAAAATTACAAAAGAAGAAAGAAAGAAGGATTAGTTACCTTGTCTACAATTATCTTATTTTAGTGTGTTTTGTTTTGGCAGCTTGGAGCATGGAACTGGTTTAGCATTTAGGTTTGTTATTGGACGCACAGAAGATCCCAAAAATATGTCTGAGCTTCAAAAAGAGGCCGACATGTATCATGATTTCATGTTTATTGATATTGATGAAGATCATGCAAAGCGTCCACAGAAGACGTAAGTCATAAACCTTACAATCGTTTTCATCCTTCCCAAAAAAATGTTGCTGTCATCTGCATGTCATTAACTTGACCACTTTGGTATTTGCCTTTTAGCTGCTGGACTTGTGTTTACTGTTTTTTCTTTCACTTGTGCTTGTCAACCTGGGATTAGTCAGGGCACTGTTTGTAGGAAAAATTGGTTAATTTGACGTTTAATTTCATAGTTTAGGCTTAACTAAGGCTGAATTTTGTTAAATCAATACTTATTGTACGACAGAGGGCTAATTTAACCAAGATAGGGTTAAAAAAAAGGTAGTATAGTCTGGATTGGCTCATTGCAAGATTGGTTTACTGTACTGTATTGGAAAAAAAAAGTACCTATAAATACATACATAATTTAATATTTTTTATTAATGATATTATCCCTAGGTTAGCATTCTTCAAAGCAGCATTTGATCTGTTTGATGCTGACTTTTATGTAAAAGCTGATGATGACATCTATTTACGTCCAGGTAATAAAGATATAACAAACTTTTCATTTATACAGTTAGGCTTCTGTACTTGATTTTCCTCGAAAAATACAATAGAATTAGACTACCTGGAAATTAGAAGGGCTTTTGCTAACCAATAACATGCAAGAACACTCTTATGGAGAAAGGATTCCTTGAAACTAAAAAATAATGACTAAAATGTAAAAGTTTTTATAAAATATAATACTTATTTACTTTTAAGGTTATTTGAGTGGTGGTGCAAGTTTGGATTTGCCAATATTTCTTTAACTCCTATTGTCTCTTCTATATCTCCAATAATGTAACCAGATAGACTGGCAACACTTCTCGGCAAGGATCGAGCACATCGCATGACTTACATAGGTTGCATGAAAAAGGGCCCAGTGATCACTGACCCCAAGATGAACTGGTAATTTTTCATGAGTTCGTTTACAGTTCATATAAAAATAGTTTCTTGCTGTAATTGGTTTTAACTGACACGTAAATGCTAGGTATGAGAGTAAAGGGGATTTAATTGGCAATGAATACTTCCTACATGCATATGGACCGATATATGCTCTTTCCTCTGATGTGGTAGCTGCTTTAGCTGCTGCAAAAAATGATAGGTACTTTTGGATAGTTACTAACAATGTTACTGTACATCTTTAAATTGCAGTACCAAATATTTCTCATTATAGATAATTAATATGCAACATTATTATGATGCCTTCAGATAAAACCTACTTTTAGATTAGTGTGTTGGAGAAAGTTCTCCAAATAATTGAATTTAACTCTCTACAACAGTAATCTTAAAGATAGGGGTAAATTTAAAAAAAAATATATGAATTTTTTTTGGTTGTATTAGCAATAATTCTAAATATATTAATTACTAATTACAAATATGAGATACCTTTCCTTGGAACTTTTTATTAATCTCTTGTTTTTGCATGATGTTTGTATAGTTTAAGAATGTTTAGCAACGAGGATGTCACAATTGGTTCATGGATGCTATCCATGAATGTCAATCATGAAGATAACAAGGCAATTTGTGATCCCACATGTACTGCAACCTCCATTGCTGTTTTCATACCACATTGTTCAGGTACCAAATTTTCCACAAGTTAATATTATTTAATTAGGTGCTATATTGCTTTTGTATAACAACTCAGTGTATCTGACATGGTTACAAATTAGGCTCAACTTATAGATTAGAGTCATGCAAATATGTGTGTTCTGTTAAACATTGTCTATTTTGTCACTCACTAAACCTAAATTGAAGTAAAAATCAAGTTAATGTATAAAAACGTGGCTTTAAGTTTGAATTAGTTAGTTGTTGAAAGATTTGTTGAGGTATAATAATAAGGGAGAATTGTTGGTATACCCATTGAAATATTCTAAATTGTCTATTTCCACGTCATAACACTCAAATTTCTTATTTCTTCATTTTAAATTAGGATAATTGTTGTCGTACCCATCAAAAACGTATAAATATCCAATTTCCCCATCAAAACTTGGAAATTGTATTTTTCCCCACTAAAAACAAATAACCTTTTTTATTTCCCCTTTCTTTAATCTAATTTTAAACTTTTATTTGAACTTATTATTAATCTTTTATTTTAAGATGAAAGGACTTTTTTACCCTTCTCTTCAACGACCACATTCTTAATGTCCAACTACTACCAATATTCTTTTGTATTCTAATCAATCAAATGTTATTTGCTAATGTGCAAGTTTAGCTACTGGATTTGTAAACTAGGTTATTTATTTAACAATTTAAAATTAAATAAAACTTTTAAGAGTGAGGCTACGGTGCTATGCATAGCACGGATTAGGTCCGTGCTACGGCTCAAAATTTGACTTTTTAAAATTCTAACGGTCGATCCGAACTGTTCAACATGATTATAAAATGAATATGTACTTGCAAACCAAATTTTACATTTTTTTGAATTTTTTTACTATTTTTTTAGATAGGCTGTTTTTGGATGGTCCAGAATGTTCAGATCAAGTGATTTTCGAAAAAATAGTAAAAAAATGCGAAAAAATGTAAAATTTGGTTTGTAAGTACATATTCATTTTATAATCATGTTGAATGGTTCGGATCAACCGTTAGGATTTTGAAAAGTCAAATTTTGAGCTGTAGTACGGACCCAATTGGTGCTATGCATAGCACCGTAGCCTCACTCAACTTTTAATACTTTAAGTTTAAAAACTGGGTTATTCTAATTAATCAAATAAAAGATTGAAATTAGATTAAAGATTGAAATTTGTTTTTAGTGGGGAAATACGCATTTTCAAGTTTTGATGGGTAAATTGGATATTTGGAAGTTTTTGATATGTATGACAACAATTATGATGCATTTTTCACTTCACTTCAATCAACATTCACAGGTATATTTTCAAAAGATCCGATTTAAATAATATGAACGATTGTAGTATTTGAGGTCTCTTCTTGTTGACCATATCATACCCTCTTCATTGCAAAAAGCTATTGAACTTTCAATTAGACCTCTTTATCAATTGTAGCATTCCTGTGCCAAAATCTCTCCATCCCCCTACTTCTAATTGTAAGTCTTCCCACAATTTAAAAGCCTCTAATGTCTTTACTGGTTCAGTTGTCTGCATTCCAAATACCTCCCTCTTATTGAACTCCATTTAAATGGCATGGGACCAATTTGACTGTCTTAATCCTCTTCAAACCACCCCTTGAATGAAATATTCTTGCACTTATCTGCAAAATCCTGAGAACAACCCCAAATGAAAACCTCATTAGCACCCCGATTGCTTAGTCATTACTATCACTTCTTCGAAGTTGGTCATCATACTTTTTGCATTATGGGTGGATTGGTTATCAAGAATTAATATTCAAATTATTTCAATTGTAGCAAAGATTTCACTCTGTACTACATTTTCACTTCTTGTACAATATTTAGTTTACTTCCATTATACTACATTTAATTTAATTCCATTGTAATCAGTGTTCCAATTTTTTTTTAAAAAAACTCTTACTAAAAATATTCTCTTTCAAAATCAGAATGTTTACATATTCCACTTCTTGATGGATTACTAATAAAGTGACCAATCTAAATGAAGCAGCAAAAGTTAAATGCCTCAAATAAGGCCAACTTAAGTTTTCTATAATAAATAAAGGAGTAGGTTTCCTAAAACATGGTAAAGTTTACCTTAAAGACTAAAAGAAATACCATGAAGCAGAACCCCAGTGAAAAGAAAAATAATAATGCAACTACTAGAAGCAACTGGTATGAATTAGATGACCATTGAAGTGACTACAAGGAATATTTTAGTCGGGCTCCTTATGTTGGGGAAACAAATAGTTACTGGGAACAAAGTCACGTATTAGGTGCAGTTTAAGCCATGTCTTGTAATGCATTGGTAGAACCTCTGCCTACAGTCTATGCTGATAATCCTGATTTTGGACATAATATATGTTGTTTCATGAATTTGCTTTGTTGAAATCTTGGAATGTGAATAAATTGCAGGGAAGTGCAGTCTGCCTGAAAAAATGAAAGAGCTTCACAACAATACAATGTGCTCAAAAACCCCAACACTGCCGGTTGAAGAATATGAGGACGAGTAAATTTGATTTTTGGAATTTCAATTCCTCGATTTAATTTAACAGAGCCTTACTGCCAAATTCTTTTAACAACCTTTTTTTTTGGGGGTTTACCCCAAATATAAGCTGTTTCTTGCAAGAGGTAAAATGCTCTATGATTTGTAGAAGACCTTGTATAATTTTTGCTTGCATTAGTTGATTAAATTCATGCCTATATTGGGTTTTGGGGACCAATCAGCAAATTTTGTTTTTGTTGTATACACGCCTAATTACTACATATAAATTTTGTCAACATCAAACTTCGCTAGGGCCTAAAAGGGAAGTGCAAACATCTCTGTCATAGGGGCAAATACAATACATGCAACAACCAAAAAAAGCATGCTAATACTGTTTGTTTGTATTTCCCCTGCATATGTATTGGAAAATCTCAGTTTTTGAAGTAATAACAAATAACAAGAAAACTTGTGAAGTTCATCTGTCGGTTTGTTATTCCTTGCTAATGGAGTTGACCTACATGACAATAAGCTGAAAATATACATGTCAACAAACGTTAGGTGCAAGTAAACGCACTTTTTTATATAATTTTTGCACGCGGAACAGCCTTACTTTGTCGGTTCTAGGGTTTAAATTCATTATTTAAAATTATTCCGATAAATTTTGGAATTAAGCTAAATAAAAAGTTAGTGAACTTACGGACAACCTAGTTCTCCCCAGATATGTAATTAGTTAGCGTAAATGTAATTGTAATATGTTGCCACTGGTACTGGTACCAGTTTACTGTGTACTTGGTTTTCATATTAATGGAATTCGGTAGGAATGACCACTTTTTTTTTTTATTATTATAATACAGTACTTTAACTGGGACTAATTACAATGAGGCTTAATATTAATATTGAAATTTGTGTAAACTCTTATAAAGCCTAACTAACACGCCCAATAAATATGAAATGTCATAGATATATCTACATCATCAGAACAATATTACTATCAGTATTTGACTGTCATGGATACATCTATGGATCCGAATCTGCTGAAATCCGAGATCGGTTACTGTTCACCCTGAAATCCCTGCAATCCGAATCCAGCCGTCGAACTGTTTCGAGATCCGTGCAAGGAAAAACTAGGTGTTTCGAGATGCGTTCTCGAAAAAAATTCGATGGTTGAATTCGGATTGTAGGAATTTCAGGGGTTCTGTTCATTGGTTTCGGAATTTCAGCTGATTTATTTCCATACATCTATAGATCATCTCTAAAACCATTACTTACTATATTATCTGACTGTTACTTAGCCGCCCAGATTTATGTAAGTTCACAATGGTAGGTAAATAACAATAAATTGCAAGAAAAATAATATTTCATTTTGCAAATAAATTGTAAAATATTTATGGAGCAATTGTGTCTGAAAAGGGACAATATAACGCTCTTATTGTTTAATAAGTTGATAGAAACAGGTTTCTTGCTTCAAGTGGCGTGTCGTTTTCCTCCGACTATATATTAAATGATTTTGACTAGCAATTATTTAGTAGGCCACAACCACAATTTTGCATGTGTGTCACATGAATAATGTTGTCAGATTAATATTTAATTTGCAAAATAAATATAGGTGGAGAAGGAGAACAATTTAATTTGTATTGTATTGTTAGAACACAGAACTAGCAACGCAAACAAATTTGTTACAAATATATAGGTAGATTTAAAATTGCTTCAAAACAGTGGTTTTTTGGTTTATTATTTTTGAAATTGTGCTATAAATAAAAATTTTGGAAATTTGTTAGAAATATATAGCTTGTAAACCTTAACATCATATTATTGTAAATGGGCATTGTCACTTGTAAAAATTATATTGTATAAAATGGATAATATATATATTGATAATATCTTTAACTTAACAACATTGACAACACTATTAATTTAAAATAAACTTATAAAATAGAAGAAGAAAATGTATAGATATGCCGTTAGCATTATATAAATACGAACCATTACAAATTTGAACTGCCTTGATAAATAATAAAAGTTTATATCAAATTTAATCCTGTTTTTGTCTCAGTATAATATGGCTTAAGTGTGTGTATGTATATATATATATATATATATCATATTTTTAAGTGTCGGATTTAAAAATTATCACTTATTTTTAAGGGTTACTAAAATTATCAAACTAATTCATTGTCAATGAATATCCATTTATATTAAATTTGCAGCTGTGACATCCTAATATCAGATATGTATATATATATATATACACACACACACACACACTATGAAAAAAGAAACTGAATTTAAGAGACCAAATAAAAAGTGTTGCTCAAGGGCCGGACTTGTTTTATGAAGATGTACTTTACAATCTTCAAAATTTATTACTTCAACTACCAAAAGATAGCAAGTTGGGGCCATATATATTATTGCATCCATGGATTCTCCATCCCATGGTTGGTGCCTTTATAATTGGTTATACCTCAATTTTTGTTATAGGTAACATTAACATAATACCTATATCTCTCATCAAGAGAGATTTGACCGTTTTTTTATTAATACTCCAAAAAAAACAAATTAGCAAATATGTCCTCACCTCAAATTTTTTATTAAAACTACCCTAACCGCCCCACTGTGGGGCAGTCCACTGTTCATAGCAGACCGCCCCCAATGGAGCGGTTTGCTAATTTTATTTTTTTTACTGTTCATACCAAACCGCCCCACTGAGGGGCGGTTTGCTATGAATAATAATTTTTTTTTAAGAGACAATATGAATATCAAGATGCTAAATTCTAACGCTAAAAATTCGGATTTTTTTAAAATATTTGTTAGATTACTTCTTTTGATGTATAATTAGCATATTTATACTAAAATACGCTAAATTACTTGAAATTATGTTAAATTACGTTGAATTACACTAAATTACGTTAAATTACGCTAAACTCTAAACTCTAAACCCTAAATTCTTATTTTAGACAATTTCTAAAACCCTAAACCCTAAAAATTACCGTACATTAAATGATTTACAATTTTCACATAACATATTTATAAAAATTAGTGATATTTAAAAGAAACCTAAACCCTAAACCCTAATTTCCGACATTTTTATTAATAAATATATCCACGTTAGCTGGGTTTTTTTGTTAGATTACTTTTTTTGATGTATAATGAGCATATTTATACTAAAATACGCTAAATTACTTGAAATTATGTTAAATTTTGTTGAATTACACTAAATAACGTTAAATTACGCTAAACTGTAAACTGTAAACCCTAAACTCTTATTTTGAACAATTTTTAAAACCCTAAATCCTAAACCCTAAAAATTACCATACATTAAATGATTTACAATTTTCACATAACATATTTATAAATTGTCCTAAACCCTAAAAATTACCCTAAACCCTAACTTGTACGGTAATTTTTAGGGTTTAGGGTTTTAGAAATTGTCCACAATAAGAGTTTAGGGTTTAGAGTTTAGCGTAATTTAACGTAATGTGGTGTAATTCAATGTAATTTAACATAATTTCAAGTAATTTAGCGTATTTTAGTATAAATATGCTAATTATACATCAAAAGAAGTAATCTAACAAATATTTAAAAAAAATTCAAATTTTTAGCGTTAGAATTCAGCATCTTGATATTCATATTGTCTCTAAGAAAAATAAAAAAAATAAAAAAATACTGTTCATACCAAACCGCCCCACAGTAAAAAATAAAAAAAAAATTAGCAAACCGCCCCACTGGGGGGCGGTCTGCTATGAATAGTGGGGCGGTTAGAGTAGTTTTAATAAAAATTTGAGATGAGGGCAGATTTGCTAATTTGTTTTTTTTTTGGAGTATTAATAAAAAAAACGGGAGATTTGAAGTTTCGTACAAAAAAGCAATGTCGACGTTGTTAGAAAATATAATACGGTTTCCAACTAAATACATTAATCGTTCTCTTGACATAAATTAGAAAAAAAAAAAATTCTCAACTCTTCTTTACGAGTTTTTCCTGACAATAGTTTTTTTTTTTTTATTATTTTTGCTAATTCGGATGCGATTATCAGAAAATCACTTTTTGTGTCTATAATTAAAATATTTACTTCTTATTCTAAATTATTTTATATTTTCAAATAGTGTTAATACAAAATGAGAATTTTAGAAAATTAATATCATATGTATAGAATAATGCATAATATTCACATTTATTCTTTGTTTTTTTTCTTTTAAAAAACATCAATTTTGAGAAATGAAACTGAAAAAGAGAAGACATTACAAAATACAATTTATTTTGGACAAATATGTGAGTTTCTACAATTTTCAAGGATAAATACGTAATTACTGATTTTGGAGGGATAAATATGTAATATTGAAACTTTTGAGGATATACATGAAATTCCCCATCTTTTTTTAGGTTTGAAGGACATAAACACTGAAATCCTGTCAAGCACCTAACAAATCAACGTGTTATTTAAAGAAAATGACAAAATTGATATTTTTTTTAGATAAAATGAAGTGCAATCTTTCAGCTTTCTATAACAAAAAAAAGAAAAGGAAATGACAAAAAAGAAACAACAAAAAAACCTCGCCAGCTCGCCTAAGCAGCGGCTTCGCTAAATGGCTATAAGCCGATTAAATTAGCCGGCTCAGATCAGCTCGACTCAAACGGCTAACCGAGAAAAAAAAATAGAAAGTTCTCTAAACATCTGAACCGCACGATCTCAATCGAACGGCTCCAAATTTGTCGTTCGCTGTCTTTATAATGGCAACATAGGCCGTCATCTAATAAGAAATGCATAGAGCAATTATTATTCCATTTTCATGTTAAATTATCATTAAAAATAGCTACGATTTTATAAATGCAGATTGGGGAACTGTAATGCTATGATTTGCTTTTTTTAAGATAAACAGTGCTTAAATTACAACCTTCATAGTTTAATAGGGACCTACTTCACAAAAGTTCCATTATACTGCCAAGTTTAATGTTTTGTTCCAAGAATATGGCTAATTTGGAATTCTTATCCTCTGCATTAACTCAAAAAAGAATCTTTTGAGTTATTACATCTATACCGTCCGATCAGCTTTAAAATCCGTGCCGATCAGATCTATACTAATATTAAAGGGCTCCCTGCTTTTATAGGCGGTGCCGGATTGGCTCCGTTTAAAATCAGACGGTCGAGATGTATTAACTCAAAAGATGCTCTTTTGAGTTAATGCAGACGATGCGGACTCGATTAGTGTCTCCCTTTTTTTTTTCCTTCTAAAGTTGCATATATGCAAGAGCGGATCTATGTATAGTTCAGGTACTTAGCTATCTCATAATTTCAAAATTAATCATGTATATTGAAACTTAATTAATTTTTTTTTTATTTAAGTTTTTATATGATTTAGCCCCTCATAAATTATCACATCTGTATTTAAATCGTAATGGTCAGAATTCCAATTTATTTTTTAGAGACCTGAGTTCAAATTCTGTCCATACATTATGCATTTTAAATTTTAATTGCGCTTAAAAAATTTCTAGTTTTGTTCCTCCTGCATACATAATAACTTGATAAGCATTACCATGTATGCTTTAAACAAGAAGAGATTTAATTCCACCCATTTAAGCATTTTTAGTTTGTACATTTAATAATTAGAGTTTTATTTTTATTTTTGAGGAAAACATTTAATTATTAGTTGTCTGTTTGCTTTCTGGTTACATAGCTCTTGGCGACATTTTTATTAATATCCAAAGTTAATTACAAATTAATAAATATACCAGAATCAGTGGGTATTTCGAAAAATGTCCAAACCGGCCAGATTCTGGCCGGTTTTCTCTTCCCCCATAAGCCGGCCAAGAATCTGACTGGTTTCCTCAATTTTTTTTTTTTACACCCTATAAATATGAGTTTTTCCTCTTCCTTATAACATAATAACTATCTATTTCTTCTTTCTTCACTAGAGGTTTCAGGTATTTTTTATTTTTTTTATTTTTTAGAATAATTAAATTTAATTATTAAAAAAATTAATTTAATTATTAAAAATAATTACTGTACACTCATTTAATTTTTTAGAGTTTAGTGGACTGACCATTACATGTATACAGACATGATCCATTTAATTTTTTAGAGTTTCGTAACCTACAATTGTTTACCATTTTCTAAAATAAATATGTATACAGACATGTAAATTAGTAACCTGACAATTGTTTACCATTTTCTAAAATGTAGTTTGTTTACCATGACATTTATTTCATTACACTATGGTGGGAAGATGCTTAGTAATGCACACGGGGCTTATTACAACAAAGATGCAATTACTTCATTTATGATTCCCGATGATATCTCACTTTTGGACCTGAAATCCATGGTTTACACATACACTGGTTATAACCCAGAAATGTGGAACTTAGAATTGGCAACCCGACATAGCCATCCCTCCAACGGGAAATGGGTTATTGCGAAACTACTAGATGAAAGTACTTGAAGAGGCATGTACGGTTATTTGAAGTCCCAATGGGTTTTTATAATAGAAATCTATGCCAAAGAAATTCCGATAGAGCTCGAAGTTGGAAGTTCTGGCTCTGGATCAGTTGCACCACCTTATACAACACAACCGAAAATATACACCCCCCCCCCGTTCCTTTAATCGAACCTGACCCAGAAACATACAATTACGTCACTCCACCAGCACCTCAACGAAGACACTCAGTTTTATCCCCACCTAGACCCGAACGAGGTAGACCAAGACACTTAGTTTCATCCCCATCTAGACCCGTACATGTGGCGCCTTTACAATTACCTCCAGTATCACCTTACCCCAGACTGGCACCAGTAGACGATGAAATTTGGTCGAATTTGAAAATATTAATGAAATTCAGGAGGACGATTTGAGGAGTGGGTATAAATTTGAGGGAGAAATGTCGGGGGACTCTGATCACCTGGAGGGTTGTGGTGAAGATGGTCCAGTTGAAACAGCTAAAGGGCACATAGGTCCTAATATTGAGAATATGCCGCTTAGTGGCCGGACTGATACGCATTTGTTCCCAGACTTCAATGATGTATCTGAGTTTAGAGAAGCAGATATTGGTTACTATGGGCAACGAATTGAGTACAAAAGTGAGCTGGCATCGGACCAATATTTTAAAAGCAAAGATGATTTAATGAAGAAGATTAAAGAGCACCATGTTAATAAGAATCAGGAGATTAGAATGAGAAAAAGTGACAGGGATCAGATTCATGTGGTGTGCAAAGAGCCGCGTTGTGGTTACGAACTTAGGGAAAAACCAGCGGGATATGAAGATGCATGGGTTATAACGAAGCAAGACAAGCCTCGCACATGTAGGACTGAGTATACAAGGACCGACAATGAATGTCTGATGGCATCAATCATTGCCGATGTCATTGAGAGAAGCATTAAGAACGACCCATGTATGAGTATCCAGACGGTGGCAGACTGTGTTTTATCTGTGTATGACAATGTAATCCTGAAATACAACCGACTGTGGAGAGGCCCTGAGCTTGCAATAGCCCGATAATTTGCGAGTTGGGAGACTTCATACAGCTTGCTGAGACCACTATTGATGGCAATTTGCAACAAGAATTCTGGCTCGAAGTACTAATTTCTGACCAGTCCGATACGAGATAAAGAATTAGGAGAAATTATAAGACATGTTGTTCAGTTCAGAGCCGTAGCATGGGCTTTTGATCCATGCATTGCAGCGTTTCAATACTTGAGACTAGTGATCAGCATAGATGCATGCTTCTTGTCTGGGCAGTATGAGGGGAGGCTTTTGATAGCTTGCGGCTATGATGCCGAGAACCAATTGTTGCCTATTGCATTTGCAATTGTGCACAAGGAGGATAGTGAGAATTGGATTTTTTCTTGCAGTGGTTGAGGAATGAAGTACTTAGATATGATAAACTCGTCTGTGTTATATCGGACCAACATAAGGGGATCAAAGCTGCACTGACAACAGTATACGGATGATCTCCAGAGCTTTTTGCGCACAGGTTTTGTATGCAACATGTTGCTGACAACCTGGTCCAGAACTGTGGAAAAGACAAGTGGTATGGATGGAGGTTCAGAGAATGAGATAAGAAGAAGAAGAAGCCAAGAAGGTTGAAAGAGATGTTCAAAGAGTTTGCTCAGGTATGTCTAATTTATAACATTTCGTTTAATTATTTTATAAGACTATTCTGAAAATAAAATAACATATCTTTGTTTTGTGCAGCTAAATCCAAGGTGTAATGCATTTTTAAGGAAGGTAGGCAAGGTACATCCTAGCGATGCGATGGAGCCGTCTAATTATGAGAAGATTTTTCAAACCTGTGATGGAGGATACCGGTTTGGTATCATGACAACAAACGGCTTCCGAATGAGCCGTAGAATGTCTGTGGCTGCCATAGTGGAGGATACGTTCTACAAGTGCAATAGATGGTTTGTTGAACGGTGATAGTGAGCAATAGATATAAGAGACAAGAACCAGGTTATTTCTGACCGAGTTTTGCAAAAGATCAGAAAACATTGGGAGAAAGTTGCAAAATGCATTTGGTGTGTTATACGTACGGCCAAGGTCAGTACCAAGTTTCATCCCCAAATAAGTACGTTTCTTGCACCCGCAGCGACATAGGCAATATGGAACTTATTCACAAGGAGTTCATGTACATTGTGAAACGCGGTCCCAACAACCAAATAAAATGTACTTGCAGAGGTATCAATTAACTTATATTATGTGCGCTCATGTCTTAGCTGTTTGTCGTGACCAAAACTGGTGTGAGAACCAATTTGTTGCAGACTGGTATACTGTGAACTATCCTGAAAGTACTTGGAGTGGAGTGTTTGTTCCTATTGTCAATATGCCATAATGGCCTGCTAATACTGAAGCAAGAATCCTTCCGAGCAAGGGTTGGATTAGGGTTGGGAGGCGAAAACACATCCGTCATGTAATGATGATGGATGAAATGGAAGGTAGACGAAGGGGGCATCAGTCTCACCGTTCCACTACCGATAGGCAACGAAGAGGTATGTAACATTCATCAAAAATTATATTTATTTCCAATTATACCAACTTACTAAGTAACAAATGCAAATACAGAGGCAAAAAATGCAGCAACTGCTTAAGAAAATGAGCGAGTTATGGCAGAGGCAAGTGGGTCCGGAGGGTTACGGCGTAGCACAACTACAAGTCGTTTAGATGCATCTGCTATATTTGCCGAAGCAATGGGAGAGGCAGTTGCCATAGGAGGAAAGACGGTTGGGGTGCAAGGAGAGCCATCTGGAAGCCAACCGAGGAGGTCAACTAGTAGGCGTACAACAAGAGCATCTGCAAGCCAAGCAGGGCCATCTGGTAGCCAAGCAGGGCCATCTGGAGGCCAAGCAGGGTCATCTGGAGGCCAAGCAGGGCCATCTGGAACCCAAGCAGGGCCATCTGGTAGCCAAGCAGAGCCATCTGGTAGGTCATCTTCTGGAAGTGGTTTCTTTCGCGGATTTAGTTTTAGGCGTGGTAGTAATAGATGATTTATATGCATGTTGTGAACTTGTTTATTTTTAGATGTTGCTTTCGAAACTTTTTTATTTGAAAATTGTGTGGACTTTATTTGCAATTTGTGTGTACTTTACTATTTTGTACGAGACTCTGAATTGGCGGTCCGAAAGTGGCCGGTAGTCTTTTTAATAGAGTACCGGCCAGAAAATGGCCAGTACCCTATTTAATCAAAACCCGGCTATTTTCTAACCGGTAGGGTCATTTTTATTAAATCGCAGCGAACCTGGGTATATTAATTAATTTGTAATAAATTTTGGATATTAATAAAAATGTCAAGTGAGTTGTGAGGGGGAGAGAGAAAAAAAAGGGTATTTATATGGTATAAACGGGTAAAAAAAAAAAAGGAAACCGGTCAGATTCTGGCCGGCTTCTGGGGGAAGAAGAAACCGGCCAGAATCAGACCAGTTTGGACATTTTTCGAAATTTCAACTAATTCTGGGTATATATATTAATTGTAATTAACTTTGGATATTAATAAAAATGTCGGTGGCTCTTGGCTCAGTTGCACCTAGATTGCTATTCCAAATTTCCAGTTGAGATTCCATCAAAAATCAGTCATATATTTACAATCCTGGTTGGTGGGATATGGAAATTAAATTATGCTGTCTTGAATCTTGATCACCTGAACTGAAACACACCGCAATAATTCCATTTTCATGAAATCATTTTCATCTTAGCTGTTATGTTGCATGCATGAATCGACCATCCAATTTGCAAATGTAGATATCTCAACGGCTGTTTTACTCCCGACAAACCATTGTCATAATTTTGAGAAAAGACTAAGTGCCAAATTATTAAATTGGTCTCCAAGTCAATTGATGAGAGAGATTAGAATAATATATAGACGAATTATTGCCAACTTGTATCTCTCCATCTGCCTGTCAAATGCTCACCAACCATGAAATAATAATTTTTAATTTGGTAAATGATATGTTATTCTCTGATTTTGCTGATGAAATGATCCTGATGACTTGGAAAGTGTACAATTTTTCTTGCTGAATAATCATTTTTTACATTTTGAACCGATTTTTATATATATATATAGGACAAGGACAGTGCTACGGTGCTACGCATATATAAGGGCCCTCCGTGCTACGGCTCACTTTTTGAGTTTTCAAAATTCTAACGGTCGATCCGAACCGTTCAACATGATCTCCATATCAATATGTACTTGCAAACCAAATTTTACATTTTTTAGAATTTTTTTACTATTTATTAAGCCACTTTGAAAAAACACTAATTTGTACACAACAGTAAACTTTTCTGGACCATTGGATCAGCGATTTTCAAAGTGGCTTAATAAATAGTAAAAAAATTCTAAAAAATGTAAAATTTGGTTTGCAAGTACATATTCATATGGAGATCATGTTGAACGGTTCGGATCGACCGTTAGGATTTTGAAAACTCAAAAAGTGAGCCGTAGCATGGAGGGGCCCTTATATATGCGTAGCATATTAGCAAAATCCATAGGACAATGCTATTGTGCTACGCGTAGCATAGAGCCCCTCCGTGCTACGGCTCACTTTTTGAGTTTTCAAAATTCTAACGGTCGATCCGAACCATTCAACATGATCTCCATATGAATATGTACTTGCAAACCAAATTTTACATTTTTTAGGATTTTTTTACTATTTATTAAGCTACTTTGAAAAAACACTAATTTGTACACAACAGTAAACTTTTCTGGACCATTGGATCAGCGATTTTCAAAATGGAGATCATGTTGAACGGTTCGGATCGACCGTTAGGATTTTGAAAACTCAAAAAGTGAGCCGTAGCACGAAGGGGCTCTATGCTACGCGTAGCATATTAGCAAAATCCTATATATATATATATATATATATATATATATATATAGAGTAGAACTAGGGTGAGCTGTGCTCACCAACGGATTTGGTGAGCACACCTCCAAAAAACGCATTTCCAAAGTTCAAATAGTCGATTCGAACCTTCCAACGTGTTCTTCATATTAATATGTGCTTGGAGACCAAATTTTACATTTTTTGGAAATTTTTTACTATTTTTTTAGAATTTTTCAAAATCAGTGTTTTTTCATTAAATAAAAAAAAAATTCAAAAAAATTCAAAAAACACTGATTTTGAAAAATTCTAAAAAAATAGTAAAAAATTTCCAAAAAATGTAAAATTTGGTCTCCAAGCACATATTAATATGAAGAACACGTTGGAAGGTTCGAATCGACTATTTGAACTTTGGAAATGCGTGTTTTGGAGGTGTGCTCACCAAATCCGTTGGTGAGCACAGCTCACCCTAGTTCTACTCTATATATATATATAGAGCTGGGCTATGGTGAGTTGTGAAGTAAGAGGTCATTTTTACTTCACGCTCATATTTTCATTTTGAAAATTCAAACAACCGATCCGAACCGCTCAACATGTTCTCTATATTGAAATGTGCTTGGAGACTAAATTTTACATTTTTTGGAATTTTTTTTACTATTTATTAAGCCACTTTGAAAATCGCTGATCCGGTGGTCCAGAAATTTTTATTGTTTTTTACTGTTCACAGTGGATCAGCGATTTTCAAAGTGCCTTAATAAATAGTAAAAAAATTCCAAAAAATGCAAAATTTAGTTTCCAAGCACATTTCAATATAGAGAACATGTTGAGCATTTCGGATCAGTTGTTTGGATTTTCTAAATGAAAATATGGCGTTCACAACTCACCATAGTCTATATATAAATATATATATATATAGAGAGAGAGAGAGATGGGCTATTGTGCTTTGCAAAGTAAATGGGAGGGTTTACTTCGGGCGATATTTTTATTTTTAAAAATCCAAACAACCGATCCGAACCGTTCAATATGTTCTAAATATTGAAATGTGCTTGCAGACTAAATTTTACATTTTTTGGAATTTTTTTACTATTTATTAAGCCACTTTGAAAATCGCTGATCCACTGTGAACAGTAAAAAACAGTAAAATTTTCTGGACCACCGGATCAGCGATTTTCAAAGTGGCTTAATAAATAGTAAAAAAATTCCAAAAAATGTAAAATTTAGTCTGCAAGCACATTTCAATATTTAGAACATGTTGAACGGTTCGGATCAGTTGTTTGGATTTTCAAAAATAAAAATATGACCCGAAGTAAACCCCCCCATTTACTTTGCAAAGCACAATAGCCCATCTATATATATATATATATATAGAGCTTGGCTACTATGCTTATATAAGCAAAAGCCCACATATGCTTAAATGAGCATTTTTGCGTTTCCAATGTTCAAATGGTCGATCCGACCGTTCATCTTGTTCTCCATATTAATATGTGCTTGGAAACTAAATTTTACATTTTTCTGAATTTTTTTACTATTTATTAAGCCACTTTGAAAGTTTCTGATCTGGTGGTCCAGAATTTTGGAAACACTGTTTTTACTGTTCACCCAGATCAGCAATTTTTCAAAGTGGCTTAATAAATAGTAAAAAAACTCCAAAAAATGTAAAATTTAGTCTCCAAGCACATATTAATATGGAGAACAAGATGAACGGTCGGATCGACCATTTGAACATTGGAAACGCAAAAATGAGTTATAAGCATATGTGGGCTTTTGCTTATATAAGCATAGTAGCCAAGCTCTATATATATATATGAGGAGGGATCCACTTACAACAAATTTGAGTTACAACAAAGTTACAACATTCATTTTTTTCATTTTCAAAGTCCAAATCGTCGATCCAACCGTTCAACATGATCATCTAAATAAAATGTACTTGCAGATCAAATTTTATATTTTTTTGAATTTTTTTACTATTTATTAAGTATTTTACAAAAAATAGTCATATTCAGACCATTGAATTTTGTACCCATCTTAATAAATAGTAAAAAAATTCAAAAAAATGTAAAATTTGATCTGCAAGCACATTTTATTTAGATAATCATGTTGAACGGTTTGGATCGACGATTTGGACTTTGAAAATGAAAAAAATAGTTGTTGTAACTCAAATTTGTTGTAACTTGATCCCTCCTCATATATATATATATATAGAGTGGCTAAGATCAAAGTGGTATGACCAAGGCCTTTGGTGCTACCAATTAGTTTTTGAATTTTCAAAGTCCAAACGGTCGATCTAAACCGTTAGATGTGATCTTTATATTAAAATATGCTTGGAGACCAAATTTTACATTTTTTGGAATTTTTTTACTATTTTTTAAGCCACTTTGAAAATTGCTAATCACATGGTCCAGAATTTGGTTGCACTGTTTTTACTGTTCACCCGGATCTGCCATTTTCAAAGTGGCTTAAAAAATAGTAAAAAAATTCCAAAAAATGTAAAATTTGGTCTCCAAGCATATTTTAATATAAAGATCACATCTAACGGTTTAGATCGACCGTTTGGACTTTGAAAATTCAAAAACTAATTGGTAGCACCAAAGGCCTTGGTCATACCACTTTGATCTTAGCCACTCTATATATATATATATATGAGGAGGGATCAAGTTACAACAAATTTGAGTTACAACAACTATTTTTTTCATTTTCAAAGTCCAAATCGTCGATCCAAACCGTTCAACATGATTATCTAAATAAAATGTGCTTGCAGATCAAATTTTACATTTTTTTGAATTTTTTTACTATTTATTAAGATGGGTACAAAATTCAATGGTCTGAATATGACTATTTTTTGTAAAATACTTAATAAATAGTAAAAAAATTCAAAAAAATGTAAAATTTGATCTGCAAGCACATTTTATTGTGGAGATCATGTTGAACGGTTTGGACTTTGAAAATGAAAAAAATGGTTGTTGTAACTCAAATTTGTTGTAACTTGATCCCTCCTCTATATATATATATATAGATGGGCTATTGTGCTTCGCGAAGTAAACCCCCCGTTTACTTTGGGCCATTTTTTGGATTTTGAAAATCCAAACAACCGATCCGAACCGTTCAACATGTTCTAAATATTGAAATGTGCTTGGAGACTAAATTTTACATTTTTTGGAATTTGTTTTACTATTTATTAAGCCACTTTGAAAATCGCTGATCCACTGTGAACAGTAAAAAACAGTAAAATTTTCTGGACCACCGGATCAGCGATTTTCAAAGTGGCTTAATAAATAGTAAAAATAATTCAAAAAAATGTAAAATTTAGTCTCGAAGTACATTTCAATATTTAGAACATGTTGAACGGTTCGGATCAGTTGTTTGGATTTTCAAAATCCAAAAAATGGCCTGAAGTAAACGAGGGGTTTACTTCGCGAAGCACAATAGCCCATCTCTCTATATATATATATAGGACAACTAAAAATGTATATTTATTTTAATGACATCTGAATGTAAAACTTATTTTATACAAATTTGAGTAATTCTATGTTGGAATTTTTTCAAATCAAATTCAAAATTTACGATACAGTTGCAATTTAAGAAGATAAGAAAAGAAAATTATATTTTTCTTTAAGAAAGTAATTGTAAAATATATTTTAATACTTTCAAATATTCCTTCTATATGGGACATGTAATACAGTAATTATTGTAGACTTTTAAACTAAGTACATATTTAATGACATAGTTCAACTTCTATATTAATAGATAAATTACGATTTAAAATATCTTCGTAAATGATGCTTATGGTTAATAATATGATATCACTCAATAATCAGAATTCATCATCTCCATCCTTTTTTTCTTTCCTTTTCCCTTGGCATTTTTTTAATGCTGTTAATTAAATAATTGAAGTACATATAATGAATGTTTCAAATACTTAATCAAGATATCTAACTAACTGAAAGTAATTGATTGAACAATATATATAGTTAACAAACTTTTATTTTTTGTTTTTCTCAAGTAATTTTTATTGAACTGATTGATTATACATGCAAATTCCAATTAACTAACTGTAACCAATAATATACTTAATTGTGAACCTAACCTATTTAACTATTTTGAAAACTTCCTATATAGGAGAATTAAAAGACCACCTGGAACTGAACTGTCGGTGCACCATAACAGCCCCTAACCACCGCCAAATTAAAATTATCCACCACAATTCATCTAAATAGGAAAATGAAAAAATAATAATAAAAACCTTAACAAAAAGAGACTGCCAATACCATTATGAAATTACTTAACCAGCAGTAGTTGGAGCAGAACCATCTCTGTAAGGTACTCTGTTCCTTTCTCCCCACCTCACCTCACCTCATCTCCTCTCTTCTAAACCTCACTTCCCTTCCCTTCCCTCCCCCTCCTCTCATTAATTAACCCTGTCACTAATTTAGCTTAGAGCCTTAATCCAACCCCCTCCCCTCTCCTTCTACAATGGCTGACAGAGTATACCCTTCAGCAAAACCAAACCCCCAGCCCCCGGCTTCAGCCGGTGCACCGCCATCCTTCCCGGCAACAAAATCTCAAATGTATCAGCGACCGATGTACCGCCCGGCGGCCCCATCGAAAGCACGCCGCCGGTCCCGTGGCTCCTGCTGTCGCTGCCTCTGCTGCTGGTTCTTCCTAGTCATCATCCTTCTTGTTTTTCTTGCGGCAATTGCTGGTGCAATTTTCTATGTTCTTTACCGGCCCCACCGCCCCACCTTCACTGTCTCCTCTCTTCAACTCTCCACATTCAATCTCACCGCCTCCAATCTTTTAACCTCGAGCCTGGATCTCTCCATCACTGCTCGTAATCCGAACAAAAAGATTGTTTTTCTGTATGATGATTTCTCTGTCGGTGTTACAAGCAATGGAGCTGATGTCGGTGATGGATCCATCCCCGGCTTCCTCCACGATGCCAAGAACACGACTGTTTTGAAAGTGACAGCTGGTGTGTCGAGTCAGAGCGTCGACCCGAGCGTGGTTTCGGATCTGAAGAAGAGCAATGTGCAATTGGCAGTGGATCTGGAGACGAAAGCGGGTGTTAAAGTCGGGAGCTTGAAAACAAAGAAGGTAGGGATTAAGGTGCATTGCGAAGGATTCCAGGCTGCTGCACCGGAGAAAGGAAAGCCGGGAGTTGCGGCAACACCTGATACAGTGTGTAAGGTCAAACTCAGAGTCAAGATCTGGAAGTGGACTTTCTAGTTGCATCCAAGTGGACTTGCCGGGAAGTGTCATCAGTGACAGCCTTACAGTTACAGCTGTGATTTTGTAAATTCTTTTATTGTTATTGTAAGAAAGGGATTGAGAGGAAAAAGAATGGGAGCTGGGGGGATTTCTTTTTCTTTTTCTTTTTAGTTGCTGTTTGATTTTTTTTTTCTTTTTAACTATTTGAATACTTTTTTTAAATTGTTTATGGTTTGCTTAGATTTATATTGGGGAGGGGAATTTATGATTGAATTTTTTTTTTCATTTTCATTTTCATTTCATCACATATAGTGTTGTTTTTCCTTTCTCGTGGAATCAATGTAAGATAATTCGTGAGAAAATAATATAATATTATATGTATTAGCATAGGCGAAAGTCAAGAGTTATATTCTTTTCCCTTCTTTTGGGCATCTTTCGCTGGGGCAGAGAATCCTGGGGCAGCCGGGCAGGCATGAATAGTTTCAGATAATCTTTTACTTAATCTGTGTATATTTTGGTGTGGTTGGTCAATTTGTACAAGACTCGTACCAATAATCTTTTAGTTAATCTTCATAGTAACAAGTTTTCCAAATAATACTCATATTATATATTTCATTTTCATTTTCACCATCATTTCGAATTATTTTTTAGTTTGACTAATTTTTAAATAATAAATTATTTATGTCATACTTCATTTTCATTTTCTAAAAAATATTTTTTATGGCATTTTTTTTTGGGTACTACTCTACAAACTATAAAATAGCAATTATTTCCGACTTATTAATTTTATATCTTATCAAATTATTCTAAACTATAAACTTATTATATGCAAACAAAATCAATTCTCTTCTTGAAAATCTTTTGATCTAGTAATTCATTATAGGAATTAGATATTTGTGGAAGGATGGACAATTCTCTTTCATAAAAATCCTTGTGATTTAGTAATCTGTTACATGGAGTAGAAATTTGAGGAAGGATGGGCAACCCGTTACAGGAAGTACATATTTCAGAAAGGATAAAGAGAATCTGACATCGTTGAACAATTGGAGGCGTCGCACGCACTCGCAGCACATAGAGTACAGGTGTCGGTGGGAACTGGAAATTGTACGGCGGAAGTCTTTATTAGTGCATCATTTAATTTTGGGTAACGCTATTCTAAGGGCTGACTTTGGAATAATGAGTGCAAATTAAATTTATTTTATCAGTACATCACATTTACCCTTAATTAATGCTTTTCTTATTTTTGTTTTGTTTTAAACTTATCATTCTTGTAAACTATTTAATAAAATACAGCTATCTGATTTAGGCCTCTTTTTTTGAAATAAAATAAATTGGTATGGACAAAGTTTATCTTCTATGACTTACACTCATATAGTGTTTTGTATAAATCAGAAACTTTCATAACAAATAAATTGTAACGCATCATGTTAACAAATTAGAAACTAAGTTGAACTAAATCAATAACTGAACCTACTTAACTAGCACTTGCGCAATATGAAATATTTTCAATAATATGTCTATTTATTTTAAAAAATATTAAGCATTATTCAATTAGAAAAATTAATTTGTAGATTTATTTTTCATTTCTTAAATATCACATGTACTACATTATGACCGATTTGAAAGATGTTTGCAATTTCATCGAATTTTTTAAAAATGTTAACAGTGTAATTTTAATTGTTTTATGACAAAGTAATTAACTGAATTTCAAATTGACTCAAATATCAAAATGATTTTAATTTTTTTTTTCAAATTATCAAATAGATGTACGCCATAATTACTCTAATATAAAAAAATCATTTTGGTTGTATCTTAACAATTTGGTTGCTACGGAGGATTATGATTTATTGATAATAGTATATTAAATTTATCGTTAAAAAATGAAAGTTTAGAAAAAAAATTAATTTATTTTGATTAATTATGTTACGGACATGAATTATACTGATAAAAAAAAAATTAGATGCATGTGATTGCAAATTGTTACATGTAGGTCTCCTCATAAGTATTTTATAATGTTGGAGTATAATAGAAGGAAAATGACACACGAAATATTTATTCATTCAAAATTTGTATCATAAGTTTGATATCTGAACTCTACATGTTATTGTAAAATTGCATTTCTAAATTAGAATATCGTAAAAAAAAAATAACATGTGATGTTTAAGAAATTAAAAATACATCAACATATTTAGTATTATAATTTGAATAATATTTGATATTTTTGAAAATATGAAATAGATGTCTTTTTGAAAATATTTCATATTTACGCAAATGCTAGTTAATTAAGTAGGTTCTTTCTTTAATTTAGATTCAGTTATTGATTTGATTCAACTTAGTTTTAAATTTGTTAACATGATGTATTACAATTTGTTTGTTATGAAAGTTTCTGATTTATAGTTAACACTATATGAATGTAAGCGATAGAAGTTAAAGTTTGTCCATGTCAATTTATTTATTTTCATAAAAAGAGGTCTAAATCGGACAGCTGTTCCCGACATTTTTATTAATATCCAAAGTTTAATACAAATTATTAATTATGTCCAGAATCGGACCCAATATCGAAAAATACCCAAGCCGGTCAGAAAATGGCCGGCTTACTCCCACCCCTAAGCCGGCCATTTTCTGCCAGCTTACTCTTTTTTTTTAAACCCGCATTTCACCCTATATATACCCCCTTTTTCTCTCTTCTCCTCACAACCGGATTTGAGCTCTTCTTTGAGGTAATTTTTTTTATCTAATTTAATTTTTAATTTATTTATTTTAGGGTTTAGGATTTAGGGTTTAGGTGTTAGAATTTAGATTATATTGTTGTAATTTAGTGTAATTAGCACATATGACCAATATTTAGGGTATTTTGGCCTTTTTTTATCATAATTAGGCTGATTAAGCGTAATTTTACCGTAATTAGCACATTTGACCAATATTTAGGGTATTTTGGCCTTTTTTTACCATAATTAGGCTCATTAAGCGTAATTTTACTGTAATTAGCACATTTGACCAATATTTAGGGTATTTTGGCCTTTTTTACCATAATTAGAATCATTAAGCGTAATTTTACCGTAATTAGCACAATTGACCAATATTTTTGGGTATTTTGGCATTTTTTACCATAATTAGGCTAATTAAGCGTAATTTAGTGTAATTAGCACAGTTGACCAATATTTAGGGTATTTTGGCCTTTTTTACCATAATTAGGCTAATTAAGCGTAATTTAGTGTAATTAGCACAGATGACCAATATTTAGGGTATTTTGGCCTTTTTTACCATAATTATGCTAATTAAGCGTAATTTTACCGAAATTAGCACATTTGACCAATATTTAGGGTATTTTGGCCTTTTTTACCATAATTAGGCTAATTAAGCGTAATTTTACCGAAATTAGCACATTTGACCAATATTTAGGGTATTTTGGCCTTTTTTTTTACCATAATTAGGCTAATTAAGCGTAATTTAGTGTAATTAGCACAGATGACCAATATTTAGGGTATTTTGGCCTTTTTTACCATAATTAGGCTAATTAAGCGTAATTTAGTGTAATTAGCACAGATGACCAATATTTAGGGTATTTTGGCATTTTTTACCATAATTAGGCTAATTAAGCGTAATTTAGTGTAATTAGCACAGATGACCAATATTTAGGGTATTTTGGCCTTTTTTACCATAATTAGGCTAATTAAGCGTAATTTAGTGTAATTAGCACAGATGACCAATATTTAGGGTATTTTGGCCTTTTTTACCATAATTAGGCTAATTAAGCGTAATTTCACCGAAATTATGTTATTTTAGATATTAGGATGCCTAGAGCACGGTCTACCCAGATGCCAGTAGTGGACGAGCCGATCAGTACCAGCAGCACGGAGCACATCAGTCCTCTCCTGTGGATTCCCCACAGCGAGCACCGAGTCTCACTGGCTTCTCGTGAGGTACGTTATTTTTCTTATATTTTCTTTAAATTTTGTTGGGTTTAAATTTTATTATGTTATCACTATGCGGATTACCTTTTTCAACGCAGGACACGGATCTTCTAGATGTGAAGTTGCGGTGCGTTCACATGCATTACTACGATGTGACAGGATCAAAACCGATGATGGTTACCATCCCAACGGCCGTGCTTGGGCTCGCCAGGTAATGCACCTAAAACTACATAGTTTTTCTCTAACTTAGTAGTTCATCAAGGTTTGATCTGACATGACAATTTTTTTTCAGCTTCTGGCCGCGATCAAGGAGTGCGGGCATGGGATCGCCATGCTGGGAAAGAAGAACTGGAGACGGCTTGGGTACCGCACCCTCAAGAAGAATGCGAATGTGGTTGAGGATGCTGGGCACGGTGGAAAGATCATCGATATGCTGCGAGACGCCGGAGAGAACATCAACTGGCGTGAGATAAATCCGACGGAGCCCGACCCGAGCCCGGTTCTGCTAGATGATATGCCATCTTCCCCCGATTCACATCCAGAGTGGGACTACCATCGTTGGGTATTGTCCAGCATTGGGTGGACGGCATGGTACGATGAGCATAGACGTCCGGTGCAGACTCAGGTATGTCATACTTCAGTATCTGTCAGGTTTTAATAAATTTCTTCATTCAGATCAAATTTAATAATTTATGTGTATGATTGCAGGGTCCGGCAGAGATGCCGCCACAGCCACCACCTGCGATGACCGATACTTCTGAGTACGAGTCCCTCTCGTACAGTCTCCAGGACTTCATGGTATTCGATGATGAGTTCAGCTCGGCACCGAGGGTACCCCGATATGGCACAGAGATGCCGCATGATGGAGAGGCTAGCGGTAGCGGGTCTCATACTCAGCCTGCCTTTGGGACTGAGTTCGCCGCATCTATCTTCATTACACCTCCGCCAGTACAGCCAGTCTTCACGGGCGATGCCAGATGGGATACCGCCGAGCAGATACTCAGGTCTGCCGATGCCCCAGATGAGCCCGAGAGAGACGGAGCCTGGCCGCGCTGGCACCGGGCGAACGCCGGAGTACCGCCTCAGCGATGGTCCCTCTCTCCGTTCTAGTTGTATTTTTACTAGTTTTGTACTATTTATTTTTGATATACTATTTATGTTTGGTATATTTGGATTATCCTATATTTCGGTTCTTGTGTATGTGTGCTTTTATGGTACTATATTTATATTTTACAGATAAAATAAATTATCATGATAATGCTAAACAGAAAGTATTACAACATTAAAATAGTAGCACAACATAAAAAATAAACAGAAAAATATGTTAAACAGTAAAAATAAACTCATCAAGATTAAACCGACATTTTTATTAATATCCAAAGTTGAATAAAAAATTTTGCGGGTTTAAAAAAAAGTAAGCCGGCCAGAAAATGGCCGGCTTAGGGGGGGAGTAAGCCGGCCATTTTCTGGCCGGCTTGGGTATTTTTCGATATTGGGTCCGATTCTGGGCATAATTAATAATTTGTATTAAACTTTGGATATTAATAAAAATGTCGGCAGCTGTTCCATTCATTTTATTAAATAGTTTACAATAATGATTAAGTTTAGAACAAAGAAAAATAAGAAAAGCATTAATTAGGGGCAAATGTAGTATAATATTAAAAAAAAAAAAATCACTGTGCTCTCACTATTTGAAAGTGAGCCCTTAGAATAGCGCTACCCTTTAATATTTGTGAATTAATTATTTCATTTTGTTCAGAGAAGAAAGCGTGTTAGGTAATAAATGCTAGATTGGGGTCTTACGCGGAGAATTGAATGCCCTAATTAATTATGTCATTTGGTTAATTAATGCACATTGAAATTGAATCGCCAAATAAATTCTTTCAATATCTATTCCTTGTCATCGATTTTATTAAACATTTGACTTAATGTCCGGATTTAGAATTGAATGCCTCAATTTTATTTTCCATTGTTTTTTTTCTTGCACAATTTACAAGAAACAAACACATTGGATGTTAATACTGTTATCTAATAAGTTTAAACTGGCAGAGGAGAAGCCAAGAAGGTTTGTATAATAATATGAACAATATATTATTAAATGAAAATAAAATCAAACAATCTAATTTGTTGCTTGTCATATTTTTATAATAGCTAGGTGCTTGCATGAGAACTTGTTCCAATAAAATTTACTGGACAGTAAAATTAATTTAATCACATGTACTGACAGACAACAAACCAGGTCAAAATATTTAGTAGGATGAATTATAATTTTAGTATAATTATATTGAATCTGAAATATATTTTTATAATTTTTATGAGAAAAATATAGAAATAGATTCTTTCTTTTTTTTTACATAAATTTAATCTAAATGGTGGCTGGCCTGGATTCCATCAGACAATTCACATGTAACAATTCATCTATTGTCAACAGAAAACCGACAGTAAATAAAAGACTAAAGCTGTGAATATATTGAATATAAATAGATATCCTCAATCAATTTTTCTTGTTAAATAAATTTCATGGATGATCACTAAATTGTCTTTATCACAAATTAATTGCTAAATTTATATTAGTATTCTGTGAGTTGCTAGGTTTTTTACTTTTTCTAACAGAGTCAATTTATTATTTCCTTTCTTCTAAATGTAACAACGTACCATCGACGAAATTCTCGCAAAGAACGTCAACAAGTGCATAGGTTAATAGATAAAGCAGTACAAGAAATCATATGCTGGGAGACTAATTGTTAATAAGAGACTGGTGAGAAAAAGAATGGGCACTGATAATCAGGCCTATTAGTGTTTTATTTACTAGCTTACTTTTTCTGAGTTTGGGATATGAAACTCCTCTTAAGAGATTGTAAATAACATTTCTTATTAATATATTGTCAATTGGCTACTTGCCAGCTGACCTTAAAAAAAAACGACGTGCCATCATTTTACATTTAACTGCAAAATGAATGTCCTCGTCAACAAAATAAAAGGCTGTGTCTGTGTTCATAAAATTCAAGTGTCGCAGAATTTTTTTTTAGAACAACTTATTTAAAAATAATTTTGAGACTGGTGATCCGCAGCAGGAGTTGCCAGGAGCTGTTCCCGATGGCCACGCCATTTGATTGTATACTTTAGGGCTTTTGTTAGGCTTACGAGTTCCGATGTTTTTGATTTGTACATTGGACTCGATAGATCATGTATTCCCCTTTCTTAGACTATGTTTATTTTATCCCAATGTGAATTGTATGGATGATATATGTATATGTATGTTTTTTTAGATTTATGACTGTTGCTTGATTATTTTATTCCCGCTTCCGCTGTTGTTATTTATTTATATTGGTTTAGCCTTGCGTGTCTTGAGATTTTTAGACACGAGGCGAGGACTGATCATACCTTAATTCGGAATTCCCAGTATGGGGTGTGACAGTTTTCATTAGTGTTTTATTTACTAGCTGAATTTTTCTGAGTTTATGGATGTAAAACTCCTCTTAGAAAATTGTAAATAACTTTTCTCATAAATATATTGTTAGCTGGCTTCTTGCCAACTGATCTTAAAAAAAACAACATGCTATCATTTTACATTTAACTGCAAAATGAATGTCCTCGTCAACAAAATAAAAGGTTGTGTCTGTGTCCATAAAAATTTCAAATGTGGCAGAACTTTTTTTTAGAACAAACTTATTTAAAAATAAATTTTGAAGTTAAAAAGTTTAACAGAGAAGAACAAAAATTCAATTACTAAGTTTTGTTTTTTCCTTGTTTGTTAACTTTGGAAGATTTACTCTATAAAAAAGTGATCTGGTGATCAGTGATTAATATAATATTTTTCATATAAAAAAATGACAAGTTTATATAACTCAATTAAATTTTTTGTATAAATATTTAAAATTAGAAACTTTTTACTTTACTTCTATTTTTAAAAAAATCTATACTATCATTTTCAACGCTGAGTCATGAATTAATCTGATCGTCACAGGTGACTGTAAAAAGAAACAAAGAAAAACAAAAACTAAACTAAACTAAACTAAATGATCACTATAACAACTGCTCACCTCCTCTTAATCTAGCTTGAAGCCACAACACACAAATCATATTCATATCACCTTGACTTAACTCAAATTTTGAGTTTAGATCCGGACCGTCCGATCTGCTTTAGCACGAATATTAAAGGAATTATGTGCATTGATCTGGATTTTGATCAGACGCCGGATCTAAACTCAAAATTTGAGTTACTTGAGAGGAACCGGATCACTTCAAATTTTGCTATCATTAGGAATGTCATGTTGTGATTGGATACGTCACAATAGTTCCGTCACGGCACGTGTGCCGGTTACGTATCGTGATCATTCACGTGACGTGATCATCTTTCGAAAATTTAGCATGGCAAGGCACGTCATGCAAAGGATTTGGTCACAGTATGACACGTGGTCACGTGTAATTAGGACCGTTTGTCACGTGTAATTAGAATCGAATGGTGAATCTTAAATAAACTAACTTAAATTATGAAAAAAATAGTTAAACGTGACAAACGTGACCGGTCACGTTTGGACACGTCATGTGTGGTCATGGCGTGATTAATGTGTTGTGACTATTCACGTGCCATGACCATCTTTCCAAATTTGGTCACAGCACGACACGACACGTGATCCAAATTACGGCGTGACTAGTCACGACACGGTACATATTTATATCCTTAGTAGCGGACCCCTTTTTTTCCTAACAAATCAACGATTCTTCTAAGTGGAATAGCTAATCGGACTGTGTCTTTTCTTTCTTTTACGCAAATCAATCTGGGCTGACTTTCTTTTCCACGCAATTTTCTTATACTGGACCGTGAATTAAATTCAGTAGTAGGCATTATATCCATCTAGAGATAGGCACAAGTATAAAATACCATTGTATCTAAAAATAATTTCGAATCCAGGAGTAGGCAAGTGCCTACCCCTGATCCTTCGTGGGTCCGCCAGTGTGTATAGTCACGACGTTCCTCCGTTACGGTGTAACTAACATGCCGTGACTATTTACATACGTATTGTGATCGTCTTTTCCAATTTGATCATGACACAACACAACATGTGAAAATCTGACTTGATCACGTCATTATTTAAGTTTGGTTTGATACGACAAGTCTTGATAAGTTTGGTTTAAGATGTTTTTATTTTCTTAAGAATTCTTGACAATTTTATAGGTACCTTTATTTATTTATTTTATTTATAATTGGGCTGGCTAATTAGATAATTTCATAGACTCTTCTTCTAAATATTTCTCGTACTATATTTCTGCACACTTCATAGCACACATTTGATTATGTCACAATGACTATTAATTTTAACGGAAATCTTTTCAAGCATTACCCATGAATATATATTGTAACGCACTAATCTCGACAAAGTTCAACTGCTCCCTTACGGGGCGGGAAGGTTCCAATTTAGGAATGAAATATGCTGTTTTTTTTTGAAAAAAAAAATGTGAATATACTTTTTTTATCCAACCGTTATTTTTATCGAGATTCGCATATGAAAATATTAAACGGTTGGATGAGAATGAGAAAATAATTATCTTGATCCAATTTAACACACAAGTGGTTCCTGATTTTGTGTTCCTACAAAATTTCCATTTGCATGTTTACTGGCCCATATATACAAAAAAAGCCCATTGAAAACTGAACAGAGAATAAAAGTTAAATAAATAAAGAGGCTGTCAAATCCTCTCAAGCATATCACCTACAAAAAAAAGCCCAGAATCTATCTAACCCTTCTGCATAAATATCAAGGTTCTAAATAGCGTTTATAGCGTCGTAGCGGGAAGGCTAAAAAAAAAGCTATAGCGAATAGCGTCGCTATAGCGGAAGCTATTCCAAATAGCGTTTTTTTTTTTACATTTCGTATATTCAATATTTGTACTAAATATCAACATTATCTAAAGTCTCATAGAACAATAAATAACACCAAAGTAATTAAGAAATTATAATATTCATATTGAACCAGTACAAAGTTCAAATTGCGGTTCAAAATATCCATAGTAATATCATAAACTATCGATTTTTCCTATTAAAAATATCTTAAGCATCATGATTCATGACATAATTTTTTTTTTCTATTCAAATTTTATTTTCAATTTGGACTTTTTTTCTATTCAAATTTAAATTTCTATTCCCAATTTCAAATTGATTTATCTGTAGCAAGTAGCAACAAATTCAATTTCGGTTTGAGATTTTTTTTATCTTTATTTAAAACCCATATAAATTGCTTTAAAATAAAAAACCCATATTGTATAGCGCAAATAGCGCGAATAGCGGACCGCTATAGCGCTGTAGCGGTCGCTATAGCGGCCGTAGCGCAAATAGCGCATTTTGATGTCATAGCGTAGCGTTTGGGGTCCAAAAACGCTATAGCGGCGCTATAGCGCCGCTATAGCGCGCTATTTAGAACACTGATAAATATAAATCCAATAAGCTATGGGATTGGCTTCTAAGAGCATCTACATCCTGAGAGCAGCTTGGGTCCGATGAATTTCGGGACCGTCTGATCTACTTTAAGATTCATTTGCACAAATTTTAAAGCAGACGCGAAAGTTGCTGGTGCGAATCTTAAAGCAGATCGGACGGTCATTGAACCATCGAACTCACTTTGAGTCCGATGGGCATCGGATCCAAATTGACCTCCTACATCCTTGGTACTAGTAGAGTTTCTAATCTGATGTGGCAGTTTCTAATCTAGTTTCAGAGATATGTGAGAGTTTCTTATTTAGAAACTATGCAGTAAAGTTTCTTATTAAGATATTTTTTATAAACTCGATGCTGATCAAATGATTAGCTCAAATTATTTCTGCTTTTTAATTTGTTGCTGACGTGGCTTAATAGAAATTCTAAAATTAATTTCAGGAATGTGATAGTTAGAAATTTTAGAAACCTTAATTTCTAAAAAGAGATTAACATTTATTTAGAAACTCATTTGAGTTGCTGGGATGTAGATGCTCTAAGTGTTATTGGGTTCAAATTCAGATGAAAACATAATTAATTCTCAGTTTTGTAACTTAACTCTCTTTTATCAAAAAAAAAAATCATACTCCATACAATTATTGAGTTTTTTTGTATTTAAGTCGATATTTTTAATGATTTCATTAACCATTAATTATTGACAAGTTTAATTTTATAGCTAAAAATTATTTTACTTTTTACTATTAACTATTCATCAACATATGTGTGGTTACCTAATAATGTAGAAATGTAGTATGCTTAAAATCAATCAATACTATTATTATATTTTCTAGTTACATAAAAAAATCAATTAATACTAGTCGGTCATTAGGTTGTCAATCAACCCTTTAAGAAAAAGGAAATTAACAATTGGCCATATTTTTTTCAATATTGGAAAAACCAATATCTGTTTCCGAATGAATGGTGTTCAAAGCAGAAATTTGAATTGGTCCTGTTGTTTGTTTTCTCATTTTCTTCCTATTACTTCTAAGTGTGTCCCTTTAATCGATTTCGGGTGCCTTAATCTTCAATGCAATAGTGTGTTAAAAATAGTGAACTATTGCATTGAACATTAGGCTCATGCCCTTTAATCCATTAACTGTTTTTGGATGGTCCAAAACAGTGATTTTGTACCTATCTAAAATATAGTAAAAAATGTTCAAAAAATATAAAATTTGATCTCCAAGTACATTTTAATATATAGATCATGTTGAGTGGTTCAGATCGACTGTTTGAACTTTGAGAATAAAGATAAAGATGTGGAGTATGATTAGAGCAGTTAAAAAGAGGAAACTTTAAAGAATTGAATCATTCTCTCGTATGAAATTAAAATTCTGGGTTTTCATGGTGTGAAATGCATTTTGAATCTATCATAGCGTGCGGATTATTTCGTGATTACTTGTATTTAAATTTGTACGAGCAATTTTATTTTTGATATTTAATCTGTATGTAGTTGGAAGAAATTCACTTAATTTTGTTTTTTTTTTTTTTCCTCTATATCTAGTATTTGGAGCCTCCACTACCATGGAAATAACCTCTACTAATGCATGTCTAAGTAATCGAATAATATGTTAATAACATATCTTGACACATATATTTTAAATGAGGATTTCATCGACTTCAGAAATTTCCTAACCCAATATAATCAAGTTAATTAGATCAATACTTTTGTAATTATCAAAAGATTGAAAGTATCAAGTTAAATACAATAAAATACTCTAAAAATATATCTAATTCCCAAAAAAAATGTAATCCCTTTGGTATTTAGTATTTACCATAACAATATATATTGTCTCAAAACGAATCAAATATTTTGATTGTTATGCTCGAATAATGAAGCAAACATTTTAATGAAAACTTACTTAATATTTGATATATGTACCAAAAGATACCTACTTTTAAAGATTAGGATTAACCTTATTTTAAAACAAAGTAAATTTTATAAGTTTTTAGTGTTAGAAATGTTCTACATGCCATAATATTTTGGGTCATAATTAATAATTAATTATAAAGTTATAATATGGATCAAGTCTTATTGGGCTGAGCTCGAATCTCTGCTCTGCTATGATCTGATCTGTTCCATCAGGATAAGGTCTTCTGAATAAGCTCGATCAATAGGTGCGATCAAATGGTGTGTTGTATTATAAATACACATACATATGATTTCGGCTCTCTCTCTGAACTGTGCAATTTTCGGACAGAAGAAAAAGAGACAGAAAATTGAAGAATAGTATTTTCGGTTTTATTGGATTAGACCGGAAATCTGATTTTGTTTGAATTCGCACCACTTCAGAAACCGAGAGAGAAAAGTAGAAAGACAAGAGGGGACTGTCAGTTGGCGCTAGCACTCCGACTTGCAGTTGTTCACTTGTTTGTCAACTTGTTCGTGTAGATACTAGTAGAAACGTGACTGTGGTTGCTATTGCGTGGATCCGACATTGTACGAAGTGAAGAAGGTTACTGCTAGGACTTGAAGTTTCCGCTGCGCGTCTAGTGGTAAAATCTATATTAATCTTGGAATTAGTTTTATACTTGGATTCTGGTTTTCGGGTAGTGAACAAATCATGAAGTGAATCGAATTGTTGCACATATAACCTACCCGAAATCCCTACAGTGGTATCAGAGCCACTTGTGTAGAATTAATTCTGGATTATTGGTTGTTACTTAGATTAACGTCTGAATTGAATCAATTGGATTGATTAAATTATACGAATCAATATGGCGATTTTTCTGTGGGTTATGGAACTAATAAATAATCATATCAATTGGATTGTTCTGACAGAATTGAATCAATTGGATTGGTTCGAATTTTAGGTTAATTGGATTAATTTGAAAATACTGTTTTATGGAAACTGAATCAACTAAATTGGTTATGTTATATGATTATTTTATGAAATCTGAAGAAGAATTATTTCACGCAATATTAATAACCATGCATTCTTTATTGGCAACAATTCGACTGTGGATATTATTGATACTACCCAATTTTCTGGATGCACCCTAAATGTCATCTACTTTTCAATTTCAATTTAAAAAATTTAATTTTGTAGCTAAAATTATTTTACCTTTTACTATAAATATTCATCAACATATGAAGTAATTACTCTGCCTCTGTCCTAATTACTTAGTTTAATTAATGAATGATTTAATGTAGAAATGTAGTGTGTTTAAAATCAATCAATACTATTATTATCTTTTTCTAGTTACATATAAAGTCGGTCATTAGGTTGTCAATCAACCTTTTTGTTTTTTGATTCCTAAGAAAAAGGAAATTAACAATTGGCCATATTTTTTTTCAATATTGGAAAACTAATACCTGTTTCTGAATGAATGGTGTTCAAAGCAGAAATTTGAATTGGTCCTATTGTTTGTTTTCTCATTTTCTTCCTATTACTGCTAAGTGGTAATTCTGAAATCTTTATTATCATTTTTATAATAAACAAGGATTAAAAAATACAAATTATAGCCATTCAGAAGAATCAATACCTTTGGCCGACAGTTTCAAACTCAAGAATAAACAGAAAGCACACCAGAATGATACTTTTTCAGGCGATACTAATTTAGTTGAAATTCAAGATAATTATGTGTTTTAGAAATTTAATTTGAGATTTGTTTCATGGTAAGATTTCAAGTCAAGAGAAAAATTGTTGTGTATGTCTCTCATCTCACCATCAATTTACATCATTCTTGATTTGGTTTATTTTTTTTCCTATCATTCTCTATTTGAACATTTGTTCAATTGTTCTCATATCGGAAAGACTGCTATTTAAACAACATAAATTATAAATCTATTTGAGTGAGGCTATGGTGCTATGCATAGCACGGATGGCTAGTGTACTACGGCTCAATATGGTACTTTTTAAAATCCTAACGGTCGATCCGAACCGTTCAATGTGATAACCATATGAATATGTACTTGCAAACTAAATTTTATATTTTTTCGAATTTTTTTACTATTTTTTTAGATAGGTACAATTTTGATGGTCCAGAATTTTCAGAAAACACTGATTTTTCTACCTATCTAAAAAAATAGTAAAAAAATTCAAAAAAATATAAAATTTAGTTTGCAAGTACATATTCATATGAATATCACATTGAACGGTTCGGATCGACCGTTAGGATTTTAAAAAGTACCATATTGAGTCGTAGTACACTAGTCATCCGTACTATGCATAGCACCATAGCCTCACTCAATCTATTTAATTAACATAAAATTCCATGTGTATAACTAAACATAAATGCACGATATTTATGGCATTCAATAGTAGTGCCGATTTGCGATGCAACATATATAATCACAGTTGATCGATTGGATTCGGATTAGCTGAAATTCCGAAACTAGTGAATAGTAATTCTGAAGTATTTCGAATTCAGTCATTTAATTTTTTTCGAGAACGCATCCCGAAACAGCTGATTTTTTTGCACGCATCTCGGAACAGTTCGACGGCTGAATTCGAATTGCAGGGATTTCAGAATTACTGTTATTGGTCTCGGATTTCAGCAGATGCGCTTCCTAATCGATTACCCTCATGAAGAATGTTCCCAACTATGTTAAATATATATCCCAAATATAATTTCCCTCATCTTTCCTTTCCAATAGAGCAGAAAAAAATAAAAAAAATATGTTGAAACATGAGGTATGTTATATTTGTTGATTTTGTAAGTATAATTTCCCTTAGCAAGTTTAGTTGACAAAGATGGATTTTGTTTTTTTCAATTTTCACTTTTAGTAGTAATGATCTTTCAGCCAACCTGTTAAAATTTTATTTCTCAATCGAAAAAAGTCATTATTGTTGATACTGTATATTTTGGTTGTAGAATATAATTTGAGATATGATTTATTTCCTAGATTATAGGCTAGATTACAGAAATTAGAATAAATGAGATTTACTTTCTAGATTATAGGCTAGATTATAGGGATTAGAATAAATGAGATCTAAGGTACAGATAACTGCTATTTACATATCGATTAATCCGGTATTAATTTCACGAGTTCAAGAAAGACTTCAGTGTAAATAAAATTCCATATACAATTCGTTTGTATGTTTTCATTCCATTTTATGTATCTTCTTTCATCGTTTCAGTGTATGGCATGAAAATAGATTGATTTCATATCATTAGGTCACAGTGGCAAATGTGAACTACTAGAATTTGAATATAACCAAATGTTTCTGATGCATTGTAACATGTTTGATGATCCAAATAACTTTAAAAGCTTTTGATGTACTAAATATGCTCATATCTTTATATTAATATCGAGTCCGGCTAATATGACATTGGTGTCATTCCAAATTCAATAACACCACATCGTATACCGTTGAATCTGCTTTAATATCCGTGCAAAACACTAGTGTTTTTAATATTCTTGCAAAACACGGATATTAAAGCAGATCCAACGGTATACGATGTGGTGTTATTGAATTTGGAATGACACCAATGTCATATTAGCCGGACTCATTAATATCTATTCAGCATCAAAAAAGAAGTGAGCCTGGCCTATAAACAAGTTTTAGAGCTGATGTCTTCACAAGATTAAAACATAACATCAATTTTTCAAGAATCAAGTTAACAACAATATGGCTATACCAGCAAACCATATTAGTTCGACAAAATTCATGAGACAAACTAAAACTAAATAAATAGAAATCCTAAATTAAAGTTAAAAGTGAAATTGTAAAGTAAACTTAAACAACAACTTTCTCTCAAAAAATTTAAACATATATAATATAGTTAAACACTTTACTCCAATAAATATAACTGATACGGTTAAACAACAACATCTGAATCTAATAGCCCTTAAACAATACGAGTTAAAACCAAATAAATCGACAATTTGTTCTGAATCCCCCTAGTTGCTGACTTGATCATCATCTTGCTATTTCTCCGCCTTGAGCATATATTCCAACCACTAAAATGGGTCAAATAAGCAAACTTTGTTATAACAAACTTGATCAAAATGATTCAGTTAATTTTTAAAAGGAAAATAAGTTGCAAGGGTAATCCTCAATTGTTGTTTACCTGTGTAAAATTGACACCATTTTAAACTTGATTTGAACTAATTGCTACAATAAGTATTAATCTACATCTGAGTTCAGTTATACCGGCATTTGACATGAAAAATGAAGTGTTAACACGGTTCATTAACTTTGTCCCATTCAAAATAATTATGCCAACATGAGCAGAGAGGGTAAAAGAGAGAGAGGAGTGGGGATTTCAAATAATGGAAGGAGAAATACACTAGCAATTTATCACAATCTTTCTCTCATAGATTTTGTAATCAAGTGTTATTTTAAGTTTTTAACCTCAATTGTGTAGTAAATACTACCGACAATAATCCTCACTTTCCGCTCAACTCTCTTTACTTTTACAAGCTGTGTGATACTCAGAAATTTATAGTCAGTTAACCAGAAATATAGCTTTTAGGGTAAATCCAAATTTCTGCGAATTTTCACTTCATTTTAAGGGAACATGCAAGTTTTAAAAAAAATCACTGTTTTCAAAAGATTCTCGACCATCCAAAGCAATGATTTTGAACCTATCTAAAAAGTAGTAAAAAGATTCCAAATAAATATAAAAGAAGATTATGTGGAACAGTTCGGACTTTGAAAACGGAGATAAAGATTTGGACCATGATTAAAGCACAAAACCAATGGTGCATTTTGACCCTACTCGTACAACATTTTGCCAACAGCAATAAATCAAAACCCAGAGTTCTAGTCTGCTCTAAATTTAAGATGAAAGCATTTTTCTTTAATTTTATCATAATTCCACGATCAACAATAGCATCTCGCAGAGATGGAGGTTATCGCTGTGCTAGACCAATTCAAACATAAACAACACTGGGAAATTTAAAGAATTAAAACATACCTCTTGGCTTTGGGCATGGGCTGTACGGATAACATCGACCACGTGGCGCGCCTGCCTGATGTTGATTTGGCGCACAATTTCGCCGCGCAGAATTTCGCGGCACTCAGTGTCAGTGACTGTCTCAATTTTAGACGAGATGGCGGGCGCCGCCGCGATGATGGCTTGGCGCAGAATTTCGCGGCGCAGAATTTTGCGGCGCTCAGTGTCAGTGACTGTCTCAGTTTTAGACGAGTGGGCGCGTTTTTTAGCGACGGGAGGAGCGGAGTCTAGAACCGCCATTGATGGAGAGATGTGCAAAACCCTAGAGAAAACTTGATCTCGAGAGAGAGAGGAGAAGAGTTCAAGTCTCTGGATTTCAAATGTCTTAAATAGAGGTGCTATCGGGTCGGATCGGGTCCAGATACTATTATATTTGGACCCGTACCCTAAAAGTGTTCGGGTTTAAATTTCGATCCATATACTTATTTGTTTTAAATTGGGTCGGGTCTGGATCCGGATATCTATCTACCCGTAGATATTTTGGGTCCAGTCTTTCGGTTCCAGATAGATAGATACTCATAACTTATTTGTGTATTATCGGGTTCGATCCGGATATGGGACGGTTCTAAATCCGAAGCGGGTATATGCCACAACTCCCAAGAATTTGAGAAATCATTTATGTCACGTTACAATATTTTATAGTATTTATTATAAAATACTCGACCACAATGAAATTTTTTTATAATAAAGATCTATGAAAGTACTCGACCATCATGTGCATGGAAATAATCTTAAATTTTGAGACAACATTAGAAGAATAATGATAAAGAAATATCTAGATGCTATACATAACAGAACGGATAAAGAAAAATGGTAAAGTTCAAGATTAATAATGGAGATGACAATTTGAAACTAAATTGGGATTGACAAAGAATAATTTTGAAATAAAAAAAATAAGAGATAATCTTATCAAGACGTAACAACAATTTGGGTCATGATGGACCAACATTGTGGTGAGCCATGGTTACTGTTTGTTGAATTTCTGGGGGTTTTCTGACAAAATTTCTTATTTCAAACACTTGCTATGTGGTGAGCCATGGTTATATATATTCCATTTATTGTTGATAATGTGTATATCTGTGATAAGAAAAAAAATATTTCATTTATTCTCTTGGGCGTAATTAGAATGGATCACAGTAGCATGATATTTGACTCTTTTTTTTACTTTTATGTGTATAGCTGATTTAGGATAAAAAAATTAGTGTAAAATTTCATATGCATTCTATCTAGTTTCATGCCGACATTTTTATTAATAACCAAAGTCTATTAATATTTATGTCCAGATTCTCGTGTTTTTGCGAAAAATGTTCAAGCTAGCCACAAAATGGCAGGCTTACTCTCCCCCCTAAGCCGGCCATTTTGTGGCCGTCTTACCCTTTTTTTTGTTTTACACAAATTATTTTCTTCTTGTATATAGTGTAATTTTATTTTGTTATTATATTGTAATATTATTTTCTTAACTATTTTTCTGGGTACTTATGTCAGTCACACCGACTCAATGTATTTCGGGATGCGCCAATTGGTGTGCCTTTAATCTTTAAAGCTTATTTTTGCTGTTTAACGCACTTATTCAATTGTTTTAAATATTTTTCTGTTTATTTTTTATGTTGTACTACTATTTTAATGTTGTAATATTTTCTGTTTAGCATTATCATGATAATTTATTTTATCTGAAAAATATAAAAATAGTACCATAAAAGTACACATACAAAAGAACCGAAATATAGGATAATCCAAATATACCAAACATAAATAGTACAAAACTAGCAAAAATACAACTAAAACTGAGAGGGGGTATATCGCTGAGGCGGTACTCTGGCGTTCGCACGGCAAGACTCTGTCTCTCTCGGTCACCACACTAGCATCGGCGGACCTGAGTATCTGCTCGGCGGTATCCCATCTGTCATCGCCCGTGGAGACTGGCTGCACTGGCGGAGGTGTACCGAAGATAGATGCAGGCTGAGTATGAGACCCGCTACCACTAGCCTCTCCATCATGCGGCATCTCTGTGCCATATCGGGGTACTGGCGGTGCCGACATGAAATCATCCTCGTATACCCCGAAGTCATGGAGACTGTACGAGAGGGACTCGAAATCAGTAGTATCGGTTTCCTCAGGTGGTGGATGTGGCGGCATCTCTGCCAGACCCTACAATCATACACATAATTTAGTAAATTTGATCTGAATGAAGAAATTTATTAAAACCTGACAGATACTGAAGTATGACATACCTGAGTCTGCACCGGACGTCCATGCTCGTTGTACCATGCCCAACGATGGTAGTCCCACTCTGGATGCGAATCGGGGGAATGTGGCATCTGAGACATCCTAACCGGGCTCTCATCGGGCTCGGTCGGATCTATCTCACGCCAGTTGATGTTCTCTCCGGCGTCTCTCAGCATCGTGATGATCTTTCCACCGTGTCCGGCATCCTCAACCCAATTCGCATTCTTCTTGAGGACGCGGTACCCAAGCTGTCTCCAGTTCTTCTTCCCAGCATGGCGATCCCATGCCCGCACTCCTTGATCGAGGCCAGAAGCTGAAAAAAATTGGCATGTCAGATCAAACCTTGATGAACTATTAAGTTAGGAAAAAACTATATAGTTTAGGTGCATTACCTGGCGAGCCTATGGGATGCCGTTGGGATGGTAACCATCATCGGTTTTGATCCTGTCGCGGAGATGGGCACCGTAATCGCCCTGCAGATAGACACTGGCCATGCAGATCTGCGTGTACCAAACATCGTACCTCAACTGGGGATCCCCCTGGGTCTGAACGATCGCATCTGGCTCATGATAGAAGTCCAGATACTGGGGATCCTGGGCCGTACCGTAGTAGTCTGAAAGATGGATGCTCCAGTCCCGGTCCAGTCGCCCTCGGTGGTTCATCCTGTAAGGAAGACGTTAGTTGCAATACAAAGCTATCAAGTAATATGAGATATTTGACAATATGATACGACTTACTTGTGCAGGTCTGTGTGCGTGGACCTAGCAACGATGGATCTGTAGGAATGAACGGCCGTAGTCCAAACTGGCAGAGTACCAGATCTGGGTAGTGGTGCTCCACTACCCAAAAGTGTATGAGTGGACCTCTGTACAATCACATCTCCCGCTCCTGCTCCTGGAGACACATCCCCGCAAGAGGTCCTCCGCGTACAACTGATCATACGGCCTCTACTCAACAAGATCGGCAGGCAAACTCTGAAGCTCTGACCGGACTGGCCTGATCCCAACGGTAGCACTGTGGGTCCGATCTGAATAGTAGTGGTAACCGTGCCACTTCCTCCCGTATGCTGGGCATCTCCAAGTATCTGGCGCTCCCCAATCTGGCACCTCATTCTGGATAGGTCGGCCCACCGGTAGCCGTGACCACGACCAGTGCTGAAGTAGGAGTACCGGCCCGTACATCTGATTCGCATTCTTCTGCATTTTCAAGATCATTAGACGTCAGTGTATTTGGATGGATTGATTAATTAAATAAAATACTAAGAAAAGAGTTGGAGACTTACCTCACTACTACGGCACAGGTGGGAGTACAGATGGGCTAGGACAGCCCTACCCTAGTTGTACAGCGACGGTTGCTCAAGGTCTCGCAGCAGCGGGAGATACATCATCGACATATGGTCACCGCTGGAATCAGGAAACATGACAGAACCAAAAAGGTCTATCACGTAGCCTCGTGTATATCTGCAATACAAAACATATAAAACTTCTAATAGAAACAATTTATAATAGAAACAATTTATAGTAAATGTAATAGAATTCTCGTATTGATTAATAGAAACAAATTATAGATTTTACCTCTGAATCTCCAGCTCGGTGGAATCTGCCGAGAGACCCGCGCTGAAGTGCTCCCGTAACCTCGTCATCCTCATATGGAATTTGGACCTCCCATTTTTCCCAATGAGATAGAGAGGATCAGCTCCCAACAACTCGTCAACATCACCTACGAATCTGGTGCTGTCAGATACGCCGCCAACGGGTGTGCCACGGATAGGCAAACCCCAAAGGGCACTCACATCCTGGAGAGTCACTGTCATCTCTCCGAATGGCATGTGAAACGTGTGCGTCTCGGGACGCCATCGCTCCACCAGTCCTGCGATGAGAGATGCATTGATGATGTTTCTCTCTGCCCGCACGATGTCCACAACCTGGTAGAGACCCAGGTTGATGAGGTACTAGTCCATCATCTCGTAGTACTGCATGTGAACACACCGCCAGTGTTGTAAAATGCGGTCCATGCGGCCGCATATGCGTATGCGGTTGACAACCGCATGAAAAATCAATATGCGGTCTCAATATGCGGTCTCAATATGCGGTTCCGCATATGCGGCCGCATATTCGACCGCATATTACCGCATACCGCATACCGCATACCGCATACCGCATACCGCATATACCGCATATTGACCGCATATCACCGCATATCACTGCATACTTGTTTATATATACCGCATATCACTGCATACTTGTTTATATATATATCAATTCTCATTTTAAAACCCGCATATATAAGTCCGCATGAAAATCCGCATATGCGGCCGCATACCGTATATGCGGTATGCGGTGGCCTTCCGCATACCGCATAGAAACCGCATTTTACAACACTGCACACCGCAACTTCACATCTAAAAGAAACGTGTCATGCGTTGAAAAAAGTAATCCGCATGGTGTTAACATAATAAAATTTAAACTCAACAAAATTTAAAGAAAACCTAAAAAAAGATACGTACCTCACGAGAAGCCAGTGAGACTCGGTGATCGTCGTGGGGAATCCACAGGAGAGGACTGATGTGCTCCGTGCTGCTGGTACTGATCGGCTCGTCCACTACTGGACGACGAGTAGACCGTGCTCTAGGCATCCTGATGTCAAAAATAACCTAAAATAGGCCAATTGTCGTTAAAACATGCTAAAACAGGCTACAATAACCTAATTTCGGTAAAATATACTAAAAACGACCAAAATAGGCTTAATTCTGTTTAAACATGCTAAAATAGGTCAATTGTCGTTACAATAACCTAAAATATGCTACAATAGACTTCAATAACCTAATTTGGTAAAATATGCTAAAAACGACCAAAATAGGTTTAATTCTGCTTAAACATGCTACAATAGGTCAACTGCGGTTACAATAACCTAAAACATGCTAAAACAGGCTACAATAACCTAATTTCAGGAAAATATGCTAACAAGGGACAAAAATGCTACAATAGCGCTTAAAAATGCTAAAATGGGTCAAATTGCGCCTAAAATAACCTTAAATATGCTACAATAGCCTAATTTCGGTAAAATATGATCAAATGGTCTAATTTTCCTAATTATGCTACATTCGGCTAAATTACGCTTAATTAGCCTAATTATGTTAAAAAAGACCAAAATACCCTAAAATATGGTCAACTGTGCTAATTACACTAAATTACAACAAATTACTCTAAATCCTAACCCCTAAACCCTAAACCCTAAACCCTAAACCCTAAATTAAATAAATTTAAATTTAAATTAGATAAAAAAAAATTACCTCAAAGAAGAGAACAAATTCGGTTGAGAGATGAGGGAGTTGTGAGGATGAGAGAGAAAAATGGGGTATATATAGGGTAAAATACGGGTTTAAAAAAAAGGGGGAGACAAATAGAAGATGATGTAATACAACAAGTAGAATATGAAAGACAACCAGTACAAGATGAAAGACAACTAGAAAAACATTAAAAAAACTAGTAGTAGAAGAAATAAAACCAGTAGAACATGAAAGACAACCAATAGAACATGAGAAACACAACTAGTAGAACTTGAAAGACAACAAGAAGAAGATGAAAAAAAATTAGAAGATGTTGAAAATAGTAGTAGAAGGAAGACAACCAGTATAACATGAAATACAACTAGTATAACATGAGAAAGACAACTAGTAGAACATGAAAGACAATTAGAAGAAGATGAAAGACAACTAATCCAACATGAGAGACAACCATTACAAGATGGAAGACAACTAGAAGAAAATAAAAAACAAGTAGTAGAAGAAATACAACTAGTGGGAAAGCGTACGGACAAAGGGGCTGTAAAAATAGTGTTGGATTTGATCTTAAAGGACATTGTTGATACCCGCACTATCATCAAGATGGTTGAAGAGGACATTGTTGATACATGGTCATTTGGACCAACTTCTCCATCCCCAAGTATATAATTTAATTAAACATTATGTTTTCAGTTTAAGCTTTCATTTTGAGTTCATCAATTTGTTGGACTTCTAAAAAAAATAATTTGTTTATGCTGCCTATGTTTTCTCTTGATTACCTGATGACTTGATTACTTGGTCAAGTTGTGTTCATTGCAGAGGATGCTGAAATATGGCAAGCGCAAGGAAATGCTGTCATTTTTGTGAGTTTTTTCATTGAAAGAAATTATAAAATGACCAAGTATTTCCTCAAAGAAAGAAAAAAGGCCAAGTAAAAACAAATTAAAACAAGTAGTTTAACCAAACAAGGTTATTTGACTGGCCTTATGTAATTTCACTTGATTTGACCGGATTAAGGTTGCAGATGTCATGGATGAGTCAGGGTTGACTTGCTACAATTTCTCTATGTTTATTTGTTGTTTAATTATTTGAAATTTTGATATTTTAGTTAAGTGATAATTGGGGACAAGATAATTAATGAAGGTGAATGGATCTCACTTAATGGTTCAACTGGAAAAATCATTTTGGACAAGCAACCGCTTGCTCCACCCACTCTTAGGAGTGACTTGGGCACATTCATAGCTTGGGTTGATGAAGCTAGGCAAATTAGGGGATCACTTCACATCTAACTTCATTTTATACTTTTGGCATCATCGGGTGATAGCTAATACTGACATTCCTCCATCTTGAGGATGCGTTAGCTGCGAGAAACAGTGGTGCTCAAAGAATTGGTCTTTACAGGACATAACACATGGTAAATATTTTTTTTATATTTACTAAAAGAGGGAAAGAAGGACAATGTGGTATTTGTGTTGAGTATTTTAGGTATGGTGTTTTTTTATAGAGTTGTTCTCATTTCATCATCCTATCTAAATAGTTGTTCTCCTTCCTTCATCCTATCTAAATGATCATCAATTATAGAATCTAAAACATCTACCCTGCATATTGAATCATTATCATTAGATGGAAATTGGAGAGATTTAAAAACATTAAATTCAACCTTTTCATCACCTACACGGAAAGAAATCTTTCCATCACGCACATCTATGATTGCACCTGCTGTGGTTAGAAAATCACGTCCCAATAGAAGTGGAGTTTGTGTATCCTCTTCCATCTCCACCACAACAAAATCTACCGGTATGAAAAACTTACCAATTTTGACAATTGCATCCTCCATAATTCCTACCGGGTATCTAACGGATCTATCCGCTAATTGGAGTGACATTTTTGTTGGTTTCAATTCTCCTAGACCTAGCCTTTCATAAACCGCTTTTGGCATTAAACATACGCTAGCACCTAAATCACACAAGCAATTATTGAATTCGGTCTCCCTAATTTTGCATGGAATAGTAAAACTACCGGGGTCCTTAAGTTTGGGAGGTAGTTTGGTCAAGAAAAGTGCACTACATTGCGCATTTAGAGAGATGGTTCCGACCTCTTCAAGTTTCTTTTTGTTTGACAACATTTCTTTGAGAAACTTGACATAGGTTGGCATTTGTGCAATTGCCTCGGTGAAAGGTATGGTAATATTCAGTTTTTTCAATTGTTCAATGAATTTGGCATATTGTTGGTCTAGTTTGTTCTTTACAAACCTTTGTGGAAAAGGTAGGAACCTAAGAGGAGGAACATACTTTGGAGTTTCAGCATTTTTTACCTTTGTGGAGTTAGAATTACCCGTTGTTTGATGCTTTTCCGATGTCGGTGTGTCCGCACTTATGGGGGCTGTGGTCGCATCAAGGGGAGTTGCAATGTCGTGTGTTTCCTTGGGAGGTTGCTGCTCCTCTTCGTTGGGCATCGAAGGTCCTTCGTACTCCTTGCCGCTCCTCAAAGTCACAGCATTTGCATACTCTCGTGGATTAATGTCGGGCTTGCCCGGAAGAGTGCCTTGTTGGCGAGAGGATGAAGATGCTTGTTGTGCTATTTGTGTCTCTAGCATCTTTGTCTTAGTTTCTAAAAACTCAAACCTATTGTTCAAATTCCTCAAGGAATCCGAAATTTCGGTATTGGTGTTTCTTTGTTGGTTCATGAACTCGTTTTGAGAGATCACAAGGCCCTCTATCAATTTTTCTAGTTTGTTGTTTTGAGAAGGTCCTTGGTACGAGTTTTGGTTTGACCAGTTTTGGTATTGATTGGAGTTGTCATTGTCGGTCTTCCACTTGAAATTGGGATGGTTCCACCTTGTGTTAGGGTTGTATGTATTTGAGTTATCATTTGGCCTAACCTTATTGTAGATTGGGTCGTTCCTCTTATCACCTTGATTGTAAAACATTGCGTTGACTTGCTCGACGTCTTCTCCTTCCAAGAGAACTTGGCAATCGGCGGTGATATGAGTCGCCTCTCCACAAATACCGCATGAAGCCTTCTTTGTCACGGATTTGGCGTTTTGCATTTGTGCCATTTGATGTTGCAAGGCATCTATTTGGGCTTTCAAGGCGGTAGCTTCGTCGGTTTTTAGGATTCCCGGCGTGGTTTGGGTTCGTCCACCTCTTTCGGCCGTCCATTCCCTTTGGTTGATTGCCATGTCCTCGATCATTAGCATGGCTTGTTGGGGATCCATCTTGGACATATTACCTCCTGCGGCTGAATTCAAATGCGTCTTGGTGGCGATTGTGCAACCTGCGAAGAAGAACTGAAAAAGCAACCACATGTCAAGGCCATGGTTAGGGCACAAGCGTTGAAGCTCGGCCCATCTATCCCATGCCTCGGTCAAAGATTCTCCCTCGGCTTGCTTGAAGGTCGTGATCTTTGTTCGAAAGTGCTGGGTTTTGGATGGAGGAAAGTATTTTCCTAAGAATAACTTCTCCATGTCGTCCCATCTTCTTATGTTGTCACGATTCACGGTCCTTAGCCATGTTCTTGCATTGTCACGGAGGGATAGATGGAAGCATTTGAGCTTGAGGTTGTCGAGCTCTTCTCCTTCTCGAGCGAAGGTGCCACAAGACTCTTCGAAGACCGCTAAGTGGGCATGTGGATCTTCATTTAGGGCCCCTCCAAACTGACTTTGGCCAAGCAAGTGGATGAGAGATGGCTTGATTTCGCGTGGATCTTGGCCTTGAGGTATAAAACCGAAGCGGTGGCCTTGTTGGCGGTTATGGCCATTTCCGATGTTTGGATTGACACCAAACAAAGGATTGTTGTTAAGAATTGGTGGAACATTGTTGTTGTTGTCGTGTGGATGTGGAGGCGGTGGGTTGTTATCGAGATCGCGAAAGGCTTGGTTGATAAGACCTTCCGGAAGTTCTTCCTCAACGAAGTTGCGTGGCATGCCATATGGTGGATCTAGACCCGCCATTGGTTGAGGAAGAGAGAGTTCGCCGGCTTTGATCTTCGCGGTTTGGCTCCTTGTCACCGGTGCCAGCGCTCAAATCTATAAGAGAAGAGTAGAGATGAGATGTGAAGGAGAGAAAATAGAAATAGAGAGTAATAAATTGCAGAAATTGTAAAAAAAAGGAAATAAACTATTTTTGGATTTTTAATTTTCTGAAAAGTAAATAAGGAAACTAAGAATTAAAAGTACTTTCCTAAAATAAAAACTAGTATCTATCCTATTCTCCCCGGCAACGGCGCCAAAAAGCTTGTTGAGTATTTTAGATATAGGAATTTGGTACTCTTTTTTGCCTTTAAAATTTATAAACCTTCGTACTCAAAGAATAGGTTAGTTGCAAGCGCACAACCTATCGATTGTAGTATTTAGGTGTCGATCCGCAGGGAGAGAGGGAAACACTAATTTTTAATAAAGAAAACTACTATTAAAAATAAAACAATAAAAGTAAAGTGGGGGGGTTTGTTCTTAAAATCCTAATGTTGGGTTCAATACCCGAAAAAGAGGAGTTTCAAACAATAAATGTAAATAAAATAAAGAGAAGAAAGATTGGTTTGTTTTCAAGTTTAAGGAGATCTAGGGGTATTCGGTCTACAATTCCTTGCTAATTCTATTTATTCGGTTTGTTTAAATTCATGTTTGATTTGATGAGGTTTCTAACCTAAGTTAGCCTTCGGAACAAATATTAATACAAATACTTTGCGCTCTATGGATTAATGTGCCTCGAATTCTAGGGCTGTCACTAACCTAGAGGGATATTTAATCTCATGCTTCAAAGCATATATCGATATTTGTTCTAAGGTGTCCTAATTAGGATTTGCCTTCTCCTTTCGGTCCTTCACCAAAATCCTAACCTTAATTTCTATAGTTCCGGATCGGATATCAAAGTACGGTCGCTTCTAACCCAATCCTAAGGTGTGTCTTTATGGTTTCAATTAGTAGTCTCCTCATGACCAATGCCGGAATTTAATAAATTTAAAGCGGAAAAACACGATCAACGCGATTTCAAAACTACTTCAATTCAATAAACCCTAACCAGGTGAACTCAAAGGAACGAGTACTAATGAAATTCATAAAGAATAAATCACAGAAATTAACAATCAAATCCGATAACACAATCATAATAAAAACAAATATCCGAATAAGATAGAATTAAACAAGTTCATGCATTGACCTAAACCCCTAGAAAGAGAACTACTCTCTCTTGGAGAGATCCATAACAAATATTGGCAAAAACAATAAGAAATGAGATAAAGAAATGATTACACCCTTCTTAGATCTAAAACCTCGATCTTGCCGACTCCTTGCTTGAATCTTCTTCTTCTCCTTCCTTGAAAAGCCTTCGAGAATTTCTGCAGGATCTCTCTCTCTCAATTTGTGGAAAATGGATATAATAATGGATGATTAGAGAGACGAAATTCTTCTCCTTTTATAGCCAAAGGCCTTGCCCAATTTAGAGGATAGAAGTGGAGTTAGTGGGTGCACTCCTCAGACTGCCATGGCTATTTTTGGCCTTCTAAAACGTGTTCCTTGGAAGCCAAGAATAGAAAACCTCTTGAAAATGCGAATTTCTGGCTGTCTGCGAGTCCAGTGCGTCCGCACTGGGGTTGAGTGCGGGTGGTCTGGGTCGCACCGACTCCAAATCTCCTTTGGTTCCAAGTTTCCTTTTCTGGATTTTCTGCGAAATTTCCTGAGTGCGTCCGCACTGGATCTTAGTGCGTCCGCACTGGGAGACTTTTCAGGCTGATGCGGCCATTGATGCAGCTGTACAGAATTATACATTCCGAATTTGGATTTGTTTCCTTCATGAAAGTTGTAGATCTCTTTGTCCTGGTTCCGTCAAGCTTTGAATCACTCAAATCGGAGTTCGTATGACGAAGATATGGCCAAAATACGAACTGTGTGTCGGCTGAGTGCGGGTGCACCCATCCGCATTCTGGGTCAGTGCGTCCGCACTGCGCTCGGACTTTTCTGTTTTCATCTTCTGATGAATCTGAAAGTTGCAAAAATCGGCTAAGTGCTAAGTGCGTATGACCCCACTCGCACTGGAGGTGAATGCGGACGCATTACGCTCGGACTTTTTGTCTGTGAAGTTCTGCGATGCTGGAAATTTGACTAAGTACTGAGTGCGTCCGCACTGGCTGTGAGTGCGTCCGCACTGGGCTCTGTTTCCCCTGTTTTGCTCTGAAATTCAAACGGGCATAACTCATGATCCGTAACTCCGTTTTCAGTGTTCTACCACTTTTCGGAAAGCTTGCGAGAAGATCTACAATTTGCTCCATTTCCTGTAATTTAAATATACTTCGGCAGTAACTTGATTCTTGGATATATTTCATTCTATTCTCTACTAAAATACAAGATATTTGGTGCTATTATGTAATAAAAACTAGATCGAATGTGTATATAATTTAGGCCTATCAAATACCCCCAAGCTTGAACCTTGCTTGTCCCCAAGCAACATCTAAACTTGGACTACAATTCGATCTCTTTGATATACCTTATATCAAGTATGTTTTCGCAAGTGAAAAATTTGTATGATCTTGCCAAAAATTAAAATCTTCATGCAAACTTCCCAAATTTCAAGTTTAACCCTCGGATAATTATGACTCAACCCATAATTGATTACTCTAACTTTTATTTCCTTAAAGGTCTAGAATTTATGAACTTTGTTTACCCAAATTTATTAAAAGAAATGCCATTTTAAACGTGGAATTTTCAAATTCCCCCAAGCTTGAGTCAAACTTAGGTTTAGAAATTTTGCGGACTGCGTGTGTTGATACATGCATATTCACATCTTTGTTGTTGCTTTTGATTTTTCTCACTTTGAATTTTTTTTCTTTTATGATTTAGCACTATTTTCCCCATCCTCATTTAAGCACCGGTTAGTTACAAGTAGTTAACTGTACCCAACCGTTCTAATTCAAGGGTGCTTTGCATGCTCATAATCTACCCTTCCATCAACATAAATGTTAATTTTATCGGGAGACTAGTGGAGCAGGAGTGCTAAGGACTCATAACCATAAGTACGTCATGAAGCCGTAACATAGGTCATTGGAGTCACCTTTTATTTTCCCATATTTTTCAATTTTACCTAATTTCTCAACATTTATGCACATATCATGAATACACACATCCCTAAGTATTCCTTCATACTTATGGATATCCCAATCTTTCCAAATTTAAAATTCCCAAATCTAAATAGCTTCTCTAATAAATTTGAATTTCTAATGTCCTAATTTCATACACCTTTATTTCCACAAAGTTTTTCGCCAAATTATGTGGTCATTTCAAATTATTCCAAGGATTTACCGAAAATTATTCAAAATTTTGCATCAATACTCCTAATTTTGCCAATCACTCAAATTTATCAACAAAATGCATGACACAAAACTAGGTAAACATCCTAACAAGTCGGACTGGACCCTATTCAAGGTTAGGTAAAACCCTAGTTTTAAACAAAAAATTTAAACATGCCTAAACTAAATGCAAGATACAATTGTGAATTTCAGTTTTTCATTTAACCTCCCCCCAGCTTAAACAAAACATTGTCCTCAATGTGTTAATTCATACTAGAAGAGGAAATTAAAGAGAGAAATAGAAACTCACAAGATGTTGCTCGGTTTAACGTCGGGAGCTCGACTTGTTGAGGCTCAGTTTAAAGGTGGAGGATCATCGAGGGCAATTGCCTCCTTTTCGATGATCGGTTCATCTTGAATGAAATGTTTAAGCCGCTGTCCATTGACTTTGAATGAACTCGTTTTTTCGCTCCAGATTTCAAAGGTACCATGGTCGAAAACTCGTGATACTTGATATGGTCCTTCTTGAAAACTTCTTCCGATGTGTTTGTCGTGCCAATGCCTTGTCTTCTCTTCTTGGTTCAAGGCGGCATTGATTATGGTGGGATGTGTCTCATTTGAGCCAAGAGATCCGTACTTGAGTGTTGTTGGCGAAGGTTTCGGTTTGACCTTCGGAAATTTGGGCGTTGTGCATGTTGAAATGGCAAAAACTGGGCTCTGCAAAGTTTCGTGTGGATTGCCTAGGCTACACAATTGGTTGTTTTCGTCATTTTGAGCTGTTTCTTTATCGATTTCTTCTGTAATTTCATCCGGTTGTTCTCCTTCCTTCATCCTATCTAAATGATCATCAATTATAGAGTCTAAAACATTTACCCTGCATATTGAATCATTATCATTAGATGGAAATTGGAGAGATTTTAAAACATTAAATTCAACCTTTTCATCACCTACACGGAAAGAAATCTTTCCATCACGCACATCTATGATTGCACCTGCTGTGGTTAGAAAATCACGTCCCAATAGAAGGGGAGTTTGTGTATCCTCTTCCATCTCCACCACAACAAAATCTACCGGTATGAAAAACTTACCAATTTTGACAATTGCATCCTCCATAATTCCTACCGGGTATCTAACGGATCTATCCGCTAATTGGAGTGACATTTTTGTTGGTTTCAATTCTCCTAGACCTAGCCTTTCATAAACCGCTTTTGGCATTAAACATACGCTAGCACCTAAATCACACAAGCAATTATTGAATTCGGTCTCCCCAATTTTGCATGGAATAGTAAAACTACCGGGGTCCTTAAGTTTGGGAGGTAGTTTGGTCAAGAAAAGTGCACTACATTGCGCATTTAGAGAGATGGTTCCGACCTCTTCAAGTTTCTTTTTGTTTGACAACATTTCTTTGAGAAACTTGACATAGGTTGGCATTTGTGCAATTGCCTCGGTGAAAGGTATGGTAATGTTCAGTTTTTTCAATTGTTCAATGAATTTGGCATATTGTTGGTCTAGTTTGTTCTTTACCAACCGTTGTGGAAAAGGTAGGAACCTAAGAGGAGGAACATACTTTGGAGTTTCAGATTTTTGTACCTTTGTTGAGTTAGAATTACCCGTTTTGTGATGCTTTTCCGATGCCGGTGCGTTCCCACTTGTGGGTGCTGCGGTCGCATTAAGGGGAGTTGCAACGTCGTGTGTTTCCTTGGGAGGTTGCCGCTCCTCTTCATTGGGCATGGTAGGTCCTTCGTACTCCTTGCCGCTCCTCAAGGTCACGGCATTCGCATACTCTCTCGGGTTGATGTCGGGTTTGCCCGGAAGCGTGCCTTGTTGACGGGAGGATGAAGATGCTTGTTGTGCAATTTGTGTTTCTAGCATCTTTGTTTTGGTTTCTAAAAACTCAAACCTATTGTTCAAATTCCTCAAGGAATCCGAAATATCGGTATTGGTGTTTCTTTGTTGGTTCATGAACTCGTTTTGAGAGATCACAAGGCCCTCTATCAATTTTTCTAATTTGTTGTTTTGAGAAGGTCCTTGGTACGAGTTTTGGTTTGACCAGTTTTGGTATTGATTGGAATTACCTTGGTATTGATTGGAGTTGTCATTTTCAGTCCTCCACTTGAAATTTGGATGGTTCCACCTTGTGTTAGGGTTGTATGTATTTGAGTTATCATTTGGCCTAACCTTATTGTAGATCGGGTCGTTTCTCTTATCACCTTGATTGTAAAACATTGCGTTGACTTGCTCGACGTCTTCTCCTTCCAAGAGAACTTGGCAATCGGCGGTGATATGAGTCGACTCTCCACAAATACCGCATGAAGCCTTCTTCGTCACGGATTTGGCGTTTTGCATTTGTGCCATTTGATGTTGCAAGGCTTCTATTTGGGCTCTCAAGGCGGTAGCTTCGTCGGTTTTTAAGACCCCCGGTGTGGTTTGGGTTCGTCCACCTCTTTCGGCCGTCCATTCTCTTTGGTTGATCGCCATGTCCTCAATCATTAGCATGGCTTGTTGGGGATCCATCTTGGACATATTACCTCCTGCGGCTGAATTCAAATGCGTCTTGGTGGCGATTGTGCAACCTGCGAAGAAGAACTGAAAAAGCAACCACATGTCAAGGCCATGGTTAGGGCACAAGCGTTGAAGCTCGGCCCATCTATCCCATGCCTCGGTCAAAGATTCTCCCTCGGCTTGCTTGAAGGTCGTGATCTTTGTTCGAAAGTGCTGGGTTTTGGATGGAGGAAAGTATTTTCCTAAGAATAACTTCTCCATGTCGTCCCATCTTCTTATGTTGTCACGATTCACGGTCCTTAGCCATGTTCTTGCATTGTCACGGAGGGATAGATGGAAGCATTTGAGCTTGAGGTTGTCGAGCTCTTCTCCTTCTCGAGCGAAGGTGCCACAAGACTCTTCGAAGACCGCTAAGTGGGCATGTGGATCTTCATTTAGGGCCCCTCCAAACTGACTTTGGCCAAGCAAGTGGATGAGAGATGGCTTGATTTCGCGTGGATCTTGGCCTTGAGGTATAAAACCGAAGCGGTGGCCTTGTTGGCGGTTATGGCCATTTCCGATGTTTGGATTGACACCAAACAAAGGATTGTTGTTGAGAATTGGTGGAACATTGTTGTTGTTGTCGTGTGGATGTGGAGGCGGTGGGTTGTTATCGAGATCGCGAAAGGCTTGGTTGATAAGACCTTCCGGAAGTTCTTCCTCAACGAAGTTGCGTGGCATGCCATATGGTGGATCTAGACCCGCCATTGGTTGAGGAAGAGAGAGTTCGCCGGCTTTGATCTTCGCGGTTTGGCTCCTTGTGACCGGTGCCAGCGCTCAAATCTATAAGAGAAGAGTAGAGATGAGATGTGAAGGAGAGAAAATAGAAATAGAGAGTAGTAAATTGCAGAAATTGTAAAAAAAAAGAAATAAACTATTTTTGGATTTTTAATTTTCTGAAAAGTAAATAAGGAAACTAAGAATTAAAAGTACTTTCCTAAAATAAAAACTAGTATCTATCCTATTCTCCCCGGCAACGGCGCCAAAAAGCTTGTTGAGTATTTTAGATATAGGAATTTGGTACTCTTTTTTGCCTTTAAAATTTATAAACCTTCGTACTCAAAGAATAGGTTAGTTGCAAGCGCACAACCTATCGATTGTAGTATTTAGGTGTCGATCCGCAGGGAGAGAGGGAAACACTAATTTTTAATAAAGAAAATTACTATTAAAAACAAAACAATAAAAGTAAAGTGGGGGGGTTTGTTCTTAAAATTCTAATGTTGGGTTCAATACCCGAAAGAGAGGAGTTTCAAACAATAAATGTAAATAAAATAAAGAGAAGAAAGATTGGTTTGTTTTCAAGTTTAAGGAGATCTAGGGGTATTCGGTCTACAATTCCTTGCTAATTCTATTTATTCGGTTTGTTTAAATTCATGTTTGATTTGATGAGGTTTCTAACCTAAGTTAGCCTTTGGAACAAATATTAATACAAATACTTTGCGCTCTATGGATTAATGTGCCTCGGATTCTAGGGCTGTCACTAACCTAGAGGGATATTTAATCTCATGCTTCAAAGCATATATCGATATTTGTTCTAAGGTGTCCTAATTAGGATTTGCCTTCTCCTTTCGGTCCTTCACCAAAATCCTAACCTTAATTTCTATAGTTCCGGGTCGGATATCAAAGTACGGTCGCTTCTAACCCAATCCTAAGGTGTGTCTTTATGGTTTCAATTAGTAGTCTCCTCATGACCAATGCCGGAATTTAATAAATTTAAAGCGGAAAAACACGATCAACGCGATTTCAAAACTACTTCAATTCAATAAACCCTAACCAGGTGAACTCAAAGGAACGAGTACTAATGAAATTCATAAAGAATAAATCACAGAAATTAACAATCAAATCCGATAACACAATCATAATAAAAACAAATATCCGAATAAGATAGAATTAAACAAGTTCATGCATTGACCTAAACCCCTAGAAAGAGAACTACTCTCTCTTGGAGAGATCCATAACAAATATTGGCAAAAACAATAAGAAATGAGATAAATAAATGATTACACCATTCTTAGATCTAAAACCTCGATCTTGCCGACTCCTTGCTTGAATCTTCTTCTTCTCCTTCCTTGAAAAGCCTTCGAGAATTTCTGCAGGATCTCTCTCTCTCAATTTGTGGAAAATGGATATAATAATGGATGATTAGAGAGACGAAATTCTTCTCCTTTTATAGCCAAAGGCCTTGCCCAATTTAGAGGATAGAAGTGGAGTTAGTGGGTGCACTCCTCAGACTGCCATGGCTATTTTTGGCCTTCTAAAACGTGTTCCTTGGAAGCCAAGAATAGAAAACCTCTTGAAAATGCGAATTTCTGGCTGTCTGCGAGTCCAGTGCGTCCGCACTGGGGTTGAGTGCGGGTGGTCTGGGTCGCACCGACTCCAAATCTCCTTTGGTTCCAAGTTTCCTTTTCTGGATTTTCTGCGAAATTTCCTGAGTGCGTCCGCACTGGATCTTAGTGCGTCCGCACTGGGAGACTTTTCAGGCTGATGCGGCCATTGATGCAGCTGTACAGAATTATACATTCCGAATTTGGATTTGTTTCCTTCATGAAAGTTGTAGATCTCTTTGTCCTGATTCCGTCAAGCTTTGAATCACTCAAATCGGAGTTCATATGACGAAGATATGGCCAAAATACAAACTGTGTGTCGGCTGAGTGCGGGTGCACCCATCCGCATTCTGGGTCAGTGCGTCCGCACTGCTCTCGGACTTTTCTATTTTCATCTTCTGATGCATCTGAAAGTTGCAAAAATCGGCTAAGTGCTGAGTGCGTATGACCTCACTCGCACTGGAGGTGAATGCGGACGCATTACGCTCGGACTTTTTGTCTGTGAAGTTCTGCGATGCTGGAAATTTGACTAAGTACTGAGTGCGTCCGCACTGGCTGTGAGTGCGTCCGCACTGGGCTCTGTTTCCCCTGTTTTGCTCTGAAATTCAAACGGGCATAACTCATGATCCGTAACTCCGTTTTCAGTGTTCTACCACTTTTCGGAAAGCTTGCGAGAAGATCTACAATTTGCTCCATTTCTTGTAATTTAAATAGACTTCGGCAGTAACTTGATTCTTGAATATATTTCATTCTATTCTATACAAAAATACAAGATATTTGGTGCTATTATGTAATAAAAACTAGATCGAATGTGTATATAATTTAGACCTATCACAGTCCCAAATTCCGTACCAGCACACGATACAGGAATTCCACCCATCTCTGTTCGCCTCAATGGGCAGAATTTTGGGTTGTGGGTTCAAGTAGTAGAGATGCAGCTAGCAAGCAAGGATAAAACCGGTTACATTGATGGCAGCCTTGATCCTCCTCCTGAGAATGATGCGAGATACAGGAGGTGGAAAGTTGAAGACTCCACTGTCAAGGGTTGGTTGATCAACTCTATGGACCCGGCCTTGATCAGTAACTTCATACGATTTCCCAGCGCAAGGGAGGTGTGGAAGGCAGTTACTACATCTTACTCTGATGGCAATGACAAATCTCAGGTATATAACCTTAAACGAAAAGTGGCTCGACTTAAACAATCGGGTAAACCCATTGAAGAATACTATAACCTGTTACAAGAACTTTGGCAAGAGATCGATTTCCGACGACCAAACCCAATGAAATATGCTGTAGATGTGGAGAAGTATAACTCTATTATTCAAGAAGATAGAGTATACCTCTTCCTTGATGGTCTTGATGACCGGTTGGACAGCGTGAGGGCAGAAGTAATTCGCATGACCCCGTTTCCCACTGTTGAGGAGGCATTTTCCAGGGTAAGGCAAGAAGAAATAAGGCAAAGTGTTATGCTCAATAAGGAGGAGACCTCTCCAATGGCAATGCTAGTCAAAGAGAGAGGGCGGCCAGAAGAGAGGGCTCCAGTTGAGGCCAACCTGACCCTATCAAAACCGAACCAACATCATTACCAGCCGAATCAGCCTCACCAACACCATTACCAGCTGAACCAGAACTACTCACGGCCTCCTCCTACTGGACCCTGCATCCACTGCGGCGGGGCTAAACACACCAAAGAGAACTGTTTCAAGTTGAAGGGGTATCCCGATTGGTACAAAGACCTAAAGAAGAAGAAGCAGCAGACCAATGATGGAAACAGGGGCAAGGCCGCACTTGCATCGGGTGGTAATGTTTCTTTAGTCCCTTTATTTGATGGTGAGAAAGTAAAATCTGATGAAGGTAATTATCTCTGTATTAATAATATACACACAGGCTTCGGATTTATTACTTGTGAAAAAAATTGTGAAAATTGGGTAATCGACTCAGGAGCGTCAGACCATATGACATTCTCAAAAACAGACTTAGTGGAATATACAGAACCTAGAAAAAGAGAAATTGTGAATGCAAATGGAAAATCAAGTCCAGTAACAGGTGCTGGAACTGTGTGTATATCCCCCTCTATGAATCTGACAAATACTCTTCTGGTTCCGACTCTCTCCACCAAACTGCTGTCGGTGGGGCAACTATGTGAGGATCTTAATTGTGTAGTGCTAATGTACCCGAATTTCTGTCTATTTCAGGATATCCTCACGAAGGAGATTATTGGGCGTGGTAGAAAAAGGGGGAGGTTGTATCACCTGGAAGACATGAATGGTGCTATTGCTTGTAATGCTTCAGGTTTATCTACTAATAGTAAAAATAAGGTGCTAATTTGGCACAGACGATTAGGTCACCCCTCATTCGGTTATATGAAGAGATTATTTCCTGAATTGTTTGAGAATTGTGTTAATTTTAAATTTGAGTGTGAAACTTGTATTAAAGCTAAGAGCCATAGGGTTCCATATCCGAGCAGTTTGAGTAGAAGTATGTTTCCATTTGATTTAATCCATTCTGATGTGTGGGGTCCCGCTCCAATTAATTCCAAAAATAGAAACAGATGGTTTGTGCTATTTATTGATGACTGTACAAGAATGACCTGGCTTTATCTTCTCAAAACTAAGGATGAAGTTGCAAATGTATTTAAAATGTTTCACAAAATGATACAGACTCAATTCGGGAAGAACATTAAAATGGTTCGCAGTGACAATGGTGGCGAGTTTGTGAATAAAACATTGAAAGATTTCTTTGAAAGTGAGGGTATCATTCATGAGACCTCTTGCGCCGGTACGCCGCAGCAGAATGGAGTGGCCGAAAGGAAAAACCGGCATATTTTGGAAACAGCACGAAGCCTGCTATTTGAATACAGTGTTCCTCACCGGTTCTGGGATGATGCTGTCATGGCTGCTGTATACTTGATCAACCGAATGCCATCCGCGGTATTGAAATTTCAAACTCCGTTACAACATTTGTCTTCTTTTTTAACTATTCCCTCGATCCTAACACTACCACCAAGAATATTTGGGTGTGTGGCTTATGTTCATGTCCCAAAGAATCAAAGAACAAAAATCGATCCTTGTGCTGAAAAATGTATTTTCTTGGGATATGGACTCCAGAAAAAAGGTTATAAATGTTACAATCCACTATCTGACCGTGTGTATGTAACAAGAGATGTCACTTTTCTAGAAACCGAAGGGTACTACCAGCCTACCAAAACTCATTTTCAGGAGGAGAGTAATCTTGGTGAAAATGTGTTTTGCCCTGTTACTATCCATGATGAAAATGGCGAAAATAGGAGCCCCTGCATCAACAGTGACCTTGATCCCAACTCGGGTCCAGCAGGCCCAGATCCGAACTCGTGTCTAGCAGGACCAGATCAGAACTCGGGTCTAACAGGCCTAAATCTGAACTCGGGTCCAGCAGGCCCAAATCTGAACTCGGGTCCAGCAGGACCTGATCAGAACTCGGGTCCATCAGAACTCATGGTGCGGCGTGATGACCCAAACACCACGGACCAAGTAGAAGAGAGGACCCGATCAAAGGGACCAGGTGAAAATAATCCAGTAGCAAATCTGAAATATTACACCAGAAGGAAACAGGGATTAGCGGGTTCAAGTCAGAATATAGAAGGTGCTTTCCGAATAGATGAGGAAGATGCAGATGTGATACAACTCCCTCCTTCACCACACGGCCCAGCTCCTGAGGATATACCAGAGGTAAATGAACTTAACTCTAGTACTAACCAAAATTCAAGTTATGAGTTGCCTCACAGGTACAACAGAGGGAAGGCACCAAAACGCTTTATTCCGGATGAATGGAATAGAAGAAGCTGCTCGTATCCAATTAGCAATTATGTAAGTGGAGAACACCTACCTGAGAAACTAAAAGGATTTACTGCAAATGTTTCAACAATGAGCATTCTAGAAAGAGTAGAGGAGGCGCTAAGAGACCAAAAATGGACTGAAGCAATGAAAGTCGAGATGGAGGCTTTGGAGAAGAATTGCACGTGGAAACTAGTAGAACTACCAATGGGGAAGAAGACGGTGGGCTGCAAATGGATATTCTCTCTGAAATACAATGCGAACGGAGAGATTGAAAGATACAAAGCTAGATTGGTTGCAAAGGGATACACTCAAACTTATGGTATTGATTTCCAAGAAACTTTTTCTCCTGTTGCTAAATTAAATACCATACGAGTCCTTTTGTCTATCGCAGCAAACCGTGACTGGCCACTACATCAGTTTGATGTGAAGAATGCATTCTTACATGGGAATCTTGAAGAGGAGATATACATGGATATTCCTCCTGGCTATACACACACTGGATCCGAAGCAATGGTATGCAAGTTGGAGAAATAACTATATGGCCTAAAGCAATCAACACGAGCGTGGTTTGGAAGGTTTAGCAAGGTTATGAAGGAGTATGGGTACCGACAAAGTGACTCAGACCACACCCTATTCCTCAAACACAATCATGGGAAGCTCACAGCCCTTATTATCTATGTAGACGATATGGTGATTACAAGAGATGATACGATTGAGATAAAAAACTTGGAAGAAAAGCTATCAAGAGAATTTGAGATGAAAAATCTTGGTGGCCTTAAATACTTCTTAGGGATAGAAGTTACCCGATCCAGAGATGAGATAGTTTTGTCTCAGAGAAAATATGTTTTAGACCTTCTTGCAGAAGTAGGCATGCTAGATTGCAAGCCAGCAGAAACCCCAGCTGTACAAAACCTGAAATTAGGAAATGATCTAGACCAGGTACCAACCGATAAAGAGAGATATCAAAAGCTGGTAGGAAAGCTGATTTACTTATCACATACTCGACCTGATATTGCTTATGCTGTCAGCATGGTGAGTCAATTCATGCACTCTCCAAGCGAAAGTCACATGGAAGCAGTGTTCCGAATACTCAGGTATCTTAAAGGATCCCCAGGGAGGGGGATACGGTTCAGGAAAAACGAACACCTAAAAATTACAGGGTATACGGATGCAGACTGGGCAGGCAGTGTCACAGACAGAAAATCAATGGCGGGGTACTTCACATTTGTCGGAGGAAATCTAGTAACTTGGAGAAGCAAGAAACAGAACGTGGTGGCTCTCTCAAGTGCTGAAGCCGAGTTTAGAGGAATGTCAAAGGGCCTTTGTGAATTATTGTGGCTAAGAAAGTTAATGACCGAACTTGGGTATGGTCCTCAGGAGGAGATGGAATTATTCTGCGATAATAAAGCTGCAATAGACATTTCTCACAATCCAGTGCAACACGATCGAACAAAGCATGTGGAAGTCGATCGTCACTTCATAAAGAATAATCTTGAAGAGAAAATTATTCGGTTTCCGTTTGTAAGGTCTGAAGATCAACTGGCAGATATGCTGACCAAAGCCGTGTCAGCTAAAAGTTTTGACAGCTCACTCGACAAGTTAGGAATGGTTGATATATACCATCCAACTTGAGGAGGAGTGTGGAAGTGAGCTGGAATAGGCGCCAAATAAGGAAGAAGATCTGTAGAGGCGCCTATGAGGGAATGATTAATCATTTACATATTACTTTCTCTATTTCTAGATTGTGTATCTTTTACTTTCTCTATTTCTAGATTGAGTATCCTGTACATATTTCTTTCTCTATTAATCGGCCTTCCTATGTGCTATAAGGGAAGAGCCTCTGTGTGTAAGAAAAATCAGAAAAGAAATAAAAAAGAAAAGGGTGTGTGTGTGGTGGTGGATGTAGGTACGAATTGTGCCGAACCACGTTAAATTCCTGTGTTTATTTATGTGATTGATTCTCTTGACAGATATCTTATATTTCACAATTTTTAGGCTGATTAATTACTCGAAATCAACATATAATTTTTCATTGCATGGAAGGAGAGATTCGCAAGAATTTTTACAAAAGAGATCTAACAACAAGCTGAACTACTGCAGTAGGTCCTTCTACAGTGGAACATGTCAGAAACACATAGAAACACGTTCAATTCTCAGCTTTAGCTATCTGTTTCTTCATTTTTAATTATGTTGTATTTCCTTTTTCTTCTTTTTTTGGCTCACATGTATGAACCATCCTTGATTTTCATTAGGTTTGTTACTACCCCTTGTAACTTCTATGATATCAATCAAATATGGGCAAAGGCCCTATTTTTGCTCTAAAAAAATATCATTTTTTCTATGTATGTATGTTTGTCTGTGTGAAAAATGTGTGTACACGAGTGCTTGCATCTGTGTGCTATTGACATGAAAAAAAATAAAACACAGCAACTCTAGTTCATTCGTTGTCAGGTTGATAAGATAAGACAATAAAATCCTCATCTTGATTGATATGAAACCTCAAACGATCTGAGCTCAGTCAGGATCAAACGGCCTGTACTGATGAATGATCCAACCCTAGTAGCTGGAGACCGTAAGAAGCGAAAATTAACAGAGAAACCAGACCTAAACTTCATATGATATATGAAATTTTGGAATTAGTGCATTTATTGTTTGGAATGTGTAAAGGTACTATCAACGTTAACCATTTCGCCATTTCACCATATCTATTATTTTGGGACAATTTATATTATAGTTTAATGAATTTTAAACAAGCAGTATTTATCTCTAAAAAGAAAAACAACCACTATGGGGTTGAAAACAGAGCAGATTTTAGTAATTCGTATTTGTGTTTGATATATAGATATATATATATCTTCCGGGCTCAACTACGATTATTTTATTTTATTAAAAAAATTAGGTAATGAATCACAAATTTCATATAGAAAACCATGGTTACAAAAGAATCGATATCAAACAACTGGTAACTATTTCCAAGTCTTACAGTTTACTGTTTTAATTTCTAACAATACTGCTTAACTACAGCTTACAAGAAGAATCAGTTTTGTCTACACACAACAATAATTTGCACAAAAGCAGTTATACTTAACAAAACTAAATGCTTATTAGCTAGATTTATGCCAATTCTTCAACTCCCCCGGCGGTTTCATACATTGGATCCAAATCTTGCTCCACCTCTGCCACTGTACCTATATAACTGGTAAGAACAGGAGTAAGTTTAAAAATAAATTTTCACGTCTACTCTTACAAATGGAAGAACAAGAACAAGTTTGCAAAATAAATTTTCACATCTACTCTTACATCAAAATAAAGCTAATGAAATAATTTTAGCAGCTATTTTATAATTAAATAGAATTCAATTTTGAATCTCTAAAGCATAAGCTATTTCTTTCTAACCAAATCAACCATAAGACAGATCCTTTAACTAATTCAATCAAAGATTTATCCTTTAATGGGATATAAGCAATTGGAGTCCAAAGGTCATATACAGTCTCACAGTTAAACTCAAAATTTTTAAAATTTGCTATCCAAATACAAATCTGAGAAACAAAAGAGCTAGTAATAAATAAATGATTAACTGTTTCATTCTTTGGGCATCTCCCCAAAACATAACCAATCATAGAAAGAAATGAACAGAAAATACTCCATTTGTTGACCATCTCCACCTAATTAGATCAGAATCATTAGAATGAATTTAAAATTTTAGAAATTGAACCTGCAATTTATTCCATTTATATAAAAATATACCAACTAACTGTCTATCTTCATTAAAATTCGAATTAATTGTCAACCAATTACTTTACTATGTTATTTTTTCAAATGTAATTTCAAAAATAAAGTAGAATTGTTAGAATGTGAAAATTAGAGTTGAACTGCAGAAATTAACTCTAAGAAACCACAGTAGAAATGCGGTTCCTTAGAGAAAGGAAATTTTGTGTGATCAAGCGTGTAACTAGGTAAAACTCTAAGGACCGCACGCTAAAGAAACCGTATAACACGGATCTGAATTCAGATATTTATTAAATATAAAGAACAATTCTGAAACGTAAACAGAGCGGGTAATATCCATTCAAAATCGGCTTTCTTTTTCAAACATTTCTTATCCGGACCATATATAAATGTCCCAAGTTCCTTTAGTTTTGCTTGTGGGACTAATGCTCCGGTTCAGAGCAAAATTTCCTAGTAATTATTAATTTGATATTAATAACTTGTAGTTCACTGGAAATGTCACGTTCAAGTGTGGTAGAACCTTTCCCCACGAGAGTAACCATCCATGTTTGTATCAAATTTGAAACGACGGCAAACTATAGTTGCAAATGGATTGGACATTATCCATCCGGAACTGGATTCGTACTTAAATTTTTGTGGATTAATTCGGTTATTCAGATACAAATAGTTTACGGATATGGATACATATACGATTTCGGTTTTGGAATCGGATACGGATACGAATACGAATATGAATAATTATCCGTGTTAAGTTTTATGAAAATGGATATCCGCTATACTCTAGCTCACCGCTATGAGCCTTTTACGGTTCTACGCTACTGAATTTGGCGAAACTTTCAAAATAATTAAAAACTGTTAGAGCGCTAATTTGGTGAAACTTTCCTCAGCCATTTGGGGCATAAAATAAATGTTTCTGTAGATGGCTAGAAAATATTATTGTACAAATAAGGCGTGTCGGCCGCATGTGTCGGCATGTACAACTAAGGATACAACACAACACGGCAAAACCTGTTAGATGTGCCGTGTCCTTGAGGATGTTGTGTTCAAACACGACACGTCTAAGATACAGCACGTTTTGATACGTTTAAGACACAAATTGACACAGTTTGATAATTCAGCGACCTATGAACTGGGTGCAAATGATAATTAAATATATATCAAATGGGAGACAACTAGTAACCCTTTAAAGTGATAAAAAAATACAGTTGCTAGCTGTGAAGAAAGAAATAAATAATAAATAAAGGAGATTTTAAGGAGCTTACTTTTATAAGAATATTATAGTTCATGAAAAAAAGACTAAGGAGATGTAAATGGGACAAATCAATTAAAGAGAGAGATTTGACAAAAGAATTTAAGATGAGGAGGAGTTTTAATTCCGCCTAAAAAATTTATGTTTCGCTGAATTAAGAATGACTTAGGCCTAAAGAGGTCTAAAAGAGTAATGTGAAACAGGTACCTGGAGTTTGACTTGGGAAGAAAGTTAAGGCCATATAAGTACGAGCGAGATGCTTCTCTTCATCAAATTTAAGATTTATTTCACGTTTAATAATTTTTTTTTGTGTTTCGCTCGAAGTACTTTAAATTTTAGTAAGAAAATTTTAAATTACTTTTGATAATATGGTAAATGACTAATATGGAAAAACGAATTACAACATGTGAATGAATTATAATTAAATTTTAAAATGTTTTAACGCGTACTATCTCAGTATTCTTTCGATGTATTATGTTATCATCATTGAATATTTTATCTTATTAAAAAAACTTCGCCTAGTTTAACTATTCCGACATTGCCCCTTCAAAAGGCTAAAGAATAAAATATTATTTTAACAATAGGATGATAGTACACATCAAATTATTACGGTACATTTAACTCTTATATGGTATATACATTAGACAAATATTATTCAAATAAAAAATATTATAAATGTGTTCTCAATTATTTAGAGTGTGTGTGAAATTTGGATCGATTTGAAAAACATTTAGACTAATCATGAAATATCAAATTGATTCAAATTTGATAAATACTTTATTGAAAGAATTGAGAATACATCTGAAATTAAAAGATTTTTAAATTACATTTTTCAGAGTTGGATATAGTATATAAAAGTTAATTATATTCTAGGATTATCTTAATAAAATAGTGTGTCCAATTTTTTTTTTGTACAGCCATAAAATTTGCGATCATCTCAAGCAGTGTGGAATACTTTCACTACTTTCTCCATTGCAAACACCACAATGAAATATTGTATCCGACGGAGAAATCGAACTTTGTTGGACATGGTTCGATCTTTATTATTATTTCTTAGGAAGCTGATAACAGTACCCGCGTTACAGTACCCGCACTGTACCCACACCATAACTACCATAACTATCTGGACATACCGCAAAAACTGCAGCACTGATTTTTTTTTTAAAGCATTAATACCTATGCAAGAAAATATTTATACCTATGCACGGAAGTATTTATACCTATGAGATGAACAATTTTTACATAAATAATTGTTTCTCCAACTAAATCTCCCAAATGTACACACACTATAAATATCTGTGGGGTACCACTCAAGCTGCATGGGAGACCATACACGTTTTTAGAGGTGATTTTTTTTTCTTCGTTCAATCTCGTTCATATTTCTGACGATCTGTGAGAAATTTTGCGAATCTAAAATCACGAACGTCTTCTACACAATTTTCTCTTTCAAATGAGATCCATGATGATGTGCTTTCGGACTCGTTGTCACACAAGTATTTATACCTCGTGGTGCAAATATATGTACCAATACTTGTAAGTATTTTTTACATATGATACTGGATGACGTCTGAAAATATTAATATCAAGTACTGCAAGTATTTATGCCTATGCACTGAAGTATTTATACCTATGTGGTCAACTATTTTTATTAGAGAAAGGTTGATGCGGGGACGATTGAGGAAGGTTGATGAGGTGATACGGGTCCCCACTACTTCATTAGAGGAAGGTTGACGTTGGGACAAGTGCGGGGACTGAAAAAATGGGGACTATATAATTAGTGGGGACCATAGAAGAAAAGTGCTGCAGGGATTTTTGAATAATAATTAGTAGCGACCATATAATATCTTTTTAGAATAATAATTAGTAGGGACCTTATAATATCTTTTTAGAATAATAATTGTTGGGGACCATATAATTAGTGGGGACAATAGTACATAATTTCTCTGAATGAGATGCGGGGATTTTGGGGTACTGGTGTGAAGGTACTCAAATAATTATTCTATTTCTTAAAAGAACTAGTTTAGTTAATAAAAAATAGTACTGAAATGCATATATTTATGTACATACATTAAGACAAACTAGACTATATCAGTATCACATTGCTTTTGCCTTATTTAGTCAAGACTAGAGACCATGACTGATTCAAATCATTGTGCTTATGATGTCTTTCACAACACTTGGGCAACTCTGTAACAAATGCTCAAAACCATCCGTTTCCATGGCAGATTTCAAGGCTTCGGGGGAGGCAAGATGCCTGAGGCATTCAGCTTTGAGATAAGGTCAATTATGCTTCTCAGCCAATGCAAGTGTTGTACCAACAATGCTCGTGTCAAGATTGTTACATAGCTTTTGTTCACAAGTTAACCTCAACCTCTCCAACAAGTACCTATCAGCTGCCACAAGCAGGTGCTGAGTCATCACTGCATCAGCATCCTTATCAATCTCTGGTAGAGTGTCATTATAGATGAAATGAAGCACAACCTCAAATACTGAAGCCTCCATGTCTATTATCTTGAACTTTTTCTTTTTTGACTCATTCATCTGACCGAAAAGTTGTGCCTAAAATACCGGTGAGCTGGCAGCCGACACACATTTATGCGCATGAAAGCTCTTACCCCCCACTTCAACAGTTATGTCAACACCCTTTTTACTGAACAACCACCGAGTCACCCGCAGATATATATTAGAAGGTGGAACTGGAACTGTAAAAGGAACATTACTGTAAGTCACCACTCCTTTTATAATTGTAACATCACAAATTTTGGTGAGACTATTAATTATGTCTAAGACAATTTGAAGCTTCAAAAGTTTCCCTTTCCAAGAAATTAGGAAAACCCAAGTCATAATTGGTAGAGTTCTTGAAGGTTTGTAGTGTATACTTTTTTGTGTACACTGCTTCTCCAGAAGCTTAGTCTAGAAGAGAGAAGCTGAAGCTGGCTCTTGGTTCACCTACTTTGGATTTTAACTCACAGCAAATTATACAAAACAGATAGGATGTTAGACCTTAATTCAGAACTATAATTTTACATATATTAATTGATTGACATGAATTATGTCATGTCATATACTATAATTCCAGAAAATGACATGATACATGTTTACTGGTTTATGTAAAAACATAGCAAGTAATCACACCTGACCGAAATATTAATAATATCAATAACTATAATTTCTTATGAACGCCTTGAATTTTTATGTAAGTAGTAACAATAATATTAATAATATCATTGTTTCTAAAAGATTTTGAATTTTGCTTAGCCTGACTTTAAGACGCGCGTTAGATTTCGGATATGCTTGAGAGGATTTACAGCGGCTTTATTATGATATTTTCCAGTTTTCTATGGGCTTTTCTGTATATATGGGCCAGTATGCAAATGAAAATTTTGTAGGAACACGAAATGAGGAAGCCCTTATTTTTCAAACAACCTTTTGTTCTCCTTTTGCATAAATATAAATCCAATTTAACTAGTAGTTTATGTGGTAAGTTATCTAGTAACTTCTAAGAGTTATAGGGTTCACGTTCCGATGAGATATAATCATGCTCCATAAATATGTTGAGTTTTAAACATTAATTATTTGTGATCACTAAATTAATTATTATTAAATTTAATCATATATCTTAGAAATATTTAATTTTTGATTAGTAAAAAATCATTATTGTGTGGAACGGTATGTGTGTGTGTGTATATAATTTAATAGAATAAAGCTAGTGTGCACTATATTTACCAAGAATGTTCGGTGAGTATAACTTCAAAATCTATCTGATCAGTTTCAAACGATGAATCCAAACCGTTAAAACCGATCTATTTCACGAGTGATGCGTGTACAAAATTTAAAAAAATTACATGTACACGCATTACTCATGAAATAAATCGGTTTCAACGGTTTGAATTTGTCGTTTAAAGCCAATTCGATAGATTATGAGTTATGCTTACCAGGACTTTAATATATGAAATTAGTTACTTTTATCGAGTGGTCATCTTTTTTTTTCTCTATTTTTTTTATGTTACAATCTGCTTCTAATGATTGGTCTCGTTTGAAATTATAGAGTCCGAATCTACTGCGATTCCGAGAGGGATCGCAGGTTTCTGAAATTCCGAGATCAACGGTTCAAACTATTCCGTGTGCGGATCTCGGAAACATTTTCAGAAAAGTAAATGTGCATGCACACATCTCGAGAAAAACCAACATATGAGATTGGATTGCAGGGTCATGTGATTCCCCGAGAATCACAGCAGATTTATTTTCGAAATTATAATACCTCTTCCAATACATATTTTTATTTTCGAAGTGATGGCCGAAATAATCCATCCACTTAAAAAACTAAATTAAGAATAAATTAAAATCGAAATTTAACCAATTAAACTTAGTATAAATTTTTTTTTATAAGCAATAGAATGAGTACGCACTTACTAAATAAAAAAAAATTACTTCAACCCAAATAAATCCTACTATTTTGAACGTTCTTGATGTGACTCCCTTTTTTCTACTTTTCTCTTATTTAAAATCGAATTGTCCAATTGAATATATTTGGATTAAAATTCGCGTCAGCAAAGCCCCTACAGACAAATTTTATTCGCTTAAATTCGCGTCAACTCGAGTTTAAAAATTAACGAGTCAATTTAAATAATAAAGTTTTACTTTTCCTTCCACGAAGAAAAAGTAACTTAATACATTACTTGCTCGCCCGGCATTTTTATTAATACAAAAAAAAAAATTTATCAAATCTGCCCTCACCTCAGAATTTTTATTAAAAATGTCCTAACCGCCCCGCCCCACCCCCCCCGGTGGGGCGGTCCACTGTTCATAAGCAGACCGTCCCCCAGTGAGGCGGTTCGCTAACTTTTTTTTTTTTTTACTGTTTATACCGAACCGCCCCACGGTGGGGCGGTTTACTATGAACAGTAATTTTTATTTTTTTAGAGACAATATGAATATCAAGATGCTAAATTCTAGCGCTAAAAATTCGGATTTTTTTTTTATATTTGTTAAATTACTTCTTTTGATGTATAGTTAGCATATTTATACTAAAATACGCTAAATTACTTGAAATTATGATAAATTGCCTTGAATTACACTAAATTACGCTAAACTCTAAACTCTTATTTTGGACAATTTCTAAAACCCTAAACCCTAAACCCTAAAAATTACCGTACATTAAATAATTTACCATTTTCACATAACATATTTATAAAAATTAGTGATATTTAAAAGAAACCTAAACCCTAAACCCTAGTTTTCGACTTTTTCATTAATAAATATACACTAAAAGTTAGCTGGGTTTTTTTGTTAGATTACTTCTTTTGATGTATAATGAGCATATTTATACTAAAATACGCTAAATTACTTGAAATTATATTAAATTACGTTGAATTACACTAAATTACGTTAAATTACGCTAAACTCTAAACCCTAAACTCTTATTTCGAACAATTTCTAAAACCCTAAACCCTAAAAATTACCGTACATTAAATGATCTACAATTTTCACATAACATATTTATAAATTGTCATAAACCCTAAAAATTACTCTAAACCCTAACTTGTACGGTAATTTTTAGGGTTTAGGTTTTAGGGTTTTAGAAATTGTCCAAAATAAGTGTTTAGCGTAATTTAGTGTAATTCAACTTAATTTAACATAATTTCAAGTAATTTAGCGTATTTTAATATAAATATGCTAATTATACATCAAAAGAAGTAATCTAACAAATATTTAAAAAAAATACGAATTTTTAGCGCTAGAATTTAGCATCTTGACATTCATATTGTCTCTAAAAAAAATACTGTTCATAGCAAACCGCCCCACGGTATGAACAGTAAAAAAAAAAAAAAGTTAGCGAACTGCCCCACTGGGGAGCCGGTTATGACATTTTTAATAAAAATTCTGAGGTGAGGGCAGATTTGATAATTTCTTTTTTTTGGGGTATTAATAAAAATGCCGGCTTGCTCGCATTTAAGCTAATAAAGAAAATGTCTTTTGGCTATATTTGTATTTGACACAGAGCCCGAAAATGCTTAGGAAGAAACAAAATAAAAGATATACATGCACCTATATGACGTAATCCTCAAGTTCCTTTTTTTTTAGTAAATTTAAGCCTTGAGTTGAAACCTCATGGTTAAGTATAATAAATAAATAAATAAGATTAGAGATGTGAATCCGTACGGAACAACAGAATAATTCTTATGCATTCATAATTATGGGAAATAAGATTGTTTTTTAAAGTAAAGATTTGTGGTCAAGCTATTTAATTATTTAATATTTTTAGAGGATTGTTTATTTCGGATTTCAAACTTGCGACTTTCATACATATTTTCATACATATAACATTATTTTTGTCACTAAATCAAAGACTGGTTTTCAAATAAGATTGTTTTAGAGCATCTGTATCCCTGAAACTATTAGAGTTTCTAATCTGACGTGGCAGTTGCTAAACCAGTTTCAGGGATGTAGATGGATTTCTTATTTAGCAACTTTGCTCAATAATTTCTTATGAAGAAATTGTTTATAAACTCTGATGTGGATTGGCATGTATTCGCTAAAATCAATTTAATTTACTGCTGATATGGCTTATTAATTTTAATTTACTGATGATGTGGCTTATTAGAAACTCTAAAATTTAGTTTCAATAATGTGAATATTTAGAAACTCCATATGAGGAAATAGAAGAATATGTTAAACTATATTTTATTCATTTGTTTTTTATTGATTTACAAAGAGACGATTGCTACAGTATTTATAATAGAGTTTAGCCTTAACCTAATTACATTTACTATTGTAAATAGTACTGGTAAAAGTAAATCACTGGAAGTTTATAGAAGTTGCTGGAATAGAACAAAGAGAATAATATGCTGTTGAAGCCGTTGGAGAGTGAGTGCGATCCTCTCCATTTGGAGCAAAACTGGATATGTCATCTGTTATCTTAACAGCCCCCTCCCCCGCAAGCTGATGGGGCGAGAGTCACGGTCAGCTTGTCGCGAAGGAGAAGAAAACGAGGAGTAGAGAGAGGTTTTGTCATGACATCACCAATTTGATCTTTGGAGCACAAGAATTGGATTTGAAGTTGTGAAGATGTGATTCGTTCTCGAACAAAATGATAATCCAATTCAACATGTTTAGTGCGAGCATGAAACATGGGGTTCGATGCCAAAAAGGTAGCTCCAATGTTGTCGCACCATAAGACGGGAGGAGATGAGGTAGAAGCATGAAGTTCGGCCAGGATGTATTGGACCCAAATGAGTTCGGCACTTGTGCTGGCAAGACTCCTGTACTCGGCTTCGGTGCTAGATCGCGAGACCGTTGGTTGCTTCTTAGAGCTCCAAGATATGAGGTTAGAGCCCAAGAAGATGCAAAATCCAGAGGTCGAGCGACGGTCGTCGGGGCATCCTGCCCAATCAGCATCACAGTAAGCGTGCAAGAGAAGATTGGAGGCTGGTTTGAGCGAGAGGCCAAATGTGGGAGTGCCAGTGAGGTATCGCAGAATCCTTTTGACGGCCGACCAATGAGTGGTAGAAGGAGAGTGCATAAACTGAGAGACTTTGTTGACGGCAAAAGCAATGTCGGGTCGAGTTATTGTCGCATATTGGAGAGCACCAACAATCGAACGGTAGAGAGAAGGATCATTCATGGGATCGCCATCTTGTTTTGAAAGGGAGAGAGTGGAGGCCATAGGAGAGAGGAGCACGGTCTTGCATCTTGCATTTTGGTACGGCTAAGGAGATCATGGATGTACTTGGATTGGGACAAGTGAAGACCTGATGTTGAAGAAGTTACCTCGATGCCAAGAAAGTATCGAAGGGGGCCTAGGTCTTTGATAGCGAACTTGGTTTGAAGGTGGTGGATGAGGTGGAAGATGGAGTCAGGATGGCTACCGGTGACTATGATATCATCCACGTAGACAAGAAAAATGATGGTGCGGCCTTGAGAGTGAAGGACAAAAAGAGAAGGGTCGCATTGAGAGGCTTTGAACCCGTAAGCAAGAAGAGTGGAGCTCATAGTGTAGAACCAAGCCCTCGGTGATTGTTTTAAACCGTAGAGTGCCTTAGATAGAAGACATACATGGTTTGGAAAAGAAGGATCAACGAAACCAGGGGGTTGTTGCATGTATACTGTTTCATGAAGATCGCCATACAGGAAGGCATTTTGTACATCTAATTGGCGAAGAAGCCATCCACGAGAGATTGCAAGGGTGAGAACAATGCGAATTGTAGTAGCACGGACAACAGGACTAAAAGTTTCGAAGTAGTCGATGCCTTCTTGTTGATTGAAACCTTTGGCTACGAGACGTGCCTTGTATCGATCAAGAGAGCCATCGGGTTTTCGTTTGGTTTTGTAGACCCACTTGCAACCAATGATGTGTTGATTCGAGGGAGGAGGAACAAGGGACCAAGTTTTGTTGCTGGCAAGGGCATCGATCTCATGAGCCATGGCATCACGCCAATGCTTAGAGAGTTGAGCTTGAGAATAGGTTAAAGGGTCGGGGGGAGAGGAAGTGGAAGCAGTAAGGGCAATATGGTCAGGAAATAATTTAGGGCGTCGTGTTTTATCTCTAGTGCATGTCACCATGGAGTGAGTTGATACAGCAGGCTGAGAGCAAGCGGATGAAAGGCTGAGATTTGGTAGAGGGGTTGGCTCGGCAGAGGATAATGGGTTCGGTTCAGGAAGTGGTAACTGGGTCGGTCCAATAGGTGGGGTGGGAGTCGGTCCAGTAGGTGGGGTGGTATTCGGTCCAGTAGGTGGGATAGGAGGTAGTCCAGCAGCTGGGGAGTGGATCGGGCCAGTAGAGGATAAGGGAAGGAGTGTAGTGGGAGAAGAGGGCTGCCCAGGAGGAGAGCTGGAATTGGGCCTAGAATTTGGGCTTGGTGAAGAGACCGCTATAGAAGGGAGATGTGTAGGCCGAGCAGAAATTAAAGGCAGCCACAGAGAGGTATTAGCGCAGGAGGAGTTGTTCTGTTGAGAAGAAGATGCAGCCACCTGAAAGGGAAATGTGTCTTCATCAAAGGACACATGTCTAGAAATAAAAATGCGATTAGTATCTATGTGAAGACATTTGTAGCTCTTTTGAGAAAAACCATATGCAATGAAGACACAAGGCAAGCTTCGGTTTTCGAGTTTATGAGAATTGTATGGTTTGGTCAAGGGAAAACATAAGCAACCAAGGATGCGGAGTATGGTGTAGTCGGGAGACTTGTGAAAAAGAAGGGAATAAGGAGATGGTGTTTTGGTTGCGGTAGGAAGTCTATTTATGAGGTAGACAATGCTTGCAAAAATTTCATCCCAAAAGGTAAGAGGAAGAGAGGCACGATTCATAGTTGCAAGAGAGAGTTCAACTATATGACGATGTTTTTGCTCGGCAACACCATTTTGTTGCGGTGTGTAAGGGCAAGAGGTTTGGTAGATGAGTTGAGGGAATAAGCGAGAAAGAGGTTTGAACTCGGTTCCATTGTCGGTTCGTAAGGTTTTGATAGTTGAGTTGAGGAGGTTCTCAACTTGGGATTTGAATCGAGTAAAAATAGGAACCAATTCATCCTTTGAGCGCATAAAAAAGATCCATGTAAATCGTGTAAAATCATCAATGAACACCACATAATAACGAAAACCGTTAGTGGAACAAACGGGGGCCAGACCCCATAAATCCGAATGCACAAGTTCAAGAGGTGAAAAAGTAGAAGAAGTGCTATAAGAAAAGGGTAGTTTGTGACACTTAGCAACACAACAATCTTGACACATAGACAAAGTTTTTGAAGTGCAAGGTAAATTATGGGAATGTAAAACATGAAGAGTAGTAGAAGAGGAGGGATGGCCTAAGCTAGCATGCCAAGTGTCGGCGGGAACATGAACACCAAAGAAAGCATGAGGAGAAGATGTAGACGGAATGGAGATGGAGTAGAGACCATGATGTAGTTTAGCTTGAAGGGGGGTTTGCTTGGTGCGGGAATCCTTAAGAACACAACAAGAAGAAGAGAACTCAATGATTAGGGAATTATCAAGTAATAGTTTAAAGAGACTAAGAAGGTTTTTGGTGAATTGAGGCACATGTAAAATGTCTTTGAGATAAATAGTGCAAGAATTGAAATGTAAAGAGGAGGAGCCAATGTGATGAATAGCCATACCGGTACCATTACCGATGTGAAGCGAATCCAAACCCTCGTACAAAATGAAAGATGACAAGTTGTTCAAGTCACTTGTGACATGGTGAGAAGCACCCGAGTCTAGAAGCCACTCGGAGGTTGAGGAAGAGGATTGGTTCGGTTGAGCAATGAAAGCTTGAGGGATCTGTTGTGGCTGAGGAGAAGGGGCAGCGTACCGAGCATCATAGCGGTACCAACAAATTAAGACAGTGTGTCCTCTTTTAGAACAGACTTGGCAGGTTTCATTGGGGTTTCTGTTTGGATCAAATGGAGCTCGGGCTTGAGGAGGTCGGGTTGGAGGAAAAGATCCAGTTGGATTAGGCAGCAGAGGAGGGTTAGTGGAGGGATTGCGCGGCCCAGAAATGTGAGGCCCAGAATTGTGAGGCCCAGTAAAAGTCGGATAAGAAGGCCTTGGCCTGGGTATCCTGGGGGTCTGTAGGAGTTTCGGGACTGAGTCTTATGGTGGCGCGGAGTAGAGACCGCAAAAGCAGAGGGGGAAGCATCGGTGGTGTGCTGAGTCTGGAGGCGAGCCTCATGATTGAGAAGAAGGGCGTGAAGCTCAGGTAAGGTGAGATGATCCTTGGTAGTGGCGGACACAACAAACGAGTTAAAGTCAGCACCGAGTCCACCGAGGGTGTAAAGAATCAGATCTTCGTCAGAAACCGGATGACCAATGAACGCGAGTTCATCAGCAATAGACCGGATTCGGGAGAGATAATCGCTGCAACTAGAGCCGCCTTTAACGGTGGTTTGAAGATTGCGACGGAGTTCGGCAAGGCGGGCGCGAGAAGTCGCAGAGAAAGTTTGTTGAAGATGAAGCCACAGATCTGATGAAGAGCGGCAAGAGACTACCTGACCAAGTAGTGTTTCAGATAGGGAAGACCGGAGCCATCCAAGGAGGAACTGATCTTGGCGGTGAGCAGGATTTTCGACCTCGTGGCCAGCAACAGTGATGGTAGGATTTGGAGAAGGGGGTGAGAGGAAATGGTGAAGGCCATAGCCAAAAAGAAGAGGTTCAATTTGGGATTTCCAAGCAAGGTAATTAGTTCTATTTAATTTGGTGGAAATAGGGATATTAAGAAGAACAATAGGGCTGCTGGAGGGAGTTTGAGGTGATTCAGGAGGAGGAGGAGGTGCTTCCATGTCGGCTGACTATGGCGGCTCTGATACCATATGAGGAAATAGAAGAATATGTTAAACTATATTTTATTCATTTGTTTTTGATTTACAAAGAGACGATTGCTACAGTATTTATAATAGAGTTTAGCCTTAACCTAATTACATTTACTATTGTAAATAGTACTGGTAAAGTAAATCACTAGAAGTTTATAGAAGTTGCTGGAATAGAACAAAGAGAATAATATGCTATTGAAGCCGTTGGAGAGTGAGTGGGATCCTCTCCATTTGGAGCAAAAATGGATATGTCATCTGTTATCTTAACACTCCAGAGTCTATAATTTCTTAAAAACAGTTAACAGTTATTTAGAAACTCTAAGAGTTTCAGATATGTAGATGCTCTTAGTTTGAAAATGAGAAAGAGGGGGACGTCAATGGAATCAATTGTTCGATCATTTAGAAGACAACTAACAATAGTTGTCTTGTAATAATACGGTTCTAGTGGAGAGGAACGTCAATAGAATCGAATTATTTGTCTCTCCTCAATAGAGTTTAAATAGAAGAGAAAAAAAGATGAGGAGAGAGCCCGATAAATCCAGTCTCTGTTGGTGTAAATCAATAGTTCTGTGATTTCGGTCTCAATAATTTTTAAAATTTCTTTAATAAAAACACGCTGCAATTTACATAAATTATTTGATCATTTTTTTGAGAAAAAATAACCAACTTTGTTTCCAACAAATTGATTTTTTTTTATTTCTAAAGATTTAAAAATTGAAATTTTATTAAGTAAAATGCGAATATTAAATTGCAGAAGACTGAGGATTCTTCTTTTGAAAGCCTTTCCGTTTTAGGCTTTTAGCGAAGATACAGTGGTGGTCTATCTGTCTATCTCCTCTGATCCTTTCTTATCAGATAAAAGATTTATTTTCTAGAATTAAGCACCCCAGCCAAATCACAGCTGTTCCGCTCTATCAGCAAAAGGCGGTAGACGGTATGAGGTCAATTTGGGTCCGATGCCCATCGGACTCAAAGTGAGTTGGATGGGCTTGATGACCATCCGATCTGCTTTAAGATGCGCGCCAGAACTTTCGTGTCTGCTTTAAATTCGTGCCCGCAAATCTTAAAGCAGATCGGACGGTCCCAAATCCATCGGACCCAAGCTGCTCTCCGGTCGGTAGTACCGGAAAGGGATGGGTAGAAATGTAAATGCACAGTGATACCGTTCCAAAATTTTGAAACACCTAACAATATCGCCGGTCGCAAACTGACAGTATCCATTTTTCTGTGGATCTTTCTATGTAGCAAAACGAGTTGCCATAAGCAGGGCCAAGTTTTGTGCTTCTTTGAGAGCGGAGACATACTCACGTGTATATAATAGTATACAAAATATCACACAAAACTCCAACGGGCCGTGCAATTTTCGCGCGACTTTTTGTCATGTTCCCGGTCAAAGCTTGGTCAGAAACTGACATGTGGGTCCCGGACTGGATAACTGACATCCGGGACGTTCAGGCTCAGATGTGCTCTCTTATGGACGGTCAGGATATATCAGACCACGTCAGCTAACTGCTCTCACAGTGTTGTTTTCTCAAAAGCAATTTGCTGGACCTTTTAATGCATTCAATGCATGCACTCGCTGTCGTTGGCCAGTGGCCATCTTTTGAACGCTGAAATGGACAATGCACCATATTTTTTGTACTAAAATATCTTATAGATAAATTATTTTTAAGGAGAACACTTGTTGTTCTGAAATATTTATTGAATTCTTCTAAGATAGTTATCTTTATGAGTAGAACTAGGGTGCTCTCGAGTTCACCAAGCCCTTGGTGAACTCAAGTCCAAAACTCATCGGATCGGCTTCAAATGACGAATCCGACCGTTGAAACCCGTCTACCTTACGAGTGATGCGTCTACATGCAAAAAATTCAAATTTTGAAATTAATTTTGCATAGAGTCAAGTGGTCAAAATTAGAAGGTTAATAAATTAATTTTAATGCATTCATTTTTTGACGTTTTTTGACCACTTGACTCTATGCAAAATTAATTTCAAATTTTAAAATTTTTGCATATAGACGCATCACTCGTAAGGTAGACGAGTTTCAACGGTCGGATTCGTCGTTTGAAGCCGATCCGATGAGTTTTGGACTTGAGTTCACCAAGGACTTGGTGAACTCGAGAGCACCCTAGTTCTACTCTATCTTTATTATATTTTTATTTTTTAAATATCAATAACTAATTTGGTCAAAGCTAATATTTGTAAGATTTTACATCATGAAAAATGTCATCAAGCCAATAATGAATATAATGAAAATATATTGGCTAAAGAAGCAAATAAGTCATAGACGTTGAACCGACATTTTTATTAATATCCAAAGTTAATTACAAATTAATTATTATACCCACGATTCTCGACTTTTGCCAAAAATGTCCAAACCGGTCATTTTATGGCCGGTTTCCTCTTTTTTTTTACACTATGAAGAGCAAGATAATGAAATCTAGCTCTAAAAATTTGAATTTTTTGTTTAAATTATTTGTTAGATTAGCATATTTATACTAAAATACGCTAAATTACTTGAAATTATGTTGAATTACACTAAATTACATTACATTACGCTAAAATACGGTAATTTACGCTAAATTACATATGAATAGGGACGATATCTTCACTGAGAAGGCGAAAAACGACAACAAAACTTCAAACGGCCATAAAACGGCGCTCGAGTGTCCGATTTCAGCAAATGACCACTTTCCAATTAAGATTTTTTCATTTCTATTATTCAATCTAAGTAGCTCAGTAAATTAGTTACATAATGAACTTGTAGAATACCAATGTTTACTATTTTCGGAATTTTTTTACTATTTTTTATGATTCATGAAATATGGCACAAAATCGGTCTACTTTAGCGTAATTTTGCGTAGTTTAGCGTAATTTATCGTATTTCAGCATAATTAGCGAAGTTATTGTAATTTAGCATAATTTAACGTAATTTAGTATAATTCAACATAATTTATTGTAATATAGTGTAATTCAACATAATTTCAAGTAATCTAGTGTATTTTAGTATAAATATGTTAATTATAAATCAAAAGAAATAATCTAACAAATAATTTAAACAAAAATTTTAAATTTTCAGTGTTAGATTTCATTATCTTGCTCTTCATAGTTTCTCTTAAAAAAAACTGGCTATTTTATAGCGGTTTGGACATTCTTGGTAAAAGTCGGAAATCGTGGTATAATAATTAATTTGTAATTAACTTTGTGTTGAGGGAATCAAGTACCAGAGAGCAAAATCAACCCACAAAGAGAGAAATCGAGAGCGAAATCAAAGCAATCAAACACGAGAGTTTTTACGTGGGAAACCCTCGAAAGGGAGAAAACCCACGGCCGTCGCCAAATCGCGCAAATCCACTATATTTTAGAGTTAGATTACAACCAACACAATATCAGGGAGATAGCAAAAAATGTATAGAAAATGAAAAACAAGCCAACAGTAAAAGGCCTAAACAGAGATCAATCTGGGCCGTACATACAGATCACAAATTTGGCTAATTTGGGCCGTCGGATACAAGGATTCATATACAATTGACTTCTCGAAAATAATTTTCGCCGGGCTCGACAGAGCGGTGCTTCGTAACCTCAGACACCGCTCGCAAGAGGCTGCCGCCCCCCTGCCACCCCCGCATAATCCTAGAATCAGGCCCACATACATAACACTTTGGATATTAATAAAAATGTCGGGACGTTGAATGTAACTCATCACATTCATTGTTTGTTTCGTGAATTTACGTATTGCAAAAACTGCTGATTTGTTTTTTTTCTTTTTCTAACATTTATTAAGTACAGACTCAATGAAAACCTTGTGAGTCGTGACATTCGCTGACAGATGTCAAGGCCGTTTCCAATAACATTTGACCATTGGGACCCATGCGTCAATTGATTGCAACACACTCTGTGACAGGGATTCGTAACAGAGAATCGTTCTTTTACTTCAGTATTTAACCAACCTTCTTCGTTTTCGGTGCTCACATCGTATAAATCCCACAACACTCGAGCACGCCTTGCGCTCTCTCTCCCTCTCTCTCAACCTTTCGAGTCAATCTTGCAATGGAAGAAGAAGGAGAGAATCGCGTGCCAAAAGCCGACGATCAGGATGAGTCCAGAGATATCTGGAAACAAAGCCTCTCGAATTTGGAGCTCGAGCCTGAGCCCGAACCCGACAAGCTGGGAATCCAAGAAGAAATGGTGGAACGTGTCATGAAGTGGCTGGAGCTGGAGATCGCCTCGACCTCTCCTTCTTCGTCCTCCTCGTTTCTCCAAGCAACTGAATTCGTCACCATTAATGGCAACGAGGAGACCTGTGGGTCCTCTTTCTCTGGAACTGCATCAACTGTCATGGCGTCTATTGACACTAGATATGAGGGCCCCTATCTCGGATCAATGTGGCCGTTCGCTGGAGGAGAGGTGGCGCCGACAGGGGAGGTCGTCGGAGGAGAGAGGGAGTGTGTAATAGATGATGAGTGGATGCATTTCATTGAAGTAGATGATTTTGCGGAGATCGAGCAGTGTTAGTTCCTTGGGTCGGTTGTGGGGTCCAGTGGCAGTGAGAAATGGCAGCTTTTGGATTAGGACTAACTGGAGATGAATTGACATTAGTAGTTTCCTTTTTGTACAGTGAAGATAGACAGGAGGTCCTTTTTTGTCTTTTCCTGGTTTTTTTTTTTCTTTTGACCTCTTTGGAAATGTGGATTGTGACGGAGGCAGGGACCTCACAAAAGAAATTAACACAAAAAAAGAAAGTTTCACCTTTTCCTTTCCCGTGCTTTTAATTTTCAAGTCATCTGCATTAATGTATTATCTAATCACTTTCATAGAACCGTCAATGCACGTAAATGTACTAGGAAAATATTAAAAAAATCAGAAGTGGAAAAAGCATAAGACAAAACGGAAAGAAAGAGAGACGAGGTCATGAAAAGAAAACAAAAGAAATGGCAAAGGATAAAAGGCTATAATGTGGGCCAGCTGGCGATATGCACAAAAATAGAGCAGGGAGGGGTAAATGCAGAGAGACGCACAGTAGGAAAGGACGATAAAGGACAGAGGGACTTCCCCAACTTTTTACGACAGTATCATCGCGCTCCAGAAACAGGAATTCGTATCCTCTGAATTAACTCAAAAAATAATCTTCTGAGTTAATACATCTATACCGTCTGATCAGCTTAATGATCGGTGCAGACGATGCGGACTGGAGAAACTGTGCGCAATTCCTGACAAGCTTCTTCAATGAGCCTCAAAGAATCCCAACTACTACTCGCGCTCTTCTAGACAGTATTGAACTGGTAGTTCGGATCGTCTATGGCGCTTTCCTGTGTACTAAGTACTAACAACTTGTAAACTGTCGTTTCATTTTTATTTCACTGTTTTTTTTCGTGGGCCTATTGTACTGGCTGTGCAGCAGGGAGGGCTGAACTGCGGAAGGACTGTTTTTTTTTTTTTTTTTGGTAATTTTCTTAGGGGTTGGTGCACATTGGAAACGTGTGGGTGAAAGGTCAAGTCTTCATCTACTACACAAAGTGTTTAACAGCAATCAATTGAGAAGAGTAAACTGGTGTTTTCATTCAATGAAAAGGAAAGAAAAGATGGGTGTTTTGTGCTGATGTCTACGCTTGTTAGTACCAAGAAAGAAGGACCTTTTGTCTGTAGCCAGTAAGCCCCATCAGTCCACATTTTTACTGACCCGATGCAGTTCATTTTTAATTAATGCGCAAATACATTTGCACCAGGGAGCTTTTCTCAGCAAAAGCTAATGAAAAGTGACAAATGAATTATTCGGATTCGGTTTAGTGAAATTAAAAATTCATAATTTGACAATAATTTGAGTATAATTTGGAAATGATTCGGAATTATCTGGATCAGAGATCTCAGTTCTACAAGGAAGAAAAAGAAAACAAAAAAAAAATATTCCGCAAAAAATTCAGAAATAATTCATAAAATTCAGAAAAAATTCGTAAATTCGCAAATTATTCATGAATATTTGGTCAAAGTTTGGTCAACTAAATAATTGTGCGTTCGGTTCATCATCACTAAAAAATAAATAATTCACGAATCTTGTGACTATGGCTAATGGACTACTTTATAAATCTTATCTTCGTACAGTTATTATTGTTTGTACTTCATAAAAATTTACATTATGATCGTAGATTCGTAGGTAACGGACGAGGAGATTCGGATTATTTTATATATAAGGTTGTACAAACAATGCACAAAATTTAAATATATAATCACATTCATTATTTTTAATTTAGGAATACAATTATGCACCGAAATATACTTTTGAACTAGTGCCTAGTAGGGTAAATTTGTTTGGAATATTTTTCAAGCATACTACACTATCAGAGCTAATTCCATCTTAACGGGCTTAATGAAAAATAAAATAGATTTACAGTGCTTCTATTAGAGTGCACAATTAGATATCTTTCAATTTGTTTCACTTAAAATACCAACGGCCTAAGAGGCCTGATTTCAAACTAACCAGAACTCTGCATTCCGTACTTCACTAATTATTTACACAAGAAACAATTGATTCATTAAATTACAAATACATATTACAAATACAGACAACCGTTTATTTTGCCCTCACCAAAAAAAAGGACGGGCTTTATCTAAATTAACCTAATAATACATAAAAGAAAAAAAAAAGAAATATACAATTTCTAAAATGCCATGTTAGCTGGGGCCACATACTCAGGCCCAGATGGCAAGCGACGACATAGATAATGCACCAACAAAAAGTGCAACATAAGCTGCGACTTGTAACCTAAAACTTGAGCCTATTTTACCACCCAGAAAATCTGCTGCAATCAAATCCACCAAAGCCATGTAAATTAAAATCCCGGCTGAGACCGAGTCCAACAACCCTTCAATTATCAGAGCTCTGGGACTGAGTGCATTGTAAAATGAGGCAATGCCGGTGCCTATGCCGATGCCCGCAGGGGTAGTTACAGCAAAAAAAGAAGCCATGAAATAGGATTTTAGGTTAGTGAATTGAGCTTGCGAGATGCAACCACCTAAGGCAAACCCCTCGAAGAATTGGTGGAAGGACAAGGCAGCGATTAGAGGCTTTATGGTGCATGAGCTCTGCGACACGCCTAGTGAGAGCCCAATTATTACTGAGTGCGACACAATCCCGAGTTCAAGTATCTGCACATGCCATGCAAAATGTGAAATTAATAAAAAAATTCAAGTTGGATATGTAATAGCTTAGCTGTGAACTCTTTAAAACACTGGGAGATGCATGTTGGGTATAATCTGTACCAGCACTGGTAATTCAACAGTCAGCGTCTGGTATTGTACCAGCACAACAGTCGGCCTTGACCAGTTATTTTATCTTACCCCTGAAACCAAAAACCTCCCCGCAGTTCTGTATGGGTGCATTGAATTTTAGTCATAAACAAGAACATAGTTCTCTAATTACTACCAAACATATCTCTAGTTCTAGTATTGTGCTGGCCCCAGTATTATTGGCAATATTATTATTATCATTATAGTCCTAAAACTTTTCTATTAACTCTTCCTTTAGTTACATTTCTTTTATAAGTATCCCTTTGTTTTGATAACTGAAAAGGGTATTAAACAATTCTAACTAATCATTCTAACTACCATAGTTACCCCGCCCCCTTTTCTCTTTCTTCCCTTTTCATATTTCCAGCAAGAGAGAATAAACATGCAAGACTAAATCTTTGTTCTTTCTTATTCTAAAAAATCCCCACAAGTTCCATGGTTTTGATTAAACATTTGGCAAACGAGAACTTGGGTATTATAGGACTAGTTCTTTTGGAGTAACTTCCATCCAATCCGCAACCATGCTATATGCATGAGGTGGTAACCATAGGGACAGACAAGCTATTAACTCTCCCTTGGACAGTCATGGCTCGGAATCAAGCTCTATTGAACTTTAATTTATTCAGTTGTTCTGTACAAGATACTCGATTGTATTTTCAGTATTTTGACTTACAAAATTCTGTTATTAATTTCTTGAAGGCCCTCTAATATGCATTTAGGAAATTATTTCCCACAAACACTTTTATATCAGTATTTCTGTTACAGGCCTAGCCTACCCGAACTTGTTTGGGACTAAAGGCATGGTTGTTGTTGTTGTATTCCTGTTACAGGCCTAAACTTGCAGTTTAAAGGTCTAAGAACAGACTAAAACCTAAACATGGAAATTCATCAAAGAATTTTGGTTCATGTTAAATCCACACAATATATTTAGTACAAAAAATGGAAATTACCTGTGACACAACCACATGCCGCACATGCGAGGACACCTGACCCTCCCCGCCATGTGAATGCCCCTGCAAAAGAGGCTCCCTCTCTTCATTGATCATCTCCCCTTCCTCTGGCTCGGGAGCAATCGAGATAACCAAATTTGCTGACCTCTCCACTGCCAGTGCTGCAGCCTCAGCCTTCACCCCACACGTTTCCTCTTGATGCTTCTTCTCATAAAATTGCGTGAATGCAAAGTCTGCCACGAGTGTCGCTAGCGCTGCCAGCATGGCGACAAATCCCGCAAAAGGGAAATGTCGCCAGGGTACGGCAGGGAGGCATGCATTGGTCAGGGCTGACTGGGCGTCCTGAAGCATGTGTACGAAGCCGGTGGCTAAAATTACGCCAGCTGCCACTGCTTTGGCTAGCACAAATCCGGCACCATCAGTGCGCAAAAGCCGACGCTTCCTCCCTGCAAGTGGAATGGAGATTCCTACTACACCGGAGATTAGAATTGCAACAATGGCAGTGAGTTTTAGGTGGAAAGCTGACGACTCATCTCGGCAAGTGGCGGAGGATGATATGTTGGTGAAGGTTTTGCAAGGGCTGCTGGAGAAAGATGCTGATGCTGTTTCTGTTGTGGAAAATGAATTGAGTCAGTATTGGATATTAAAAAAAAACAAAGAATATTGTTTGGCTGTAAAATCAGACCATTTGACTTATAACCCTTTTATTTATTCATTTGTTTATATATTTATTTGTTATCTACAATTTATCTATGTATTTATTGATCTGATCCAATAGTGCTGATCTGTGTTATTTAAGTGGCATATTTCTTGCCGGACCTTCTTACATATTGGACTTTTGGGCTTTTTTATTATATTTCAAGTCATTATCAGCTTCAGAATATGAACATACTGTACTCAATTGGTACAAAAAATATTACAGATATTGCCATCTCCTTCAGTTGGGTGGGAGGAAAATAATAAAATTTTAAAAAAAGGCCTCAAGAAAAGTTGAGCTCTATCTCATGATAAAATTACAGAAACTGTTTTTACCCAGTACCAACCAACCAAATCAATTTTGAAATCCCGATACTCCTTCATTTGAACATGTGGTGATTTCAGTTAACCTAAATTCATACTCTTATACTTGTTTCAAATGAAAAGGATATGCTTCTCATTGGTGCATAATTACTGTGTTACAGAACCATTGGTCCACACAAGTCCGACTACACCAGATGCAGCCACAGCTCAAGAGAATTGTAATTAGGACTCATTTGTAAATTCTGTTAGAGATTCTGTTAGAGCTTTAGACACAGTATCAAGAATTGTAAAGATTGTATACTGCCTATAAATAAGGCACTGTACTTGTATTCATTATTTAGAAAGCAATACAATGAACTTTTGATCATCTTTCTTTCTTCTCTATCTCTCTTCATCCTGTTTCATACTGTCTTGTAGTACAGGCGCTAAATTTTGAAAATTGCAATTAACAGGAGTTGACGCCGTTTCAATCTCTTCCAAAAATTCAAAGCGGAAAAGTCTAGACATATTTTGCATTTTTACGAGTTCTTTCTGATAACTAATTACATCATTGACTCTCTTAGACCAGAATGATTTCTCAATTGCACGAGGTGTTCGCAGAAATAATGAAAGTACAGCAGCCTAAGCGAAAAATTGAAATCTCAAATAAAAAGTAGTTTACAATACCAGAAAATTGCCGTAAGTGGTGAGCCAGTAAAAACATCGAATTTGTCTCCTACAAGGAAAAATACATCGATACAATTAACTCCATTCGGAAATTCAAGTACTTTGCTACATCAATCTATTAGAACAACAATTCCAAAAAAAAAATATAAACAACAATTACTTCCAACTTAAGCGATGTACCTCTGTGAAAGACATAGCAAGGAAACTAAACCCTTCGAATGAAGATTCACTCCACCACTTCTTCAATTTCGTTCCCCACAAACTGTGCCAACTCTCTTAATTTTGCGTAAAAGCGCTAAAAAAAGGAGAGAGGAGAATCTAAGATGGAAAAGATAGCGAACCAGATGCCTTTACAGCGTGTTCATCGCTATGTCGTCACTCCCTGATAGAAAAGGCGGGAGGGCCCCACCCAGGCAAGAGAAAAAGAGTTACTGATAGAAAATGGCGTGCTACTAACGGTCCAGATGTAATTATTGTTTGATCAAACGGTTGAACTGTGGCTTGACAATATTTTTGGTGCTTTCGGTAGTGCACGGTTGAGCGGTTCGCTTTCGGTCTTGTGGAATCAACACGATCTATTGGCACAGTTAGATGGAACACGTGTCATGATCCTGAAGGAAACAGTTTGGCTGAGGTTGAATGTCGACATTGTGGCGCGATTTAATAAAACAAGTGGGCCGACTATCTGATAATGCTTTGTCATCCCCCACATTTTTATCAATATCCAAAGTTTAATGGAAATTAATTAATATACTCATATCCCTGAGTATTATAAAAAGAGTGATGCTTCTATGGGCATAAGGACTTATTTGTAAAATAAGCATATTTTTATTTTCAAAGTTCAAACAGTCGATCCGACCGTTCAACATTTTCTCCATATTACAATGTACTTGGAGGTCAAATTTTATATTTTTTTGAATTTTTTTACTATTTATTAAGATGTGTACAAAATTCAATGGTCTGAATTTGACTAGTTTTGTAAAATACTTAATAAATAGTAAAAAAATTCAAAAAAATGTAAAATTTGACCTCCAAGTACATTGTAATATGGAGAAAATGTTGAACGGTCGGATCGACTGTTTGAACTTTGAAAATGAAAATATGCTCATTTTACAAATAGGTCCTTATGCCCATAGAAGAATTTGCCTTATAAAAATATTCCTACCGGCCATTTCTGACCTGTACTCTATTTATTTGCCTACCGGCTATGAAATAGCCGGTATCCTTAATTTTTTTTAGAGACACTATGAAAAGCAACATGCTGAAATCTAACACTAAAAATTCGAATTTTTAGTTTAAATTATTGGTTATATCACTTCTTTTAATGTATAATTAGCATATTTATACTAAAATACGCTAAATTACTTGAAATTATGTTAAATTACGCTAAATTACGCTAATTTTGCTAATTATACTGAAATATGCAAAATTATAATAATTATACAGAAATACTGAAAATTCCGCTAACATAATTTCAAGTAATTAAATTCACTAGCCGCATACGAACACTAAACTACGTTTTTTTCAAGTACTAAGTTTTAATAATTTCACTAGTTCAGGTTGATCCAGTTGTTTTAATGAGATTCAGGTTTCCTATCCTTCCTAATCATCAGTCGCATACGACACTGTCACTAGCCGCATACGGATTGTTGTGTCTACTGATGATAAAAAACTTTAACTCAATTTTTGAGACACTAAACGACATTTTTTTGCAATTCTAATTTCATCGGCCCCTAAGGATGACCCCGAGGGCGCCATTACCCCCATCTCGTCCCAAGCTTTCCGAATTGGGGTCATACGCGCAAATCCGAGTTTCCTAGCCAAAGTTATGGTCATTTAAAGTTTTTTTTTTAAAACATGATGCTTTTGTGCAAAAACACCGATGACGCACCGATGCTTTATGCACGGCTTAACGACGACAGAAGTGCATCAATGTTTCATTATAAAAACATCGGCGACGCACCGATGTTTTTTTAGCACTACCCTGCTTAATTGCCAATACTAAGGCTAATAAAACATCGATGTTTCATTACAAAAACAACAGCGACGCACCGATATTTTTTTAGCACTACCCTACTTAATTGTCAATGTTAAGGCTAATAAAATATCTATGTTTCATTGCAAAAACACCGAGGATGCATCGTAATTTAGCGTAATTTAACATAATTTAGTTTAATTTAATGTAATTTAGTGTAAGTCAGCGTAAATTTAACATAATTTCAAGTAATTTAGCGTATTTTAGTATAAATATGCTAATTAGACATCAAAAGAAGTGATCTAACCAATAATTTAAACTAAAAATTCGAATTTTTAGTGTTATATTTCAGCATCTTGCTTTTCATAGTGTCTCTAAAAAAAAATTAAGGGTACCAGCCATTTAATGACATGTAGGCAAATAAATAGAGTACCGGCCAGAAAATGGCCGGTAGGGGCATTTTTATAAATACTCAGGGAATCTGAGTATATTAATTAATTTCTATTAAACTTTGGATATTAATAAAAATGTCGGGTCGATCCTTCGTGCGATGACAATTTTTTTCATAAATGCCCCAAAGTACTAAAATATTAACATTTATGATTTACCCATGCTGTTTGGTGGAGTTTGCTGTGATGGATGAAATGAAGGAGCAATTAAATGTATAAATCTTTTAAAAATTCAAATTAAGTTTTTTCAATTTATAATATCATATTTACCTTTCTAATTTTCAAAAACTCATAAATTTATTCAAATTGTCTCTTTTTATTAAAATACAATTTAAGTACATACAGTTCTCATTTTATTCTTTATAAAAAAAAATATATATATATATACATAGAATGTGTAAAAAAAAATTCAGTTTTCTAATTGGTCAGTTTGTGACGGTATATATTTTCTTTTTTTTACTTGTAATGCACACATGTGTCTGTCTAAACATCATTATGTGTGTGTCACAACTAGAAAAAATAAATTATTTGCTATCACAAACCGGTCAGTTACAAAATTGAACATCCCTCTTACACCTGCTACGTAATTTCATTTCTTAATAAAGCAGTAAATAAAAATGTTGTAAATTTAAAATGATTTTTAATATAAAAGACAGTAAATTGAATAAATTTATTAGGGTCAATATAATATTATAAATTTTAGTTTTTTAAGGATAATATAAATTTTCTTTTTTAAAGTAGGCTGACATGGACGAAGATAACGTTGACAATTTAAGTATATTCTTTTTTTTTCCACTCAACAATCCGAAGTCATTAAACAATATTTTCAAAGAAGTACAGAAATTGTCGAATATCTCTATTGTTGAGATCACATTCTTTAAGTTAGTGAATTATTTTGCACAATTATTGAAGGATCAGACGGAAGCAAATATCCCGAGATTTTTATTAATATCCAAAGTTTAATAGAAATTAATATTTATGCCCAGAATTCTGGGTTTTCGCCAAAAATGCCCAAGCCGGCCATAAAATGGCTGGCTTACGTAATTTACTCTTTTTTTTTAGAGACACTATGAAGAGCAAAATAATGAAATCTAACACTGAAAATTTGAATTTTTTGTTAGATTACTTCTTTTGATTTATAATTAGCATATTTATACTAAAATACACTAGATTACTTGAAATTATGTTGAATTACACTATATTACAATAAATTATGTTGAATTACACTAAATTATGTTAAATTACAATAACTTCGCTAATTATGATGAAATTACAATAAATTACGCTAAACTACGCAAAATTACGCTAAAGTAGACCGATTTTGTGTCATTTTTCATGAATCATAAAAAATAGTAAAAAAATTCGAAAATAGTAAAAATTGGTATTCTACAAGTTCATTATGTAACTAATTTACTGAGCTACTTAGATTGAATAATAGAAATAAAAATCTTAATCGGAAACTTCAACTCAAGTTTTGAGGCTCTTCCCTTTGTTTTTTGGCAATTCTGAATTTTGAAATCCGGCATAGCGAGCACGAACGCATGCGTCTTTTCGCAAGCTTTCTGAAAAGTGGTCATTTGCTGAAATCGGACACTCGAGCGCCGTTTTATGACCGTTTGAAGTTTCGTCGTCGTTTTTCGCCTTTTCAGTGAAGATATCGTCCCTATTCATATGTAATTTAGCGTATTTTAGCGTAATGTAATGTAATTCAACATAATTTAATGTAATATAGTGTAATTCAACATAATTTCAAGTAATCTAGTGTATTTTAGTATAAATATGGTAATTATAAATCAAAAGAAGTCATCTAACAAAAAATTTAAACAAAAAAATTAAATTTTCAGTGTTAGATTTCATTATTTTTCTCTTCATAGTATCTCTAAACCGGCCACACACAAAAAAAAAAGAAAAAAAGAAGAAGAAGAAGAGTAAACCGGCCATTTTGTGGCCGGTTTTGGCATTTTTGGCGAAAATCCAGAATTCTGGGCATAAATATTAATTTCTATTAAACTTTGGATATTAATAAAACTCTCGGCAAATATCCAAATAATTTGGTGTTCCCCTGCAAAGTTGATCCCTTGTTGGAGAAAAGAAATCTAAAGAGAAATATTCCTGTCGTAACGCAGTATCTAACGAATACAAAAATAAAATAAAATGAGCGGCTGATAAAAATGGAAATTAAAAGAGGTCAAAAGCATGGCGTCTGAGGGGGGTTTGGAATGTGCTGATTCGCGCCAAAATTTGACCAAGAAATCTTGCTTCTTCTTATTTTAATTTGAGTGAGCCTATGGTGCTATGCATAGTACGGATGGGGTCCGTGCTACGGCTCAAAATTTGACTTTTTAAAATTCTAACGGTCGATCCAACCGTTCAATGTGATAACCATATTCATATGTACTTGCAAACTAAATTTTATATTTTTTCGAATTTTTTTACTATTTTTTTAGATAGGTAGAAAAATCAGTGTTTTCTGAAAATTCTGGACCATCAAAATTCTGCCAATCTAAAAAAATAGTAAAAAAATTCGAAAAAATATAAAATTTAGTTTGCAAGTACATATTCATATGGTTATCACATTGAACGGTTGGATCGACCATTAGAATTTTAAAAAGTCAAATTTTGAGCCGTAGCACGGACCCCAAACGTGCTATGCATAGCACCATAGGCTCACTCTTTTAATTTTTTTAGAATATAAAAAAGAAATCCGATATTCAGCACCAATTCAGCCCCGTATTGCAATCTGATATTTGGTCTTAGAATATTTATATTTCTGGTATTATTAGAGTTTTTAATCTGATGTAGCAGTTTCTAATCTAGTTTGAGAAATGTGGGAGAGTTTTTTATTTAAAAACTATGTAGTAATTTCTTATTAACTGTTTATAAGCTCCATGTTGGTTAAATGATTGGCTTAAATTATTTCTCCTTTTCAATTTGCTGATGACGTGGCTTAATAGAAACTCTAAAATTAATTTCATGAATATGAGAGTTAAAAACTTTAGAGATCTTAATTTCTAAAAAATAGTTAACAATTATTTAGAAACTCATTTGAGTTGCTGGAATGTAGATGCTCGCAGTACTTAAACTAATTATATATAGTTGCGAGAATTAGTTTTTAGAGAAATGTTCTGGTCCTCCGACCCATTATACCAGAGTGCGATTCCTAACTAGTTTAATTAAAAAAATCTTTCAATTTTGTCTAACTTTCATTTTCAATACTAATATTCAAGTTTTTAAAAAAGTTGTAGACCGAGGTTTAATATCTTGAGAATTTAAAATGTTAATGAGCTTTACTTAAAAAGAAATTGGATGTTCGAGATGTATTAACTCAAAAAATTCCCTTTTGAGTTAATGCAGAGAATACGAATTCTGATTGGATTATATAAAAAATTAAGAAATTTAGTTCTCATTCTGTACATCAAATGCATAATAATTAGGCTAATTTAAGATGACAAAAATCTACCTTTAGACCAATTTAAGTTAAACCATAATAGTTGGAACAAAATTAACATAATCACATAATTTGTAGACCACAAACCATAAAATGAAGAAATTTTATTTAGTGGGTAGTTTTTTTTTTTTTTGCTCAATTCATCCATTTCATAGGAAAATTCATATTTGATAATGACAACGACATTTTTTACTTTTTTTTTATTAAAATTCGAGATCAGATCACTCATTCGTTAATATATACAAAAGATTTATTTAAATTCTAAATCTGCAACTTTCATACAAAAAAAAAAACATTATTTAATTCCTATATTAAAACTAGGAGTCTGATAATTGCACCCAAACAAATTTTTGAGCGCGCCAATGTTTAAATTTTATTTTCAACGCTTATATTCAAACTTTTAAAACTCTATTTATAACATTTTACAATGATACTCGTAAGTTTTTAAACCTCTATCTACGAGCATTTAAATCTTAAATATATGTAGTTTTAACTCCTAGCTACTTTTGTCTTCAATCTAAAAAAAAAGATTCATTTCACCCACTCTTTTTTTTCATCTGATCATTCTTGTTTATTTTCTCAATGATCCGTGATAAATTTTGCGAATCTAAAAATACAAACATTTTCTACTTGATTTTCTCTTTCAAATGAGATTCATTAAGAAATACTTTTGAGTTATTTTCAAATTGTTGTTTTTATTTTATTTCTACAAAATCTACAAAAAATAAATCTAACTGATCACTCAAAAGAGAGCAATGTTTCTTTTAATATTTATAAACTCGAAAATACTATCGGTTCGGACTGCAAGCGCACAATCCTATCGAGTAGTATATATGAGGTCGATCCACAGGAAATATTGGTTCAATGCTTCAAGCGATCGAATCACAATCTTTCGAAATTCTAGATGAAATCTAAAAATTGAGGGATGTTTGTTGATCAATGTAAATTAGGAAGCAATTAAAAGTAATTAAAATAAAGATAGAGATGAGGATTCCTAGGGTTTCGGCACACCATTGCCACTCAATCCGCCTTGACAATATATTCCTGTTGCGTCTGATTTCCTGTTGTTGTTTTAATGAAAGACACCACATAGGTCACTGCGATTTATGTTACGCAAGAATGACAGATCTTTCACCGAGATTCTACATAGGACACTGCGATTTACCTTACGTAAATGTCTGATCTCTCAAATACCCCAAATTACTACATAGATCACTGCGAATTTCTTTACGCATGTGATAGAATTTGGTACGCGTTTTGTTGGTCTGGTTTATGGTTTCCCCGCTAAGGTTTTCTTCACATAAACCTAATAGATCTCAACGAGGCTAATTCATACAAATAGTTTCTCTTACCATTAAAGTACTGTCACTACCCTAACGGACTCAAACTAGATTATTGAAATTAGATGAAGAGATAATAAATCACAAAAGCATTTTAGCACAACAACAAGAAACCATAATCAACAGAAATTAATATATATATCAAAACATCAAGAGTAACAAGGTTTACTGCCTAGCCCTAAGAAAAGGAACTTAGCCGCGGAACGGCATGGTTACAAGCACTCCTCTCTTCTCACTTTAATCAAATCTAACCCTAATTACAAAGATGATTATTCCTTCTGCCCAGGGGCCTTATATAGGAGTGTAGGGACGTGTAGAGGTTGAGTAGGGGCTAAGAAATTGATCTGGAAACAACTGTCGGCAGTTATTCCCCAAGAGATGCCTTCGGATACGGGCCGTATAAGGTGATACGGTCCGTATTAGGGCCTTGGCAGTTAGGGTTTAATGCTTCCAGCGCTATCTTCTGGTCTGTGCTAGGCCTGGTCCGTATTAGTCAATACTGGCCGTAACAAGGACTTAGTCGATGAGCGTCGCTGATCCGATTGACCCAATTCTTGCTCCATTTGGTGTAAAATAGTCCCAAAACCTGTTTTCTACAATAAAACATAAAGAAGGGTGACAGTAGCCTTTTTCTCTAATAAATTAAACATAAGTGTGAGAAAATATGTAAAACCTAAGCCAAAACCCTACGTAAATCATCATTATTTTGACTCTGATCACGCCTCCCAACTTGAATTGTTGCTTGTCCTCAAGCAACGACATCCCAGCTGGTTAAAGATTTGGTCTAGGTTAAACCATACAATCTCAAGGTCTTGTTTAAAAATTAAATTAGGGCTTAGGTTTGGTACAATTGGCATGACAATAAAAATCTAGAACTTTAAAAATATTCATGACCTCTCCCTTGAACAATTTATTCACCCCATGATTGACCTCATTATGCTTATCCTAAAAAAATTATTATTGAACAATTTACTTCACAAATATCCTTAAAATTGAGAGTATTAATTTCCCCTTCGATTATAAATGGATCCCTTCCAATCAATAGGAATTCTAATGATATAAATTTTGATTTTCCTTCCCAATTGATTGGAGCAAAGTATGACAACTAAGTGTGTTGGTACTTGTGACTATTTTTTGAAAAATTAAATATGTACAAGAATTTAAATTTGGGAGGTTTTCTCGAGCCTATTGGTAACCAGTCTTGTGTAGGCACCCGTACTCTTTTTATCCTCCATCTTTTATTCTATTTTTTTTTTCTTTTTCTGAATTTTTCTATTTTTTTGGATTTTTCTCATTTCTGATTTTTTTTGTATTTTTCTATTTTTCCGAAAATAAAATAAAATATTTTTGTGTCACAAGCACCATGATTACACACAATTTCAAGTATTCATTCATACAAGAAATTATTGCATAGTTTCGCTAGGGGTCTATCTATAATAAATGGGTATTCTAAAACACTATCAAATTTAAAAGACTTTGCAAAAATAAATTACTCAATAAATAAAGATTCTAGGGTTTGCAATTAATTATTCACTTCGAGATTACAAATAATTTTTTTAAAAATTTTGAATTTTTGTATCATGGTCAATTATCTAAACCTTAGCCTAATTTAATTTTAAAAACAATTCCTATTTGATTAACCTACTCCTAGAATTAAAATAAAAATGCAAGCTAGCTAAAAAGCTCAATCTAATCATTCTAGGATTTTCGGTAAAGCCTCTAACCCTAGTCAAAAATTGAGTAAAACTACTAGCACCTAAGAATTTAAATTGCGAAATTTTTTTTTTTTTTAAAGAGATACATGGTCAATTTACTTTCCCTACCCCCGAAATAAAATTGAGCATTGTCCCCAATGCTCGAGAGATAAAAATAAAGGAAATAGTAAAGTAAAAAGACCGGGAAAAGATACAACTCACTGCACCTCAATCCTGAGGTGGTGGAGGTGGTGGTGGTCGCTGGATCTCCTCGTAGAATGACGGGTCGAAGAGTCCATATGGTGACAGCTGATACTCGAATCCAGAGCCGAGAGCGTACTGATAATATTGTTGTGCCATGTAGCGCGTCTGCTGGATCTCGCGCCTGCTCTCGTCAACACTCCTCCGGACCTCCTCCATGCTGTTTCGGATTTCGCCAACCTCTCGGCGAAGTGATGAGCCATTCTGTTCCATTTGTTGGGTAGTTTCTCCCGTTGTCAAGGTGAGCTCATTGAGGTTCGAGTTCATCCAATCTACCATTTGAATGAACTGATCAAGCTCAGCTGTAGGGGCATCAGATGGTGCCGCCCCTGAAGATCCGGCTCTAGTTGCCGATGTGCCTACCTCCCTATATGCATCAAAAGGGGGCTCCTCCTCTTCTCTTTGCTGCCGATCGATGTTAGCCTGATTGTTCATTGCGGCTTGGCTTTCAATTACATCCATGTAATCTTGAGGAGGCTCATAAGTTGGGCTCGCGGGTCGTGCCATCTTCCAGGAGGCCCTACTGCGGAGATTGAGATGTCGGAAGGGAAATTGGAGGATTCCCTTCGGTGAATTGTAGAAATAGGGACCCGGATAGTGGCCGGTGACAAATTTCATGGCTTGGAGGCATGACATGTCAATTTATGTGAGCCCGCTTGCCTCTTTGAGATGATCAATCGGTAAAGCAAGGTGATTGGCCAAGATTGTGGCCACGAATCCGATAGAGATCTTGCCTTTCTCTCTCTTGGCTAAGGTGACCTCACAGATTTGTTTGCAAAGGAGATGGACGAGGTGAGGTCGCACCGGTGTTGGCTCGATCATGCATTTGAGGAGGTAGAGTTCGGGTAGTGTTACCTTGGATGAACTCTCGCCTCTTGCGAAAATGGAATTGGCAAGGATGACTTGCAAGAGGCGGACTTAGGGGTGAATGATTCTGCTTGCTGGTCGAGTTGAGTTTTGGTTATCTTCTGTGATGCTGTACCAGAACTCTCGGCAGTCGGGGGAATTAGAAGTGCCATCATCGGTGAGGTTGAAGATGGCGCAGAAATCACTCATGGAGACTGTGTAATGAACGCCAATCATCTGGAAAGTAATGGAGTCCTCATTGTATCTGTAGGTCGCAAGGAACTCCCTCGTGAGAACCTTGTGAATTTTTACTCTGATTAGGTTTAGGAATTGCCAGATGTGGATGCGGTTTGCGAGTTGTTCGGTTTGTGTAAGGAGGCCTAGTCGCTCGAGTGTCTCTGTGTTGATCGATTTGTGGTAAATGACCTCCCTTGTTGTCATCTTCTCGTAAGCTTGTTTGAATTGTGTGTGCGAGAAGACGGGTTAGTACTCGGTTGGCTGAACCTCCTCCATTGATTCATCGGAATCTTCTTCCTCGAGACCGAAATCCTGAGGGTTGAATTCTTCCGAGGCATACTCCTCACAGGGAACTGATGTGTCTCTGTTCGGGTGTTGAGTGTCGGATTGAGAGGATGAACAGTTGGAGGATTGTGGTTGCGAACCGGAGGACTGGGAGGATGGCTAGAGGAGCTCTGCAGTGAATTGCTCGGGCCGGCATCCCCGAGGGCTTTCTTGGCAGTCCTTGTAACTGCCCCTAAAATATTTTTCATTTTTGGGGCCATTTGCTCAATTTTTACACCTCTGTTACGGACCGTATTTGGGCAATACGGTCTGGTTACGGACTGGTTGGTTGGTGAATTTGACTAAGTACCGGACTGGTTACGGACCGTATCAGGCTAATACGGACCGTATTACAGTGGTTTTTAGAAAAACTACTAAGTACTGGACTGGACTCTGGTAAACGATTACGAACCGTATTGGTTCAATACGGACCGTATTATACTGGTAAAAGTTGGTATTTTGACAGAAACCTATTTTTTTTTGTGATTTTTGTGATTTTGCGAAAATAAAATTTAATTATCTAAACTAATGTAACAGAGAAATTAAATTAAAGCAAATGCAAAATGAATTTAAACTTTGAAATTTGAAAAGGGGTTTAGAAAAACCGAATTTAGAGAAGTTGATTCGAGTAGCCGTCGGATACGGTCCGTATTAGGGCAGAGGCGCGGAGAAGGAGGCGGGCGGCGACTTCAATGGTGAATGGAGACGAGTTTGGTGATGGAGATCGGTGGCAAGGAGGAGAGGTTCAATTTTGGGCAAAAAGGGAAGAGGGAGAAGGGGAAGAGATAGAGGGAAAGAGTAGAGAGGAAGAGGAAGAGAGGGGTCTAGGAGTTAGAACGAAATAGGGGTTAACGGTTATGAGACGTGATTCGCACGGGATTTCAAACGTCTCTTCATAACGGGTTCGCATCTCCCGAATTAACTTCTATTACGGACCGTATCAGCCAATATGGTCCGTATTGAGTCCGTTATGCTTACCCAATAACCGTTAAGTTTTAACTCCTTTGAATATGGCCGTATCAGCCAATACGGGCCGTATTCACCACTTAATTCCTTTTCTTCTTACTTTATTGTCCCGTATCCATTGGTAAGATCCGTATCAGCCAATACAGGTCGTACCAGAGAGTATTTTCCATCTTCCGAGATGTCTTTAATCAAGCATTTCCTCCAGTACGCTTACCTGATCATAGGAAAAAGGTGGGTATGAGTTGTTTCTTCGTTTGCGTACTAATTAAACTGAAAATAAATAATTATACGAAATTATAAATGTGGCCTTGGGTTGCCTCCCAAGAAGCGCTTGTTTTAAGTCGTTAGCTTGACTTTGTGTCGCATCAGTTTCTTCCAGATACCCTCCCGTCAATGCAAGGAGGTTGCTTGTCGGGTGGCTTGCTTTCAGCGTCTTCTGTGGTCTCATCATCACTGCCCTTCTCGAAGAAGTTGGTTGGTGTTTGGGGTCCGGGGTCGAATGCCAGACTCACACTGAGTACTGCTTCGACCTCATCTAGTCTTTGAGAAATTGCATCGAGTTCTTCGCGTAGGTTTTGTACCCATCTTAATAAATAGTCAAATTCAGACCATTGAATTTTGTACCCATCTTAATAAATAGTAAAAAAATTCAAAAAAATGTAAAATTTGACCTCCAAGTACATTTTAATATGGAGATAATGTTGAACGGTCGGATCGACTGTTTGAACTTTGAAAATGAAAATATGCTCATTTTACAAATAGGTCCTTAGGTGCATAGAAGAATTTGCCTTATTTATTTATGACAAACTAATTACACATATTAATTTTGTATCAGTAAATCCAATACATAAGTAAACCCGTGAACTCACTTCTTGTACAAAGCTAGACAACTGAACTCCTTGTGCATTTTAGATCACATCATGTAATGTGAAACTAATTTTTGTCTTGTTCGGCATTATTGAAAGCGGGAAGATAACGACGGACAAGTCAACGTGGATGCATATGTCGTATGTGGATGGTTTTTGGTCAACATCCACTTAACTTGTACCGTTGAGTGGTGTTAGTAAATTTTTCATTGTACGGTTAACAAAATCACATTTTCTAAGCTGTAAAACATTGTAGCTTTTTTTTTTCTTTAACTCGATTATATTTTTAAAATCAGAAAGTTTTTAAGACTAATTTAATTCTAAATTTATCATTGCTGATTTCAAGCAAAATAATTTTTTCTTTACAAGTGATGTATTTATATATAAAATTTATAAAATTTCAAATTAATTTAATATAAAATCAAGCGGTAAAAAAATTATAAAAAATTAAAATTAACTTAAATTTGTTTTTATTATTGCTTGGCTTTATACAAAATTAATTTAAATTTTATAAATTTGGTATATAAATGCATGACTCGTGAAGTAGATCGATTTTAATGATTTAAATTTATTGTTTGAAATCAATTCGATAGATTTTAAAGTTAAACTTATCAAAAGACTTAGTGAATTTAAACATAATTTCAGTTTATGAATTCCTGCAGGCTTTGAAACTAACCAACAAAAGAAACTTAGTATAATTGTTTAATATTTTTTACATGATTTGACAGAAAAATAAATATTATAATTTCTCTAAACTAATCTCGAACCGCAGTCCCAAATTTTTTTAAATAAAAAAATTCTTAGTAACTCTCATATTTTTTTCTAAATATTTTTTTACAAGAATGTAACTTAAATATATCAACATTTTTACAAAGTCTACAGTTTTTCCGTCAACTTTTTCTTTCACAACGACGTTTATCTTGGCTAACTAAATTCTAAACACCTTTTCATTCAACGAGTCATGACTTAAATTTTGAAATATAGAAAACTTCCACATCATTTCCGGGTCATGACAGTACATCCATATAATCCAATTTAATAATACATACAAGTATTTAAAAATAAGAAAAAACAAATAGAAACTTTGATAAAGTTAAAATGTAAATTCTATTTTTACAAAAATTAAGAAAATAATAAATGTTACATGCATAACAAAAATAAATACTTTCAAACATTCGTCACTTGGATTTGACTTTCAAACATTTTTATGTAATTAAAAAGAAAAAAGGAAAAATATGTTTTCTTTTGTGATATATACAAATCAAATACTTGTTCCTAAATGATCTTTTAACATTTAACAACAGCAATTTAGGTTGTATTTGACCTCATAGTTCAAAAAGCTTAAATTAATAGATCACTTGGATTTCTTGGAAGTCGAGACCTGAGTCCAATTAAAAAACTTTAAAAGGCTATGGTGAACACCTTTATCTCTTATATTAATGAGTCCCACCACGTAAGAAGCTCCTCCCCTTCCCAATTTAAACTTTGATATCCATTTATTATTCGTATTTGTATTTGTATCTGTTATCCGTTTACCATGCATAAGCCAGCAAAAAGACCGAAGAAAAAGGAGAATAGAGAAAGAGACTACATTAAGTTTTGCCGTTTCTCTTGAAACAGTGAATGTAATCACAGGCCTTGAATGGCGCAATGAGATTAACCTCTTGGCCCAATTAAACAATTTATGTGATAGTAGATCCGTGTTGAATCCGTGTTGAATTGAACTCATTGCAGGACTGGATGAAACATATAATGCAACAGGGTTGTGCATGCTGTGCAGTCAATGCACACAAGAAAGATAGCATAAAAGAGGTAGAAAAGTAACAATTGCTATTTATGGGAGAAAAAAACATCTTAATACCATGCCAAAAATATATGTTATGTTCAGCTATCAATGGTTCTAAGAAATAAAATAAGAGAGCTCAAGTCTGGTGAAGGTAGTTACAGCGCAACAGTTATGTTGGTTGGGATACCGAATTCTATGCCATGGATATATTTGATTACAATCTGTGTTCTAACTTCTGATGTGTCAGCCTGTTTCTTTGAGGGGCCCAGTTCTATGCCACGGACACGGCTAGCAAAGTTCCAGGAGCTGAGAGTCTCCCCTAGGTCATTGTCAGAAGGAAAAAGATATGATATCCATATATATGTAGCATGGTACGTAGTAGCTAGTAGCCTAGTACTGTATATATATGGGACCGTTCATGCATATATAGTACAGTACGTAGCATATATAGTACATGTTATGGGGATTTCTTCACTGTTTTTGATAGAAAACAATTTACACTTGTTTACATAAATTTACTGCAGAAATCGCAGTTGTGGGGATTTCTTCACTGTTTGAAACCATCTAATAGCAAGCTGATAAATTTACTACAGCTCAAGTCCTTTTTGACCTTCACAAAAGCATGACCTATTAGAACCCAAACAATAATATCTATTTAGATCCTTGCAAAATGCCCAATCAATTCTTTCTATATGGAAACAGTTGTGGGGATTTCTTCACTGTTTGAAACCATCTAATAGCAAGCTGATAAATTTACTACAGCTCAAGTCCTTTTTGACCTTCACAAAAGCATGACCTATTAGAACCCAAACAATAATATCTATTTAGATCCTTGCAAAATGCCCAATCAATTCTTTCTATATGGAAACAGTTGTGGGGATTTCTTCACTGTTTGAAACCATCTAATAGCAAGCTGATAAATTTACTACAGCTCAAGTCCTTTTTGACCTTCACAAAAGCATGACCTATTAGAACCCAAACAATAATATCTATTTAGATCCTTGCAAAATGCCCTATTAGAACCCAATCAATTCTTTCTATTTAGATCCTTGCAAAATGCCCTATTAGAACCCAATCAATTGATCTGGAAACAGCTGTCGGCAGTTATTCCCCAAGAGATGCCTTCGGATACGGGCCGTATCAGGTGATACGGTCCGTATTAGGACCTTGGCAGTTAAGATTTAATGCTTCCAGCGCTATCTTCTGGTCTGTGCTAGGTCTGGTCTGTATTAGTCAATACTGGCCGTAACAGGGACTTAGTCGATGAGCGTCGCTGATTCGATTGACCCGATTCTAGCTCCATTTGGTGTAAAATAGTCCCAAAACTTGTTTTCTGTAATAAAACATAAAGAAGGGTGACAGTAGCATTTTCCTCTAATAAATTAAACATAAGTGTGAGAAAATATGTAAAACCTAAGCCAAAACCCTACGTAAATCATCATTATTTTGACTCTGATCACTAACATAAACCAAATCTGACCTGCAAATCTTGCGGGAGGTGCCGAAGTGCTTAGACTTTCATAATTCCGTTTGCGCCTTTGCGGAATGAAATAAATTTGCAACTAAATCTTTTTTTGTTTGGAATAATGAAATTAAAATTTGAGAATAATGACCACTAAAATTTTAGTTTGCTCAATATATACTAGACTGGACGGGTCCAGTGAAATTTTTTGAACTTTCTAAAATTTCAGCGGTTTTGGTCCGGTCCACCAGCGGTTTTGGGGCGGGTTTACACAGTTTTGACCATGGGTTTAGCACGGTTTTGACCACGGGTTATCACGGGTTTAGTCCGGTTATCATGGTTTAGGCACGGTCCGGTCCGGGTTTAGTCCGGTTTATGGTCCGGTCCGGTCCACGGGTTTTGACCACACCAAAAATCGTGCTAAGACCATCTTTTTTCTCGGTTCGGGTTTTGACCACGGTACGGGTCGGTTCCATGGGTGGTCCAGTCTGATCCTGAACCGGCCGGTTTTTTTCAAAACACTAATTCTACCAAGTATATAACTGTCACATGTCGGATCGGGTTTGAGTTTGCATATCATGACTTGATCTGACCCAAAAGCAGCACAAACCCAAGTTGCTTCTAGAATGGCTTAATTATAGAAGGAGAAAGAGGCTTCAGAAGCCCAATACATCTCCTTTTTGGAAAATATGAAAGCCCAATCCGGTTTTTAAATGTTAATTAAAAGCCCAGGTGACCGAGAGGCTAGAATTTCATTTCGTTAAAGAATGCCTCCGTGCCAAAAAATTGTCAGCGCTAGGTGAAAACGGTGTGAATCCGTATTTGATTTGTATTCGAAAAATTATACGTGGATAAGCTATATTCAAAATATCTGTATAAGTATAGATATTGATATGATTTTTTTTATTTTAATTATCCGTATTTGAATATATTATATAGTTTAATAGTTCAGATTAAGAACACCTTTTGTATTAAGTTGGTAGCATGTCTTGACCACTAAAATAATTCACCCATTGATTAATGTATTTGTCAACTCTAATATCTTTTTGGTGGCCTCCATCTCACGCGCAAATAAATTGTAATTGATGATATGACAATTATAAATTTAGTTAATAAAAGATGTAGAGGAATTTCTAATTTAATAATCTGTCTAAAAATACTATGTGACTTACAATTGATGAGTAATTGACTGATGTAAAATTTCAATTGTCAATTTATTAAACACAACTGGAATTGTAAGAATGATGATGATGTGAAAATTATGGATAGAGAATTGCTAAAATTGTTGATGTTATAAAAAAAAATCATCTTTTATAATTGTAAAAATGAAGATACTCTAGCCTCTAGAGTGGAAAAAACGTGCCGTGCCGTGCCGTGTCGTGACTTTGGTCTCGTGTCGTGCCGTGCCGTGACCAAGTTAATTTTTCACGTGCCGTGCCGTGCCGTAACTAAAATGTCAAGGGATGGTCAAGGCACGCAAATGGTCATGCCACGTGAGTCACACCGTGCTTAAACGTGCCGTGACCATACGTGACTCGCGTGACTCGCGTGACCATTTAATCATAATTTAGGTTAGTTTATTCAAGATTCACCATTAAATCAATATCTAATGATCCTAATTACACGTGACTCGCGTGACTACGTGTCGTGCCGTGATTAAATCTTTCACGTGTCGTGCCGTGCCAAAGTTTCAAAAAGTGAGCACGGCACGCGAATTGTCACAACACAGGACACGCGAATCATGGCACGTAACTGACACGCGTGCCGTGCCGTTCCGTGACGGAGCCGACTCCGCCGTGCCATTTTTCCCACTCTACTAGCCTCTAACAATCAACATTCTTCTGTAACAGTCAAGATCAAAACTGATGCAATGAAAATCAAAATGTACTTTTTTTAATTTAGATAGACCGAGTGTCAGATATGATCAGAAAATTATTCGACCATCGGTCAAATTTCTATAAAATTTAACTTTTGATTTTCACCTCGCTCAACAAATGACCAATCAATTAATATACAAACAACACTAAATATGACACATTGTGCATCTAAATAAATCATAGTAAACATACCAATAATTTTAAATTTATAATATTACTAATTATTGAGTCAGATTTTGATAATTTTGAAATGATTTTGACTTAAATACACCTTAGGGGTATAATTATAAGTAAAGCTAACTGTATAAGATCTAATATTTGCAAATAGTTCTTGGGGAAGAGACAAGGTGGAGATGAATAAAGTTGTGATGAAAAGAAAAGCGAAACTAGTGGTGCTTGATCTTGGCATAGGCAGAGAAACCATTTTTATCGGAGAGCAAGTTGGGTCCGATGGGTTTCGGGACCGTCTGATCTGCTTTAAGATTCGTGCACAAGAATTTTAAAGCAGAACGGATGGTCATCGAACTCACTCTGAGTCCGATGGACATCGGACCCAAATTGACCTCTTTTTATCGGTGGAGGAAGAGAACTAGGGTTTGCAAATATTTAGGACGGTGCCTATGCATGTAAGATGCTTGTTTTATTGTGGGGTTAAAATATAACCTGAGAATATATATATATATATATATATAGAGTATGGCTAAATTGCTGCCGGCAGCATTTCGGCGAGGTGCTGCCGGGGGCAATTCGGTCATTTCCGGTGTTCAAACAACAAATTTTTTTATACAGATATTCAATCTATATTAAAATCTACTTGGAGACCAAATTTTACATTTTTTGGAATTTTTTAGCTATTTATTAGGCCACTTTGAAATTGGCTGATCCGGGTGAACAGTGCAACAAATTCTGGACCATGTGATCTGAAATTTTCAAAGTGGCTTAATAAATAGTAAAAAAATTCCAAAAAATGTAAAATTTGGTCTCCAAGTAGATTTTAATATTTAGAACACGTTGAACGGTTCGGATTTGTTGTTTGAACACCGGAAATGACCGAATTGCCCCCGGCAGCACCTCGCCGAAATGCTGCCGGCAGCAATTTAGCCATACTCTATATATATATATATATAGAGAGAGAGAGTAGCTAATATCAAAACGTTTGTTCCTAACTCCCGGTGCAACCAAGTTGTTTTCGGGTTTTCAAAGTTCAAACGGTCGATGTGAACCGTTAGATGTTTAATCTATATTAAAATATGCTTGGAGACCAAATTTTACATTTTTTGGAATTTTTTTGCTATTTATTAAGCCACTTTGAAATTTGCTGATCCGCGTGAACAGTAAAAACAGTGCAACTAAATTCTGGACCATGTGATCAGCAATTTTCAAAGTGGCTTAATAAATAGCAAAAAAATTCCAAAAAATATAAAATTTAGTCTCCAAGCACATTTCAATATAGAGAACATGTTGAACGGTTCGGATCGACCGTTTGGACTTTGAAAACCCGAAAACAACTTGGTTGCACCGGGGGCTAGGAACAAACGTTTTGATATTAGCCACTCTCTCTATATATATATATATATATATAGTATGGCTAAATTGCTGCCGGCAGCATTCTGGCCAGGTGCTGCCGGGGGCAATTCGGTCATTTCCGGTGTTCAAACAACAAATTTTTTTATATAGATATGTTCTAAATATTAAAATCTACTTGGAGACCAAATTTTACATTTTTGGAATTTTTTAGCTATTTATTAGGCCACTTTGAAATTGGCTGATCCGGGTGAACAGTGCACCAAAATTCTGGACCATGTGATCTGGAATTTTCAAATTGGCTTAATAAATAATAATAAAAATTCCAAAAAATGTAAAATTTGGTCTCCAAGTAGATTTTAATATTTAGAACACGTTGAACGGTTCGGATTTTCTGTTTGAACAACAGAATGACCGAAATGCCCCCGGCAGCACCTCGCCGAAGTGCTGCCGGCAGCAACTTAGCCATACTCTATATATATATATATATTTATTATTTTTATTTGTTCCTTTTGGTGAGGAGAGCATATGTAATGTCGGTCTCTGATAGATATGGAGTAAGATCGAGACAAATATATTAATTTTTCCTGTTGTTTTACATGGCTGACAATACGGTAGTCCTGTAGAACCGTAGAAACAAAATAGAATATGTTAAATAGACGAGAATAATAAATACTTAATTCAATTCTTCAAGAATTACTATATATATGAAAGTGAAATTAGTCAATTGTATAAGAAATGCATAATAGATGGAAGGGGGTATAAGTTAGGAATTCGTATCCTATGAGTTAACTCAAATTTTGAGTTAAGATCTGGACCGTCCAATTTAATTCCGCACTGATATTAAAGGATTCTGTGCGTTATATTAGGCGCGGATAGAATTGGTTCAAATTCTGATCACAAGGTCCAAAAAGGATTCTAAGTTATTCTTGTTTGATTACAAAACATAATTAAGCTAACATAAAGTTAATTAAGCAGGAGCGATAAAGGAAAAAAATTGTACTCGCCAATCACGAGATGGAATTCATATCACCTAAGACAACATGATATTTTTGTTTAGATCAGAACCGTCCAATCAGAATTAACACATATTTTTGAAACCTGTGTATTCCATCTCGGACCGGATTAGTGTAGATTTTGATCGTACGGTCCAAACCTAAACATAAATATTCTGTTACCTCAGACTCGGAGAATATGAATTCTCACTAGGGGTGTTCATTGGGTCCGGTTTAGTCGGTTTTGAACCGAACCGAATTAGTTTGGACCAAACGGTTTGGTTTGTTCGGTTCGGTTTGCTTTTTAAAACCGATTTATAATTTCGGTTCGGTTCGGTTTGAAAATTTTCAAAACCGAAATAACCGAACCGACCGAACTTTTATATATTATGAATTTGGTCCGGACCGTCCCGGTTTATTTCTTAACACTCCGGTTTATTTCTTAATCAATTGCTTTAAATACTTCGGTTTATTTCTTAATATCCGGTTTATTTCTTAATATACTTCGGTTTATTATAAATCAATTGCTTTAAATAAAAAATTAATATATTTTGGTTTGAACCGAACAAACCGAACAAACCGAAATAAAACTTCGGTTCGGTTCGGTTGCAATGCTAAATCGGTTCGGTTCGGTTCTATTTTGAAAACCGAATTATTACTTTAGTTTGCCTAGTTCGGTTCGGTTTGAACCTAACCGAACCGATGAACACCCCTGCTAGATTCTAAAATGCAACATTCTACCATGCAAGTATATAACTGTCACATGTCGGATCGGGTTTGGGTTTGCAAGTCATGACTTGATCCGACCCAAAAGCAGCACAAATCCAAGTTGCTTTTAGAATGGCTTAATTATAGAAGGAGAAAGAGACTTCATAATTCCGAATCATCTCCTTTTTGAAAAATATGAAAGCCCAAATTGGTTTTCAAATGTTAATTAAAAGCCCAGGTGACCGAGAGGCTAGAATTTCATTTCGTTAAAGAATGCCTCCGTGCCAAAAAATTGTCAGCACGCTTCCTTTTGTTTTGCTATTATTTTTTTCCCCCTTTTTTGTAACGAACTTTGTGTGCTGTGTTGGTGGGTTGATATTCCCACAGAAAGTACTTTTTAAAATAAATTCTTTCACTGTGTTTGCGAAATCATACTTATTAGATTGACATTTTTTATTTTTCAATTTCCCTATACAAAGTGGAATAGTATTTTAATTCTATACAGATAGGGGTGGCAACGAGCTGGCTTGTCATGAGTTGTGCCTAGCCTGAACTCGTCACGAGTTGGCTCGTCCGAGTCTCGAGCGAGCTGATATTAGGGGTCCAAGCTGAAATCTCAGCTTGAAATCGTCACGAGTTGGACCGAGCTAACATGCGAACTGACGAGCTGGCTCGCTAGGTCTGGCTGGATCTTGTTTTAAGAAGAAAATAAATTCTACACACTTTTTGGACCGAAATGGACCGAGCTAGACAGTATAAAATTTCCACACATTCATATCAATTCACAAATTGATGTCTAGCCGAGCGGCGACCAAGCTAGGCCCCAGCTTGAACTCGTTAATTATGGACCAAACTAGTGGCGAGCTGGCTTGTTAACAGCTCAGTCTAGTAACGAACGAGTCAGATGCGAGTCACAATCGAACAACGAGCTACGAGCTGTTTTGCCACCCCTTTATACAACAATCATCTTCTCACTATGACATAAAATGTTTGACAGAGTTAACAAATATAGCGCCACTCAAAAGTAATTTTATAACAAAATCAGTGCAATAATTGATTTAGATATGAATCTTGAACATAGAAAAGTTTTTTTAAAAGGTCAAGGGCATAATGATCTTTGCTAAACGTAGGTTAAATAAATAAAAAAAACACCATTAATTGGTTCCAAACAAAAAAAAAAGGGAGATTCTCTTATCTTTTTGTTTGTTTTCTTTTTCTTTTTGTATCCTATGCTACTTATTTCAACTCCCTCATTAGTGCTTTTGCTTTAAGAAAAAGAAAATCTTCTGGAGTAATTAATCAATCAAAGAACAGCTATCTTTGTATTAATATTATTTTAAGCTTTGTTGAGAGTGTACTCATAAGTCATAACATTCTTCAGTAACAAGCCAATAATTTCATATATGTCCCATAAATTATAATAAATTACTTTCTAACGAGGAGGGTTCAAATGCCTTCATTTTTTGTGCCTCCACCATGCCTTCATTTTTAAAACGTTAATAACTCAAAATTTAAATCATAAATGCCAAAATAAAACCGTTAGATGTTATCTATATTATTTTCTCTCTGTGCTCATAAAAATTTATCAAATTTCGGTTTTATTTTTATGTGAATCAATAAGTTGAAAAATCAATGTTTAGAAATTATCCACATTAGTACGTTTTTACAAGCTCTTGATGACAACCAAAACAAAGTTGAAATGTTATAATTTTTTACACGTGCATAGATAAAATGATGTAGATCATATCCAATGATTTTATTTTGACCTTCAAATTTTAAATTTTGAGTTATTAAAGTTTTTAATAACAGAGATATAATAGATGCAAAAAAAATAGAGGCATTTGAACTTTCTTCCTTTCTAACATAGTCACGTTAGCATTCTCATCTATCCTCTCCGTCATCACACTCTCTTATTATTTCTTTCTTCTTTTGTGATCGCAGCAATTGCAATATGTAATTAATTTGCTGCGTGCAGAGGAAGATTAATTAGGTCTACATCAATGCTCCATCAGATGGAGACAGTTGGCTACATTTACAACATTATTTTGTCAAGCCAGATAGATAGTGCATGCGCACTAACATGTTAGTGCTCAACTGGGAAGCCAGAGTATGGGACAACATATATTGCACTTTGAACACTACATCTGTCAATATTTTTATGCCAATTCCAGGAATTGAGGAGTCCGCATCTCAGCCATCTGATTTTAAACGGAGTTAATCCGGTCACAGTCTATAATTCAGGAGCCCTTTAATATTAGTGTATATCTTAGTCTGCATGAATCTTAAAGCGAATCGGACGGTCCAGATACATTAACTCAAAAGATTTTTTTTTGAGTTAATGCAGAGGATACGAATTCGGAATTGAGAAGATATATATAAGCACTTTCATAGTTTTTAGTATATTCTTTTTTGTCTTTTTTTGTGTGTATTTCTGCTAGCTTCAGCTTTATCCTTAATTTTAACACTTGTATTAGTTAATTTTGTTATGTGCTTGAACAAACATATAATGACAGGACTGGTACCAGCAGTTTGATACTAGTATCCTGTTTCATTGTATGGTTTGATGATAAATGAAATTAGTGGGTTACACACCACTACTTTTCTAAAATAGATAAAATGTTTGGATGCATGAAATTAACAGAAGTAGTGGTATGTTTTTATTTGAATACAATTATAATGAATTTTCTTTTCTTTGAATTGTGATAGATTATTTAGTTTGATAATTTAATATTTATAAGTATAGCAAATTAGTATTCTTGAAAATAGAACTGTAGATATAGATAGCGCATATTGGTCAAAATGGTACTGCGCATAATGTATATTGGTCCGTACTATAGATCAATATCTTCATTTTCAAAGTCCATATAATCGATCCGAACCGTCCAACCTTATCTCCATATTAAAATATAGGCAAATTCTTCTATGGGCATAAGGACCTATTTGTAAAATGAGCATATTTTCATTTTCAAAGTTCAAACAGTCGATCCGACCGTTCAACATTTTCTCCATATTACAATGTACTTGGAGGTCAAATTTTACATTTTTTTTGAATTTTTTTACTATTTATTAAGATGGGTACAAAATTCAATGGTTTGAATTTGACTAGTTTTGTAAAATACTTAATAAATAGTAAACAATTCAAAAAAATGTAAAATTTGACCTCCAAGTACATTTTAATATGGAGATAATGTTGAACGGTCAGATCGATTGTTTGAACTTTAAAAATGAAAATATGTTCATTTTACAAATATGTCCTTATGCCCATAGAAGCATCCCTCTAAAATATATTTGTAGGTCAAATTTTCTATTTTTTAGATAGGTAAAAAAAATCACTACTTGGGTGAGGATCTTTATATTAAGTGATTTTCTTACCATCTAAAATAATAGTAAACAAAATTAAAAAAAATATACAATTTAATCTTTAAGTACATTTCCATATAGAAATTATTTTGAACAATTCAATTTGACTATTTAAATTTTGTAAAAAAAAATATTGATCCGTACTATAGACCAATCCACACCTGTATATAACGTAGCCTAGGGGTGCAAACGGAACGGATAAAATCCGACCGTATCCGGATCCGTATCCGAAAATTAGATACGGATATCCGATATCCGAATATCCGTGCGGATACGGATACGGATATGGTTTTGAATATTAATTATCCGTATCCGAATAGTAGATATATACCATATAGTTTAATATATATTATGAAAATATTTATGTATATATCTACGGATATCCGATATCCGATCCGTATCCGTACGTATCCGTCTAATATCCGATCCGTATCCGTATCCGAAAAATAAAAACGGATACGGATATGGTTTTACCACTATCCGATCCGTATCCGATCCGTTTGCACCCCTAACGTAGCCTCACTTTTTAAATAATATTTACACTAAGAAATATTGTAAAATCAACACTTTCTTTATTGTACTCACATTAACACTTTTTTCATATTATTTTCATACACTAATCTGAATAGTGTTATTCTTGCATTATTTTGTTGACAGTCCAAACCCGTGAAATATGACCCGTTTCTAATGAAATAGTTGTGATTTTAGTTATACAAATTTGATCCAACTTTTAGGAATAGTTCAGATATAGAACACCTTTTGTGTTAGGTTGGTAGGCGGTAGTAGAGTGGGAAAAATGGCACGCCGGAGCCGGCTCCGTCACGGAACAGCACGCATGTCGGTTACGTACCGTGACTCGCGTGTTCCGTGCCGTAACTACTCGCGTGGCGTGACCAATAGTTGGCAAAGAAGACACGGCGCGGCACGGCACGAAAATTGTCTTGGTCACGGCACGGCATGGCACAGAACACGGAACGGCATGGCACGGAACACGGCACGGCAAGGTAGACACGTCAGTCACGATTCGACAAAAAAATATGTTTTTAGCATCAATAATTTCTTTCAACATTAATTCTTCATTTTAAATTTTAAAGAATCGTTTCATATTTTTTTTTTAAAACGTTAAATGCGATCAAACGTGACTAACGTAACCGGTCACGACACATTTGGTTACGGCACTTTTGGTCACGGCACGTTTGGTCACGGCACTTTTGGTCACGGCACGACTTAGTCACGGCACGTTTGGTCACGGCACGCGAGTCCTCGCGTGCCGTGACCACCCCTCGTAATTTTTGTCACGGCACGGCACGTGAAAAATTAACTTGGTCACGGCACGGCACGTGACCAAAGTCACGGCGTGTTAGTCACGGCACGGCACGGCACGTTTTTCCCACTCTAGACGGTAGCATGTTTTTATTGGTGAGCAAACTAAAAACGAAATTTTATATCTTGACCACTAAAATAACCGAATTTTTTTAGTTACCACAGCATAAAATCAAAATTAAATTAATACCATTATTGCTGAGATTTTTCCAATCCTACCACCCACGCGGACCGAGCTCGCGCACCAAAATAGATTGGTGCGCGGACTGAGTTGGCGCACCAACTGGTGCTCTAACTGAGTTAGAGCACCAATTGTTCCTAAATTTGTACTGCTCTTCGGTGCGTTTCACCCTGTTTGAGCATTAATTTTGCACTAATTTTGGTGCGCTAACCCAGTTAGAGCACCAATTGATGCGCCAATTCAGTCCGCGCACCAATCCAATTTGATGAGCGAACTGAATCCGCATAAGTGGTAGGATTAAAAATAGCTTGAGCCGGATGGTAATTATTTAATTTCTATTTTTTGAACTGTGGTAACTACAAAAATTTCGGCTAAAATAATTCACCCTTTGATTAATGTATTTGTCAACTCTAAGATATTTTTGGTTGCCTCCATCTCACTGGCAAATAAATTGTAATTGATGATATGACAATTATAAATTTAGTTAAAAAAGATGTAGAGTAATTTTCTAATTTATTAATCTGTCTAAAAATATCATGTGACTTCAATTGACTGATGTAAAATTTCAAATTGTCAATTTATTAAACACGACTGGAATTGTAAGAATGATGATGATGTGAAATTGATGGACAGGGAATTGCTAAAATGGTTGATGTGATAAAAAAAAATCATCTTTTATAATTTTAAGAATGAAGATGCTCTAACAGTCAACATTCTTCTGACAGACAAAATCAAAACTTATCAAATGAAAATAAAAATATTTTTTTATAATTTGGATAGGTAGTGTGTCAAATATGTGATAGAAATAATAAAATCGTAACGTGTTTTGTAATTAAAACACAAACAATTCAGAATCCGTAAATCCAAAATAAAATAGCAAACGTAATTTAAAACTTACAGTTTTAGAGTGATATAATCGTTAAGCGGAAATGTAAATACTGATTACTAATGGTTTTCCTCAGACGTGATGATGAAGACGTTAGATATTTTTTTTACTTCTCTATTTAATTTTATGGACGAAGTTTTCAAGATTGGATGTGTCCAAATAAGAGAAAAAATATTTAATAACTCTGAGGCAACATTTAGAACCAGTATATTTTATAAATAGTAATCTGAATTTTTTTATCAAAAATTACTCATGCCTTTTCATTAATTTCTGTAAATAAAATTAATGCACAATAATAACATGTCAGAAAATTATTCACCTCGCTCAACAAATGACCAATAAGTATACAAACAACACTAAATATGACACATTGTGCATGTAAATAAATTATAGTAAACATATCAATAATTTTAAACTTATAATTTTAATTATTATCTAGTCAGATGGTGATAATTATGAAATGATTTTGACTTAAAACAACTTAGCGATAAGTAAATTAAAGGTTACTAAGATCTAATAATTGTGTAAAGAGGGGGCCGTGTGGGTTGTGCGAAAGCAGAGATGAAGGTTTACCTGCTTTGCTGGTATTTTCATTTTTCACATGGGTGAACACTTTTTGCAATTTGCACAAAAACCCACCCAACTTTGAATTTCTCTCAATGTTTTTCATAAAAGTTTTTCCAGATATGGACAATTATTTGTCTATTATTAACTAGAGGAGGGATCCACTTACAACAAATTTGAGTTACAACAAAGTTACAACATTCATTTTTTTCATTTTCAAAGCCCAAATCGTCGATCCAAACCGTTCAACATGATCTTCACAATAAAATGTGCTTGCAGATCAAATTTTACATTTTTTTGAATTTTTTTACTATTTATTAAGTATTTTATAAAAAATAGCCATACTTAGACCATTGAATTTTGTACCCACCTTAATAAATAGTAAAAAATTCAAAAAAATATAAAATTTGATCTGCAAGCACATTTTATTTAGATAATCATGTTGAACGGTTTGGATCGACGATTTGGACTTTGAAAATGAAAAAAATGAATGTTGTAACTTTGTTGTAACTCAAATTTGTTGTAAGTGGATCCCTCCTCTATTAACTAAGACAGTACTAATGATTGTTACATCAGTACTGGTAGTGTGGAATAATTTTGCATGGTTGGTCAATTTGTTTAATTTTTTGGGATTCCATTTTTTCCATGGGAAGCAAACTTCTTATTATATTTGCTTAACTTTCATTTTTTTTTTCCCATTTTTCTAAGCAAACGCTAATTAAATTTGTTGGTTAAAGAGAATAATATGTAAAGTTTATTGCACTTTGAATTGGATCCGGCAATAGCACATGCAAATGAGGTTTAATTTACCAGTACAGTAGAGGACCAGACAGCTTATTGTGATCCCAAAAAGCAAATCATTTATCACAATCCAAATTCTGTTTATCATCATGCCTAGCTAGCTACATGCAACAAAAGAAATCAAGGGAATCAGAGAAACATGAAAAGAATAAAGGTTGTCTCAATTGTTTATTTCAACTGTTTGCACTTTCCCAAAACAGTGGTTTGGTAATTAGCGATCAATATTTGTTGAAACCGATTTATGCCTAAGTGCTAAATCTTTTCACTTGATTTAAGCGTGAATTGCAAATGACTATGGCTGAGTTGCTGACTGTAAATTCCAAGATGAGAAATAAAATCACTAAGGCTAGGGTTTTCTTTCATTTAAGGATGATTGAGGCTATGGTAATATGCAGGGGTAGACTCAGGATTTTCGTCATGTGGGGAAAAAAATATCAAATCGGGTTTAAACTCATTAACTAATTAGGTACTCAATAAAAAATAATATTTTAACTTATACTTTTTAATGTTCTAACTTATAATTTCTGATTTTCTAACTTATAATTCTAATTATCAATCATAATTCAAGAAATTTATTTTAATTTTAACTCTAAATTTAACCCGAATTACAAATCAAACATCTAGAGGAGGGCAAAGTCAATCGGAACGTCCCAATCTCTACTAAAACTCAAAATCCAGAGGGGCAGCTACCCCCCTGGAACCATATGGGTCCGCCCTTGGTAATATGCATATTACTGATAATCTATGCTTTGGATTTATATATTTATTTCAAAATTCAAACAGTCAATTCAAACCATTAAACATGCTCTTTATATGAAAATTTACATGGACATCAAATTGTATATTTCTTAAAAAATTTAAACTATTTTTTTAGATAGATAGAAAACTACTATTTTTTGATGGTTCAGAAATTCCAAAAGTGATTTTCTACCAATCTATAAAAATAGTAAAAAGATTCTAAAAAAAGCTGCAAGTACATATCTTCATACAAAAATTATGTTGAACGGTTTATATCAACTATTTGAACTTCAGAAAAACATATGACTTCATAACACATATGTATATTATCATAGCCTCGCTCTTTAAGGATTACATGCACTATAATATAATTGAGCTTTTAAGGTGCGGGTGACCCGTGCGCTGTCTAACATTTATATGATATGTAGTAACAAAAGCATGCTTAATTAGTTTAATATTAAAAATTATTTTTTGGTGCAGTAATTGAACGGATTTATTTATGAATATTTAAAGTTGGAAGACTTACCCCCATTTTTATCTTAAAAAGAAAATAAATATTAAATATTTCTACGATGACATGATAAAACAATAAAATAGCATAGGTGAACTGGAGAAGAGATCAGAAAAGAGAGGATTGGAGCCAGTGTAACAAAATGCAGTTCATGCGGCCACAGGCCGTATATGCGTATGTGGTTGGCAATTGCATATAAAATCAATATGCGGTTTAATATGCCACATATTTTTACCGCAAAGTCGGCCGCATATTTTTATCGCATATTCGGCTGTATATTACCGCATATTTGTTTATATATATATATATATATATATTAATTCTCATTTTAAAATTCGCATATGCAGCCGCATACTGTATATATGGTATGCGGTGGTCTTCCACATACCGCATAGAAACCGTATTTTAAAACATTGATTGGAGCAGAAGCAAAGAAACCAAAATTCACATGACAGTAACAGTGTTTGACACGCACATGTAACCTTTATGTGGATCCGTCTCTTGACGTCTACTCTTGGGCAAATGTAAATGTACCTACTTCTCTTTCCTCTCCTTTCCTCTCCATTTTTATTTTTCTACAGAAATGTAATAGGGTATTGCAGACTAGTGAAATCTCTCTCCTTCTCTCTGTTTTTTTTTTTTTCCAAAGAAACATACTGCCCTTATTTTAAAACAGAAACAAAACTACAACCAAATTATTAGCTCCTGATATCAGTAATACAATAGACTTATGGAATTTTAAATGTCCAAATTAAAATTATGGGCTAGAGTATCGAGGAATACTAAATTGAATAACAAATTTGAATGATCATTATTGTATATAGTCTGTTTAATTATTGCATGAAAAAAATATCAAATAAATGTATTTAAAACATGAGATTTTTAATATTTGTTGCTATATAATTTTGTTCGGTGGTTAGGATTCATTAAAAAATAATCAATGTTTTTCATACTAATTGTAGTGTTGAATGTACATATTTTTTAATAATCAATGTTTTTCATACTAATTGGAGTGTTGAATGTACATATTTTTTTTATTACAAGTGATATAAAATCTATGACTATTCTCACACTTAACATGTTATGAAACTTTTATCGAGTGTTATTTTGAATAGTCTTTGTCTTGCATTTGAAATGGTTTTTATTGTTCTAGTTATGTATGTCAATCCATAATCAAAATTTTACCAGTTACGTAATTTTTTTCTAATACTTTCAAACCAAATTGCTTGACTATAAAATTAAATCCGGCACTTTTTTTATTCTAACATTAACGATCAATAACATTACCTTACAATCAGTGGCGGACCCAAGAAGGGTCAGGAGTAGGCAAGTGCCTACCTCTGGATTAGATTTTTTTTTTAGATCCAGTGGTATTTTATGCTTGTGTCTATCCTGGATGGATATAATGCTTACCCCTGAATGTAATTCACGATTTAGTAGAAAAAAATTGTGCGGAAAAGAAAGTCAGCCCAGACTGATTCGCGTAAAGAAAGAAAAAAAAAAGACGCAGTCCGATTCGGTACTCCACGTAGAAGAATTATTGATTTATTAGGAGAAAAAGAGGTCCGCTATCAAGGATATAAATATGTACCATGCTATGACTAGTCACGCCGTAACTTGGATCACGTGTCGTGTCGTGCTGTGACCAAATTTGGAAGGATGGTCATGGCACGTAAATGGTCACAACACGTTAATCACGCATAACCACACGTGACCGGTTACGTTTGTCACGTTCAATTATTATTTTTTCATAATTTAGATTAGTTTATTTGAGATTCACCATTCGATCAAGATCTAACGGTCCTAATTACACTTGACCATGTGTCGTGCCGTGACCAAATCTTTTGCGTGAAGTGCGTGCCGTGCCAAATTTTCGAAAGATGGTCACGTCATGTGGATGATCACATCACGTGGATGGTCACAGCACGTAACCGACAGACGTGTCATGATAGAACTGTGTTGTGCCGTGACGTATCCGGTCGTGCTGTAACTTTTTTAGATCTATATCCACTACTTCGTTCTGATTCGTCAGGAGAAAAAAAATTACACTTTTGTCAATATTTTGTGTCTACCCCTGACCAAAATCCTGGATCCGCACCTGCGTACAATAATACTAAATTACTTTTTATACTAACTATTACTATGAAATATAGTTTTTCTCTATCTAATATTAATGGAACTATCCATTTTCGGTAGAAACGGAGGGTATCTAAATTTGGACCCCCTCTCTTTTAATAATTATATACACTAGTACCTACTCCCGGGGGGGCAGGTGAAGCGGTGGATCTATATCGTCTCTTTACTACATGAGGTCCATGCCTCATGTTTCTTTTGATCTCTTTTTCTTTAACGGTCTGGTTTTGATCTCTTTAACGATCTGGCTAACTAATACCATAGGTATGTCGCTCATGTACAGTAGAAGTGCAAAAGATTTCGTCAGGGCCAAAAAAAAAAAATTTCGAATCGGATTTAATAGCTAAGCTATTTAAATTTATTAACTAATTGAATACTCAATAAAAAATAATATTTTAACTTATATTTTTCAATGCTTTAACTTGTAATTTTTAATACTCTAACTTATAATTCTAATTATCAATCAAAATTCAACAAATTTATTTCAGTTTTAGCCCTAAAGTTAACCCGAATTACAAATCAAACATCCGGAGGGGACAAAAAAAAATCCAGGAAGAACAAAATCAATTAGGACCGATAGATATCTGCTAAAACTCAAAATTCAGGAGGGACAGTTGCCCCAGGACCATGTGGGTCCGCCCTTGAAATTGACCATGTTAGAATTTATGCATCCGTGCCCTTACAAAAGGAGATATTTCCATAAATTACCCTTCAACTTCAAAGCCACCAATTGAATGATTAATGAAATCCTCGGTAATGCAACAACTTCAAAAAACAAAAGCTAGAGAAATTGCATACAAAATAGATATTGGGGATGTCCAACACAACTATTGAAGTTTTCATGTTTGCATTATATTAGAATTATTTGCTCCACCGAATTCATACTAAATGGGTCCCATTGCAAGATTAGAAACAAATTTAATGCTCCAAATTTAAAACAGGTATAAAAGCAAATTAAAAACAAATTTAACGCCTCAAATTATGGGCTTGTCCAACATTAATTGCCATAAGATCAAGCCTGGCCTCTAATCTTAGCAACTCTTTTAATTACAAAACACCGAAATTTTCAAAACAAAAGAACATTTTATCTAGTAGCATTAAATATCGTATCTAGCTAAATGGGTCCCATTGCAAGATCTAGTGCTCTGTGCTCATGTGGTAAGGCTTGCCTCATAAAGAGGTCATATTAGTTGATGTAACTGTTTTACTAAAGAGAGCATGTTGGGTCCGATGTCTTTCGGACTCAAATTTGAGTCTGATAGGTTTCGCGACCGTCCGATGTGCTTTACGATTCGTGTGCACGAATCGTAAAGCAAATGTGAAAGTTGCTGGTGCGAATCTTAAAGCAGATCGGACGGTCATCGAACCCATCGAACTCACTTTGAGTCCGATGGGCATCGGACCCAAATTGACCTCTTTACTAAAAGTGTCAATGGATGAACGAATACAATATTAGGCGGGTGGAGTGGAATTTTTTTTATATTTTATTCGTATAAAATTAGTTAATGGGTAATAAACAAATAATAATTAATTGTTGAATAAATCTATAGCTTATTTAATATAATTAAAACATATAACAAACAAATAAATATATTAAACACATCACACATGCAATATTGTAAAATATAAAAAATTTATAATTATCGATCATATAAATAGAAATTATTAATTAAATTCAATGATGTAATATATTATTCAAATCAATTCCTAAATTCCTAAATAAAAAATATCAAATGTTGTATAAATCAATTTCATTATAAAACTATTTATATGCACGTATAAAAGATTATCATATATAATTTTATATCTATCCATTATCTTATAGTGTAAGATATATAAAATAACTTTTACATATATATCCTTATTCACAAGCTAACAAAAAAATAGTGTTTCGGACTCTTGATCGATAATGACGATTATCATGATTAATCCAAAGCTATCATTGGTATATAGTTTCTTCACGGCAACTATATATTGCTTGTAGTGATGATGGTAATCATGATAATCATCATTATCGATCATTATTATTGATTTTTTTTTACAGAACAATCATTATTATATTGTTATCAGTGCCTCTTTGATAATACATATACTAACACTATGATAGTTGACACTGCATTGCAAAATCTATATACATTCTGCGTTCAAGAGTCCGAAATTTTTATTTATACCCTTTCAAAAAATAAAATAAACCAAAACATCTGAAATTGTGGGAAATTCCAAAAATACCAGGGCCTCCAAACCAATCTACGGCCCCATTTTTGGGGGGCCACATATTGGCTTGGAGGTCCCTCAAAAACCTAAATATATTTAATATTACAGTCGTTATTTGAGTTTTTGGGGGGCCGCCAAGCGAATATGCGGCCCCTCAAGAATGAGGCTGCAGATTGGCTTGACGGCCCAGATATTTTTGGAATTCCCCACAAAACATGATTTTTTGGTTTATTTTTTTTTTTGGAATATGGTATAAATAAAAATTTCGGTTTAAGAGTGGCATGAATTTTTAGAAGTCTAAGAAATTATATGTACTAAATGGGAAAAAAATTGTGTACGCTTGATTAAAAGGTTCGTATCACGCGAAAATTTGAAATTTTTATTAGTATCCAAAAAAAATATTAAATTTCAAAATCTACAACCTATGTAGAGGAATTTCGAAATCTATTCAAACCGCAAAAATTACGGTTTTGGTTTTGGAATTTCAAAATCGTAAATGTTTTTTACGGTTCAAAAACTAAAACCGCAAAAAACATTTATGGTTTTGGAATTCCAAAACCAAAACCACAATTTTTTTTTGTGATTTTGGAATTTCAAAACTGCAAATTTTTTTTGCGGTTTTCGACTGAATTACCGCATAAAATTTTTGTGGTTTGGACAAATTTTGAAATTTCTCCATAGGGTGTAGATTTTGAAATTTAATATTTTTTTTGGATATTAATAAAAATTTCGGCGCGAAGACACTTAATTTCTACGTGCTTTCAAGGTAAAATATTTTCTCTCTCTTATTATTGATGTTCCAAGTTAAAAACTATATTAAAATAATGCATTTATTTTGTAATCCCTGCAGAAAATACCAAGCGATTCATGCCACTATCTTCAATGGAGAGTTCTTAGTTTTTTGAGAAAAATATCTACTTAAAGTCCAAATTTGCTAAATGTAATTAAGTTTTGTTTATGTAAATTTTATTTTTATTAAAAATAAATTATTTAATATATTTTCCTTCCAAAGTAAAATATGAAAAGTAACACCAATTAAAAAAATGTCTAACATACAAAATCATTAGAGTAGAACTTGGGTGTTCTAAGCTCACCAAGCTCCTTTGTGAGCTTAATTCAAAAACCTATCGGGTTAGTTTCAAATGAAAAATTCAAACTGTTAAAATCGATCTACTTCATGAATGATGCGTTTACATGTGAAATTTATAAAATTTCAAACTCATTTAGTATATAGTCAAGTGGTAAAAAAAATGATTTATAAGTTAATTTTAATGCTTTCATTTTTCATCATTTTTTGACCACTTGACTTTATACTAAAGTAATTCGAAAATTTATAAATTTGACATGTAAACACATCACTCATAGTATATTAACTTGAGAATTGATAATGATAAAAAATAATTTAAAGTTTGACATTCTATTTATGGAATGTGATTTGTACTGTATCTATACCATACACATGAAAAATATTGGAACTTTATGTAAGTTTTGCACTTTATCATAAGACTTAAAAATTACAATGATCTTTATTTAATTTATTTCTGAATGAATATCAATTAACACTCATAATCAATCTATAAAACTAGCAACATGTCCACTTGGTAGCTCCTACCAAGTTTTTCAAAAAAAAAAAAAAACTAGCAACATGTCTGTGAATTGTTATATTTTTAAAATCTCTTAGTTTGATTTTAAAATATATTATTAGGACGCAATGCACATCACAAACTAAAATGTAAAATGTCCACAAATACTAACATTTTACAGATATTATTTTTTAATTCTTGAAGTTTTCATTTTGTATCAAATCATTTCATTACTAATAAAGGTTAAAAAAAATATTAAATAACTATATCATGATTATCCAAGGCAAGAATATATGTTAAATTTGTATTAGCTAAATTGCAATGAAATATACGCTCATGCTAGTATATATCCACATTAAACTAATAATACAAGTTGTAGAATAATAATATCAATATCCACATTAATATTATTAGCAATGTTAGAATGATACCAAGATGAATGAGAAAATTACTTTTGTCAAAATATAAACTAAAAACTCTAAGAATAAAAATGGCAGTGTTGAAACTAATTTAAAATCACAATAAAAGATATATAAAATGGGAAATCAGTGACACTTGTAAGAAAAATCTGTGTAATTTATTATTGAGAAGGGTTCAAATGCCTTCATTTTTCATGCCTCCATTTTTAAAAACTTTAATAACTCAAAATTTAAAACTTAAAAGTCAAAATAAAACCGTTGGATATGATCTACATCATTTTATCTATACACGTGTAAAAAATTATGACATTTAAATTTTGTTTTGGTTGTCATCAAGAGCTTGTAAAAAACGTATTAATGGGGATAATTTCTAGACGTTGATTTTTGAACTTATTGATTCACATAAAAATAAAATCGAAATGTGATAATTTTTTATGAGCATATAGATAAAATGATGTAGATCATATCCAACGGTTTTATTTTGACTTTTAAGTTTTAAATTTTGAGTTATTAAAGTTTTTAAAATGGAGGCATGGTGGAGGCACAAAAAATAGAGGCATTTGAACCCTCCTCTTTATTATTATTATTACTTGAGTGAGAGCATATTTGTACTGATGTTCTTACATACAGCAAACCGTTATTCATGTGGAGACAATATGTAGAGTTAAATAAATGCTACTCACTAGGCTTTGAAGACCAAAGACAACCGTCCAAAATATTCACATTACACAACCATACAGAAAATCTTTGTTTGGTCCCTCGTACACCAGCCTGTCAAATGCATGCACCGAACGTGTTACTAAATTGACACAAGATTATGAGAATTCAATTGTCCCTTAACACAGATATATACATGACACATCACATTCGCCATACAGAAAATTATATGAATATAGAGAAGGATTTCAATAACTTAAACCACTGGTAAGATAAAAGTTGATATAAACTACAAAATTTAGATTAAGTGGTTGAAACTCAAAATACATAATGTATAATTAGAATTTGAATTTAAGTTTCCACAACTATAAATTACAATTCGAATTATGCAGTTACAAACATATATTTAACATATGACTGAACTATTTAAAAATTTTCGAAAAAAAAAGAAATTTTAATTAAATTTCATTATACATAATATACGTAATTAAAAAAATTAAAATTAAAAAATGACAAAATATTTCTTGACTTACTTTAGACCCCTTTCTGATACAACCGAAATTTTTTTGGTTACCACTGTGAAAAATTGGAATTAAATCAATACCACCTGGTCCAAACTTTTTCCAATCTTACCACCGACGCGGACCCAGTTCGCACACCAAATTGGGCTGGTGCGCGAACTGGGTAGGCGCACCTCTTGGTGCGCGGACTGGGTAGGAGCACCAAGAGGTTTGGTGCTCAAACGGGGTGAAGCGCACCAGCCAGCGTAGAGAGGTAATTTTTTTTTATTGTTTCTAAATTAGTTAGTTGAGTATAGTTGTTTAAATAGTCCAAAATAAACTATAATTGTTTTAAATAGTTCAAATGGTGTCCAAAATTGGTAATATTCTAAATAAACTATATTTTGTAGTATTTTAGACCAATTTTTTTTTAAAAATGTACCAAAAATTAGCCAAAATTGAATAGAAATGCACCAAATTGCCTTGTATTGTTTGAATTTAACCAAGATTGTACCATATTTTAAGCGATAGTGTCCAAAAATTACTAAATTATAAATGTATCATATTTGTGGTATTTTAGACCAAAATTGAATAGAAATGCACCAAATTGACCTTGAATTGTTTGAATTTATCCAAAATTGAACTTTTTTTTACCGATAGTGTAAAAAAATGAGTAAATTATAGATGTACCATATTTGTGGTATTTTAGACCAAAATTGAATAGAAATGCACAAATTGACCTTGAATTGTTTGAATTTACCAAAATTGAACCCTTTTCTTTACCGATGGTGTCCAAAAATTAGTAAATTATAGATGTACCATATTTGTGGTATTTTAAACCAAAATTGACTAGAAATGCACCAAATTGATCTTGTATTGTTTGAAATTTATACGTTTAGTACCGATAGTGTCAAAAATTGACAACATTTAAAAAATTTCTTGTAGTATGGCGTCAACAAGCGGTACCGCACAAACCGGTCTGCCTCAGATGATGTGGTTTGGATATGGAGTTGGCCAAGACCGTTTTTCCGCACTTGACGAAGGAGAGTATTAGCCCCGTTTGTTTGTTCCCTTACAAGGACCACAAAATCAGAAATTCATATGTAAGTTTACATTTGTTAACTACTTGCAAATAATTTACATATTCATTTGAATAAATAAATAAGTTATATTTTTGCTTATTTTGAAATTAAATGCAGACTCATGACCTCACGTCGACACGGAATAACTAGATGAATATCCTCTACGACGAGCGATTTGCACCGGCGTTACAGAGGATGGGTCTGTGGCATGTGTCCCAGCTCACTCCTATAAATGCAGATGTCGCTCTTATCTGCGCTGGTCGAGAGGTGCCGGCCGGAGACGCTCACATTCCACTTGCATGTTGGAGAGATTACGGTGTCTCTCCAGGACATGAGTTGTCTGTAGGGCCTGCCCATTACTGGAGAGGCTGTGACGGGTGTGGAGTATGGAGACTTCTCACAGCTCGTTACCGACCTGTTGGGTTCCGGGTTGATGAAGTAGAGGATTACTAAGAAGGGGATCATTTATTCCAAGAACGACATTAGTATACCATCGCTAACTTTTATTTTTTAAAATTTTGACATTAGTATACAATCATTTCACAATTTTGACTAAATTAGTTCGAATTTACAGTGGAGTCCTAGATGCGGAAGCTTCTCCCGAGGTGGTAGATCGGTGGACCCGGGCTTACATCATGGAGATGTTCGCTTGCTGGATGTTCCCAGATTCATCGGGGAGCACTGTCCTTGGTTGTTTGCTTGAGTGGCTGAGGGACTTGGTCCAGCCGAAACAGATGAACTGGGGTGCAGCGGTCTTGGCATGTCTATATCAAGGTTTATGCACTGCGTGCCAGGTATAAATTATTTTTTGCTTGTTTGTAATATAAATAAATAAATGGTTACACAAAAAAAACCTGAAAATTAACTGCAACTTGTATCTAAATAGAGAAACAAGGAGAATTTGTCCAGTCCAGTTGGTCTCCTCATGCATTGGTCGTGGACGAGATTCCCATTCGGCCGTCTACAACCACGACCGAAAGGTTGGGCTCCCCGATGGGGTGAGCCCAACGGGATAACATGTCCGGCTTATGCGCAGAGATTCTGCTCGAAGAAGACGTACGTCCAGACCCCGCACGGCAAACCTATGGGAGTTGATTTTTTCTGGAGTCAGTTTGAGCAGATGACTCCGGACAAGCACGTTTGTTGGCGGCCATACGACGAGCGTGTCGCTGTTGTGGACGATGATGATGTCCCTCACTCCTTCCTGCATGACCTGCCTGCTATCTGCTTGGCTCAGCGTCAGTTCTGGTTTGCTTAGGTACCGCTTATATTATTAGTGTATAAAAATGATTTTTTTATTATGTAAGTTTTTTATTTTTATATACTTGCAGGTACCGCTTGTCTTCTACCAGGTTGTTGAGCATTATTACCCTGGACGGGTAATGCGTCAGTTTGGTATGGCTCAGCTTTTCCGGTCCCTTCTCCTATCACAAAGGAGTTGTGGTACGAGCTTCACAAGGAACTGAACACTGCAACATGCAAGAATTGGCGGACTGTGCACCAGCTTGAGGCGATGGGTGACAGGATCCCTGACGAGCTCCAGTCGTATGCTTTTGAGGCATACGACCAAACTTATCGCAGTTGGTATCAGGAGTATTGTGCATTTACGGTGTACTTGCACGGTCAGATCACTGAGATGAATGATAAGCCGTTACATGTATGACGTGACATGGTTACTGATGAGTACGGCTTCATTCCCTGCGCTGGCCCCGCTGCACAGATTGTAAGACTTTCATTTTTTTTTGTTTCAAAAAATTATGATAATTGAATTGCAATTTGAACTAATTTTTATTTATTTTTATTCGCAGGTACTAATGAACATCAAGCAAGTACTGATCAGCGCAAGATACGCCGTCACAAGAGGCTGGAAGGCTCTCGAGAAGAAATGGTTGTGTATGGCTGCACCGTCGGTAGTCATCGCCGGGTACAAGGACCAGCTCGACAGGGTCCTTAGGCTATCAGATCTACCCAAATATAAAGATTTGAAAGACTACGATGATGCAGATTATGCGGAACCTATGAGCACCCTAGAGCTGGATTTCTCAGAGATTCACTTTGCGGCGACTGCTGAGGCAGCATTCGAGGCAGCTGGTCTTGCAGTGGAACGTCTAATTTTTATAATTAATTTTAATATCATCTATTGTGAAACCTAATTATCTATTTATTTCAGGAGATATACCGCCGGGACATGATGAGGAGCCCACGCCACCCTTTGAGTTTGACTTGGGCAGTTCTCAGTACGGTGCCTACACTCATGATTATTCCTCTCCTACATTTTACACACATGAGGAGCCACTCCCGCAGTACAGTGCAACAAAGATCCAGCAGGTAGCTCAGTATCGACTTGTGTACACTTCAGAGGATACACATGAGGTTATTTTCGGTCTTGGGGCAGATCAGGGCCCACTTGAGGAGAGACTTTTTGGGGAGATCCAGGAGGAGACCCCACCACAGCCATCACGAGAGTATACGCCGTTGGCGGAATTGGAGCGAATGGAGGAGGGACGGGGTAAGAGAATAAGGAAAGAGAGGGTGCCGTACACACCACTGAGCAAATAGAGCACCACTTTTACTTATTATTTCGTTAGTTGTTAGGTCTTCTGGACTGTTATTTAGTTCTTATGTTGTGATAGACTTTTATTACGTATCTTCTTCTCTTATTATCTATCGTTACCATTCCAATAAAATATGCCGGACATACGAAAATACGTATAATATTGACCATAAATAAAATACGTACATTGTAATTTAAAAAAACAGAATATAAAATAAAATGTTGAATTTCAAAATATCATACTTATAAAATAAAATGTTAATTTTCGCTCTTATACATCACAAAGGTTGGTGCGCCTCTCCAATCCGCGCACCCCTTGGTGCGCCTACCCAGTCCGCGCACCAAGGGGTGTGCCTACCCAGTCCGCGGACCAGGTCATTTTGGTGCGCGAACCCAGTCAAATTCGAAACCGGTAATATTCATTTAATTTTGATTTTATCAAGTCGTAACTAAAAAAATTTCGGCTGATACAAAAGCACAATAATACTAAGAAGTAAGAATAAAAATATGAAGCTTTTACCACTTGGGGCCTAAAAAAGCTTATAATTTACAACAACATAGGTGGCTCTAGAATTTGCTCTAGAATGATTAAATATATACAACCCACCAACTTTTTTTCTCTCATGAATAAGAAGAATACATGCACACAAAGAATCTACTGAGAGAATACTTGTTTCTTCCCAGTTGCAGCTGTACTAAATTGCCAAAAATCTCTTCAATTAATCAGCTAACATATCTGACATCTCCATATACAACCAGAATCTCTGCTCCATAGTCCATTCTGTTAAGTTCTTTTCCAATTTCTCCTTGTCGCCTGCTCTCTCTCTCTCTCTCTCTACAAATTTTGATTTCTACTAATCCAATGTTATTAGATTAACTGAGAAAATTAACTTTTAATCTTGAAACCCGGACACTATCCCTTTCTCTGTACCTAACCCTCTTTTGGGTTTTGCTAGAGCTCTCTCCACTCACACCACCAGTAGCTTATTCCAAATGGGTGCTTCAGTTTTTATTTTCTCTCTCTCCTGCCAAGCCTCGAGCGGTCATTTTGTGTGCTGAGAGATATGCTAGTGGTGCCCTTGTGCTCCTTGATTTTGCGGTTTTATTGCTAATGAGAGAGAAAGTCGAATGCATGTGAAAAAGAGATGGGTCTCTCCAAGTCCAATGTGATTTTGTTTTGGTTGTTTTCTCTCATTTGCATTTGCGGATCTAGAGGTAATTCATTAATTTATTGGGGTGATTTTTTTAAATTTATGAACGAAATGCACATTAATTGTGCATTGCTTATTGGTGTGATTTTATTTATGAACAAAATGCACATCAGTACTGTACAATTTTCATGATTCATCAAGACTCAAGAGATAAGCTAAAAAGAAGAAGCATAATTCCTAGTTACCATTTTGTTTCATTTTGCACTTATTTACCAAATTATTTATACAATGCAATGTGATATCTAACTGTAGAAATTTGCTTCATTATTGCTAATTACTTAAAATGTAGGTTCTCCTTAGTAATAATTTCCTATATAATTATTATCTGTCCCAAAGTTTACTCAATTTCTTGGAAATGCTCTAGAACAATTACACTATACTTTGAATTGTTAACTAATCGTAAGTATAAAACTTCATGCAGGGGCTTTGGTAGCTATCTCTTCTCCCTCCGTAGCAGATTCCCCACATCAGCAGGATGAGGTGGCATCTAGCCCTGCTAACGTCACTCCTCCAAAGATTATACTGGCACCTGATCCTGTACCACTTCCAACAGGTGACCAAAATTTCACAACTTATACTTGAATTTCACACCAGTTACCTATATTGTACATAATCTAGTCTGCTATACTTCGTTCAAATTGTTACATGCTGGAGAAAACAAAGGATTTCTTTTCATGCATTTGTTTAACTTTTGGTTTATGTACTATTATAGTTTACAGGAGTGGTCAATAGAGGTTCCAGTTCTAACCTTTGGTACCAGTTCAACTAGCCAGTCCCTTAATATGTTACATGTTTAATTATATATACTTAGGTTTGAGTCCAGTTTTGGCCCCATCTGTCTCTGAGGCGACACCACCAGCTATACCTTCATCTATTGCTGTGCAGCCACCTTCTCCATTTAGTACAGAAAACAGGTCACCTCCAGTTGCGTCTCCTCCTTTAGACGACCAACCCATTAGCCCTGTCATTCCTGGTAAGCCTACCCTCTAATCTATCAAAAGATGAATTAAACCCTTACCAGACATGAGCTGTACCATGGTTGTTTTTGGGCTTTTTGAAATGTGCAATGGAGTGACCTCTTTTCTGTTTCTCAATTAAAATTTTGGTTAACTGTGCTAGTGGTACAATGGCTAGGTACTGTTTCTTTCTACTACTACTTCAGTTTATATTGCGTGTGATCTAAAATTCTATTTAATGCACAAGTAAGTTCTTATTATTCAAGTTTTTGGTCCTTCAACTTCCCTAATGAAAGAAAGCACCTAAGTTGACCTTTAAAATTTCATTTACACCAAAGTGGTCCCTGATCTTTGAAAAGAAACCAAGTTGGTTAGTGAATTTTTATTTGCACCAAGATTGGTCCTGAAATTTCAGAAAATAATCAAAGTAGGGACTAATTTGGGTACAATAAGAGTTCAGCGACCAGCTTATTTTTTTTGGGGAAATTACTAGGACCAATTTGATGGAAATAAATGTTCAAAGACCAGCTGGCTTTTTTGAGGAAGTCTGAGGACCACAACCTAAATTTTCCCTTTTTATCATGCCCGTCGACTTGAGGAGTTAATGCAGCAATAATATTTTGTCTAGTATTTCTGAAACTTAAATGAAATATGCTCCTTTTCTTTTGATAAAGTTCAACCTTCACTACCAAAGGCACCTCCTCCAGAAGGTAATTTTCAAGCAAGTCCACCTGCACCAGCAATTGTACCCCCTCCTATAGGTACATGCTCTAATATTATTCTTTTAATCATGCCTCTTTGACTTGACGAGTTAACGCATGAAAACTTAAATGAAATAACAATATGTTCCTTTTCTTTTGATAAAGCGCAACCTTCACTTCCGAAGGCACCTCCTCCAGAAGGAGGTGATTTTCAAGCGAGTCCACCTGCACCAGCAATTGTACCCCCTCCTATAGGTACATGCTCTAATATTATTCTTTTTATCATGCCCCTTCGACTTGAGGAGTTAACGCAACAATAATATTTTGTCTAGTATTTCTGAAAACTTAAATGAAATAACAATATGCTCCTTTTCTTTTGATAAAGTGCAACCTTCACTACCGAAGGCACCTCCTCCAGAAGGAGGTGATTTTCAAGCAAGTCCACCTGCACCAGCAATTGTACCCCCTCCTATAGGTACACGCTCTACCATTCGGCAAATGCATGGAATAGCGGAAAAGTGGAAAAAGGGAAGAGCCTTCTATTCCATACAATTCTAATCATGTTCGGCACGTTTGGAATAGTGGTAGAGTGGAATTGAGCCAATTACAACATGTGAAAAAGTCACTCTACCATGGAATAGTGGAATGGAATAGAGAGGGGCTAAAGTGCAAAAGAGAAGGCTTTGACTGCATATTTCCATCCCAATTCCACTTTTTCACGTTTTCTCCATTCCATTCAATTCCACTCATGTTCGGCTACTATTCCGTCACAATTCAACACTCTTCCTCTATTCCACCACAATTCTTTTGTGCCGAACAAGCCCATAGAATTTAGTATCATTTTTTTTTTGGCAAACTTTACTTAGTATCTGAACATATTTGCAAATAATACTGGACTCTTTTAGAAATTTGCAACCTGATCAACATAATTTTGGAGTTATTTGCAAAAACATTCAGCTACTTAAGGGCAGATTGGTCATGAATTTTTTTTCTTATTTCAATCAAGCAACATAATGATGATTTTTTTGGGATTTGAGAAGCACTTAAAAGTCTTTTTATTTTGTCCACTTAAAGTTAATACAGCACCTGTTATTCTTTAAGTTTTATGTAATTTGAAATAATTGTGAACATGAAAATTTTTATTTATTATTTTGATAAAATGCAACCTTCAATTCCGAAAGCGACTCCTCCACAAGGAGGTAATGTTCAAGCGAGTCCACCTACACCAGCCATTATTTCACCTCCAACAGGTACATTTTCTAAAACTCTTGCATCATATTATTTCTTTTTTGGAAACCTCATGTTGTGTTTGATCATATTTGCAAACAAATCAGCTATTTAAGGAGGGCTAATGGAAACCAAAAAAACAAAACACACATTGGCCATGGAAATTTCCTCTTAATTCAATCAAGCCACATAAAGTTGAAAATTATTGGGATTTGAGAAGCACTTAATTTTTTATTATGCTTGCTTAAAATTAGTACAGCATCCATGGATCATGGTTCTTTAAGATTTCTGTAATTTGAAATGATTGAGAAAATGATTTTTTTTTGTTTGATTAAGTGCAACCTTCACTTCCAAATGCTCCTCCTCCACAAGGAGGTGACCTGCAAGCAAGTCCACCTACACCAGCCATTGTATCACCTCCGATAGGTACATGCTGTCATGTTGTAATACTATTTCTTTCTTGCAAACCCCATGTTATGTTTGGCTTTATTTTGCAAACAAATATCAGACTTCTCTCCAAAAATGGCAACTTGGTTACATCCAGCTATTTAAGAAGGGATCATGAAGGCAATATATATGTAGATGTATATGTGTACTGCACACACATACACACAGATTGGCATGGAAATTTTTCTCTTAATTCAATCAAGTGCTACAATAATAAATTCTATTGGATATTTGTGAAGCACTTACCAATTTTTTCTTATTTCCACTAAGGAGTTAATACACTCTATAATTCTTGTTTTTTTTCTTAATTTTGAATAGATTATGAGCATATTTTTTTTTATATGATATAGTGCAACCTTTACTTCCAAAGGCACCTCCTCCACAAGGAGGTGAATTTCAAAGTCCACCTGCACCGGCCATTTTACCACCTCCTACAGGTACGTGCTTTGATATTTTTCCAATCTAGTATTATTTCTTTCAAAGTTCAAATTGTATTTGACAATATTGGCAAAAAATGGCCTACTTTTCCAAATTTTGCAACCTGGTAGACGTAGTTTTGAACTTCTTTGAAACAAGATGCAGCTATTTAAGGAGAGCAAATAAAAGCAAAACAAACGATCAAATTAGCTAATAATATGTTCTATTGTAAATTTTGAAGCACATATATGTTTTTATTATTCCCATTAAGGTTCTTATAAAGTAAATGTGAATCTTTCAAGTTTTTCTAACTTTCATGATCGATAACATGGTTATTTTCGCTTTGATACAGTGCCTTCACTTCCAAAGACCCCTCCTCCACATCAAAGAGATTCTCAAGCAAGTCCACCTGCAGCCAATGCGCCTCCTAGATGTATATGCCTCTTTTAAATTTTACATTTTTACTTGCTATTTTCTGCAATTGACATATTGCAAATGATTAAATTTGAAAAAAAAAAAGGAACCTGTAAGTTCAACATTTGCAAGTTTGTCAAGGGTCAATATAATTTGAAGATTCCAATCATTTAATGAAGACTCTAAACCAAGTGAAAATGAATATATCAGCCCTGAAACTGTTCCTGTTAATTCAATCAGAGAGTTTATAAAAAGGTTAAAAACAGAGTGATTAATAAGTGACATAAAGGTGCCATTGAGATATAATAAACAACAGCCAGATTACTAAACTCCAGACCAGAGAGCGACTTTAAGACAGCAATTTCTGGGTTAATTTGTATGTTAAAGTGATTCGATCAGAAAGAACTCAATAGGTTTTTCTTATGCTCCTTGAGGAGTTAATACAGTAACAGCTGTATTTTGTTTCCAAAATTGAACAAAAATTGACAACATGATTCCTTTTTCTTGTTAAAGTTCAACCTGCAATTCCCAATTCACCTCCTCCACAAGGGAGTGATTTTCAGGCAAGTCCACCTGCAAGCAATTCTCAGGCCTCTGTACCACCTCCTACAGGTAATTCTTCTTAAATATTTCAATATTATTGTTGTTCAGATCACCACATTATATTTGACCATATTTGCGACCATATTTGCAACCAACACCATGTAACTCGGTCTAAATAATCTGGAGTTATTTAAAAATAAAATCCAACCACATACAGAAGCACTACACTCCTAAATAATGTCTTTAGTGTAGAGGAAAAAGTGCACGTCTGATTCTTTGTGATCCCGAGTCTGGTAAAAAAGAAAAGATCGAACTTGTTCTGAAAACTTTTGAAATAAGTTTTGTAAAGAAATCCATGTATATCCCTTGCATAGAGTTGATGGACTTGCAAATATTTTTTTTCTTTTCTTTTTATTTTGAGTTATTCAGCCCAGAGAATAGCACCGGCTAATCTGCCAGCTCTACAACCAAGTACTGGAAATCCAATTCCATCACGGACACCTGCTCCAGGTTAATATAAACAAAATTCTTTATTGAAAATTTGATTGTATTTCTACCTTTTCTTCTCTTCATCTTCTTTTGGCTGAATGTTTGAACAGCTCAAAGAAATGTGGCGGCCAATCCACCAACAGAGCAACCAAGTATGGGAAAAGCACCTCCATCGAGTGCACTAGCACCAGGTACAAGATATGGAACTTGTATGCAATTTCAATTTCAATTGCACACAATCATGGCGTGAAGTTAGTTTAATCAGTAATGGAAGTTGGGTTGAAAAATTAAATCAAGAATTTCAGGAATTAAGTGTTGTTAGCAGAATAATTTTCAGCATACTGGTATTTTCCTGATTATAATTCTTTCTACGAATTGTCAATTTTTAATTTTGTTTTATCACTTCATATGGAATTTCCAGATGCAGGCTAGTGACTACCACTACCAGCCTGTACCGGTTCAATCAAACATAATATAATGTACTTGCTGATATTTGTACTATCATGTTTGGAAGTGATGTCTTGTGTAAATGATGTTCAGGGCATGCAATGTCTCCGGTGAGCACAAAACCCAACAAGAACCGGACATCTCCAGCTTCTCCAACTCCAAAAGAGGGTACCAGAGACGACATCTCTCCAGCATATAGCTCTATTATTAAAGGTAAATTTCCTAGCCTTTTGTTTCAATATAAAGTAATTAAAAAGATAAGAAATTTCTAGTGCCACAAGTTGCCGCAACCTCTCATTTGCATTAATACCTCACCCTGAGTTATGCGTGCCTTTGTAAATTTTCAAGTTTGTTCTTTACAAAATCAAGAGGCCAAAAGCTGAATGAACTCATATTTGTCTTTTGCAATTAAGTTAACCCATTTACTCGTTGAACTGTTGATCTAGTATGGAATGAACAAATGTAACATAAGTGAGCATGGCAACTCGTGTTACTGGAACCCTCATCTAAATCGATATGATGTTTTTGACCTGTTGGAGATGTCTGCATTCATCTTTTGCAATAAGCTGCAGCTGTTTCCAAATAATAATAATAATAAAAAAATATTTTATTCCAAAATCTTTTAAAATAGGTTCTCCTCTGATTAGTCCAATGCCACAACATATCCCTCAAAGACCCTCAAATGATGCAAAAGCTCCTGCAAATACACCTGCTACGCCATCAGCTGAAAGGTCGCATATAAGTCCCTCAGCTTCTTCTAAGTTACGGCCACACCAACAGAGATCGAGAAAAAGAGCTCCAAACCCTGATATTGCACCACTAAGCCCACCTCCAACAATTTCAGGTCAAACCTCAAATGACGCAAAAGCTCCTGCAAATACACCTGCTACGCCATCAGCTGAAAGGTCGCATATAAGTCCCTCAGCTTCTTCTAAGTTACGGCCACACCAACAGAGATCGAGAAAAAGAGCTCCAAACCCTGATATTGCACCACTAAGCCCACCTCCAACAATTTCAGGTCAAAACTTGTTCAATGTTAATATTCAATAGAAGTGACAATTATATGGTGGGCACTAAGTTAGCTCATCATATTAGGCAGTTCAAACTAGTTTGGCCTTTTTCTTGGTTTTGTTCCATGTATGGTCTAGACTGCAAAAGTATAAAACCGATATATTGCACTTTCTTCATTTAGTCTGTAGAGAAATTTTTTATTTTCTTCTTTTGTTTTGTAAATGTTAAAGTGGAGCTTTGACATAGAACCCTGGTTCCTCCCCTTGATCGAGGTGCAATATTCGTTTGAATATTTTGTGAAATAATTTGTAGATGCATATACTTGGTATTTTGTAATTTTATAGAATCCTCATTATTAATGCTTGCTCTTTCTCCAGACCCGTCACCTCTAAGTTCTCCTACTGGCGATGAAAGTAATTTTCTAGAAATCTCTTGCTTATTTAATTAATTTCCCACCGGGTTCAATTTTTAAGTATCCATTATTCTGTTATGTTCTCTTAACCTAGGGCCTAATAAATCTCCTTCTACATCTCCATCAATCTCTCTCCCTGCCAAGCCAACCGAAGCACCAGCTCAATCTGTTATGACATTACCACCACCTCCACCTAACTTGGGTAAGTGTTATTTGTTTATATTTTTTTCTGTTCTGCTCAAGAGTGATTCAGTCAAATCATACTGTGAATCAAGGATCACCAGAGTATACAGATTTCAGGCTTATTTTGATTTAAGTGTCACTGACTCCAAACCTCGATTAATACCTGATTCATAAATTATTTCAACTCCAAAACAAACAAGAAAAGCCCAAAAAGTCCAAACTAATTGATAAACAATACATAACATCAAAAGCCGAAGCTGTGTTGTTTCTTTCATTTTCCCTCTTTCTGATGAAATTTTTTTCCTTCCGTTTGATTTATTTTTGTCCAGATTGTAACTACTTAACATGTCAAGATCCTTGGACGGATCCCATAATTGGGTCTCCTTGCACCTGTGTATTACCAATAAAAGTTGGCCTTCGTCTGAGCATGGCCTTATATGCATTCTTCCCACTCGTTTCTGACTTTGCACAAGAAATCGGGTCGGGTTTGAAAATGGCACAGCAGCAGGTGCGTGTCATGGGGGCAAATGTAGCAGAAGAGCAAGCTGATAAGACTGTGGTGCTTGTTCATTTGGTACCCGCTCAGATCCGGTTTGACAATGCGACTGCATTTTCTACCTATGAGGGTTTTTGGACAAAACAGGTTCCATTGAAAGAGAAGCTTTTTGGCGATTATGAGGTTTTGTATGTTCTTTATCCAGGTTAGTATTATGTCAATTATATGAGACGGTATTTTCCATACTGGCCGGCTCTTTCTTATTTTTTGTCATGTTCCTTTTTCTTTTATCTGTGTTTTCTTCTTATATGAAATAACTCTTTTGACCATAGTGAATGTGTTTTCTTCTTCTTGTATTTTCTAAAATAGGGTGACTGCAAATGTATGTTTTGTTGGATTTTAATTACACAGCCCAAACTACATTGTCCTTATTAAACCCTTGTTTTGAATTTACCGAAAATCAGGCAAAGTGATTTAATTGCACCCTAAGTTTTCATTAACTACTTTATGAAGATATTTGATCAAATTACTTATTTTATTCTGGACTTAAACTTTGATTTGACAAAATAGGGGTATTCTTTCAAATACTGTAGTGTATAAGTTGCATAAAACTACTTGTGCTTTCATACTGCTAAATGCTGAAAATAAAAAATCTGCACAGGTTTACCTGCATCTCCACCATCGGCACCAGAAAACCTGGGTTTTGATGGCTCATTTGGAAGCGATCACAACTCAAGGACAATGAAGCCTCTGGGAGTGGATGTAGGAGAGAAGCTGAGAAATCGAAAAAATAATGCAAGCGTCATAGCTGTAGTTGTTGTATCATGTCTCATAGCACTAATTATTTTCACAGTTGTAGCTTGGATGCTTCTGCTGAGACGCAGAGGTTCAAGCAATTCTTCACCTCGGAGGTTATTGGCACAATCCCTTCGACCAACATTCGGTAATTCATCAGGTAGATTGTGCAGTTATCTTTGCTTTTTCTTTCTAGATTTTGATAGTTAATTGCAGTGTTCTAAATAGCGCGCTATAGCGTTTTTGGACCCTAAACGCTAAGCTATGGCATCAAAATGCGCTAATTGAGCTACGGCCGCTATAGCGGTAATAGCGGTCTGCTATAGCGCATAGCGTGTAGCGCAAATAGCGCGCGCTATGCATAATGGGCTTTTTTAGGCAATTTATATGGGCTTTAAATAACGACCCAAAAAAGTTAAATAAAAGCCCAAACCGAAATCAATTAAAAGCTTTGTTGCTACAGATCTTTTAATTTGCCCAAACCGAGAAGGAAACCCTTGTCTAGGTTATTTTGAAATTTGAATAGAAAAAAATAGATTATGTCATGAATCATGATGCTTAAGATATTTTGAATAGAAAAAGATCGATAGTTTATGATATTACTATGGATATTTTGAACCGCAATTTGGACTTTGTACTGGTTTAATATGAATATTATAATTTCTTAATTAATTTGGTGTTATTTATTGTTCTATGAGACTTTAGATAATGTTGATATTTAGTACAATTATATAATATAATTTTTGTAAAAAAAAAAAAAAACGCTATGTAGCATAGCTTCTGCTATAGCTTTTTTTGTAGCCTTCCTGCTATGACGCTATAAACGCTATTTAAAAAACATTGGTTAATTGCAATTGAAGGCAATTGAACTAAGTTGATTGCGGCCTAAAATAATTGAAGGCTAATTCAGTTGTAGTTGGGCTGCAGATTAATCTGGTAGCTTGAGAATTTGGCATTTCAGCTGACCAGTACCAGTGTGAACTAGTACAATATGCTGAATTGTAGCTACTGGTAACACTGTAAACTAGAGGCTGCTATGTGTCACTACGTATTGCCTTCATTGTATCAAATTGTCTTGGATTGAATGGTGTTCATTTTCTGGATCTATTTGGGGTTTCATTGAAGGGTCAAGTGTAAATTGAGGTTAATTTGGTTTTAAGTGTGGCATAAATGTAGAATAACTATGGTTAATGGTAATTTGAGAATATAGATTGGTTAAGGTTGAGAGCAGCAGCAGAAATTGAAGGATAGCTTAATTGGGTAAAATGGTGAGCTTTTGATTCAGGCTAATTCGGGTCAATTTGAGCTTAGTTGAGTGAGGTTAATTGCATAAGCAAGAATTGATTGGCCTACGTTACATACTAGTTTAGGAGTTGAATCAGTTGTTGGAGCAGGTACTGCACTAGTTGGTATAAAAATCAACTGCAAACTTCTGCCAGATGCTTTGCTTCACCAATCCTTGTTTTTCTTCCTTGGAAATTCTTGATACAGTTGTTCAATTACTACAGGAACTGGACACATGCTGTTACCTACTCGGCACAGTTCAGCATCTAGCTCGTTCCGCTCGAGCTTGGCCACGGGCCAAGCAAAGACCTACAAACTAGCTGAGATTGAACGAGCCACAAATTACTTTGACAACTCCAGGATTTTAGGTGAAGGTGGATTTGGGTGTGTCTATCGAGGCATTTTAGATGATGAGACAAATGTTGCAGTGAAGGTTCTCAAGCGGTACGATGGCCACGGGGAGCGCGAATTCCTTTCAGAGGTCGAGATGTTGGGACGGTTGCATCACCGAAATTTGGTTAAGTTGACTGGGATTTGTGTCGAAGAAAATGCAAGGTGCTTGGTGTATGAGCTGATACCTAATGGCAGCGTAGAATCACATCTGCATGGTATGTACTTTTCTTGTTTACATTGCAAAGATGAAATGTATTGTGGTTGTTAAATGACGTTCCATATTACTGTAAAAGAAAGATATATTGAATACCACTACAAAGCATGGTAATATCAGGTTTTCTGTGAACATACTATTGTGAGAAAACCTGAAATGATAAATCTAGAAGTCCTGACTCGAACTTGTGATTAATTTTAGGTGCAGACAAGCGGGCCTGCCTGCTAGACTGGAGCATGCGTATGAAGATAGCTCTTGGTGCTGCCAGGGGTCTTGCTTACTTACATGAAGACTCGAGCCCATGTGTGATCCACCGAGATTTCAAGTCAAGCAACATCTTGTTGGATCATGATTTTACGCCCAAAGTTTCTGATTTCGGTCTTGCTCGAACGGCACTTGAAGAGGGTAACATGCACATCTCAACTCGTGTCATGGGCACTTTCGGGTAATAGTTTTTATCTCTTTATAGGCCTGGTATAGCAAGTTACAGATGTGGCCAGTTGTTGTCTCATGCACCTGCATCTTCCAAATTCCTAATTTGGTCCATAAAGATACTGATTTTCCTTTTTGCCCCCTATAAGTCCAGAATTTGACTCAATTTCTGCTCTGCTTAGCAATTGAAATAATTGTTGTGTAAAATCTTTTTCAGTGATAATATGTGCTGTTTAACATGAATGCTGACTAGGATTAGTTGCTCATCTTCTTTGAACTAAAGATGACTGTACATGCCACAATGATACAAATCAAGTTCTTTAGGGATCAGAACTTCACAATTTGATGGACCAAAGAGCAAATATCAAACACTAGATATGTTTTATGTAATTTACTCCATTGTGCATTTTTGTTTCTCTTGGTTCTTTGAGTTGAGGAGTTATAACTAAGGTCTGATTTTACATTGTTAAAAACATGAAAAACAAAGAAATCACATCATAAAAATGATAATCTAATCATGCATTTTATCTTGGAATGTCTAAAACAGATATGTTGCTCCAGAATATGCCATGACAGGGCATCTCCTAGTAAAAAGCGATGTCTACAGCTATGGTGTTGTCTTGCTTGAATTACTAACCGGCCGAAAGCCAGTTGATATGTCGCAACCATCGGGCCAAGAAAATCTCGTCACGTGGGCCCGGCCTCTCTTAACCAACGTTGACGAGCTGAAGCAAATCATTGACCCAGAGATAGGCCCAGATGTGCCATTTGACCGTATAGCCAAGGCTGCGGCAATTGCATCAATGTGCGTTCAGCCTGAGGTTGCACACCGGCCCAGCATGAGCGAGGTGGTACAAGCCTTAAAATTGGTGTGCAACTTGTCTGATGAGTACAAAGACTATGGCACATGTAGCCAGGAATTGATGGTGCATGCGGCACATATTCTTGGTAACGGGTCTGGTATCGAGGCGGAGCGGATCCTATTGTCTGAGATGTTTTCATCCCCACCAGTGTATAATAATTATAATGGAGAAATAGGTGTAGATGCATATGGGTCAGGTTCGTTTCGGAGGTATAATAGTTCGGGCCCATTAGTGACTGGAAAGAGTAGGAAGTTTTGGCAGAGGTTGAGGTCAAGTACAGGTAGCATGAGTGATCATGGAACGTCATTTGGATTTGAAACCCGATCTGAGGGGAGCGATCAATAGTTTATTTTGATTTTTTTTTTTTTTTACTTTAGGTAATTATTTATGGTTTTGGGGTTTCATTGGGTGGAAATAATAAACGAATGGATGTGTTTGTAGTAGCGGGTTTGCAGGCTTTGATGTTACAGTTACGTGGTTTAGATTTAGATTATTCTGGTAAGTTACTGAATGTTTTCTGTTGGTTTTTGTTTTTGTTTTGATGTTTTGATGCTGTTCAGTGTATAGGGAATACATTTGACTATATTGTTATTTATACGAGTGCAGTGCTTATGGTTCCTTGTACATATTCATGTATAATATGATAAACTCCTCTTCACAAGATTTTTGTTTTCAGAGTGCCAATGATGGTTTATTCAGGCTTATGCACATCAAAACTCTCGATAATAGTACCCGAGAAAAATCAATAAATAACTTTGCTTACTATTTAACAGTTTCTTACAAACAAAAAAGTATTTCATCCAAACTTGATCATGAACCAGTGCAGCTTAATCCAAATATACCCTCCTGTGTTGAAAGTTTGTATTCCCTTCAAGTTACCCTAAATTAAAAATAATATAGTGACATCACAATAATTTCATACGATAATTTAACAAAAAAAATCAATAAACCAAAATATAATAATCCCTTTAATTTTAATATATATATTATAAGTTAGGGGCTTGATCCCTATCTTATATTAAAAAAAAAAAATCTAAAAATGCAGGAGCTGAAAGCACTCATTCCTCAATTAGAAAAACCTGAGCTCCATAATTGTGCTACTCCAATTATTATGTTATGTATAATTGAAGAGCATCCAACATTCCAACTCGGAACCAAGGCGGTACGTGACAAACACGGTACGTACCTTAGACTGAATCTGAATCAACCTCACATGTGACATGCGACATGCCATGATATACAGAGACCAATCAGTTCCAGGCTTTCAGGCATAGAGTAGGCCCAAGTAGCAACCCCAGTAAAAATATAAATAGTAAATCAAAAGACAGATTTCACTGGTGCACTCGTGAATTCCTACTTGTGGGCTTCCCTCTGCTAGCCTATTAACCATACATGATTTTGCCACATGTAGATAGAGCTAGCAGCGCAAATTACGGATCGTTCAAAATGGTGGTGAGTGCATCTGACATGTGGGGCCCACGTACAGTCGATGCTCATAGGGTGAAGTATCTCTGACAGCACGGAGATAGGGGGGTCCGGATCCGCTAAAGTAACCCAATCTTTGAGTTTTGGGTTTTGGATCGAGACCGTCCGATTCGAATTCGTCACTCGGGATCGTCTCGGATTCTTCATCAGGATGTGTGCGCTCACTTCGGGAATTGATTTTCACGGATTTGAATCGAACGATCTCCATCCAAAACCCAAACTGTGGGGCCCCGAGGGAGCAATGCAAAATTTATAAAGTTGAGGAAAACATAAATTAGTATATATCCCACTTTAATGTTTAATGTTAGATGTCAACGAATATGTTAGCTATCTCTTAATTAGGGTTGGTAAAAAAGCTCATGGCTCGTGGCTCAATCGTGACTCGTATTTGACTCGCTCGTTAATAGCTCGCTTGTTATTGGACCGAGCTGTTAACGAGCCAGTTCACCACTAGCTTGATTCAGAATTAACAAGTTCAAGTTGGGTCCTAGTTTGCTCGCCAGTTCGCGAGCTAGCTCGTTAGGCATCAATTTGTGAATTTGTATGAATTTGTGTGCATTTTATACTGTCCAGTTCGGTTCAAAAAGTTTGTAGAATTTATTTTCTTTTGAAAACAAGATCCAGCCAGACCCAGCGAGGCAACTCGCCAGCTTGATCCAACTCATCACGATTTCAAACTAAGATTTCAGCACGGACCTCTAAAATCAGCTCACTTGTGACTTGGACGAGCCAGCTCGTGACAAATTCAAACTGAACCTAGCTCGTGACGAACCAGGTCATTGCCACCTCTACAATCTTAATAGAGGGTCGTTTGTAATACACTCATATATGGTTTAAAAATATTTTGCTTTATGGGAAAATTAAGAGTACCATCTTTTCTCTAGAAAGTATAAAAAGGAGGCCATGTTATGTCGTGCAATAGACCAATAGTCAACCCTAACACAATATGAAATGCTCTAAAAAGATGGCTAAGGCGCATTATGCACTAAGCCCAAAGTTGGCTCTCCGTGCAATGGCAGTATGAAACTGACAACTTAGTTACATTGGTAAATACCAAAAAAGAAAAAAAAAGAAAAGAAAAAAATGGGAATTGTAGCCTTCTTTTATCCCAAGAAAACAATCACATCAAAAGACTAGAAATTTTTTCTATCCTGGAATCTCATCATGTGATGTCAACGCCTAATTATAGGTGTCTACAATTCTTCCCACTTTTTAGTGTGAATTCCCCCTCCAAGAAAAATTTGCTAAAGAAAGTGTTTATACTATGGTATTAAAAGGGAGGAGGGTTCCACTGCACTCTTTTTTGGTGCATCTAACGTGCACTCAAAATTCATATTTTTATTTTCAAAGTTCAAATAGTCGATTCGAACCTTCCAACGTGTTCTTCTTATTAAAATGTGCTTGGAGACCAAATTTTACATTTTTTTGGAAATTTTTTACTATTTTTTCAGAATTTTTGATTAAACTAAACAATAATTTGAAATTCAGCAAAGTGATGATTTTCAAAAAAAATTTCTCCTGGAATCTCATCATGTGATGTCAACGCCTAATTATAGGTGTCTACAATTCTTCCAACTTTTTAGTGTGAATTTCCCCCCTCCAAGAAATATTTGCTAAAGAAAGTCTTTATACTATGGTATTAAAAGGTAAGTTTTTAATATAATTAGGCACATTTCTCAGTGCATATGCTGTAAACAATTAATACTGTACCTCAGCTGCCATATTAAAAGCTAACAATAATGAATGTATAATTTTTTTTTTGAGGTGATCAGGTGATAAAGAATGTGTACTTATTACATATACTGTACTACGGAATTAATAAATGATTGAAAACAAAATACTTTGACGGTCAGATCAAATTCAGCCAAATTATGTTCAAACTTCAAACTCATGTTGGTTTGTCACGACCGGGACAGGGCAGGACCGCAGGACCATGCCAATTTTAATTTTTTTGAAAGAAGACAATTTTAATGAGAAGGACATATTTAAAAAAACTAAAAATTAAAAATTCGAAGTTGGTAACACATTCATAAATTAAAACTTTAACATTGTCTGCGTAGTCCTTAGAGACGGCAAACAGACAATTTCTTATCTCGTGATGACACTGACATCAATTTAAAAGAACACAAATATCGGAGCAAACTATACTTGTGTTCTTTTAACTTTTGTAGGGTTGTAAGTGTTAAGATTAAAATTTATATTTGAAAAGTTTTGGTGTAATTTTACCGGCTGATCAAGATTATTTTGGTAGTGAATTACGTAAAATTTTGGCTTAGAATTTGTCTTATTTTCTCTGTTTAATTATTATGTGAAAAAAGTTACTGTTGTCCTATTTTATGTTTTAGTGCAGGAACCATGTTTTGAGACTATTTTAATCATTTGGAGCAAGAATCGGGTCGATCGGAAAAACACAGCTCACAGACTAAGGCTTTGGTACGGACCGTACCAGCCAGTACAGACCAGAGCCCCAGTACGGACCTACAGATGCTTGATATGCATTGAAATCCTGGAGCGCTAACTTCTGCACAGGGGGAGTACGGTCCGTATCAGCCAGTACGGACCATACTCGAGGAGCCCTTTGGTGAATTAATTGACAGTTGTATCTAGATCAGATTACTTAGCCTCCAATCATCTCCAGACGCCCCTGGACTGAACAAAACAAATATCTTTGTATCTTTTAGTGTTCTTATTTCTTAAGTGAGAAGAGAAGAGTGTAGTAGCGACTAAGTAGGAGGGTACTTCGTGTATGGTTGTATATTTCTCTTATCTCTTTATAAATATGCCGTTCAGCGGCTAAGTTTAGATTCTTAGTAAACTTTGTTACTTATGATGCTTTGATATATATTTCTATTTGATCATTGTTTAGTCTTTTGTTGTTCGATTGCTTTTGCACTTTATGTTCGATCTTACTTGATTTTGTTTATTAGTTTAGACCGTTATATGATGGACACACATGGAAGTTAGTCATCATTGGGTTAATCGGATTGGAATAAGGGAGAATAAAAATACTAGATTAGTGGTGGAAACCTTAGCTGGAGATACCATTAATTGGATCAACAAAAGTATACATGAAAGTCTCGACATTCGTAGACGAATATCGCATTGTCGTGCCTTACCATGGGGACACCCAATGAATCCAAGATAGTAGGGTGACGTACCCAGTAAGTGAAGTCTAAAATCTTTTGGACTAATCACAGATCTCTTTGCACTAATTGAGACAAGTGTTAGATGAAAGCGGTAGTCACCAAATTGGATTAGAAACCCTCATACAACAACTGAACATCAAATAAAGTAGAAACCAAAGCGGATTGAAGTAACAACGGTATGCCAAAATCCTAGGAATTCACACCTCTATCTTATTTATTTTATTTACTTTTAATTTTCGCCAAATACAAAGATAAAAAAACAACAACTCTTGAATTTCAGATTTTGTCTAGCCTTTTGAAAGATTGTGATTTAATCGCTCAAGACCTTAAATCTTATTACATGCGGATTGACACTCGATTATATTACTCGATAGGATTATGCGCTTGTAATCTGACTCGATAGTAAACCGGGTTATAAATTTTATTAGTCTGATCACAATTTCACCCATCACTGGCGGAAGAGAGACTCTTTTCTTTTTAACTCTTGAAATTTTCGAAATTTTCAATTACCTTAATTAGTTTTTTTTCTTTTTATCTTACATACAGACTCCATAAATATTATATAAACACATAACTTTTCTAGACATCATATACTCACTAAATTACATTTAATACTTCTATTAACTTTACTTTTTTATATACGATAATTTTCACTTATCAAGTCACTAAAAAATAATAACCATAATTTTCATCTGTTTAACATTTATTTCGTATATTAATTATTACATTTAACTCTTAATCAACATAGTATAATTTACATATTTCCAACATCCATAGTTAACTTGTATCTCCCATTTGGAATAACTTTTTAAAATTTGTTGAGCTACATTAATTAAATTATAATCACTAGTGGAAAGTCGCCTAACAGGAACGGTTAAAAATCGCCTATTAGGAACGGAATCGAGGCGATACTAACCCAGGTGATACTGATAGTAGCACTATCAGGATCGGTTAAGGAGCCGATACAGATTCAACAATTAGGAAAAGTCATTTAGTATTAGCCGATACTGATTTCCTAATCAGGAATGGCCTTTTTAGTATTAGCCGATACTGATTATTAAAATCAGGAACGGCTTTTAAGGAACCGTTCCTGTTTGTATTTTTTTTTGCTGGTCAATAATTAATATGATCTACATGCATGATTTTTTTGGAATTTTCGGAGCTCTAGATCTCTTGCTGGTAAAGGGTTTTCTATGAGGTCTTTTTATGGTACCAACAGTTCATGATTACCAAAGCTAATTCATCTCACTTCAGCTATGCCTTGTTTGTAGTTGACTAGCCAAAAAATACAACCAAATGAATAAAAATGTTTTCACAGTATAGCACAATACCAACCAAGGAATAAATATAAGGTACAAAACTATGACGAAATCAAGTCCTTAACAGTTGCATTCCCAACTTCCCTGAACTCTAGGCCTTTAGCTTTCCAAAACTGGTCATCAAGAAAAAGCACCTTACCAGATCAGAACTCCAGCACCAGCTGAGGCGTAATGGAAGCTTCAGACGAAGCACCTTACCAGATCACACCACGCACTAACTCCTCCACCTTCCCACTCAGTCCAAGATAAGGCCGCATGAATGGAAGTATGTTGGGATTAACTAATTGATAAGGTATTGACAGTCAAAATTTCAGTCCTTGAATGCCAATGGTTATCACAGAGCTATGGTTACAAATCCAAACAACACACAAAACTAAATAAAAACTGGCAACACTTTCTCATTTGAGATTTTTCAAATACTTAATCTGCAATACAAACATATATTTGAAAAATAAAAAGGTTGACTAGGTGATAAAACTGTCTAAAACCGACAGTACATTAGATATTAAAGGAAAAATAAAAATTCTAAGCAAATTAGAAGTTCTTTTTGACAATTCTAAGCACCATGGTTTTAGAGAGAGGAGCGAGAATTTAAGAGAGGGCCCGGGAATTTAAGAGAGGAGAGGCCGTTGGAGAAGCGGCCGGTGTCGAAATCTCGGCCGTATGGGAGGCGGCCGGCTCGCTAGGCGGAGTCGCGTTGATCGGGCGAGTGTGAAGAGGTGGTATTGGACGAGTCGCCTAGCTAAGCAGAGGAGTCCGAGTCCGAGTCCAAGAGAGAGAGGAATTTGAAAATGAAAATGAACCCTAGGCAGAGAAATTTGAGAAGCACGAAATGAAAAAAAAGTCAAAATATTGAGCGGGACTTGGCTAAAATGGTGCGGGAAACTGATTTCGAACTATCAGGAACGGTTGTTTATAAACGACCGTTCCTAATTAGTCACTATCAGGAACGGTCGTTTATAAAGAACCGTTCCTGATAGTCCTGGATTATTAGGAACGGTCCTTTAAGTAACAACCAACACTGATTTTAGACATTAGGAACGGTTGTTTGTAAACAACCGTTCCTGTTTGTCTCTTTTTTTTTAGACACCAGGAACGGTTGTACAAACAACCGTTCCTGTTTGTCCTTTTTTTTTTGCTGGTCAATAATTAATAAAGGAACGGTCCTTTATAAAGGACCGTTTCTGATAGTGGCTAATCAGAAACGGTTTATAAACAACAATTTCTGATAGTCCTGGACTATCAGGAACGGTCCGTTATAAACGACCGTTCCTGATAGTGACTTTCAAAATCGGGTAATACTATTTGTCCGATCCTAAAATTATTAATATTACATTTTTGAAAAATCTGATTCTGATGGAGCGATACTATTTGTACATTTTCTACCGGTGACGGTTTAGAACCCTCTACTAAATTCTACTAAAGATCACACGGAGCAAATTTGAACAGCCAACCATGTGATGTCCTTGCCATTGCAACAATCAATATTAGGTGAATTGGAAAGTAGTGTGTATACATATATAACATAGGACCAGGCATGACAAAACGAAAAGCTAAAAAGCAAACAATGCAAAACCAGAAGCAAAACCATGCTTACAAATGGTAGGATTCCTTTCTTGCTTTAACCCCTATACCCCCCTCCTATTGCCGAGAGATCTCTTTCCTTTCTTTCTTTCTCTCTTTCCCATCTCTCCAACGCTGTGCATGCATGTGTATGTTTGACCGAGAAAGAGCACTTGTCTTTATCGTTGGCCCGTTGACACGCCGAAACCATGTCCCACACTTTGCTGTTACATTGGACCCCTCTCTTTCTATTACTACTGCAGTGCTATATATATATATGTTTCTTTGCCTTTTCTTTTTTCCAGAGAGAAAGAAAAGAAACAACTTTGCATGAAAATAATGAAATTATTATATATACTGATGCTCTTTTTTCTTGCTATGATTTCAAATTTAAACCTGGAAATTATGTTTAGATTTTCGAACACTGGTTCTGTTATGATTATGAAACATGGGTTTTGATTGTATACGGAGCCCGCTTTTTACTGTAAAATTCGGGGATTGCTGTTATCTTATTATATTTATAATGAGGGGGTTCAAATGCACCATAATTTTTGTGCTCCAATATGCTCTACATTCTTTATCTCTATTTTTAAAGTCCGAACAGTCGATCCGAACCGTTCAACATAATCTTCATAATAAAATATGTTTAGAGACCAAATTTTATATTTTTTAGAATTTTCTTACTATTTTTTAGATAGGTACAATATCACTTTATCGGATGGTCCAGAATCTCCTTAAAAAAATGATTTTGTACCTATCTAAAAAATAGTAAAAAAATTCTAAAAAATATAAAATTTGGTATCCAAGCATATTTTATTATGAAGATCATGTTGAGCGGTTCAGATCGACTGTTCGGACTTTGAAAATGGAGATAAAGAATGTGGAGCATATTGGAGCACAAAAATAATGGTGCATCTGAACCCTCATCATGTATAATATATAAAAAAAAATTCAAAACTAATAATTTTCGGGAGAAAGCAAGAATTTTCTAAAATCCGGCAAATAATACAAAAGTAGTTCGTATATTATAAATGAATAATTTGTAAAAAAAAATGTTATACGATTTTCATTCAAAAGATGCCCGATATTTTTATTAATATCCAAAGTTTAATACAAATTATTAATTATGCCCAGATTTTCAAACTTTCGCTAAAAATACCCCAACCGGCCAGAAAATGGCCGGTTTACTCCCCACCTAAACCGGCCATTTTCTGGCCGGTTTACTCTTTTTTTTTTTAAAAAACCCGCAAAAACTCCATAAAAGGGCACCATCTGGAGTTTGGTTCTAAAAAATAATATTTTATTGTAGTTAGATGAAGTAGGTTGTAATTTATTTGAGTATTAATTAATTTCATAACTTCCTGTAGTTCCGTACAAAATAATAAAGTACACACAAATTGCAAATAGAGTCCACACAATTTTTACAACATGCATACAAATCACCTTTTATTGCTATGTCTAAAATTCAATTCCCGAAGTAAACCACTTGCGAAAGATGCCCTACGAGATGGTCTACGAGATGGCTCTGGTTGCTCACCAGATGGGCCGGCTTGGGTTCCAGATGGCGCTGCTTGGCTTGTAGATGGCCCTGCTTGGCTTGTAGATGCCCTTGTTGTGCGTCTAGTAGTGGACCTCCTCGGTTGGATCACAGATGGCTCCCCTTGCACTCCAACCGCCTCTCCTCCTATGTCAACCGCCTCTCCCATTGCTTTGGCATACATAACAGTTGCATCTAAACGGCTCGTAGCTGTGCTACGCCGTGACCCTCCAGACCCACTTCCCGACGCCATTACTCGCTCATTTTCTGCCGCATTTGCTGCGTTTCTTGCCTCTGTATTTGCATGTGTTACTTAGTAAGTTGGTATAAATTGAAAAGAAAAATAATTTTGGATGAATGTTACATACCTCTTCATTGCCTATCGGAAGTGGAACGACGAGCCTGATGCCCCCTTCGTCTACCTTCCATTTCATCCATCGTTATTACACGATGGGTGTGTTTTCGCCTCCCCTTCCTAATCCAACCACTACTCGGAAGGATTCTGTCTCCAACATTAGGAGGCCAGTCTCCCATATTGCCAATTGGAATGAACACATGGTTTCAAGTACTCACAAGATAGGGTGTTTTATACCAGTCTGCAACAAAGTCGTCCTCTTGCCAGTTTCGGTCACGGCAAACAGCTAAGACATGAGCGCACGGAATAGAAGTTAATTGGATACCTCTGCAAGTGCATTCCATTTGTCTGTCGGGACCGCGCGTCACAATATACATGAACTCCCTGTGAGTGGGTTCCATGTTGCCTATGTCGCTACGGGTGCAAGAAACGTACTCATTTGGGGATGAAACTTGGTACTGACCTTGGCCCTGCGTGTAACGCACCAACCGTATTTTTCCAGCTTTCTCCCAATGTTTTCTGATCTTCTGCAAAACCCGGTCAGACAGAACCTGTCCCTTGTCTTGTAATTCCATTGCTCGCTAACGCCGCTGAACAAACCATATGTTGCACGTGTAGAACGTATCCTCCACTATGGCACAAACAGGTAATCTACGACTCGTTCGGAAGACATTGTTGAGCGACTCGGAGCCGTTTGTTGTCATGATACCAATGTTAGTAAGTATAATCTAGAAGTCAATAATACGATAATTTAATTATATAAAGCTTTGTTCATGAATTGAATGATTAAATATCATTTTGTTCTTTGAGTTTTATCGAATTATGGATCATTTCGGCATTCGGATTCGAAATGAGTAGAACTTCATAATATAGATGATAAATACTCTTAATAGTCACTGACCGAGGTAATTAGCAAAGAACACTAATTACCCAATTAAAGGTTAGTATGTGGATTAAATGATGGTTAAGTTTTACTGACCATAGACAAGGAGTTGTCAATTTAATCACATAGATACATGTTAGAGAACATGATATTTGACAGACCCCGAATGAAACATTATACGGAATTGTGTTCGTGTCATTAATGCTTTCATTCAGTGTTAAGTTCTAAAGTATGAGGTATTCATCTTTCCTAACTAAGAGATGTGTATGTGTGATTGTTACCTAACACTATCTGTAAAAAGTAGCTATAACGGTAGCTCTTCGGTATACATAACTTAGCTGAGGTAGTGATGGTCTACCAAAAGTACTATTGTCCCTCGTATTTATTATACGAGTTATAGTGTCACTGGGCCCCTTGATAGAGTAAGAATATCTGCTAGCAGTATGAATACAAGAGTAATCATATTTGATAATATGCTCAAGATCAAGAAAAGATTAATTTGCAAGGATGACACAAACCTACCTTGAAATTAATCTGACAGCTATGAGACAAAAGAATTAAACACGAGTAAAATAGTTTACTGGATCGTGATATTGTTCTGTACAGCATCATCTGTGTAATTGAATGGTCATGATGCGTTTTGCCAGATGCCTCTCATGATTATAGAAGTTAAAACGGTTTAAATTCTATTTACCAACATAACACAGATCCTATCGGGTCACACCTATAGGAGTTAATCGGAGAATCTTATTGATTGATTATAAATTGATTATGATCAATAATAAGATGGTTTATAATTAATTATACTTGATATAATTATATTATAAATGTCATGTAAAAATGACAAGCAAAAACATTAGTTAATTTATAAACGTGTATGACACGTTGTATAAAAGTTAACCGGTTAATTTATAAACGTGTAGGACACGTTGTATAAATTACCAAAATCAACAACCGCAAGAAATATAATTATTCAGAATAATTATACGGATATTAATTGTGTTCGGGGCGAGGGCATTCTGGTCTTTTCAGATTCGTCCTTATCCGCATGACACGTCACCGATCCTATCCACATAAGCACCTCTGCTGCAAGCAGCTTACAAGTAGCTTACAAGCACGTCCTTGTAAGCACCTCTGCTGCAAGCAGCTTACAAGCACCTCCGCTGCAAGCAGCTTACAAGCACCTCCCTAACCCTATAAATAGAGGGGTAGGGGTAAGAGAATTCATAAGTTGAAAAGTTCGAAAAGTCTGAGTTCGATTCGAATTGGCTCGGTTATCGTTCTCTTTCTCGTTTTCTCTCCCAAATAGTGTTGCGGTTTAAACAAAAGTTATACGTAACAGTTACGTATTATCTTTCGAGTTGTTGAATAGTGTTTGCGGGATTTTAGTGAATAGTGTTTTCCCAAAAGTCGCGATATTTCTATTTTGCCTTTTAGTAAAATCAGATTAACTGCCGGTCGGGAATTCTGCTATTTCGTCTTTTTCTTGTGAATAGTGTTTTGCGTAAGACCGTGGTTTACAGTATTTCTGGCAAAAGAAATAAACCGCTCTCTGGTTAGTCCTGGTGGATAACCTATAGAGGCACCATATGTTTGGTGCTCCGAGAGAAGTCATTGCTCCGAAAGAAGACATTGCTCAGATCCGGTCTTCTCGCTCGGTCTGCATTCCAATTGTAATTTGGAAACAAGGTATAAATGTTATATAAATTTATTTACTTGGTAGATAGATTTAAGTTTTAGAAATCAATTACGGGAATAGATCCTTAAAGGATTAAAAGAACGATACCATCTTTTAATCCTTGGCTTGAGATTAGACGTAGAAATTTTTGTTCTATGGTCTTTCCGTAGCTTGAGCCTAAAAGTTAATCACCTGGGTTTGAACAGTTCAAAAACCCTACAACCAAACCGGTATCCTCCGTCACAGGTTTGGAAAATTTTCTCATAATTGGACGGCTCCATCACATCATTAGGACGTACTTTGCCCACTCTCTTTAAATATGCATTACACTACGGATTTAACTGCACAAAAACAAAGGGGTGTTATTTCATTTTCATAAAATTCTTATAAGATAATTAAACGAAATGTTATAAGTTAGACATACATGAGCAAACTCTTCGAACATCTCTTTCAATCTTCTCGGCTTCTTCCTCTTTGCTCCTTCCCTGAACCTCCATCCGTACCACTTGTCTTTTCCACAGTTCTGGACCAGGTTGTCAGCAACATGCTGCATACAATACCTGTGCACAAAAAGCTCGGGAGGCCATCCGTATTCAGCTGTCAGTGCAGCTTTGATCCCCTTGTGCTGGTCCGATATGACACATACAAATTTACACGGGCCGAGCACTTCATTCCTCAACCACTGCAAGAAAAAACCCCAATTCTCAGTATCCCCCTGCCGCACAATTGCAAATGCAATAGGCAACAATTGGTTCTCGGCATCGTAGCCGCAAGCTATCAAAAGCCTCCCCTCATATCGCCCAGACAAGAAGCAGGCATCGATGCTGATCACTGGTCTCAGGTACTGGAACGCTGCAATGCATGGACCAAACGCCTAGGCTACGGCTATGAACTGGGCAACACCTGGCATGATTAGTCCTGTTTCCTTATTCCGTACCGGGCTGGTCAGAAATTAGTGGGTCGAGCTGGGATTGTTGTGGCAAATTGCAAGCAACAATGGTCTCAGCAAGCTGTATGAAATCTCCCAACTCCCAAATTGTCGGGCTATTGCCAGCTCACGGCCCCTCCACAGTCGGTTGTATTTAGGTGTCACATTGTTATACACAGCCAAAACAATGTCTGCCACCGTCTGGATGGTCATACACGGGTCATTTTTAATGCTGTTCTCAATGACATCGGCAATGAGTGCTGCCGTCAGACATTCGTGGTCGTCCCTCGTACTCTCAGTCCTACATGTGTGAGGCCTGTCTTGCTTAGTTATAACCCATGCGTCTCCACATCCCGTCGGCTTTGCCCTAAGCTCGTAACGGCAATTCTTGTCCTTGCACACCAGAGTAACCCGATCCCTGTCACTTTTCCAAGATCTGAACTCCTGATTCTTAGTTATATGGTGCTCTCTGATATTCTTCATTAGGTCTTCTTTGCTTTTAAAATATTAGTTTGCAGTCAGCTCACCTTTGTACTCAATCCGTTGCCCATAATAACCAATATCTGCTTCTCTAAACTCAGAAACATCATTGAGGTCTGGGAACGGGTGCGTATCAGTCCGGCCACTAAGCGGCCCCCCCTCATCAGTACGACCCATGTGCCTTTCAGCTGTTTCAACCGGCCCGTCTTCATCGCAACCTTCCATGTGATCTGAATCCCCCCACATTTCTCCCTCAAATTCATCCCCGCTCCTCATATCGTCCTCCGGTATTTCATTAATATCTTCAAAGTCCGGGCAGCTTGCATCGTCTACTGGTGCAGGTCTGGGGTAAGGTGATACTGGAGGTAACGGTAAATGAGCCACATTTACGGATCTAGGTGGGGTTGAAACTGAGTGTCTTGGTCTGCCTCGATTGTGTCTAGGTGGGGATGCAACTGAGTGTCTTCGTTGAGGTGCTGGTGGAGTGACGTAGTTGTAGGGTTCTGGGTCAGGTTCGTTGAGGGGTAAGGTGGAGTCACGTATGTAGGTTTCTGGTTGTGGGGTATAATATGGTTCCGCTGATCCAGAGCCCGAACTTCTAACCCCGGGCTCTACCGGAACTCTTCTAGCAAATATTTCTATTAGATAATTACCCTGGGACCTCAAATGACCAAACATACCTCTCCACGTACTCTCATCTACCAGTTTCGCAATCATCCATTTTCTGCTGGAGGGATGGCAATATCGGGTTGCCAATTCTAGGTCCCACCTTTCTGGGTTGTAACCGGTGTGTGTGTAAACTATGGATTTCAGGTCTAAAAGTGAGATGTCATCTGGAATCATTAATGAATGAGCTGCATCTTTGTTGTAATACGCCCCTTGTGCACTATTAAGCATCTTCCCACCATAGTGTAATGAAATAAAAGTCATGGTAAACAAACTACATTTTAGAAAATGGTAAACATTGTCAGGTTTCTAAATGGTAAACATTTGTCAGGTAACTAAATAGTAAACAATTGACAGATTACTAAATAGTAAACAATTGACACATTTGTATAGGGTATAGGGTATAGGGTTTTGGGTATTAGGTATTGGGTTTAGGGTTTTGGGTATAGGGTATAGGGTTTAGGGTTATAGGGTTTAGGGTTATAGGGTTTAGGGTTTAGGGTTTTGGGTTATAGGGTTATAGGGTTTAGGGTTTAGGGTTATAGACTTTAGGGTTTAGGGTTATAGGGTTATAGGGTTTAGGGTTTAGGGTTTAGGGTTTAGGGTTTAGGGTATAGGGTTTAGGGTTTAGGGTTTAGGGTTTAGGGTTTAGGGTTTAGGGTTATAGGGTTTAGGGTTTAGGGTTATAGGGTTTAGGGTTTTTTAATTAAATTTAATTTTTTTAATAATATAATTAATTATTCTATAAAATAAAAATAAAAAAAATTACCTTAACAGTATTGCGCTGCTGTCTTGGGCTGTGTGCCTTCATCCAAAGGGAGGGGGTGCCCTTTTATGGAGTTTTTGCGGGTTTTTTTAAAAAAAAGAAGAAGAGTAAACCGGCTAGAAAATGGCCAATTTAGGGGGGGAGTAAACCGGCCATTTTCTGGCCGGTTTGGGTATTTTTAGCGAAAGTTTGGAAATCTGGGCATAATTAATAATTTGTATTAAACTTTGGATATTAATAAAAATGTCGGGAGAAAGCAAGAATTTTCTAAAATCCGGCAAATAATACAAAAGTAGTTCGTATATTATAAATGAATAATTTGTAAAAAAAAATGTTATACGATTTTCATTCAAAAGATGCTAACGATGCACACATAAATTATTTCTAAATAATTCACTAACCTTATTTATTATGAGGAGGGTTCAAATGCCTCCATTTTTAAAAACATTAATAACTCAAAATCTAAAACTTAAAAGTCAAAATAAAACCGTTGGATATGATCTACATCATTTTACTTATGCACGTGTAAAAAATTATGACATTCCAATTTTATTCTTGTTGTCATTGATGAAGCCAAAACATATAACGAAAATCACTATCTTTTCTTCCGGAAAATGACAAAAAGTGAATGCAAAGTAGCTATTTTTCCGATTTATTTACCGCAAACGTGTTTTTAGGTATTTTTGGCAGGTTTTTGATAACATTGCGTATTTATGCCAAAAACAGAGCAAAAGTGTTTATGTAGGCAATTTTTGAAAATAGCACCAAAACAAAGCATCACACGAAGCATTACAATTTTGAGCAGTGAATTACGCATGATAGATTAAGTGTAAACAATTGGGAATGAGGTACACGCTGACAGAATAGATTAAGTGTAAACCATGTACGTTTATTTGTGTCGGATTGACACTTGTGAGTAGATAAAAAAGACTTCAAAATTATTTGATGCTTGTTAGGTGTAAACTCTACACAATTATTTCCCAATTTTTTATTAATATTCAACATATTTATTTAATTTCAAAATCTACACCATGTTTAATAAGATTTCGAAAACTACCCAAACCGCAGATTTATTTCCCGATTTTAGGCCGAATTACCGCAGATTTATTTTCTGGTTTTAGAATTCCAAAACCGCAAAAAAAATTGGGGTTTTGGTTTTGGAATTCCAGAACCGGAAAATAAATTTTCAGTTTTGATTTTGGAACAGAAAATGTTATAATTTATTTATTTTCTGTATTGAAATATTAGAAATATATTATATATTTCTTTGAAAATAAATGGAATACTATATAATTTGATTTATTTGAAAGACTGCGACAAATAACTCAGATCAATATTTTTCAGGCCGGATTTTTCGCGGCTGTAAGAAAAATTAAAATATTTCTTTGTGTGTTATTAAAAAATAATAAAATGTTTTGAATCTGAGTTATTCATCCCAGTTCAAAAGTCATTTCTAGATAAATACAGAAATATTGTGATACTTCTATTTTTTTTATTTTTTATATACTTTTAAGTTATTTAAGTATCTTTGTGTCAGAGATTTTTTTATTTAAAAATTTGGGAAATAATTGTGTAGAGTTTACACCTATGACCTAACAAGCATCAAATAATTTTGAAGTCTTTTTTATCTACTCACATGTGTCAATCCGACACAAATAAACGTACATGGTTTACACTTAAATCTATTCTGTCAGCGTGTTTCTCATTCACACATTAAAATATTCTGTAGCGTATCAAACTTTGTGCGCACGGCGCGCCAGTAAAAAAATATGTTAAATATGAATAGACGTTGGAATGTGTGCAATAAAATACATTTTCCTGAATAAATTTAAATAATGAACTAAATATTACCTAAAGATTTAGATATTTTAGAGCAAATCTTAGATATGATGTGCTCATCAAGAGAATTTGGTGAACACAATTTCAAAAGTATATTGATCGGTTTCAAACGGTGAATTCAAACCGTGAAAATTTATGTACTTCATGAGTGATGCATGTACATGCAAAATTTTGAAAGTTTCGAATTTATTTGCTACAAGATCAAGCGGTCAAAGAAATGATGAAAAATGAATATATAAAAAAACTTATAAAATAACTTATCAAAGTTCCATTTCTTTGACTGCTTGACCTTGTAGCAAATAAATTCGAAACTTCCAAAAATTTGCATGTACATGCATCACTCATGAAGTACATGAATTTTAACGGTTTGGATTCACCGTTTGAAGCCGATCCGATATACTTTTAGAGTTGTGCTCACCAATTCTCTTAGTGAACACATCACACCCTAGCTTTGCTCAGATATTTTATTATGAGTATACTTTAATTAGTTTTTTTAAATAAAAGCTACTTTGTTAATTCCGAAGTTTTACTTCAGTATACTAACACATTTTTATTTTAAGATTAGGATACATCCAACTTATATAGTTATAATCCATTTGATATTTTCAATAATTACAACCTAAAAACATATTTTATATGTCTTATATGTTATTTAGATAGAAAGTGCATCAAATATTGATAACCTTTTGTGGTAACAAATATGGACAATTCTAAAATTCACTTAGACTTTCATTAAACAATTAAATTATTTAATGGTGAGTTATAACAAATTTTTTTTATAGAAGATCAATAAAGTTCAAATTGACTCATATTTAGATACACGACTTATCTACAATGGAGAAGCCAACTATTTTTCAATTTTTTATTTTAACTATTTTTTTCATATATCAAATGAATTAATGTACCACCAAATATAAACATTGTTAGATAGAACTACCTTTACAATTATTACGATTTAATTTTGGGTTTCTTTTAATTTTGACTTGCTATGTGTGTTTGGGTCATCAAATGAATTTATGTTAGTATTAAAAATAGTACGCGAAGAGTGTTAATCCGAATAGTAGGAATAGATTAATAATTATGTGTTATTCAAAATAGTGCAAAAAATACTTAGCTTGTAATAGTTTGTTATAGACTCTAACCAAATATTAAGTTAGTAAATTAGTGTTAATCCAATACGATTACGAAAGATCTTGTAGTACAAGTTATATCAAACAACGCTAACACATTTTATTTCTTTTCCCTTCACGAAAATTTTATCTGTTAGGGGTATAGGGATGAAAAATCATAAATTAACCGAGCTAATTTTGCAGCATTTTGTAACAAGGTTCCGTGATTGAACCAAATCTCATACTTGTTCACAAGGTTCATTTGTCCATTCAATTCATATTTGTTCTTATCTGGACAGTCATAATTAAAATATGCATGAAATATATTTGAATTTTCAAAAGACACAATTCATACTCTAATTAAGACCGTCCGAATCAGTCTAAATGAATGAATGGGATAGACCTTTTCCTGTGATTTTTATTAATACCCTCCCAAACATAAAAAATATCAAATCTACCCTCGATATTTAATAAAAAAAAAACCGCCCTGACCGCCCCTTCACTGAGCGGTCCACTGTTCATACCAAACCGCCCCACGTTTGGGCAGTCACCTATGCATACCAGACCGCGGTTTTTTTTTATTTTTTTTATTTTTTTTAGAGACAATATGAATATATAGCAAGATGCTGAAATCTAACGCTAAAAATTCGAATGTTTTTTTGAAATATTTGTTAGATTACTTCTTTTAAGCATATTTATACTAAAATATGCTAAATTACTTGAAATTATGTTAAATTACATAGAATTACACTAAATTACATTAAATTACGCTAAACTCTAAACCCTAAACTCTTATTTTGGACAATTTCTAAAACCCTAAACTCTAAAAATTACCATACATTAAATGATTTACAATTTTCACATAACATATTTATAAAAATTAGTGATATTTTAAAGAAACCCTAAATCCTAATTTCTAAACTAGTTTCTGACATTTTTATTAATAAATATACCCACGTTAGCTGGGTTTTTTGTTAGATTACTTCTTTTGATGTATAATTAGCATATTTATACTAAAATACACTAAATTACTTGAAATTATGTTAAATTATACTGAATAACACTAAATTACGTTAAATTACACTAAATTATATTAAATTACGCTAAAATAAGGTAAATTACGCTAAATTACATATGAATAGGGACGATATCTTCACTGAAAAGGAGAAAAACGACGACGAAACTTCAAACGGCCATAAAAAGACGCTCGAGTGTCCGATTTCAGCAAATGACCACTTTTCGGAAAGCTTGCGAAAATATGCATGGGTCGGTGGAAGCTTTGCTATTTTTTGAATTTCAGAATTGCCAAAAAACAAAGGGTTGATATTTTTAATTTTATGAATTTTTTGAGTTATATTCTATATCAATCTTTCCGATTAAGATTTTCATTTATATTATTCAATCTAAGTAGCTCAGTAAATTAGTTACATAATGAACTTGTAGAATATCAATTTTTACTATTTTTGGAATTTTTTTACTATTTTTTATGATTCATGAAAGATGGCACAAAATCAGTCTACTTTAGCGTAATTTTGCGTAGTTTAACGTAATTTACCGTATTTCAACGTAATTAGCGAAGTTATTGTAATTTAGCGTAATTTAACGTAATTTGGTGTAATTCAACGTAATTTAACATAATTTCAAGTAATTTAGCGTATTTTAGTATAAATATGCTAATTATACATCAAAAGAAGTAATTTAACAAATATTTTAAAAAAAATTCGAATTTTTAGCGTTAGAATTCAGCATCTTGCTATTCATATTGTCTCTAAAAAAATAAAATAAAAAACCAAACCGTCCCACAGTGGGGCGGTCTGGTATGCATAGGTGACCGGCCAAACGTGGGGCGGTTTGGTATGAACAGTGGACCGTCTAGTGAAGGGGCGGTCAGGGCGTTTTAAAAAAAAAAATATCGAGGGCAGGGTTAATATTTTTTATTTTTGGGAGGGTATTAATAAAAATCACGGGACCTTTTCGAACGTACAGGTGGGCAGGTGATTTGATTCCGTAATGAAATTCTAATTCGAGGTACTTGGAACTTTGAGCATAAAAAATTTATGTTTTATACTTGGAGTAAAACCCAAAGGGTATACAGGCTCACTATCAAATATTCAATTCTAGGAGCATGAAAACTCAAAACTATATAAAAGGGAATAAATCCAAATATTTACTTGAATAAAATGATTAACATGACAAAGGGACCTATTGTTGTAACTTGTAACAAAAAGGAACAAATTAAAAAACACATAAGAAACGAACACCTTAAAAAAAACAAAGACTAAAACAAACTTGACCAATATTTTTATAGCAAAATGGACTTGGCGGTACAAGATGAGATGCACTTTAGTCACGCTTAAACAATTCCATTGGTATATAATACAAGAATTACAACCCATATTATTGTTATTAATTAAATGATAACAGCAAGTATAAATCAAGAAATGTTAGGTTACAATAGATAGAAATTAAATAATTACAAGCATAAGGTAATGAATTATAAATAGATAGGAAAATACTAAAAATAACATGATGCAAAATACAATATATGAATACAATATTTATAGATCCTAAGCGAATATGTAATGTCTGATTCATGTCTGATACAAGTACGTACAATGAGTAGCAGAAATAACTCTCTATCTATATATATTATTTGATTTGAATTAGAGTGATTGTCATGAATCTCTAAATTCATTTTCTCTTATTATCTTGTAGTGGGCCCACACAGTGATTATTGTGCTTCAAGTTTTCTACTGCCCTATCTATTTCTCAAGTTATACAATTGCCATAGATAGTCTACAATGACTCCTAGCTTTAAAAAATAATTTAACGTGCACCACAAATGAACCATTATGGATGCATGCATAGCTAATTAATTAGCTCTGCTGATGGAGCAAAATATAAGCTATTCAAAAGGCACATGACAACATCCATTTATAATAACACCCAGAAGAACTAAACAAGCATATTACCCATATCATATTAAATTATTTATCACATCATGAACACGGTCAAAAAGCAAAAATAGTTTATATTTGTTTCAACATATGCTTTCTACAATTCTATTCTTAAACAAAATAGTCCTTTGTTTAACTCTGAGCCCATTACATTGGGTTTAATCACTATTTTATTACATAACATGATAACAAGATGAAAGATTGATATAGAATATAACTCAAAATACTAAACCCTAACTAGAGAGTAGCGTACGAATGTAATTAAAATCTCGAACCAAATACACGTACCTTCATCATTGGGCAGAATCAAGAAATGAAATCCAAAATTTTTTCCTTCATGCGCATACTTTGTCACCTAGCATATATATGATGATTAACCAAGCCAGGGCTTCTTATTTTGTTGATTTAGATCATAGGATGATGATGCCATGCATGGAGCCAAACCAGCCATATGATCTAGAAAATCTCTATGAGAGAAAGCTCTTAACCCTAAAAAATCCCTGGTCATGCCGTCACTTCCATTACCACCTCCATTCCCTCCATCTTCCAGACCACTTTCGTAATGGCTTGCCAAATGATTTCGTAGCATTGTATCCCGGATTAGGGTTTGGTTTGAAGACAAACCTAAACCAGCAACATTTGTAGAAGAACTTGTTGTAGAGGTAGAGAGACTAGCCATGTGGCCTTGGTATGCTGGTTTACTCAGAGCTGAACCCATCTGAGCAGCTTTTTGCAACAAAGCAGTAGCTGACATGTGAGATGAAATGGAGGCTCCAGTGGGGATCCCAACAGGAGAGGGTGACTGGATGTTATTCTCTTGCATGTAGATTGTCTGTGCACTGGGGAGATGGTCCATATGGTAATTCAACCATGAGGGAACGTTGCTATTGTGTTGTAACTGGGAGTGCGCTTGCATTTGAACTTGCAGGGAAGTGGGGTTGAGTGGGGAAGGTTCAAGGGTCTGGAGAGGAAAGAGCGCACTTGGAGTTGCATGGGGATTATGAGGAAGTGTAAGTGGAGTTGCAGTGGAGATGGCTCTGGCGCTTTCTTCTGCCAAGGCGTCACAGAATGCTCTGTGCGTGATAAAGCTATCCCTCCTGCAATTTTCACGGGACTGTGTTAGATAGAGAGAGAGAGAGACAAAGGTACAAGCATCACAAGGTTGGATGCATGCCATGATGCGAAAAAAGCACATAAAACAAACTCCCAAAAGAAAACAAATGCACGAGAGAGAGAGAGAAGGGAATAATGTTTTGTTTGTTATGAGCAAAAAAAAAGTTTGGGTTCAGACTGCAGAGTGTGTATTGTTTTGTAGCATTCAAATTTCTAAGTTTTTAAAAACTTATTATCCCACACAAAAGAAAAGATGTGGAAGCAAAAGCTTTTACCTCATTCTTTGTACGGTTCCAAACTTTCAATTCAATACATATAGATACCTCATGAACCTATCTTCAATTTGAATTCAAAGGCCATCCAAGGAAGAAAGAATACAAAAGGACCTTTATTTAAAGTTTCGACTTATTTCTTGAGGCCCTATTCGGATTGCACAAATCCCACAGGAAATGTTGGAAATTTAGATTAGTTGGAATAAATTTCTTCAAATGTGTTCGGATGACAATTTATGTGACATGGGAATATGTATTTTTTCCAATCTCTTTCCCATTTTAGTATAAATTGATGGGAAAAAAATTATTGAGTTGGATTGAATATTTTTTTTTCCCAAAGAGAGAGACGCTAGGTGCTTATAGTAAGTAGTAATTAACTTGCATACCAATATAAATTTAATTTTCTTTCTTGTGCGTTGTATTATTAAATACAACAATTAGTTTATCCATTTCATTAATTTCATCCAGCTCATTAAATGCAATTTATTTTATTATAGAAAATAAATATTTGTTTTTATGAAATATAAATATTGTTATGTTATTGTTTAATCAATTTTTTTAATTATATTAATAATTATTAATAAGAAATAATGTATTGATATCAAGCATTTTATGAAAAAAATAAGATTGCTCACAACTAATTCCACGGTACAATCGAACACCCATTTCAGCACATTCTCATAATTAATCTCGTGCATATCCATACTCATGGGTTCTCATTTTTTTCAAAAGTGAATTCCCATTCCGTCAAATCTCATCCCGCACAATACTGTGACAAATGAATAGGCCTTGAGATAGGAGAAAACTGTTTCCAATTCTTTAAAACTGACTTGATGCATTATCTGACAATACACTATGCATGGGACTATATGCTATAGAATTACAGTATAATGACATGAATGAATGATGCTATCTACCAAAATGAAGAATGAGAAACAAAATACTATGCATGCATTTGCAGCAGGGCTAGCTGTATGGATACAATATATTTAATGCTTGATTGCCCTCATGCAGTGTCCCTTTTTTGAACCTTTTACATAATCCGAAAATAGAAGCGTTGAAGCAACCATTTTAGACCTTAACTGAAACAACATATAAAATTCAAATAAAATGGAACTTTATTATTCTGCTAGATAAAAGAGTTCCACAATATCAATACAACATAGCAAATGCACATTTTACTATGAAGCATGTATTGTTCTTGTGTTTGAACCCAACAAACATCGTATATTAAAATTTTACTTGATTTACCTGACAGCTGATAAATGAATTTAAATCCAGTTGAACCAACTTCAACTAAATTCTTTGGAAAGAGAATATGAGTTAATAACACTTAACAAAAGCACAAAATCGGTCTTTACTGGTTCCAAAGTGCACTACAAACTAGGAGAACTTAACTAATTTAAACCTATCTTATTGATGTACTATATTAATAAAAACGAATGCATTGCACTTGGATAAACTATGCAGACAATTTAACCATCTAAAAATGCACAGTGAATAGTATTAAGAAAGCACAAATGCACCCACGAAAATGCTAGGACAGCAGAGAGAAATCTTAAAGTTCAATGAACAAGGAAGCACAGATACCACATCTGCATGATTGCATCCACTCAAAATACCAAATGAAAGAGATATGCATGCACAACACTAATTTGAGTTTCAGACTATTCCATACCTTGAGAAGAGGGTGCCGCAATCACAGCGGTATTCCCTGGTGCCACAGATCTTTGAATGCGCCTTCCAGTCGGACTGAACAGCATACTTCTTGGAGCACTTCTCGCACTTCCACTTCTTCTCCCCGTGCTTGCGGCTGAAGTGTTTCTTGATCCCGGTAAGGTCGCCGAGTGCCCGTGCTGGGTCATGGTGCACACAGCTGGTCTCGGGGCAGATGTACACCTTCTTGCGTAAGGCATCTTTGCTGCTCCGCTGCTTCAGTTTCCATGGTAGGTTGTGCCCGCGTCGGTGCAACTGTAGGTTCTGGTCCCGCTGGAATCCCTTGTTGCAGATTTCACAGATGAAGCGATTTGTCGCCATGAGAGTGTGCGGGGACAGCGCAATCACTTCAGCTTCTGGGTCTGTACATTGGTTAACAATGAGATTTTATTTTAAGAAAATTAATTACAATATACACTAGATAAGGAATTAGGTGTTGACTTCATTTAATTATCAACGCTATATGAAGTATGTTTCCTGGGAGAACAAAAATGTCTTCTTGCGGAGAATTAAAAATGGCAATTATATATATACATGCACCGTTGTGGAACTTAATTTATTTTTTGTTTTGGTTTTGCAAAAATAAATTCATCATTAGTCTTTACATGAAAAAGTAAGCCAGAGAACATATTTTGAGATGGTATCTAAAACTTTTGTTGAATATATTAACATACTGGTTTTAGAACTGATATCATTGTGGGATCAAGTTTTTTTCTTTTCTGAAGTAGTGTGAACTTGTGTTTATGAGAAGATGCAAAAGGAAGTAATGCATGCTTAGAAAATATGTGATGATCATATCTAACACCAATCTTAGTCAGAAAATACATATGGCAAGATGCAATTAAGTACTAATCTTGTAAGACATCGAACAAATGGGCAAAAATAGAAACTTGAACTGTAATAGCAAAATAGGAGAACATAGTAAACAGCTTTTGAACTACTTTTCAAGGGTTAAGAAGGAAAAAAATAAAATAGACTAAACTACGTACAAAGCACAAGATCAAAAATACATATTTACAAAAATATGAACAAAAAAGCAAACAGTATCAGACGGGAAACAATTTTGAGGAAATTCAGAGTATATATACCTGGGTTTCCCGGGAGATTTCTCTTCTTCTTTGCTGGATTTGGATTCGGACTTGGATTCGGATTTGGATGTGAATTTGGGGAGACGAAAGATTGTTGATTTGATGAAACGCTACCCGCTTCCCCAGAGGCCGATGTGAGATTCGACATGTTTTCTTCCACCAGTGGCACTGTATGGTGCTGAATTATTGGACCAAGCCCCTTGCTCAAGACAACATGTGGAGATTGCTCATGAGAGAAATTGTTCATGCTCAGATTGTTCATTCCTAGATGTGAAAGAGGCTAGATCTGAGATGGATCTGATACTTCTTTTTCCTTTTAGTAGAGAAAAATTTAGCTAGCTAGCTAGCTAATCTAATCTAAGAAGAAAATAAAGGTCGAACTTTTAGAATTCAAGACATGCAGGTATCTCCTAGGATATTCATTGCACAAAATTAATTAACTGGATAAAGAGAACTGGAATTCTTCAAAGAAAAGGTCGCACGCCAAAACAAGCGCAGTGGATTAAGGAATTTCGCGAAACAAAAACCGAGATATTCAATGGAAAATGAAAGGAGATGCACAGATAAATCCAAGGCGAGAGATATTGGGAAGAAAAACCAAAGAGCTACATGCTAGTGAGCGAGTAGACCAAACCTAGGTTAGAGAGAGAAAGAGCCACTCAATCAATATACAATCCCATAAGCTTAGTCTGACGTAGCTCTTTCTGTCGTTTCTCCCTCCTCTACCGCATTTATCTAGAAATTCCTTCTCTGATTCTCTCTCTCACTCACTCATTTCGTTCTTTATTTATTTGTTTATTTATTTTTTATCTCATACCTGCGGTAACATCACTCGCAACACAAGCTTGACTTGGACTTGTCTAGATATTGTTTGGACCGTGTATCTATCGTATGAAAAGAATAATTAATTACAACTAAAAGTCTCCTTTCAATCAGGAATTCCGGAAAAAAGATAAGCATCTAAACAGTTGATTGATGTTAAATTTTAAGGAAATAATAAGCATTAATTATTTGGAAAACATTTGTTGTCCTCCTATTTGTCCCTTCATTTCACTCTCTCATTTCAATATGTACGCTGCGCTTATGATAAATAATGATTCTATTTGAACAAAAGAATATTCCGCAAACATTTTTGAGGTAAATGCATGATATATACTGCCGACTGGAAAACTGTTTTCCATTATTATATGTTAAATATTTCTCTATTTGTTAATACAAGTATTAAATGGTAAATTCTCTTTTGGTTGTGGAAATGTGGAGCACCAAATTTCTTTCATCGTGGGTTTAGTATCTCATCATCTCATAATTGTGCTTTTCCTTGTGATATATATGGTGTATTATTTATCAGTATGATCCTCTGTGGCCTCTGGAAACAATGAGATAAAGAAAATATATGTACAGTTATTATAATACCGATTCCATATTTCCATTGGTATCCATGTGCATGTGTGGGGCCCGAAAACTTCCCCCGTCATATAAGAATCAACAGTTTATGCCACAGAATATCTGGACTAAAGTATTAAGAGCAGCCTGGTTTTTAAAAGGGCAAAAGTGGAAAAAAGGTGGGGTATAATTTCAGGAGAATGATGGGCTGTTGATTTTATTTCTTATGGTAAAGGAACTGAGGTTGTGATAAAGCTAACAAGCCGGCTTTTTGCATTCACAACCTTTTCTTTTTGGTATCGCATTTGCCGCATTAAATGATTGGTTCATTGATTGAAATTCACAGAAGACAAATACCCCATCTCTTCCCGTGAAATTAATCCAGCTACAGTTTTACTATGGAATGTGGATGAACTGCTGATGAACAGTACTGATTTGCTTTGGTGGGGCCCAAGTCTGATTTATCAAAGCTTTTTCATACTATCATTATTGGCATCTTCGTATTATTTGTTTTCAATGTCCCGAATTCAAATTTGAGTATGATGACTTCTTCTACCGTCAAATCTGCTTTAAAATCCGTACACATTGTTTTCATATGCATGAACATTTGCTTCAAGATTTGTGTCAATCTAGTGCGCACGGATCTTAAAGCGGATTGGATGGTAGAGAAACCCATCAGACTACAATAGTTCGATGAACGTCGGACGCAAATTTACCCCATTCATATTATTTGCGAAATCAATACATTTTATTAATTGTTATTATGGTAATAATTAAACCATATATATAAGATCTTAGTTGCACAGCTGGGAAATGGTCTCAAATTGATTTTGCCCGGTAACCGGTTCTATGAGAGAAGAAAAAATGTGAAGGCCACAAAATGACACCCACAAGAATTACCACAATAGTTCAGGTTAGAGGGTGCAGGGTAAAATTTTAAATCGGTACACTGTGGACCCGCATGGCAAACCGGTCATAATCCGCATGGAGCACTGTGGACCCGTTTTAAACCAGTAGTAGCGGGGACAGGGACTGTAGAACAATTCGAATCTTATCTTATTCCTAGTTATACTTAATATTTGAAGGGAGACTATGGTAATATAATGCTAAACATATTTAATAAAAAAATGGCCAAAAACTTTTTCTAGTTTGAAAATATATACATATTTTTTGTAATTTCAGTGAAAGGCAAAAGGTTTCTGAAAATTTTTAGAGGGAAAAGGAAGATAAAAAGTTTTTGTTGGTAAAAAAATAACCTGGCACTGGGGTAAAGTAAAGCTTTTGTCGAGAAAAATAGCCTTTTAGAATGACTTTCATTATTTATTTATTTTTTTCTCAATTCTCAGTGCTTTTTTCTTTTGCATATCTAATCTAATTTATATATTTTTTAATAATAAATAAAATATACTTGAGGCAGGTCCACCATCTCCTCTGGTCTAATATGAGAAATTATTGATGACAACCTACCAATAGACTTGGGACACGTGGATTCTCTTTCCAGCATCTGGCCATGGGTATGGTGAAAGCTGTCCAGGGACTAGATTTGTTTATAGACTAGTTCTTGGACCAATGTGCATAAATTTAAAACCATTTTTCCCGAAATTTTTTATCTATAACATGGCAAATTAGTCTGACTCGCTGAATGATTCAACGGACCTGATATTTTGGAATTCTTCCAGAAACATATGTAGATTTTGAATTCCAAAAACGACCTTGTTGTAGATAAAAGTTTGGCATTAATTTTTCGCTATAAGAATAAGTCAGTTTTTCAAATGTTTAAATCTTAAATTTTTTAAAGAAGCATACTCAATATATAAGAAAATGTAAATTTTATTTCGAGGACAGTAGAAATTAGCAAAGTTGCTGGATTTTTTTATTGGTAGTGCTTAATTCTTCTTCTATTTTTCAAAAAAATATTGTTAAAAAAGGCCAACTACAAATATTTTGTGTTGAATATATAAACGCTGTTGATTATAGGAGGGTGTGAAAGTTTCTCAACATAAAATAACTCTAATTTATATTGGACAGTTAGGTCTTTAGCATAATATAGTTTCCATAAATAAACTTTTGAAAAATAGTTATTACAAAAAATAATTTGAGGATAGGGATTATATTTCGGAAATTGAGACAAGAATAAAAAAATACTGATTGAGATTAGGTAATTTAAGTTTGATTGCGGATTAAAGTGATCAATTATAAGTTTATAACCATAAACATTCACGTTTTAGCAACATCTCCAAAGTAATATATAGTTGTGCCTGCCAGCCGCAAAACTTATGGGTTGTTCGGCAACAAGGAATTAAGAGTGAAGGATTAAGGGCTTAAGGAGCGCTAAGAACAGATAGTCGGTTATCTAGCTTAATCCGTGGGTGGAAGCTAAGGAAGCTAAAGAAGCTAAAGAAAGGGATATAGGTGCCTTAAGGTTCGGACAAAAGGAGGTTAAAGGAGATGATTTTAATCTGCGCTAAGGAACTGGTGTTCGGCATGATTAAGCGGCTAAGGAAGCTAAAAGAAACAGATTAAGCCTTAAACTCTTATTGCCGTGACTATTCTTCGGGAAAGATCATGTGTGGTCACAGCATGACTAACGTGCCATGACCGTCCTTCCGAATTTAGTCACGGCACAACACGTAAAAATCTGACTTAGTCACAACACGACACATAATCCAGATCACAATCACAACAAAATACACAATGGCGAGGCTAGGATTTGAGCTAGGGGTAGGCAAAAACCGGATTCGGGTTCGGATTCAAGACACAATTCAAAACAATTCAAGCTACTCAATTCAAGCTATTAGCTATTCATGCAATTTAAACAATTCTAACAATTCAAGCTACTCAAGCAATTGAAGCAATTCTATGTAATTCAAACAAGATATTCAATCAATCTATTTATCTTCATCAATTTATAAAAATTCAAACCTATTCAATCGATCTATAAAAATTAATTCAAACAAGATATTCAATCAATCTATCTATCTTCAATCAATCTATAAAAGTTCAAAGTTTCAAACCTATTTCTTCTCCGCGGAATTGCCAATAATCCTCTTGCGGCTGGCTCTGGCGACAATGGCACTGTGGCGTAACTTTTTTTTTTTTGGTTCGCGTATAATCACCAATGGCAACTGGCGTGGCCTCTGGCGAGTGGCAACTCGCGTATAATCATGCTAGGGCTTCGGACCTTCCGCCTTCGGTAAATCACGCATTCACGCTTGGCCGCTTTGGACGTATATTTTTTTTAATCACGCTGACACTGGGGCTTGGCCGCTTGGGCTTTGGGACTTTGGGTTATGGGTTTCAGACCTTCGGTAAATCATGCTAGGCCGCTTGGGGTAGGCAAGCAGTGGATTAAGTCCGGTTCTATAAAAAAAAAAAAAAAAAAATTTCTAAGGTAGGCAAGTGTCTACCCTAGAGACTATGTAGCCTCGCCTCTGATGATACATCGCGTATTTAGAATGTCTTGTAGCTATCAACCTCAGTCGACATGCAAAATAATATATACTTCGATGACCGGGCTGAAAGCGCTCCAACTTAAAACATGCTTCACGATGTACGTTTGTTTGGTTCTTTCGCTGTTAGTGACTGATTATCTATTGTTGCTGGTTTCAGCATTTTAATTATGGGTTATGGGTAGCTTTCATGCTAACTATTTTTTTCAAAGGAGAAAAAAAAAATAATGACATTTTCTATGACAATGTTGCCATCACTTCATAATCTAAATTGATAACACCATTATTTTAACGAGTACTGTTAAAATACTCTTATCTACTTAGATAAAATGATAATATTTGTCAGTTAAAATAATAATAATAATAATATAAAGAGATAAGCTAGGAAACGTGATGTATTGTCACATCAATGAGAGAACAAGTCACAAGGTACACAACGAATTAATTTCTGAAAAATAAAATTGTAAATTATTCATAATTCATGGTCCGTGCATATAACAATTGGAATGAAGCTTTTTAATTATTAAAGCATGTGTCTGCAATCTGCAATTCTGCATGCGCATTCATTAGTCAGGGACTCCGATCAATCTCTCTTCCAAATTCCAATACAAGAATGTTTACCATTACCGGTAGCTGTTTATTTTGCTTTGAAGGAAGCTGCATATGTTGTCACATAGCATGCACCACAGGAGATCTTCTCCATTCCGGAGAAGTACTGGAGGGTCGGAGCAACAATAGTACTGAAGTTGGTGACGAGTCTACTTCGCTGATCTGGAAATCTAGAATGCATCCGGCCGCTTTGCTTCATCCATGGGAACTTCATTTTTTCTTCCTTTTTGTTGCCGTCATTTTCGAAATTTTCTCTCATTGCTTACCTTTTTTTTGTTTTTTTAATATATGAAAGAATTAATGTAAATACATTCGAGCAAAGCTAGGGTATGACACTACTAGAATTTCCGTTTTTTGCAACGGAGCAATTGTTATTTCCGAGGAAGGGTCGATGGAAATGAAATTGTGTTTTCTGACACCATTAACAATTTTCAACGGTATCCTCATGGAAATAGTAGCGGTTGAAAATCTCTACTGTTTACACATGGAAATGTTTCTTATTTGCCGTTGAAAATACTTTTGCATGACCCATGACCCACCAAACAGACCAAATATTATATTTTATTGAAAGTTCATGGAAATACCTCTCCCCATGCTGTTGGAAATAAGTGTGAAGTGGGAAGACATATTATTTTCATGGACTACCGTTGGAAATGTTTTGTGTAATTTGTTTATATTATTTTATAGTGAAGGTTCATGAAAATACTCAAGCACTTTTCCCTTAGAAATGTTTTATTGATTCAGTTTATATTATTTTATAGATAGACTTATTATTTCCATGAGGCTACCGTTGGAAAAGTTAAGTTCCTGAAGACAGAAACGTTTATGTTTATTTGAGATCTCCCTTTGTAGCAATAAAAATAAATCACAGCAGCAATCAGTATTAAATTGCGAAATATAAAATGAAACACTACAAATTGAAAACATAAATTTAGGTATTTGGACTAAGCCAATCTATTTAATTTAGATACAAAACTTTTTGACAAATGCAAGCAAAGCAATACATGCTATCTTCCTTTCATTTGAATGACTCTTTTGTCCTCCTGCAATATATGTTTTTAAACATATGAGTGTTAGTGAATGAGTAAAATAAGTAAATAGAATTAGTAAACAGTGATCATATATATATGCATAAGTACACTAGATTAACAAGGTCATGTAAATAAACATATTTTCTAATAAAAAACAATACATTCACTGGTTATTGTCTTATAACAATTATATATATATATAGAGCTGGGCTATGGTGAGTTGTGAATAAGAGGTCATTTTTACTTCACGCTCATATTTTCATTTTGAAAATCTAAACAACCGATCCGAACCGCTCAACATGATCTCCATATTGAAATGTACCTAGAGATCAAATTTTACAATTTTTGGAATTTTTTACTATTTATTAAGCCACTTTGAAAATCGCTGATCCGGTGGTCCATAAATTTTTACTGTTTTTTACTATACATAGTGGATCAGCGATTTTCAAAGTGGCTTAATAAATAGTAAAAAAATTTCAAAAAATATAAAATTTAGTCTCCAAGCATATTTCAATATAGAGAACATGTTGAGCGTTCAGATCGGTTGTTTGGATTTTCAAAATGAAAATATGATGTTTTACTTCACAACTCACCATAGTCTATCTATATATATATCATCTTTTGAAAATAAATGAAGATGAAGATGAAGATGCAAGGACTGAAATGAGTATAACTCACGAAGAGCATTTTATGATTCTTAATATAGATATTCATTGTCCTTTTTAAGCTAAAACACAAATAGGACATAATATAGGGACCCAAGTGTAAATTTCTCATTTACTGTTATGACAAGGTCCCATATACATACTGAGAATGATTTTTGATAAAAAAACAAGTGCTGATATTTACATCTCCTCTTTCTCCATGTGATACTCTAAGATATAAATGTTTGAAGTTAGTAACCATGTATACCTCTAAACTATGTGCATCCCACACGTTAGTGAGCTGTTGGTTACTAAACACCTCAAAGTAAATACCTGTTACAAATCCAAAAAGAGAACAAAGTTAGAAAAACTAGTTGCCAAATCCCCGCACTCTCAATGACACAGATTTTATGAACATAGCCTGCCTAAATTTACAACAAATTAATATAAAAAAATCAAGTAAAATAAAGTTTTGGGATGAAATCTATTTGAAATATGATAGTTGGATGTGAACTATCCTTAAGTTCACAGCTGAGGTCATCGGTAGGTTTGTAGCGGGGTTTCAGTATCAATTTTGTGAAAGGAGCTCGATTTATGGGGTTAGGCACTTAGAGCTGCCGGTCTGAGTGTTGTCGATGGGTCCCATGTTTGTTACCCTTGGAAATAACTGGAGTGGGTCCCACGTACTCTGCCCCTTGGAAATACCCTGGTGGGTCCCACATACCCTGCCTTGGAAATACTGGGGTGGGTCCCACGTACTCTGCCCTTGGAAATAAATAGGTGGGTCTCACGTGTGTTGCCCTTATAAACAGGTGGGTCCCGCGTTCACTAGCCTTGAAAATACTCTGGTGGGAACCACTTACGCATCGTTGGAAATACTTAGGTGGGTCCCACGTTCTCTGCCATTGGAAATACTCCAGACAGTGTCCAAGTGTGAAAGTATTTCCATGCGCCCTTTTTCCAACTATAAGCGCATGAAAATACTCAGAAATGAGTATTTCCAACCGCGTCGATGGAAATAAGGCTATTTCCATTGAGGGCTGTTACAACGGGAGTATTTCCAACGGTAGCACATGAAAATGACGATTTCAGGGCTTGTTCTAACGGTACGCCCATGGAAAAGGCGATTTCCTGCTGTTGCAAAAAAGGAAATTCTAGTAGTGTGATGTACTCACCAAGAGAGGTTGGTGAATACATCTCCAAAAGTCTATCGGATTGTCTTCAAACAACGCATTCAAACCGTTGAAATCCATCTATTTCATGAGTGATGCATGTATATTTTCATATAAATGCATCACTCATGAATTAGATGGATTTCAACGGTTTAGATTCGTCGTTTGAAGCAGGGGTGGATCCAGGATTTTCGTCAAGGGGGAAAAAAAATATTGAATCGGGTTTAAATCCATTAACCAATGGGTACTCGATAAAAAATAATGCTTTAACTTATATTTTTCAATGCTTTGACTTGTAATTTCTGATGCTCTAACTTATAATTCTAATTACCAATCAAAATTCAATAGATTTATTTCAATTTTAATCTTAAATTTAACCCGAATTACAAATTAAACGTCCAGAGGGGGGCAAAAAAAATTTCAAGGGGGGCAAAGTTGGTCCACCCCTGGTTTGAAGACAATCCGATAGACTTTTAGAGTTGTGCTCACCAACCCCTCTTGGTGAGCACATCACACCCTAATTTAGCTTTGCTCAATACATACATGTCTGATCTAAAATTCACTTAAATATTGTTTAAACTAAAATATTACTTTTTTGTTATGGTAAGAAAAATACTATAAATAAGATAATATTCTCCATATGCGAAATTGTATTTTCGAAATTCAATCCACGTTAAAATTTATGAAAAAAAAGACAAACTTATATATGACCATACGCAATTATAGTTAATGTGGTCACTAAAAAGTATACCTATTACCATTGAAGATTTTTTATCAGTACATGGAGATTCGTCTTATGTTATGTTTTTTATATGAGAGAATCACTTGAAATTTGTCTTAATATTTGTTCACAGAATTAATAATGAAGTCAAAATTTGAAACATTGGCAAAATATTATTTAATCACAATTACAATATTTTAATATCCATCTAAACACAATCAAAATATCATAATTCATAAATAGTGTTATACATCTCATCTAATAGTTTTATTACATGTTATTTTAGTTTTAATTAAAATTTTATACTACTAAAGCTTTAAAATGTAGACACAGTAACACAGTGGAGAAAAAAAAGTCAAATTATTCGATCCCTTGTAAATTTAATTATGGGGTAAATTTGTTTCTTTGTCATGAATTGATCAGTTTGATTTATTTTTTTATAATTATTAATTTTTTTATTTGTTTCAATCAAGTCACTATATTACTTTTTCATTCAAAATTCTAACAAAAAGTAAAGTGACATGGAAATAGATGAGCATATTCTGTTAGTATTTTGGATGGAAAAAAAAGCATAATGGCATTAGAAAAACAAAAAGTTCAATGACTATAAAGAAACAAATCAAACTCGAGTGACTAATTCGTAACAAAAGTCAAAATTTAGTGATCTCAGGTGAGATTTACCCTTTATCTCTCCTCCTATATTAAGCATGTATATGTTCTGATCTGTCAACGGCTGTGATTTAATTCGCTAGATTTTAAATGATTAAGATAAAAAAATTCTGCAATTGTAATTTTATGTGACAATGTATTGGTATTTATTGTGTTAAAATTTGTATTTAGTTCTATGAACACTTGCTACACTAATTTTTCTCCTTACAATTTCTTCATATGAATGTTGTCATAAAAACAATCAATTGATAACATTTTTTTTTCTTTTTATGTTATTAATTACAACAAAATAGGAAAATAATTAACATGTTTGTTCACTAAATATTGATTACCTTTCTATTTAACGGAGATGTAAAGACAAAATATGTCATTTCATTGTTGAATAAAGAGAAATTATAAAACGAAATACTGTTAAATATGAAAAATTTGGTCTGATTTGCTTCTATTTTTTTTTTTAAATTTACCCTTTATTTATATATATACCCAAAATACTATTATTTTCTGGTACACAATATTTTGTGGGCTAATTTATTGGTATTTTTCCGTTTTCAACTATTTTGAATTTCTTTTCAAATCATATCATTACGAAACTAATAAATATTCCATGTATATTTCAGCTACAAATTTATTAACTCATTTATTTATAAAAAATATTTTTGTTGCTTGAGCCGAGATCGCCTATGCCCTCTCGGCCCTCGCTGTCCAAAGGAAAAAAAAACACCCACATACGACAAAAACAAACTCATATATAACAACGGGCCTAGGCCCAAAGTACTAATTCCAGCCCAAGTTGGCGACCAACATTGGCAACCAAGCAGTATTTTGGAATCCTGAAAATTGAGGTAAAGATATTAACAGATTAGTTTTTATTTCATGCACCTCACAAGTTATGTACATTGCTGTTTTTAATTTTGCTGTACGTGCGTTGCATGAAACAAAAACTGCACTGTCAATATCTTCTATAAATCTTTAGGTTCAACATAGAGGACGGAAAGGTTGAGAAATTGGATTAATTTAACTATATATATTAGTTAAGTCATGAAAGGGGTGCTTGTAGTTAACAAATTTACTTTTATATGACCATTGTTCTGACTTAATTTATTTTGATTGATTGTTTAGTTAATGTAGATTTAATTCTGCGCATTGTCTTCCCTTGAGTGGCTTTTACAATTGTTTCTCATAAAAGAACAGAGCTTTTTATGAATATGTATCCCTGAGCTGTTTGTAGGTACAAATTTATAATAAGGTATACATGACATCAGTGTTCTAAATAGTGCGCTATAGCGTTTTTGGACCATAAACGCTAAGCTGTGGCATCAAATGCGCTAATTGAGCTACGCCCACTACAGCCGTAATAGCGGTCCGCTATAGCATATAGCGTGTAGCGCAAATAGCGCGCGCTATGCATAATGGACTTTTTTAGACAATTTATATGGGCTCTAAATAAAGACCCAAACAAGTTAAATAAAAGTCCAAACCGAAATCAATTAAAAGCTTTGTTGCTATAGATCTTTTAATTTGCCCAAACCGAGAAGAGAACTCTTGTCTAGGTTATTTTGAAATTTGAATAGAAAAAAAATAGATATGTTATGAATCCTGATGCTTAAGATATTTTGAATAGAAAAAGATCGATAGTTTATAATATTACTATGGATATTTTGAACCGTAATTTGAACTTTGTACTGGTTCAATATGAATATTATAATTTCTTAATTAATTTGATGTTATTTATTGTTCTATGAGACTTTAGATAATGTTGATATTTAGTACAAATATATAATATAATTTTTGTAAAAAAAAAACGCTATGTAGCATAGCTTCCGCTATTCGCTATAGCTTTTTTTGTAGCCTTCCCGCTATGATGCTATAAACGCTATTTAAAACATTGCATGACATGATCTAGACGGTTAGAAATGCAAAGCTAAACAACATAGTGAATGAATACAAACTTAAAAAAAAAACAGAACTTAGTTGCTTAATTACAAGTTATATCCACACAATACCAAACTTTGATACAAGGAGCTAACCTCCTTTGATTTGTTCTTTATTTATTTCCTTTATACTTTTCTGAAAAAAAGGATAGGAAACTCCCTGTAGAAATATATACAATAATAATACATGTGGCACATGATGCCCAAAACATGTTACAAATGGAAATATCCCAAATATATATACAAGTATATAAAATTAACACCTTTTTTTAACAGAGCTCATTTGTTGAACATTGATCTCTGTTTTTACGCTGGAATGATTTAGTGGCACATTTCGTACATTGCACAGCAGTTAGAGAAAATGACAAACGCAACAAAAATAAATAACCTGCAGAAAAGGCACTGCATTTTGTTAGATTTGAGATTTGAAGAACAATATCAAATTATTGGAGCTTGCACATTAACAAGAGGCTTCTGTAGATTTTTTTTTTTTTTTGTTTGTTGAATATTTGGGGTTACCTTTTTTCAAGTAAAATTAATTAAGCCCTAAAATAAGATTTCATATCCTCTCCATTTATTGATTAATAATGACGATTCATGTATTTAATTTTTTAAATTGGATATCTAGAACCACATATTCGGCACAGAAGGAAAATGATCTGGCCTATAAAACCACAGTCAATTTTCTCAAAAAAAGGGAAAAAAACCAATGTCTTTTGTTACATTCATGTTAATGTTTACTTGCATGATATTTTATTTTGATCTTAGTAATAAAACAATGGCCTATTCTAGTCAATAGAAAAGCATAAATCCTTACTCGAAAATGACAGTTGAAGTAGGAAGTGGTATTTACAGCCTCTAACACCCATGCATTAGAAAGCCATGCTCTTGTTTCCTTATTCTATCTGAACCCAATTTTGTGCAAGCAAACCATCCATTAACACACTAAACTTGATGATTGTAATATGATCTTATTAAAATCTGCAAACAAATAGGAGCAAAAGTTAAATTGAAGGGTTTTTCTATGGTGTTCCTTCTTTTATAGAAAATTAATTAGAAACTAATCAGCATTAAATGCAGTATTAAGTATTAAATATGACTTATTTTAAATATGAAAAATCAACGGCTATGATGGTTAGAAACAAAATAAGAAAATTTACAAGAAAAACACCATAGCAAGACTCTAAATTAAAACAATTAAATAGAGCCGTTGTGATTCTCAAGTGCGGCAACTGTAGTAATGGAGTACCTTCTGTTATGGACAAGGAAAGATCTCTCCAAATTTCACCCCATGAAAAGGTAAATGAAAAACACGAAGTTAAAAGAAGCTTCAGTTTGCCCCTTGTTTTTTTTTTGGTGGTTTTGAATTCAGCCTAAGAATATAAATGAAACAATAAAAAGAGGTGTCTGAGTTAGAAAGAAATGCCACTAGTTGCAGTCTGCTTTATTACTCTGTTCAGGGAAAGTTTGTGACTTACCACAAAACTTGTAGGAGAAATGCAACACTATACAGTAGAATAAGGTGTTCAAGCATATACTATGTTCAGTAACAACACATAACCTGCAGATAACATGGTTATTTTTTAGTAACAGGCATCGGATTCAATTAAAGGCCTAATCTTAGTACCAGATTTAATTATTGCCACATTCATCTTCAATAAAATTATTAAATTTGATCTTATTATTGTAAACATCTCACACAGTAATCCAAATTGTATCATTAAGAAAACTTCCAGATTTAATTTTTCCCAGCCTATTTAGTCAACCATTTATTGACCAAAGTTATATTCTTGCCAAAGTCAGTAGAAATCCCTTCAATTTCATCCAACACGTGTGTTTACTTGCAATTTTAAGAAATAAAGTATCAAATTACCAAATATTACCATATTATAATACCTTCTGAAAAAAGTTCAATATGACCAGTTCCTACGGTATGAAAAGCAGAGAGTCAGTCTTAGAGAAAATAAGCAAACTTTAAAAAATAAAAATAAAACTAGCAAAGAATAAACATAAACTAATACTGTAAAATGATCCGCTCACCAAATTAATCTCTCAGGGGCATGGGCTATCTTTGGCCAATCCTCGCCATATACTTCCTGGCATCGGCTCGTCAGTTCTGGCCATTGCTCTATTTGAATAGTTTCAAGCGACTCTGGCAGCTCCGGTAAAGCTGATATACCCCAACACTCGAACAGTTCGAGTCGTTTGAGTGAGCAGAGGCTCTTCAGAATTTGACCCAATGATGACATGTCGCAGCCAGACACTTTTAGCACTTCGAGGGAATCAAGCTGCACAATCCCAAAACCTTCATTTGTAAAAGATCCAGGTACGAGTTTCGGCAGGTACATCAATTCGACATGTTTAAGCATTGGCCGGTCTAGCAATCCCTCCAGTGAACACAAATCGGGGCATTTGTACAACACAAGTTTCTTGAGTGAGCTTGAGTGGCTGATTGAGATGGATGCAAGGCCTCTGCAATACTCGAGGGTTATGCTTTTTAGGAAAGGGAATGGTCCAGAGATAAATCCGTCGGGAAGATAACTGTTTTTCACTGTGATCTCCTCTACTGATTTGGGCAGCACCATATCATTCCTTAAGCAAGGACAGAAGTTTATGTTGAGAGTTTTGAGTGAAGTAACAACCCCTATGCCTCCTAGTGATGTGAGACACCAGCATTTTTCAATGATTAGTTCCCTTAGGTTGATCAAGCTTTGCATTGCAATTTTCAGAGGAAGCGTTGTGATTGTCATTATCTCGGTTAGTTTCAGGTGTGTAAGCCATATGAGCTTTGCCATGCATTCATACAATGCATCGTCGGTTATGTTGCATGCTTCTAGTTCGAGCTTGGTGATATTGGATGGTAGAAGTAGATGCATTGGGTTGCTTCTACTGTAGATGTAGTTTAGCCTTTGCAAATGGCCGCTCCACCACTCTTGCAAGGCATAATGTCGATTGTTTTCTGGGGGTTCATCATATGAGTTGTCTAAAGAAGCCTGGTTAAGGTATTTAGCAAATTCCTCATCCTTGCATATTTCTTCAATAATTCGCCATTCCCTAAGCAACACCTTGTTCATATAAATGTCTCCATGTTGCATTGTTAGTATAATAGAAAGCAATCGAGATATGACAAACTGTTTTAGCTCAAAACTTATCTGATTAACACTTTCATCCAGTTCATCGGTGCCAACAAATACCAACAGAGGGCAACAATCAATTCTTACACAAGTAGTGTTTGTTGGAAGAGTAGGTAGCTTCCTCAGGTTCCAGAGTTTCTTAACGAGGAGCTCGAAACTAGATGCAGATAACCCGATATTATTGGGTATAGCTTCTATGGCATCACACTTGCAAAGATACAGAAACTCTAGATTCTCAATTACTGACTGATCAAGAACCCAACTTGGAAATTTTACATTCTTGTACTTTTTAATAGTGAGGCGTTTCAAATTAGGAGGCAATCGAAGGCTCTCAATCACTTCTGCCTCGTGGTCTAAATTTTCTTTGCCATCATTGCCCCACAACAAGTGCAACTCTTCAATATTCCTTTTGTTGTTAAAGCAGGCCTCCATCGCCTCTTCTTTACTTTCGACATTTTCAAGATTCTTTAATTTTAAAGTTCCTTGTAGGTCATTGAGTTTTCCAAGCTGCCCCAGATTGTACCCATCCACTTTTCTTACCTGAAATTCCTCTAGCCGCCTGAGTAATGTTAATTTGCCTATGTAAGGTATAGAAGGTGTTTGAATTGTGATTTGATTTGTACTATCATAAGCTTCCATAATCCGCAATTTCACCAAGTCGGTTATGTAATTTGGTAAATTATCAATGTAACTGTTCAGCTTTAACAGTTGCAAATTGTAAAGCTTGCAGATAAAACGTGGAAATTCAGTGATAGTGGTACCAGCAAGGTTCAAGTACCGGAGATGTTTCAAATCTCCCTCAATCTCTGTTAAAATGGTAATGTCACCATTTAGATGTAACACCCGCAATTTTTTAAGCTTTACTAATATCTCAGCAAAAAATCCATTAAGGTCACCAAAAGATTCCTTGAGGAAAATTAAGGTATGCAAGTTTTCCAACTTTGATATACTTGATTTATGCTCCTCGACATTTTCAACTAGAACCGACAAATAACGGGTTGTGGATGGTATTACTATTACCTTCTCATCTTCTATCCTAAAACAGTCTCCTTTAGAGAGTGCTTCTGCCAAATCATGTACTAGATCATGCATCTTGTATGATTTACCATCAGTTGAGCCATTTGAAACCTGGAAAAAGCAGGAAGAAAGCAATTCGTAAAATACCAACTCTCCTGTATCCTCATTCTTAACAAATCCTTCTGCTACCCACAATTGAACCAAATCGTCCATCACAAACTCATATCCTTTCGGGAATATGCTACAGTACAGAAAACACCTCTGCAATTTCTCATATAGCTGTTGGAAGCTCCACAACAGTGACTCTGCAGTGCTGCTAAAGTTTTCGTTATCTGCAACGCCTCTCCAGAAAATGGCATTTGGATTTTTGCCAAGTTGCATACCGACAAATTTTGCTGACATTGGTGATCCACCAAACTTTACAATTATTTCATCGCCAATGGTTTCAAGCAGCTCCCTGTTGTTTGGATCTATCCTTTCAGAACCATTAAAAGCATAATATGAAAAAATGGAGGAAAGTTTTTCCTTTTCGAGCCCGATTAATGATACAATTTGTGCAGGGAGCAATGGATGAGGAAGGTCTTTTGATTGAGAAGTTAAAAGAACAGTGACATTATTTGCATAAGGCTTGAAAGGATCAAGCATGCATTTCCATTGATCCTTATCAGACTGGTCCCACCAGATATTATCCAATACAAGCAGGATTTTGTCTCTTCTGTTCAACTTTTTTCTGAGTTCCTTTTGAAGATTTTCAAGATTGCCTTCTTGTTGCCACTTTCCTCCAAAGGCAGAATTGATCATCTCTTTGGTATGTTCAACGATATCGAGTTTCTGATACATGTTGACCCACATCTTTATGTTGAAATGATTTTGCACACTTTCATCGTCAAAGATGTGCTGTGCCAGAGTGGTTTTCCCGAATCCACCAGCGCCGACTATACCAAAAACAGAGAACCTCTTAGTTGTAGAACTCTGTGGATCGGTACCAGTGGAACCCAATATATGGCTAACCATAGCCTCTTGTTCCATTTCTCTGACAAAAATTTTGTAATCAGATACCGAGGTTACGGTATCATGGTCAGTGATGCCACTGGTTCCACTGATTGTTGCATCACTCTCTACTTGATTTTTCAGTAGTTTGAAAAAGGTACTTCCTTCAATGGCGGTGTTTTTCAAATTTTTAAGTTGTTCTAGCAACTTCATGTTCTGGGGTACTTTTCTGGTTAGCGTGTCGAAGAGATTCTGAAGGGTTTCAAGAAGGGGATGAGCTGGGAGACATTTGTTGCATTTGTTCCCATTTATCTGTTAAAAATTCATTACATATCCTTAGATTATGGTGTTTCATAACTATTAGCTGCGAGTAATAAAATATTCAATGCAATAAGAAAAAATGTCTCATGCCAGAAAAATTTATAAATTTGTTCAGGGACTCAGAACTTTACACCCTAGGGCACCAGACCTATATATGTAGGCTACATTTGCAATTCCAAATTGAATTTGAAAAATATTTTTGGCAAATACTGTAATTTGGATCATGAAACTTATTTGGTGCTAAATTTCCATGGATGTTAGTCACCAAAGTAACTTTGAAAATCAGCAATTTTGGATTGCATTGATCCATTGCAGAAATTTCTTCAGATAACACAATTTGGATGCTTTAAGCATATGATCATGGTGAGGTGTAGAGATAACTTTCAAATGGATTCAAATCTCCAAAGGCACCTAGGACTTGTAAACCCTTTCTGATTACACAAAGAAAATGATACAAAGGATTTTATATGAAAATTCAGATAAGTCAGGAATCAAAGACACATTGAACCATTAAATTTCCCCTGATTACTATTTTATTTGGAGGCTGAAACAGAGGTTAAGAGAGAAATTAGGATAGATGCGAGGTCAAGACTAGGAAAAGGAAAAAAAGAACTCCGATTTATTACCTGAAGTTATTGCATTGGAAACATCGTTAATGTCAAAACCATGGAAAAAGGCAGCATAGCTCCAGCAATTGATGATAGGAATTTGAATTTCTATTTAATTCCAAATTCACGTTGAAGGTTTAAACAACTGAATTTATAACACAATTATGTTTTTGTTAGTTATATTTATTCAATGTTTACATTTTTTTAATTTATACCTATTTTTAAAAATTTCATGTCAGAATATAGGTTATTTTTTCATTTATTTTGAGAACTTTCTCGAATAAAAAGGATATACCCATATAGAAAAAAAAAAAAAAACCAAAGCAAACTGCACATGCTAAGCATTTCACTGGAACCGCGAGGAAAAATGCCATGGCTAGTCATGTTGTGTCCAAATCGTGCACATCCGTATTTTAGAGTAACAAGGCACGACACGGCATGGCAAGATATTATAGGCGTGTCATGCATAAAATGGAATTATCCATCTAATTACATACATACTGATATCCAATCCTAACTCAAATGGAAGCCAAATAAATTTTGGTTTCCTTAAAACATTAATTAATACTCTTCTGGAAATACTAAATCAGAATTTTCATCTAACCTGATGTCTAATACGCTCGTACTCATGCTCGTCAAGAAGATCCTCGACATCACAGAGAGAAGATTTGAGCTTCTCCAGCCATTTTTTTACCCTGATTTCTTCGGGGCTATTTTCAGCTGCGGTAATCACCGATTTCAGCCTCGGTAAGAGGTTTGTCTCTAAGTCTTCTACTTGTTGCGGCACATCCCTTTCGAGGTGTGCATATCCCTGCTTTATCGTATCGCAGAGTATGGCTGAAGCGACCCATTTCAGCCCTGCGAGACCCGTCTTGACTTCAGTCATGATTTGAAGCTTCAAGTATTTCACTACATGGTGAGGGAAGGGGAAGAGAAGAAAGGAAGAGGAAAGAAGATTTTTGAATAATGTATGCGTGAGGTGCATTTCGTTTTGTTCAAATGGGGAAAAAAATTGATGCAAATATGAGACCCGGTAAAACAATTAGTATACAGTTGTATTATTTAGAGCGGTAAACCAGCATTGTTTATTTGATGCCTTAATTGTAATTTGTGATCATGATTTGAATGTTAAAAAGACATTTTGGCAAAAGATTATCTGAGAATGTTACATTTAGTTTAAAGGACCAAGAAAAGAGATGCATAAAATAAGTCTGAAATAGAAAATCAGCTTTGAAACAGAGGAATGTTTCAACCTTTCTATCTGAATAAGAAATCTGCTTTAATATCTTATAATAATCTTCCAGATAGAGGGATAATGATTCTAGTAAGACGATTTATTTTATTGTCCTTGCTTTAAAAAATAGGGTCCGTCTAGCTCTCCCCCGTGAACAATCCCCCGTTTCATCCCCATCAGTTGCATTAATTAAGGTAGTTAGTTAGTTAGAATTTATAACTGTTAGTGTATTTTAGGAATTTGCAGAAGTATTCATATGTAGCACAACTAGTATTCATCCATCTATATGAAGGTATTCACATTTGCAATAGAAACATATTTGGATATATTTCAACAAGAAAGTAGGGGACAAACAACATGTGTGGGGACCGCACAACTGTCAGAGCATTAATTAAGTGGGGGACCGCATAACCGTCAGCGCATTAATTAAGTGGGGGACTTCTAACTACCTTCAGGTCATTTTAGAAATTTGCAAAAAAAGTATTCATCTGTAACACAACTAGCATTCATCCATCTATATAAATGTATTCATCTTTGCAATAGAAGCATATTTGGACACATCAATCACTCATCTTTTACACGTTTTTAGAGATGGTTTTTTTTTTCTCCGTTCAATCTAACCAATATTTCTGACGATCTGTGAGGAATTTTGCAAATCTAAAACCACGAATGTCTTCTAAATAATTTTCTCTTTCAAATGAGATCCATGATGACATACTTTCGAGTTGTCCGTTGCACAAGTATTCACACCTCGTCATGCAAGTATTCATCCCGCATTAAGCAAGTATTCATCCTCATCGTGTAAGTGTAAATAGTTAATGTACCAAGAGTATTACACGTTTTTAGAGATGGGTTTTTTTTTCTCCGTTCAATCTAACCAATATTTCTGACGATTTGTGAGGAATTTTGCAAATCTAAAACCACGAATGTCTTCTACACAATTTTCTCTTTCAAATGAGATCCATGATGACATACTTTCGAGTTGTCCATTGCACAAGTATTCACACCTCGTCATGCAAGTATTCATCCCGCATTAAACAAGTATTCATCCTCATCGTGTAAGTGTAAATAGTTAATGTACCAAGAGTATTACAAACATATGTGCATACCAAACAAATAAAAAGTATTCATCCATAAGATATCAAGTATTCATACATATAAGTTAAAGTATTTATGCCTAAGACATTAAGTATTCATCCATAAACGTTGAAGTATTCATCTCTAAAACATTAAGTATTCATCCATATGTACTTAGTACGCACTGTTCTAATTCACCATTAATGAAGCTTTGTTCTTTGCAAATAACTCGGATCTGACCCTCCGGAGGAGGATCTGACCCGGCGGTCGACAGTGATGGATCTACTCCGGCGGAGGCGGAGGTGGGAGAGAGAGGAGGCGGAGGTGGGAGAGAGAGGAGGCGGAGGTGGGAGGTGGGAGACGGAGGTGAGAGACGGAGGTGGAGGTGGGAGAGGGAGGCCGAGAGGGAGAGGTGGGAGAGGCGGGCGGAGGTGGAGAGGGAGAGGTGGGAGAGGGAGGGAGAAAGAGGAAAGAAATAAATGGAGAAAATTGGGTAATTAATTTGTAGGTCCCACTAGGTAGTTAGAATTTGAATTATAGTTAGAAAAAGAAGTTAGTTAGTTGGGGGATGAAATGGGGATGGATAGAGGGGGGAAAGTATAATTATCCTAAAAAATAATCTCTATTTCAGAATAACTAGAATATTTACATTGATATTTTTTATAAAAAAATAATGAAATAAAATCGGATGGATGAAGCTGTTGAAGATGTGACATAATTAAAAAGTATTGAAACTTTTTAAATATCCTTAGGATGGAAGAATGTTTAATTTAATTTAAATAAGGCACCACATAACTTATATATGGTGCTCTCAACCTATGAATGGCTATATTGAAAATGGTAAAAAAATTATACTATTAATTTATAGATGACGACCCGTACTGCATTACCAACATTGGTCAAAAAATTATATAAAATTCATATATTCAAATGATTCAGAAAGCTGTCATTCTATCACAAAAACTTTTTCATTCGTGCCTTATATTAGTGGCTGCACACAACTTATATTAATCTCAAAATTTAAATCGAAGTCATTACCCCACGCGCCGAAACTGAGAACCAGAAACCCATAATAGTGTTTTCTAGACCAATTGGACTTGGAATTTTGGGCCTTGGAATTGATTTCTCAAATTGGGCCTAAATGATTTCGGCTTCAATTGAAAATCCAATTGTAAATTTCCATTAAATTTGATTGTTAGATTAGAATCAAACTCTCATATGTATTCCATAAAGACCTTTAAGTTTTCCTATGGATTTGGCCATTCGGGGAGCAGCAATGCATTAAGTTAATTTTGTGCTTGTCACAATTTATTGAAGCGTCTGAAAGAAGAAAATCTGTTTATTTATTTTTGGAGAATAGCCTTTCCCAATGTGTACAAAATTTATTGTCTAGAGGCTCAAATTACTCGGAGAGGTGAAACTAAACCTAAATGTGAAATCAATGAAGCTAACATATTTTCCTTGGAAATCACTGTGAAAACCAGTTCTCCATCAATGGCCTCCTAACACTGGCGATAGATGTTTCTAGACTGGGATTATTTAATAACTTAATAACCCCTTTTCTTCATGACAAATGGAGAACCAAAAATTGAAAGAGTGGAGATAAAGGCAATTCCGCCTGTGGATCCATATTACTAATTTTGCAAATCCAGATTTTCTGATACGGGTAGAAGTGCGTCACATCGTGTGGCAAGTTACTCTGATTCTGTTCACAAGAGTAAAAAAAAAGCCTCCAAAAATATAAAATTTGTGTAAGAGTAGAGTTAAAATGCACCATTGGTTTTGTGCTCCAATCATGCTCCACATCTTTAGTTTCATTTTCAAAGTCCGAATAGTCAATCCGAACCGTTCACTATGATCTTTGTATTAAAATGTGCTTGGAGACCAAATTATATATTTTTTGGAATTTTTTTACTAACTTTTTAGATAGGTACAGAATCACTGTTTTAAAAAGATTATGGACCATCAAAAACAGTGATTTTGTACCTATCTAAAAAAATAATAATTTTTTTTCAAAAAATATAAAATCTTGTCGCCAAATACATTTTAATATGAAAATCATATTGAGCGGTTCGGATCGATTGTTCGAACTTTGAAAACGGATAAAAAGACATGGAGCATGATTGGAGCACAAAACCAATGATGCATTTTAACTATACTCTTTGTTGAATCAACATGACTCAACATACCGAATGTGATTGGTAGTACGGACCACAAAGGATTTAGACACCGATTTATGCTTCTATTGCAATATCCTTTATGATTTGAACCATAACCTACACAATCTTTTTTTATGCCAATTCAAGTATGGCTTTCAAGTTTACTATGGTCTCTCTCACAATCCTATTTGAAAATGAGGTGAAGGTTCTTTCTTTCCATATAATAGAATAGAGTGGTCCAAGCCACAATTTATTTCAATGTCTCAAAATTCATACTGCATGTAAATGATAACCTAACATAAGAATGATAGAGAAGGAGCTAGATTCTTTTTGTGATGTCAATTTGTAACTTACTTTTAGTATCATATTAGACTATGAGTGAACAAGGATTTTACGAGGTTTCTAGTTTCGTTTCATGTATATGTTTTTTACGAAATTAATAAAAAGTTACTAGCAAACTTCTATATTATTATTTCATATTCGAGACATTATAATAATCAGTGTTCTAAATAGCGCGCTATAACGTTTTTGGACCCTAAACGCTAAGCTATGGCATCAAAATGCGCTAATTGAGCTACGGCCGCTATAGCGCATAGCGTGTAGCGCAAATAGCACGTGCTATGCATAATGAGCTTTTTTAGGCAATTTATATGGGCTTTAAATAAAGACCCAAAAAAGTTAAATAAAAGCTCAAACCGAAATCAATTAAAAGCTTTGTTGCTACAGATTTTTTAATTTTTCCAAACCGAGAAGGAAACTCTTGTCTAGGTTATTTTGAAATTTGAATAGAAAAAAAAAATAGATTATGTCATGAATCATGATGCTTAAGATATTTTGAATAGAAAAAGATCGATAGTTTATGATATAACTATGAATATTTTGAACCGCAATTTGGACTTTGTACTAGTTCAATATGAATATTATAATTTCTTAATTAATTTAGTGTTATTTATTGTTCTATGAAACTTTAGATAATGTTAATATTTAGTACAAATATATAATATAATTTTTGTAAAAAAAAAACGCTATATAGCATAGCTTTCTATAGCTTTTTTTGTAGCTTTCCCGCTATGATGCTATAAACGTTATTTAAAACATTGATAATAATCATTGAGAAACACTTGATCAACTTAGCTAGAGGAAGTATCACACAAGCTAATGCACAAAGAAACTGGACTCAAATTTGGAAATCTATCTGCATAGGATCACAGAAATCCCAACTTCAGCACGATCGATTATCTATGGCGGTCGGGGTCCAAGAATGATACATTACTTATTACTTATTATTACAGACCATGTTATAAGCCCACTATATATTACAGACCATTGGTAATTTGATATCAAGTGCTGGTGGACCCACATGTCTGTTATTGTACAGCAGATTGTATCAAAACAATTTGAAATTAATAGAGTATTCGAATTAGATACTGAATATATAAACAGAAACTAATTAAACGAGTAAATCTCTAATTTGATACACAAATCTGTCAGGCTACTAAATTTAACATGCTTAAAAGAGTAGTGTTAAAATGCATCATTCGTTTTGTGCTCCAATCATGCTTCACATTTTTATCTTTGTTTCTAAAGTTCAAACAGTCAATCCGAACCGCTTACCATCATCTTCGTATTAAAATGTACTTGGAGACAAAATTTTATATTTTTTGGAAATTTTTTACTATTTTTTTAGATAGGTACAAAATCACTATTTTCAGAAGATTCTGGACCATCCAAAACAGTGATTTTGTACCTATCTAAAAAAATAGTAAAAACATTCCAAAAAATATAAAATTTGGTCTCCAATCACATTTTAATATGAAGATCATGTTGAGTGGTTCGGATCGATTGTTCGAACTTTTAAAACAGAAAAAAAAAACGTGAAGCATGATTAGAGCACAAAACTAATGGTGCATTTTAACCTTACTCTGCTTAAAATGCTTAATTATGGAAACAAATTAGTAGTAATCGATCAAGAAATAATAATATCTTTTCTGCAAACTAATAATAATATGATATCAATTTATACGGAGACAGTTGTGAAGAGCAATCCATCCGGGTACACGGGTAAAGATTTTAACAGAGACGTTTTGACTTCATACAGCGCACAAACTATATAATCTAAACTGGTTAGTCGTCTACATAAAGTTAAAATTTCTCTGTTAATATTTTAACACTGTAGCCTCACTAACGTAATAATAAGTCAATAACGGGAGCAGCTTGGGTCCGATGCCCATCGGACCCAAAGTGGGTTCGATGGGCTCTATGACCGTCCGATCTGCTTTAAGATTCACGCCAGAACTTTCACGGCTTCTTTAATATATGTGCGCGCGGATCTTAAAGCAGATCGGACGGTCATAGAGCCCATCGAACCCACTTTGGGTCCGATGGGCATCGGACCCAAGCTGCTCCCGTCAATAACAATCAAAGCAGCTGCATAATGCCTAGGGTTTTCAATACGTACCGTGTCGGTGTCGTGACTAGTCACGCTATAATTTGGGTCACGCGCTATGCTGTAATTAAGTCAGATTTATATGTATCGTGTTGTACCGTGGTCAAATTTAGAATGATAGTAACGACACATGAATGGTCACAGCACGTTAGTCACGCCGTGATCACATGTGACGTGTCCAAACATAGCTGGTCACATTTGTCATATGTGGTCCCGTCTAACTATTTTTTTTTCATAATTTTAGTTAGTTTATTCAAGATTCACCATTCAATCGAAGATCCAACAATTATAATTATACGTGACTCGCGTGACTATGTGTTGTGATTAGATCTTCCGCGTGACGTGTCAAATTTTAAAAGATAGTCATATCACGCGAATGATCACGTCATGTGACCGACACACGTGTCGTACCTTGCCGTGACTTTTTTAATTCCTAAATTACCGCACAAACAACTGAAATAAGATTGTAAAGGGAGTCTCCATTTTGTATCAAAAGGAGAGGAATATGTGTATCATCCACAATTCAGTGTACAGTCTGTACTCCCACATAAATAGAGAACTGAGTTGGAAATTGATACAAAGAGAGCAAGGTGGGCTCCAATCCATGCCAAGGTTGGCCTCCTCAGATTCAGAAAAAGGTTATATTAATGTTTTCCATTCCAGTCTTGCCTTGAATTAATCTAGTATCTTCTGAGTAAGATTATTCTTTTCAAAAGAATCTGGTAGTGAGATATTGTATGTTTAATCTGAGTGCATTCTCCTTCTTTTTTTCTATATTCATTTTTATCTTTTCAAAAATATGATTTCTACTCACCTCCGAATTGGGTTTCTTTGGGGTGAAAGCTCACATCTGACATCGCCCCCATATTTACTAATTGGAAAATTTATAATGACAATTAAATTTATTTGATAATCAATTTCAAAATTTATCATACAGAATTAAAATTATGCTTATATTATATATTATATAAATAAATTATATTTATATTAACCAAATGCGGATAATATTCAACCGTTAATCTTTTATATTACTTTATATATAGATGACCAACATATTTTCAAATTATATCAAATTTAAAGAATGAATTTACTCAATAATTTTAATTTTAAAATTATTTTTGATAATAATTTTAATTTAAAGAATGATTGTCAAATGAATTGTTGTTAATATTAATATATCTTCTTAATAATGGTACATTATCTAGTGGAGAGAGATATTTAGTTCACGTATCACACATGTGCATGAGACAAATAATGTTACTGTTTGACAAGGGCCTCTTAAATTTTTTTAGTCACAGAAAAGATTCAATCCGTCACTCAAACATGATTAAAAAAATCTTTTTTTTTTTTTGGAATTATTTATTCATGCACATCATGTATATGTTTCAATTCTTGAAGCATGTGTCCCCGTTAGGAATCAGGATTAGGACCAAATGCCTACTTAAGCGTTAAGACTTCTTAAGTATCTATCATTGTGGAAAGTGATTTCCTTTGCACATATAGTAAAAGTGAGTCCGGCTAATATGACATCGGTGTCATATGACATCAACTACAAAATTGATTGGATAGATTTCAAACGACTAATCCAAATCATTCAAACAATAATTTACTTTATGAGTGATGTGTTTACATGCAAATTTTTTATATTTTCTAATTATTTTAGTATCAAATCAAGCGGTCAAAAATATTAAATGCATTAAAATTAACTTAAAAACTCATATATTTGACCGCTTAACTTGATACTAAATAAATTCAAAAAATTATAAATTTTGCATGTAAATGCATAACTAATGAAATAAAACAGTATGAACGGTTTGAATTCATCGTTTGAAATAGATTCGATAGATTTTAGAGTTGGTGTTATATAGGCTGAAATGACACTGATGTCATACTAGTCAGACTCTGTAAAAGTATACTCTAACTAGCTAATTATATATGCGCATATATATATATGGAGTGATTATTTGGTATATTTTTGTGGTTATAACATATATATCTATAATTTATTAATCTTGCTAACACACTTTAGTTTCTAAATTCATTTTATATAAATTTAATAAAACTTTTAGTTAGTTTTCTTTTTACAAAGCAAAGTTATTATGTTGTTCTTATAATATTAGAGATGAAAATATATATCTAACTAGCACCATGAGTAATGCGTTTTTATAATTAAGTCGACTTATCATTTATTGGTTGGTCATACAAAATTCATATTTGTATATTAGGTTCAGATATATAGTGGGTTTATCAGTTTGTTTAGATTGATTTAGTTTAAAAAAAATGAATTCTTAAGAAAAAAAATGGTGGTGTTTTATAAAATTTTCTACATAAATTTCTTTGTGCATGCTAAACTAGTCAAAAGAGATTTACTATTATAAGCTAAAAGTAAATTCTCTTCTTGACTACAACAGTATCCAATCCTGACCGAATCTCTATCGACATCTATTAAAAAATTAAAGCAATAATTAAGATGCGAACAAACTAAATAAGTTGAAAATGTATCGTCAGATCACTTTTAGGCGTCTAATTTGCAATTTTTTTTGTCACTGCAATTGAGCACTAAAACTTGTATTTAGAGATATGTTTGTGTAACGCCTTCTATAGAAATTATTATTTTTATACTAATAGAATTAATTAGCTAGAGGAAGAAGATGTAGTTTGAATGATTTTATTTCTCTTTGAATTACGCACGCTATTCTAACTATGGTATAAAATGCACAGTAGACAATAACAAAATAACAGAAAGGTTGTTGCTTGTCAGTATCCATTTGATGGATGACTGGAGATGTCCAGGGTTGGTTTATATATACTAAAGCATGTGGGACACATGATACCACCTGTTTCCTTTACGGCTGCTGTTGAAAAATTACTGTTCACGTGGGAGAAAAAAAATTCACTCGGAGTGAATTTTTTTTTTCCCACATGAACAGTAATTTTCAGTTCAAATTTTTTTTTCCTCTACCGCCGAACAGGCCCTTAAACTGCATGCACGTTTGGACCGAAATTTTTATTAATAGAAAATAAAATAAAAAAATATCGACATTGAAGAACGTTTTTGTGGAATTCGAGATATAGCAAAAACGTGATGGTACATAACGTCCAGGGCACTGTAGCTGGACGTTATGGTCGATAACGTTCAGTTAATCTGATCGCTAATGATCTCTAATTAACAAAAAACACTGTAGCTGGACGTTATGGTCCTTAACGTCCAGCTACAGTTTTTTTTTTTTTTTTTTTGCTTGCTTGCTTTAGTTTGCAATTTTTTTGAAAAAAATAAAAAACACTGTAGCTGGAGACCATAACGTCCAGCTACAGTGTTTTTTGTTAATTAGAGATCATTAGCGATCAGATTAACTGGACGTTATGGTTTATAACGTCCAGCTACAGTGCCCTGGACGTTATGGACCATCACGTTTTTGCTACATCTCGAATTCCAGCGAAAACGTTCTTCAATGTCGATATTTTTTTATTTTATTTTCTATTAATAAAAATTTCGGACGTTTGGATGCATGTAGTACATGAAATTTACATATCATATATAAATTTTAAATTTTTTAGAAAAATTAAGTTGTTTAAAATGACATATAATGATAGCAAATTTTAGCAATACTTCGCATAGTCTAATGAGGTTTATCATACAAAATATATTTAAGTGTGTATTACTTGCAATAGAATATTTCATTTGAAATTCATACTAAAAAAACACACACAAAAGAATAATAATTTTGTAAGAGGTGGATATCTGAAATTAAAATTAAATTAAACTAAATTACATAGTATAATAAAAAGAAAATAATTTTGCATGAGCTTGCTATACTTGCATACCATGTCGCATGCAAGTGCTGATATTGTCAAATGTGAATTATTGTATTTGATACAAGCGGGATTGACACTTTGTAGATGACATTCTTTGCGTCTATTTTGAGTGTGCTAGATGACAAGCGATATTCTCACTCACAAAAGATTTTCAAATAATTTAGAGCATATTTAAAAAAAAAATAGTTACTGCAGCTGAAGAAAGAAAGCTAAAAAAAATTAGGCCACCGAGATTAAAATTAAAATAATTTGGAGAATAGTTACAACAGTTGAAGAAAGAAAGGAAAAAAAAAGTAGGCCGTTAAGATTAAATTTAAACTATAAACTCTTTGAGAAACAAAATTTAGTTTGGTGACAAAAACAATATTCTCCGCGTGAGAGATCGCAGATTTGAAATTAGAATGTAAGAATCTTTGTAAACACCTCCAACCTTAAAAAAAACTATTTTTTTTTATCTTAGAGATTGTGTAACTTTTGGAGGGACCTGTATCAAATCCCACGATAAGGCTAAGCATCACCCAATTTGCTCTCCCGACCGTGCAAGACACGATTTAGTTGGAGACAAGATTCTTGCATGCATGGCCAGTGGTCAGTGGACCCTGGACCGGGTCCTTGTGCCCTTTTCCAATCAAGTTTGCGTATTTTTATCTTGAGATTGTTTTGACTCCAATTTTATTGTTTTAATTAAATAATTGACTGACATAATATAATGCAAATAAAAAAAGATTAGCAAAGTATCGGAGCCACGCATTGGCAAGAGAGGCCAAATTGCTTAGATGTTCACTGTATATTGCATATGCAGTGTTACTTTTGTCGCATCATATGTAAATTTGTATGTGGAAGTACACAAGTAGTTTTACTATGTGTTATTAAAGGAATTTTGATAAAATAAAACTAACTTATATCACAAGAATTGTCTCGCCTAGTAGTTTTTACAATTTATCACATTCCTATAGGTAAAGGGTTCAAGCTTCTCCTAACTAAATTTTTTTTTTTCTGAGCCGCATAGAATATATGCGTCCGCATGGACGACCACATGAGAGTACATATGCGGACGCATATTTAAATGTACATATATAGGACTACATATATGACATTATGAGCGCGACCGCATACCGCATGGAATATTATGCACATGGAGTATTATGCGTCCGCATGATTGCATATATGCGGCCGCATATTCAAATCTGCATATATGAGACTGCATGACATTCTGAATGCGACAACAAACCGCATAGATATATGCGGTCGTATTTAAAAATACTCGTTCAAAATATTAGTGCATGTATGATTCAATAACTATAATTATAATTGAAAATAATTACAATTTTTTTTTAATTTTAAAATAATTATAAAATTATATCTCATTTTAATTTTTTATCCCATCATATCTACGTAATTTGCTCCACATCTGAATTAGCATAGATTTTGCATTGGTATTATCATAATGGAGAGTTTAGATTTCACTGAAACTATGTAATTGCAAATGAATGTTTTAAATGTGCATAATATTCTTGTAAGAACAAATCTATGATTTCGTTATATATGAAATCGGTGGTATACTCACTATATTAAAAAAAATATTGTGCATAATATTCTTGTAACAACAAATCTTTGATTTCGTTATGAAATCGGAGTATAATCACTACATTTGTATAGACTTGTAGCATTTGAGATCCAAATCTGCTTCTATTCTTGAGAAGAGTGAGGCTACGGTGCTATGCATATCACGGATTGGGTCCGTACTACGGCTCAAAATTTGACTTTTCAAAATTCTAACGGTCGATCCGAACCGTTCAACATGATTATAAAATGAATATGTACTTGCAAACCAAATTTTACATTTTTTTCAAATTTTTTTACTATTTTTTTAGATAGGCTGTTTTTGGATGGTCCAGAATGTTCAGATCAAGTGATTTTCAAAAAAATAGTAAAAAAATTCGAAAAAATGTAAAATTTGGTTTGCAAGTACATATTCATTTTATAATCATGTTGAACGGTTCGGATCGACCATTAGGATTTTAAAAAGTCAAATTTTGGACCCGTAGCACGGACCCAATCCGTGCTATGCATAGCACCGTAGCCTCACTCTCTTGAGAATATGAACACCCTCCTCTTTCTCTTTTTCTCTCCATCTCTCTTCAAAAGCAACAAAGAATGAAATCCGCTATCCTAAATAAGTGGAGTCCACTTGAATCATTGAAGAACAGCGGCCTAAGTCTTCTATATAAACACCTGATTGGTCTATATAAGCAGCAGCTTAAGAGCATATTTGGATCCTAGCATTTGCATCTACTCGAGCAGACGACAAGTACGTATTTTCTATTTTGCATTTATGATACAACTGGAGAGGTACCAAAGCCTTAGTAGCTTTGGGAAAGATTTAGTAAGATTAATTGGATGACAACACCTAACTCAAAGGAACACATGCATGGTGATGTGACCCAATCTATATATATTTCATGCTTATCTGATTATTTTTCTTTTCATATTTTTTTCACATTATATACCAAGTGCAAGAGAATTTATGTACAGGAAGAAAGAGGCTTAATTAATTTGTTGGAGATTTTGGCAGTTAGAACAATTCTACTTTACTTCCAAACCCTCCTTTTGGCATTCTCTCTCTTTTTTTTTATCTTTTTTATTTTATTTTATGGAATGCATGATTTCATAGAAACCACCGGTCAACTAAAAATAATTATTTTTTATTGCTACCGATATATATACACTATGAATGCAATACTTATACTAGATCAAAACCAGGTCGAAACATGATATATATATGAGGAGGGTTCAAATGCCTTTATTTTTTGTGCCTCCACCATGCCTCCATCTATAAAAACTTTAATAACTCAAAATTTAAAACTTAAAGGTCAAAATAAAACCGTTAAATATGATCTACATCATTTTATCTATGTGCTCATAAAAAATTATCACATTTTGATTTTGTTTTTATGTGAATCAATAAGTTGAAAAATCAACGTCTAGAAATTATCCACATTAGTACGTTTTTTACAAGCTCTTGATGACAACCAAAACAAAATTGAAATGTCATAATTTTTTACACGTGCATAGATAAAATGGTGTAGATCATATCCAACAGTTTTCTTTTGACTTTTAAGTTTTAAATTTTGAGTTATTAAAATTTTTAAAAATAGAGGCATGATGGAGGCATGAAAAATGGAGGCATTTGAACCCTCTCAATATATATATATATAGGACTATAATTACCAGATACTCGTCACATTCTATTGGATCAAAAGGATTATAAAATGAGGTTTTAAGTTTAAAAAATACAAATTAATGCACCTAAGTATGCCGATATTTTTATTAATACCCCAAAAAAAAAACAAATTATCAAATCTGCTCCCACCCCAAACTTATTTTTATTTCTACCCCAACCGCCCGTCCACTGGGCGGTCCAGTTTCCCCACCTGACCGCCCAGCAGCTGGGCGGTCCACTATGCATAGCTGACCGCCCAGCCACTGGGCGGTCCGGTTTCCATAGCTGACCGCCCAGCAGCTGGGCGGTCCGCTAGTGTTTTTTTTTTTTTAGAGAGACAATATGAATATCAAGATGTTGAATTCTTAACGCTAAAAATTCGAATTTTTTTTGTAAATATTAGTTAGATTACTTCTTTTAAGCATATTTATACTAAAATACGCTAAATTACTTGGAATTATGTTAAATTACGTTGAGTTACACTATATTAAGTTAAATTACATTAAATTACTTCAAACGGTCATAAAACAGCGATCGAGTGTCCGATTTCAGCAAATGACCACTTTTCGGTCATAAAAGAAGTAATCTAACTAATACATTTGCATTGTTCCTTTTTAAGCATATTTATACTAAAATACGCTAAAAATTATGTTAAATTACATTGAGTTACACTAAATTACTTTAATTACACTAAATAACAATAACTTCGCTAATTATGCTGAAATACAGTAAATTATGATAAACTACAGAAAATTACGCTAAAGTAGACCGATTATGTGTCATCTTTCATGAATCATAAAAAATAGTAAAAAAATTCCGAAAATAATAAAAATTGGTATTCTACAAGTTCATTATGTAACTAATTTACTGAGCTACTTGGATTGAAAAATATAAATGAAAATCTTAATCGGAAACTTCAACTCAAGTTTTGAGGCTCTTCTCTTAGTTTTTTGGCGATTCTGAATTTCGGAATCCGATATCGCGGGCACGGACGTATGCGCATTTTCGCAAGCTTTCCGAAAAGTGGTCATTTGCTGAAATCGGACACTCGAGCGCCGTTTTATGACCGTTTGAAGTTTCGTCGTCGTTTTTCGTCTTTTTAGTGAAGATATCGTCCCTATTCATATGTAATTTACCGTATTTTAGCGTAATGTAATGTAATTTAATGTAATTTAACTTAATATAGTGTAACTCAACGTAATTTAACATAATTTCAAGTAATTTAGCGTATTTTAGTATAAATATGCTTAAAAGAAGTAATCTAACTAATATTTACAAAAAAAAAATCGAATTTTTAGCGTTAAGAATTCAACATCTTGATATTCATATTGTCTCTATATAAATAATAAATAAAATAAAAAAACACTAGCGGACCGCCCAGCTGCTGGGCGGTCAGCTATGGAAACTGGACCGCCCAGTGGCTGGGCGGTCAGCTATGCATAGTGGACCGCCCAGCTGCTGGGCGGTCAGCTATGGAAACTGAACCGCCCAGTGGACAGGCGGTTGGGGTAGAAATAAAAATAAGTTTGGAGTGGGAGCAGATTTGATAATTTGTTTTTTTTTGGGGTATTAATAAAAATATCGGCTAAGTATGTGAGGTAGTTGAGATGCTCTTATTATATTGGCGCCTATTTTGGCATCAGAATTATACTTTCTTTTGGACAAAAGTAATTTGGACCATTTCCTTGTTGGAATATTTTCTGATAATTAATTATTGAGAGCTTTAGGTGGTGTTTGGTTGTGGACTAAAGTTAAGGTGGCCTAAGTTGTTATTCCATGTTAGGCCGGCCTAAATTATTCGTGTTTGGTTGAGGTCTAAAGTTAAACCATGGCTTAAGTTATTCCTTGTTTGGTTAGAGTTGGTGGAGGACTAAAGTTTTGGAAGCCTAAGTTAGTTAATTATTAATCATAGGATACTAATTATATAATATTAATATATTAATAATAACTATAATGTATTATAATATTATTATAATAATAATTTAATATATTAACAATATAAGATATTAATTATATAATTATATATTAATAATAGTTATTTACTATATTAACAATATAAGATAATAATTATATAATTATATATTAATAATAAGATACTAATTATATATATTAATATATTAAAAATAACTATAATATTATAATAATATTATAATAATTATTTAATATATTAAAAATATAACATATTAATTATATAATTATATATTAATAATAATATTGATAAAAAGATACTAATTATATAATATTATAATATTATAATATTATTATAATAATTATTTAATATAATAAAATATAAGATATTAATTATATAATTATATATTAATAATTATTATTAGTAATAAGATACTAATTATATAATATTAATATATTAATAGTAACAATAATATATATAATATTATTATAATAATTATTTAATATATTAAAAATATAACATATTAATTATATAATTATATATTAATAATAATTATTGATAAAAAGATACTAATTATATAATATTAATATATTAATAATAAATATAATATATTATAATATTATTATAATAATTATTTAATATAATAAAATATAAGATATTAATTATATAATTATATATTAATAATAATTATTGATTAAAAGATACTAATTATATAATATTAATATATTCATAATAACTATAATATATTATAATATTATTATAATAATCATTTAATATAATAAATATAAGATATTAATTATATAATTATATATTAATAATTATTATTAGTAATAAGTTACTAATTATATAATATTAATATATTAATAGTAACTATAATATATATAATATTATTATAATAATTATTTAATATATTAACAATATAACATATTAATTATATAATTATATATTAATAATAATTATTTATAAAAAGATACTAATTATATAATATTATTATAATTATTATTTAATATATTAACAATATAAGATATTAATTATATAATTATATACTAATAATAATTATTAAAAATAATATACTAATTATATACTAATAAGATATTATTATAATCATTCGAGTTAGGCCACGACGTGGACTAAAATTAAACCACCATGCGAGGTGGTTTAGTTTAGGCCGGCCTAAAGATCGGCTTATGTCATGTTAGGCCGGCTCAATTAAGTCACGTTTGGTGGAATAAAGAGGCCTAAACCCCTTATTCCACCCTTTAGGCCACAACCAAACATGACCTTAAGGATTAAAATCAGAATTTTAGTAAACAAGAATTCTGAAAAATAAATCAACCAATTTCTATGAATTGAATTAATTTAATAAAATCAATTCATCTAGACAAGCATGATTATTTTTAGCACGTCGAGCGATATATAGAATGGCGTCCTCTAATTTTTCTTATAATTACATCTTCTTTTGAACTTTTCCCTTGTGGCTGAAGGCTGAAGCAAAGTATTAATTTATTCATTTAGTTTCTTTTTAACTTACTTCCTCTGTTGTTACCACATTAATTAGTGTGTGTGTATATATATATATATAGAGCTGGGCTATGGTGAGTTGTGAAGTAAGAGGTTATTTTTACTTCACGCTCATATTTTATTTTGAAAATCTAAACAACCGATCCGAACCGCTCAACATGTTCTCTATATTGAAATGTGCTTGGAGACTAAATTTTACATTTTTTTGAATTTTTTTACTATTTATTAAGCCACTTTGAAAATCGCTGATCCGGTGATCCAGAAAATTTTACTATTTTTTACTGTTCACAGTGGATCAGCGATTTCAAAGTGGCTTAATAAATAGTAAAAAAATTCCAAAAAATGTAAAATTTAGTCTCCAAGCACATTTCAATATTTAGAAAAAGTTGAACGGTTCGGATCGGTTGTTTGAATTTTCAAAATGAAAATATGACGTAATGTAAAACAACATTTTACTTCACAACTCACCATAGCCTATCTCTATATATATATATATAGGAGTGAGACATATATATAGGACTATAGGTGGTTATTCTTAATATTTTATAGTATAATATTAACATTTCGTTAGCTACTATAGCCAGAGATGGATGCACATGTGTTGTAGACGGAGATGTTAGGATTTTAGACGGTTAAAAGTTTTTTTTTTTTTTTTTTTTGAATCCTTGGCAGAAGCTGCCACACGGTGATTGTATAGACGGTTAAAAGTTGGAAGGTAAAAAGGTTGGAAGATGAAATGGACTTGAAAGCTAAAGTTCGATATTAGAAGAAGAGTGAGGCTATGTTGCTATGCATAGCACGGATGGGGTCCGTGCTACAGCCAAAAATTTGACTTTTTAAAATTCTAATGGTCGATCCAACCGTTCAATGTGATAACCATATGAATATGTACTTGCAAACTAAATTTTATATTTTTTCGAATTTTTTACTAATTTTTTAGATAGGTAGAAAAATCAGTGTTTTCTGAAAATTCTGGACCATCAAAATTCTACCTATCTAAAAAAATAGTAAAAAAATTCGAAAAAATATAAAATTTAGTTTGCAAGTACATATTCATATGGTTATCACATTGAACGGTTGGATCGACCATTAGAATTTTAAAAAGTCAAATTTTTTGCCGTAGCACGAACCCCATCCGTGCTATGCATAGCACCATAGGCTCACTCTTAGAAGAAAATAAATATAATTCAAATATAAATCTAAAGGAAATCCAGTTGGCATGGACCGCGTGACTTCCGCCTTGCCATGTATAAAAGCATCCCATTGCTAAGCCACCTAAACAACTGTATCTGTGTGTGTGAGTGAGCGAGTGAGAGAGAGAGAGCGCTTCCTCTGTTTTAAAGATATTGATATATATAATAATTCTATTTGAAACAGAGAGTAGATAATAGCTAGAAAATAAAAATCAAGGACAAATGGTGCAAGATCAAGGACTACACAAGTGCAGCACTTCCAAAAACAAAAAACCAAAGAAAGAACCACAGCGCGGCCTTGGCGTGGCTCAACTGGAGAGGTTGCGCCTTGAAGAGCAGAGAAAAGCCAATGCTCTCTCCTCTTCCTCTTCTTCGGCCATCTCCTACCATAATTCCTTCCCCAGCCTCCAGTTGCTCCCTTCCCACAACCCTCCAGTTCCTCAGACATTCCTTCATCAGGTCTCTCCTTCAACCACCTGGCAGTGCCATAACTTTTCCAACTGGAGCCACCAACTGCCTCTACCTCAAGCCCCTGTTCCATTGGTTAGTTTAATTTATTTTTTTTATTATTGTTTTGTTTTGAATTTTTAATGTGTATGTGTGAGTGTGAGTGTGCATGCGCTGTTTTTTTTATATATATATAATTTGATCTAAAATTACTCTTTGCTTTTGTTGTAGATGAGCTCTGGTTATGTTCCATGGTTAGAGCCCCCTTCAAACCAAATTCTTAGTTCTGACAGCAACTCTACTCTGGTTTCGCTTGGGGATGACAGGGTATGTACCAAACTTTCTCGTTTCTGTTTAGTATTCATTTTAAGCATTTAATTAATCATCACTTTATAGGTCTGCAAACCATGAGAAATTTTTAAGCATTTAATCAACACTTCATAAAACCATATTCTTTACTCTTTAAAATTCAAGTATTCCTTTGTAGGATACAAACCATGAAATTTTTTCTGGTGTGTACTTAATTATTTCATTTTTCACCAAACTACCCGCTTTCATCATTGATTTTCTTCTTAAAAAGGATGCAAAAAACAATAGCAAGGTTGGATATTCTGGAGTAAGAGGGGGGGGGGGGGGGGGGGGGGGGGTATAAGGTTGTTGGGATATTTGTCATTCTTCAAGAGAGTATGTATCCCTTTTGTGCAATATATTTTGATATTTTCAGGTCACATGTGAAAAGTTTCCTCCAACTTCCAATTATGAAATTTATAGTGGAACTTCTGTGCAACAGGCAGTTGGAAACTTACTACTGCCATAAGATTCTCATTAAAATAAACAACAACAAAGTATAATTTTCTCTTAAACCATTTACTTAATGTCGGAATGTAGGAAATCACTGGCACGAAGAGAGCCCCTCATTTGCCCTTTAATTTGGATTCCCTTGCAAATCCCTTTTCCACCAAAATTCCCATCGTATCAAGCTTAGTCAAGGTGCATGGATCCTTGCCATTTGGGAATGATTATTTCGGATTCGGTTCCAGGAGTGCCACTTTCAGGTATAGAGATTGCTCTTAATTCCAAGAATTTGAATATTCTGAGGTGTTTTCCATGATGGTTATGGTAGGATAGTTGCATGAAGTCAATTTCCTAGTCTATCCCCTAAAAAAAGGTAAAAGAAAAGAAAACAAAAATAGGAAAAATAAGAAAGCACTACTGAAAAAATGAACTCTTATTATGGTAAGCTGAATGTACCATAACTTTTGGTACTTTTTTATTAGCTGCCAATGCCAGTACCAGTACTGTCGGCCGATTTTGGCACAAAAACTTCATATTTTTTTGTTTGATTAATTGCTTGATAAAATTTACTCAGAGCCCGCTGATGTTTGACTAATATGAATTGTGAAAGACAAAACATAGGCGTTTTCAAAGTAATGAAATTGCATTTAAGTCTTATACAAACTACTAAAATGATACAAATAGATGCTTCATTTGTGATCCTGTGCCTTTTTTCTTGTAGTGCAAGCTGTAAAACTATGCAGAGAGAATATAACAAAACATGCGATGGTGACTTTTTGACCTTGGGTATTACAAGTTCTCTTCCCTGTTCAAAACAGCTTCCTGTCGAACGGGCCCCATCAGCACATCTACACAGAGAAAACAATGATGTTTCTTATACTGTAAGTGCCAGAAATAATTGCTTTCTACTTACTTTGTTTGTATGCTATTTTTGGTTTTGATCACAATTAAAAACTATACCATTATTAGAGACTGGACACTCAAACTTTTGAAATTTTCATAATGGTCTAATGAGACAATTGCCATATTTATAGGAGGATGTATGAAACTTTTGCTTCCTTTAAGGCTATTGAAATAAATAAAAAAATTGAACTATAGTACTTGCTTGATGACCTAATAACATTGAAGAAGTCACATGAAATTTCCTAACAAAGATCATAATTTTGTAATGATCTTTAGGTAAGCAATGGTGAAGTTACCTGGAATTTGTCAGAGTCACAGACCTTCTATAGTTTCTTGCCGATGGGTCCCACCTCTTGTGAAAAGCTCCCCCAAGAACAGTTGCTGACAGTACCTGATGATCTTGATCTCAACTTGAAACTTTAGAAAATTGCATCTTCAACTACTTCCATTAGTCAGTTGTGTGGTGGATGGAAGATTGCTTTGTTTTTTTTTTTATTTATTATGTTTCCCTATTTCTGATGTATCCGATACAAAGGGCATGCAACTTTATGATCAGAAGCAGCATTTCCCTTATGATGTTCAAATTTCATTATGTTCCTTTAGATTAGAATCTGAAAATTCAAAATATGTTGTGCGTATAGAATAACATCCATATCTCAAGTAGGTTCTGGCATACCAGATCAGTGCTGGTCCAATTTAGCTTTATTGGGGCCAAGAAAAATAGTAACAGAGAGATCTATGGAGATATTTGGAGGGTAAAAAACAGCAGAATGGCTCGGCACATTAACTTCACTGGTAGATTTTACCAGTATTTGCTATTGTTGCCAGATTTACAGTGGAAAAAATGTTGATGCCATTATAGAACCAAGGAACTTTCTAATAGATATCCAAGGAAAACATACTTCTTTAGTTAGGACTAGATGATGGTCTTCTAATTTATTTTTTTAAAATGAAGAATTATAATCAGCAGGCTGATAACTATTTAATATATTTCCGCAAGGCTTAAATACACAACTGCTGCACCTATCAAACTGAGGTTAACAAGGCAGACGCGCTGTCCAAATAAATATTCAAGTTTTGCATTAGGATACTCTTTCCATTTCAATGTTTTGGTAGCTGCTGCCAGAAATAGAATAAACCATCAAACTCCCACTCAACAATTGAAGAGCACATGCAATGCAGGGTTTATTTTAACAAGTTATAGATGTTGGAGAGGTTGCATCAATGTAGATTCAATCTTATGATCAAATAATACTCCATCAGACGAAGCATTGTGGGGCTCAAAGTTGTTACCTCCCAAATTAGTTTATACTAACATCACCATCAACTACATAAGTTGAATACATTGTACAGTACCGGGTATTTTGAAAAGGGTGCAATAAAAGGGGGATACAATTGGTACAGCCGTACAGGTCATATATGTCTTTCATTTTTTTTTCTTTCGCTATTTTCAAGTGTTATTTCAATTTTTCTTTTCACCCTATTATTTGATTAAAAAAATTGTAAATAAATGACAATTGGACTTCAAGAATATGATTTCACTATAAACAAGTATTAATAATTATATTTATTCCACAAGAAAACCACTCTCAATATGTTACTGTACCACAAGGGAGAAAAAAACCTCCACACTGCTACTTGCAAGGGACAAGACATTAACACGTCCTCAGTAGTCCAGACCAAAAGGAAAAAAAAAAAAAACCAATCAAAAACATGCTACACCATGAAATTAACAAGATCAACAAGTGTCAGGATCAAGCAACCTATGACCAGCCAAAAACGAAGTCAAGGATGTAGACCAGGAGAAGAGAGAGTGGGTAGAGGAGGTAGGCGACGAAGCAGGTCCATAGAGGGAATGTTGTGCGGAAGCAGGTGAAGAGGCCCATAATGATGCACACAAGTAGAATTATCAGCACTTCTGATGTGAAATCCCATGTGAGACCTCTGACATAGACCAGTGCCAGGAATACCGCCAGGCATAGCGTGTTATTCATTGTTACGCCTCCATATATCTACACACAGAATAATAGAAGTTTTTATTTGCTAAAGCAGAATGCATAGTATAGAATGTTTGTTTTTAAGCAAAACAAAGTCCATATTGAATATTTAACAATGATCCTGTCTAAATTTTTCTACAAAAGATAATCCTTTTTTTTTCCAAAGTACCCCTCCAGGGCTCGGTTAGGTATTTTTCCTGTGCGCCTTTTCTAGGATTCTAAGTATATAGTATTATTCTACTTTCTAACACTTAACTTGCTATCCTTTCAGAGTAGAGAATTTGCCCGAATAACAAATCTCCAAGTTTTGTTCTTTAGAAAATCTGGAGTCGTTAGTTTCAGTTTTTTTCCTCATATTAATCTCCCAAAGGGCAAAAGAGTCAGTCCAAAGGAATTAACACTAGTTACTATCAATGCCGATCTATTTCTCAAATAAATATGTTGCTCAAAGCTTTCAAAGAAGGGTCATTATAACCATTCAAGATCTGACTACAAAAAAAGAAAAAAAGATGAGGTAAGATAAGATGAATTAGATACCTCAGAGAAGGTAAGGGAAGAGGTGCGCTGCTGCTTGCGGCTGGCAAAGATAAGGGCAGAGACGGCCTCACTGGAGTTGGTGGCAAGGGGCATGAAAATGAAGGAGATGAAGAAGGACGGGATGGAGGTGGCCAGGGAGAAGTTGTCGACAGCATCTACAAGTGGGTCGGCGAAGGCAGCTGCCATTACAGTCCCAAGCACCAACAGAAGCACCGCCTTTGTGATCATCAAGGTTGAGTTCTCCACGCTCTCTACAACCTCATCACTTCCCTCTGCCACTTGCTTGTGCTCTGCCCCAGCTTTCTGTTGATCAAACATTCATTCATTCAGATTGATCAAACACTTTGATAGAAAGGGTTCTGTCTGGAAACTGGGGTTTTAGTGCAAAAAAAAGAAAGAAAAAAAAAACAGGTATAATCATAAACTGCAAAAAAGGATAATGTTTTGGAACAAGGAAAAAGTCCATTGCTAGAAATACTCAAAACAAGGCCCTGCCTTTAGTCTTTGTCAGTAGTAACATTTTGGATCTGGAACAATATTACAGCACTGACATTTGTAACTAACATGATATCCATGTGTTTAGCAACATTTTAGTCCTTGTGACCATTATAATTGATGTATTAGATAGGATCACTTTAAATAATGCATCAACTAACTAATTTGTTGGTTTGAACCACATTGGTATCATAATTAAATAATTTTGTTCATGACTAATAGCAACTTCTTTTCTGAACTTATCCAAAAAATAAAGTTAAAAGTACGGTGAAGGTGAACAATTTCTATAATTTGTTGAAGGAAATCATTTACATATCTGGTTTTCCAACATCATTATGGTTGAACAAAATTGACTAACCGAATGAAATTCATGGATGAACTTGGAGGAGTCAGCGCCTGACTTGGGGACTCCATCTTTGGCTTCTCCGAGATACTTGCAAATACCTCCAGTAAACTCATCAACATTTAGCTCATTGTCACCTGAACTATCAAATTCATCAATCACCTTATCCACAGCTTCATCGAGCGCCTCGTCGCTGTCAAGGTCTAACTCCTTTAAGCTCATGCCAATTATAAAGGCTCGCAATTCCTTTCGAGATAATAACCCATTCTTGTCTAGATCAATCTTTCTGAACAATCTGTAAAAAAATATCTAAAGATGGTTAATCATAAAGGCTTTTCTTTGTTTCATTATAGAATCTGAACGAAAATTCATACAAACTGAAAGATGGAGGGAGAAATACAAGGACTACAATACAGGTGTGGCAACATAAAATGCAAGTCAGTAGATAAATTGATACACAAGCAGTACCAGTGATAAATTTTGTATGCGTTGTATGTTTTTTTGTATTAGTTCTAAAATATTTCTTGGTCGAGCATCTATTCTGAATCTCTGATTAGAAGTTACTGGTACAGTAGAGAAATTCATTTGCAGTTATTTATTTTTTCTCTTACTTATGAATGACAGCAATATTAGGTTCCCCATTCTCGTTAAGCAAGCGACCAACTGCTTCCTTCTGAGCATGTTTTAAAATTCCAGATATAACATGCTTGTGTTTTGCATAAGCCAGTCTTCTCTTTTGAATCCATGGTTGAAACACCTACATTGCAAGCATGCATTTAGAGATGTAAATTAATAAATGAAGACAAGAAAATAGGGAAAAAAAAATAGGCCACTAAATATTCCACTTAGCTCAAAAGAAAGAGGCTCATTATAAGAACTCTATAAACTAAAACCCAGTATCTTTATTCCCTTGAGGATTTCATTTAAAATTTAGCTGAGAAAAAAATATTCCTTGTTAGAAGTAGGTAATAATTTTGTTAACAATCATCAGCAGCTATCTTATCATTACACCACTCTAATGGTGATTAAATTATCATTGGCATCAAATAAGAGAAGAGGGAATTTAATACTATACAACAGGAACAACAGGAAAAAGGAAAGTACCTGATAGAGGCAGTAAACAATAAGAAGAAGAACGGCAAAAATAAGGGCACACAATACACCAAGGCTCTGATCCACATGGGGAAATACTTTTGGAATCTGAACAACAATTAAGGGAAGGATAGATATTCCCATAATTTTTGCTGCATCACTCGTTTGTCTATCTGTTGTAACTCCTGACCCTGTATAATAAAAAACATACATCCAGTTGTTTCTCAGGAGCTAGCATGGAAGGGATTACTAACACATGTACAGTATACTTTGATTATAGTTGCATGTTCGGCTGATATGTGCAGGCACAGTCCTAACCAAAATGGCACCTCCTTTGCCCAAAAGATCCTAATAATGCAGGTCAAACCAGCTTGGTACAATAAAAAGAGGGCAAAATTGCCCAACCTCCAATATTGTCCATTATGTTGAAACTGCAACCTAAACGTAATTGAAACTTAGTTAAAAACCATCACTTAAACTATCAACACATAAAAGAATATTAATAACAACCAAAACCGAGGAATTGCATCTGACAGAAAACCAACCCAGCCCATAACAATACCTATCGATAAGCTAAATTCGAGATGATCCAACCAGATGCCCAGAAACTAAACTCATAAACCGCACCTCCAAATCAAACATGAAGGATAAATACCAAAAATGAACCAATACCGAAACTGGGTATGACCATTAGACCTAGAATTCTTTAAATCACCCAAACTCCCAAAGGCCCTCGCCATGTAACCCAAAATCATAACCCTCTGAAGTAAAAGCCTGTAAATTGTAATCAACTCAAAACAGAACATGATTTGAAATCAGACTGACCAAACCCAAACCCAGACAATTTACTTATTATCCACTTCTAGTATCCAATGATACCAATTAGACCGGGCGTGGCAATAAATGGCGTCCCACTGTACTATATCATTAGTATGAAAATCCTGGTTTAAACAATGTGTTGAAAAAGAGAGTGAAATTTACCAAAAAGATTAAAGCCCTTGGTATCTTGCATGTCAAGCGAAGTATTACGGTCACCAAGGTCACATTTTCCGACAACGATACAAGAACCCCAAAGCAGGGTTATGAGCATGACTGTGGACCCCGCGAGCAGTCCCATCCCTATCAGCACCTGGCTCTGCGCTGTTTCTTTGTTCCCAGATAGACCAGACACTGAAATCACAACAAATTACTCAATTGGAAAAATGAAGTAATAAGTTGGATGAATTGAATTGGTCTTTAACTCCAACAACAAAGAATGCTGCTACCTAAAAACTTGATAGATCCAAATCATTCTTTCCTGGCTAGTATGAAAGAACACCTCAAGTAAACATTAACTGAATTAGTACTTAATTTGATCGATCAACAAATCGGTCGACAATGCTAAAATTTTCAATTTATGCAATAATGTAGCTTTACCCCAAGCTACATAAACAACAGGATGAGAGAAGAAGCATACCGAGGATAAGCATAGCATCAGGTAGTGCTCCGAGAATTGGCAGAAACAGCCCTCCAATAATGCCAGGTCCCATAATTTCCAGTAGCATCTCACTTCCAGACGAGAGAAAAGTTGCGGCTTTATACATCAAAAACCCATAAGCCATGATGAGAAATAAATTTCCAAGACCAGTGGTCGTGCAAGGGAGCAAGCCGTACGTCTGCTCGCACGACTCCTCAGGGGCCCGGATAAAGCCACGTGGAAGGCGGATGATCGGCGTGGTCGATTCTCCATTGCCGTCCACCCCATCGGAGACCAGCCGGGAAAGAAGGCGCGCGTGCGAGGTCCCACCTAAGGCGAGAAGTAGCGTGAAGACAACGAGAGTGGAGAAGAGAGAAGCCGAGCATCGCCTAGTGCGCGCCATTGATGGTGAGAGAAGATTCGGGGGGCACAGAGAGAGAGAGAGAAGAGAAATGAAATAAGCCAGGGTAGAAGCTAGAAGGTGAAACAACGAATATTTGTTTGATTTGGTTATAGAAGGATCGGTCCCTCGATAAGTGTTTGCTCGTATCTGTTGGTATTTTGTCTTCGAAAGAACTTTTCATGTCTCGTTTGTCTGATCTAATTTGAACGTATGGGATCCGCTAGAGATTTAAATCCCGAATGGATTATAGATATGTTTGTCTAGATCATATCCGTTTAATCTAAATCGGACGGAACAAATGCATAATTAGAATTCATACTCTTATGGAGTAGATAACAGCGAAAACGAACCAGGAGCGATCGGGCAGGAATATTTTTTATAAACTATAATTAAAAGAAATATTTTTACGAAATCAAGATGATCATTTTTTTTTTTACAAAAACTATAAGAACTAAAATAGTATTTCGGTCCGCCATTTTTTTTTATTCCGGACCGAAATGGCATTTAAGTCCGGTTCTCTTTTTAGATTTTCTGTGGTACTGATTTCACAAGTTTTCATATGAGCCTCCATAGAAAATTTAAAAAGGAGACCGGACCGAAATGTCATTTTGGTCTGGAATAAAAAAAATAAAGAACCAAATGGCATTTTGGTTCTTATAATTTTTGTAAAAAAAGTAATCACGTTGGTTTCGTAAAAGAAAAATACTTAGCTGAGTATAATTAATAATTTGTATTTATTTTTGAATATTAATAAAAATGTCGGGTTGTCGTTCCTTGAGAAAACGGAGGGAGATGAACAAAAAAAAAATTCAATTGTAGAATCCACTGTATTTTTTTTTAGGACAGTAGAATCCACTGTATCCGAAGTAATTAAATACTAAATCTAGAAAGGACCTTTCCGAAGAAATACCTTAGCTCGCGAGTGCGTATCCTCTGCTCGATGAAATTTTTTTATAAATCATAATTAATTTTTTTTGTTTTACGAAAGATTACTCTTTTTTTTTACAAAAATCATAAAAACTGAAATAATCATTTTGGTCCGTTATTTTTCTTTATTCCGGACCAAAATGACATTTCAGTCTGGTCCTTTTTTTAGATTTTATGTGGTACTGATTTAACAAGTTTTTAGTCCGGTCCTCTTTTTAAATGACCAGTATTGTATTAAAAAAAAAGTTTTTGGATACCGGTCAATTTTTTACTGGTAATGAATTAAATTGAATACCTACTAGAAAATAGCCGGTATGGGTATTTTTATAAGAGCATCTACAATGGTAATTGTTTTTAAATTGCTAATATGATGTGTCAATTGCTAATATAATTGTTGGGTTGTAGGCCAATTGCTAAAAAAGCAAATTTGCTTATAAAGCAAACGATTGCTTTTGGACATGCTAATACTCTCTCTCTTTCCTATTGGCTCTGACTCCTTTGTTCTCTTTCCTATTGGCTCTGATCCAATTTCTGAGATGGAGGGGTTAAAAAATTAAAAGAAATTTAATTTTTAAATAGTGCTTTACAGCTATTTTTAATTTTTTTACAGATTGCTGGGTTGAAGATGCTCTAACTCCCATATCATATCAGTATATTAATTAATTTCTATTAAACTTTGGATATTAATAAATATGTCGGCGTCGGACGTGGTTGAATTTCCTTTCAATTAAATGGAATAATGGATTAATGTGCTCAGCAGATCAACAGCTGTAACGGTTTTGGAATTTGATTCAGTATGACAGATCGTTTGTGGCAATCGAACTATAAATGCTTGTGATGTGTGAATATAAATGATGCAATGAAAGGTGGCATATTGTAACAACAGCATGGTCAATGTGCATATTAATTTGAAAGATCTTACTTTTTGTTAGTACTAGAAAATTCTGATCATCCAAAATTAAATTTTAGAGTTAAAAGTTTACTAGTCTTTAATTATCATCTTTTTGTCTGTAGTGTATTGCATGAAAAAACAGATTCTTAATTTTCTCGAAGAAAAACAAGTAGATTCTCAACTCACCAAAACTCTTCAAATAATATTAAAGAAAAGAGCTGGACACGCGTCACCCAAGCAACAGATTCAAATCATGATATGATTTTTGGAATAGTGTTTTACACTTTTACTTTTTAAAATCATTCAAAAATATATGTAGGGACACTAGCCTTCCAAATATGCTCATGAATAGGTGTTCATTGGGTCCAGTTTAGTCGGTTTTGAACCAAACTGAATTAGTTTGGATCAAACAGTTCGGTTTGTTCGGTTTAATAATTCGGTTCGGTTTGCTTTTTAAAACTGAATTATAATTTCGGTTCGGTTCAGTTTGAAAATTTTCAAAATCGAAATAACTGAACCGACCGAACTTTTATATATTATGAATTTGGTCCGGACCATCCCGATTTATTTCTTAATATACTTCGGTTTATTATAAATCAATTGTTTTAAATAAAAAAAATAATATATTTTGGTTTGAATCGAACAAACTGAAATAAAATTTTGGTTCGGTTCGGTTCTATTGTAGAAACCGAATTATTACTTTGGTTTGTCTAGTTCAGTTCAGTTTCAACCAAACCGAACCGAACCAATGAACACCCCTACTCATGAATGATATAATAAAAACACGCTTTATATGAGAAAAAAAAAATCTAAAACAGAGATCCAGACTCCATACAATTCATCCTGTTTGAGATGTCTTTCTTTGCGAGGATTGATTCAACTAGTTTCATTGAATTAATATTATACTAATATGAAAAGGAGTAAATTTGGTCATTAAGGTATCATCAATTTATTATTTTGATCCTTAAAGTTTTAAAAATATTATTGATCTTTAAAATTTTAAAGTAGTACCAAATTAGACCTACATTTTCATTGAATAAGAAATATATTCTTTGATGTAGTTTCTAGCATTTTTGTTCATCCCATCATAAGTTAATTAAAAATAATATTTACATAAATCTTACTAAAATATCATTTTAGCATGAATCTTCCATCAAGTTTGTGGGAAAAGTATCATCCCGGTACCGTAAAAGATTCCACTCACCTTACCGTTTGAGATTAATTTCCTGCTTCTTTGAGATTCGGGCTAGCAGAGGAGACAGTATTATTGGACTTTGAGATTCGTGTCAAGTAGAAAAGAACGGTCCAGATCCACTAATTCTAAAGGGAGGATCTGAATTCAAGTTTGTGCCGGTGATAATGATAGGATACATTAATTTGTTACAAATAAAAAACTGTAAGGATCAACATAGAAAAATCTGTAGATCTCTTTTCTATTTTTATCTCAAAGTCAACATAATATCAAGATATAATTCCTATATCTATTAATTTTCTTTCTAGATGGAACACGTCCTTATTTTTTTTTAAATTTCAACGGTGGATACGTCTTCTCTCTCTCTTTTTTCTCCTTCAATTTTTGAAAGTGGGAGCTTAGGTGTAACTCGCTATCTGGTACCACCTGTTACATGCAGTGTACCACCTGTTACAATATCTTACTCCCACTTGACAATATCTTATTTGTCCGACAAGCATACTGATTCGTTTCATACAGTAATGAAACAGGTGGTACACTGCATATAGAAGAACAAATGAAATAAATCTTTGACTTTATATATCCGATGTAATATTGACACTTGCCGAGATGGTATCATGGAATACTGTAAATCATATATGCAAGATTTTTGTTATGAGTAGAAAGAATATACGAGGAGCAGTGTTGTAAATAATGATATGTGCTTGTTGGACAAATAAGATATTGTCAAGCAATTAATCTGTATGCAGCTGATTAATCAAATTTTTGCAGATAATTTAGCATTTTTATTAATATTATATGCATATACTCATAATTTATTAAAACGAATTAATTTAACTTGTTAAATTATCAGATAAACTTTTTTTTGTTAATTAATAAAGTTTTATGAAAATTTTATTTAGAAAAGATCTAGATAAACAAGAAAAGTATAGTACATATAACAAATACATTTAGAAAAATAATAAAAATGACTAATTAATCGACCGTATAAACAAAAAACAAATTGATTAGTCGGATCGTTTCAACGGAAAACGGACAGTTAATCGGACAAATCGGTCAATTAGTCAGTCTCATCCGTAAACATTATCCTGACAAGTCTGTTCGTGACGGTTAAGTCACCACTACTAACTAATCGGTGAACATTCTTTAGAAAAATAATCCGTGCTATGCATAGTACCGTAGACTCACTCTTCTTTATGTGAAATATTGTGAATTTGAAATCTAAAAGACCTTCCTTGTACAACAAAAAAATACACTCCTATTTAAAATTTATAAAACCACCAAAGGGCTTACTGGCTGATCAAATTTGACTGGAGTGATGCGCATATAATAAACTCGTGGGAATTAGCAATATATTACATCCCACCACGATCCAAACTCCAAAGGAATCATCCCATCCATGAAATGATATATTTTATGTTTCCCAATTGCATAGGCCATATGAAGGTTCTGAAAATCCTATGGACAGATCTCGCCACTAAACAAGCTAACTAATAATTGCTTGCATATGCTACTCGGGTCCGGATCCACTAAAGTAACTCAATCTTTGGGTTTTGAATCGAGACCGTCCGATTTGAATTCGTCGCTCGATATCGTCTCAGGATTCGAATTCGTCGTCGGAATGTGTGCGCTCACTTCGGAGATAAATTTTCGCGGATTCGAATCGGACGGTCCCGATTCAAAACCCAAAGATTGGGTTACTTCACTAGATCCGAATTCATGCTACTCCCTGTAAGTAAACATTAGACGGATCTCACAACTAAACAAGATATGTACACAGTAATAAAGGTTTCTGGTACTGGGTCCCCACATATCAGTGACCTGCTGTCTCTGTCACTGGCCGTATAGTATCTAGGCTTTCAATTAATTGTCAGACTGTCAGTGCATCTGATTTCCTCCGAAATTTTTATTAATAGAAATAATAATAAAGAAATGTCGATATAGAAGAACGAATTCGTCAGAATGTTAAATCTAACAAAGACGTTATTCTTGGTAACGTCCAGGGGGACGTTACCAACGATAACGGCCAGACAAACCGATAAAATCGCTAATTGCCGCGGCTAATCCCTGGACGTTGAGAACGGTGACGTCCAGAGAAAAAAAAAAAAAAGGCTGGCCGTCGCCAAGGATAACGGCCTGCGAAAAAAAAATAAAATAAAAGGAGGCCGTTGCCAAGGATAACGTCCAGACGCAGAAAAAAAAAAATTTAGGCCGTTGCCAAGGATGACGGACTGTCGGCAGTACAGGGAAAGCGACTTGGACGTTATCCTTGGTAACGGGCAGAATGATGAAGGCAATTCTCGGGTCCCAGCGGAAAAAATTTAAAAATATGGACGTTGTATTCGATAACGTCCAGACAGACAGCCTATATAACGCTCCCCTCTCTCGCTGAAATATAACTCTCCCAGAAACTCCTCTCTCGCTGAAAATCTCTCCTCTAAAAAAAAAAAAAAATAAAGTTATGAAGAAGAATGAAATCGAACCGGAAATGAATTCATAGTTAGTTGGAAGCCAATGTTGATGTGGAGGAAATGCTGAACAAAGAAGAATAAAGAAATCGTCAATAAAGGTAAAGTTTCAATTATATGTCATATATTTACGTTTATGATTTAATTAGATGAATATCAAAATTATTTTTATATTAGTTAAAATACTATTAGTAATGTTAATGATAATTTGTAATGTTAGTAATGGTAATGTTAATGTAATGTTGTAATATTAATAATGTCTTCAATTATATGTCATGTATTAGTAATGTTGTAATGTTGTAATGTTGTAATGTTGTAATGTTAATTTGTAAATTTGTAAAAAATATTAGTAATGTTAATGTGTAAAAATATTAGTAATTTGTAATGTTAATGGTAATTTGTAAAAATTAGTAATGTTAATATTAGTAATGTTAATGGTAATATGTAATGTTAATGGTAATTTGTAATGTTAATGGTAATATTACCGTTAATGTTAATGGTAATTTGTAATGTTAATGGTAATTTGTAAAAATTAGTAATGTTAATGGTAATTTGTAAAAATTAGTAATGTTAATTGTAATTTGTAAAAATTAGTAATGTTAATATTAAAAAATAGTATTGTTAATATTAAATAATTTGAAATATATAAATAAATAAAGAAGTTCACATTTTCATGCTTAATTAAATTTAGTTTTTGAAAAAATATTATAAATTTAGTAGTACTTAACGTTTGTTGTAATAATAAATTATATCTAATTTATTTATTATTGTGTAGGTTGAATCATCAAAATAATTAATCATGCTCATGGTGAGAGTTCATTTCGGTGGTGAAATACGGCAAGGTCGTAAAGGAGCGGAGTACACCGAATCTCCTCGATTCACATTGATGGCAACTAGTGAGCAGGGTTGGCATGATGTGAAAGGTGAAATTTATCGCCAGCTTGGATATTCTGAGAGTGAGTACAACCTAAAAACACTTGCACGAGTTAATGTTGGTACAACAACTCGGCGTTATTATGAGATATTAGAAATCGTGTGCGATCAGACGTGGCGAGGCATTTATGACCAAAGTATGTTTGCCAGGACCCAGTATTCTTACGTCGATTTATACATTGAGTTAGTTCCAATTGTCGGTTCGATGCAATCACAATTATTCATTGATAGTGTGGTACCAGAGACACAACCAGACTCTGGACATACCCAATACAGTGTTTCACAAGCGGGTCCCGGTCTATTCGAACCCTATCAGACACAACAAACACCGAGGCGTGACCTTTATCTGAGTCCTTATCCCGATGTGAATGACTTGTCACCGCCTGTTCAGGCAGATATGGGTTGGTCAGGGCAGAATAATCAGGACAGTCCATGGGTTGATCCGCCGACGGCCGGTGGTCCTTGTAATGATGCTGACGACGTACCGCAAAGTGACGACGAAGATGACGCTGACTCATGTGAGGATGATGCCGACTGGGATACCGAACCTGATACAGAAGGGGATGTCCCGCCTGATACTCAGAGACAATCGCAAAGACCACGTGTTCAGGCTCAACATTTTCCCATATCTGATCGCGGGACGAGTCACCCGGTAGGCAGTTTCAATGACACCTCGGGATTTCAGGAAGCAGATGTATCCTACTTCAGCAGGACCCAACATGTACATGATCCACTTGGTGTAGGTAAGGAGTACTCTTCAAAACAGGCTCTAAAGTTGGCCATAAATGATTATCACATCAGAAAAAATATTGAAGTAAAAACTACCGGTAGCAGTAGAACCCAACTGATATATGAATGCAAGAGCAGCAGGTGTATGTGGCGTTTGTATGCCACGTCCGGCATATTTTCATCAAAGTGGGAAATTAAAACAAGCAGAGCACCACATACGTGCCAGGCCGATGCTTCTCGTATGGATCACTCACAATTAACTGCAGAAGTGATTGCCGATGTTATAAGAGAAGATATCAGGGAAGATGTTACAAAAACCATTAAAAGCATTAAAGGGCTAGTCCGTATGAAATACGGGGGAGTTGTTCCCAAATATAACAAGCTGTGGCGTGGCCGAGAGTTGGCAATCGCACAAATATTCGGCAGTTGGTCAGGCTCGTACAACCTTCTCACCCCATTGTTGGAAGCAATTAAAAGATCAACTCCTGGAACAAAATATGGAGTTGCGCACGTACCCATGGCTGATCCGCTAAAAAGGATGTTCAAGGCAGCCGTGTGGGCTTACGGTCCGTGCATTGCTGCAGTGCCTCATCTCAGGCCAATCATTAGTATTGATGCATGTTTTCTGTCTGGCCGGTACCAAGGGAGACTGCTGATGGCGTGCGGTTATGATGCAGAGAACCAGTTGCTTCCTCTGGCTTTCGCATTAGTCGAGGAAGAGAGATTCGAGACATGGGGATGGTTCATGAGGTGTGATAGGTCTATATTTCATCTATTATTTCGTCTTATTTCCAGACCAGACTTGTGAATTTGACCACTAAATTGCATAGTTTATATTGAAAATCAAATAGAATATGGTACTGCTGCAGTTTTGTGGTTGATTTGCAGGAAATAGGCGAAAGCAGGCAAAAAGGCAGAGTTCTGACTTCCCCCATGCGACCCGCATGCCACATGACGCGGGTCGCATCGCAGCCCAGACGCGACCCTCACAGCTCGCATCCTTGCCACCTGACGCGGGTCGCATGGAAACTCATGCGGGTCGCGTCGAGTTCACTGAGCCAGGCCCAATTGAGGCCCACGAAGGAAATTATTTAAACCGAAGGCCTGGCACCAGAGAGACCATCCACTATTCCGCGATTTTTCACTAGAGACAGAAGAGATCGGGACTGAGGAAGAGAAAGACGATCTGGAGCTGAAGAGGAGGCGATCTGGAGAAGAAGACTCATCCTGAAGCTTCAATCCTCTTCTCTACCTCTTCTCTCATCATGATTTGCTTTCTTTATCTCTCTCTTGTTTTGATTTCGTTGATGACTGAGTAGATACTATAGTTTCGAGGGTTTGGATTTGTAGTCTAAAACTTTGTTTGATGATGCATATGGATTGATTCTTATTGTTATTTCGTGTTTCTTGATTCTTGTATTATCTGAGATTGCTTGATTCGAATTGTTTGATTCTTGATTGCTTACTGTTGAATGCCTTAGGCATTTCTTCTTGTACCAAAGGCTTGATGTTTCTTGCAATTAGGTTAAGCACTTGAGGTAGGTCTGAGAACCGAAAGGTGAGGTCAACGAGTAGCCGAAAGGTGAAAGTTTCTATTCAGCTTGTAGATCAACGAGTAGCCGAAAGGTGAAAGTCTTTAGCTTGTAGATACCTTTAGTAAACGGAATCGAGAACTTAGGTTTAGATCAAACAGCTTGATTAGACCTGAGAAGGTGAAATTGCAATTCCAAACCAGGTCTGCTAAGCCAACACACGAAAGTTGAGGTTCAGTGACATTAGGTACGGTCAATCCAGCCTTACACGACTTAAACAATAAGATTCTGTCATGTGCAGAGTCAGCTCAAGGACCATGTGGGTCGCGTGACTTAGCACGCGGGTCGCATCACACGGTCGCAAGCCACAGCTTGCGGGTCGCGTGCCAGGTTCAGGGCGCTTAAGGCCAAGCGGGTCGCATGCGAAAGCATGCGGGTCGCGTCACAAAGGTCGCATGCGAAAGTATGCGGGTCGCGTGGCAGGTCTGAGCAGCAAAGTTGAAGATGAAAATCTGAAACCCTTGAAACACCTTTTTTACCACAGTACAAAATACAAACATTTACTTGATTCTTTACTTGTTCATACATTGATAATTGAAATTGTTCATACATTCATTTGTTTCATTCATTTTACTTGTTCATACATACGAAAACTTAGGATTAAAACAAAACCCCAATTCTCGCACTTCTAGTACTTAACTAGGATTAGTTAAGATTCAGAAAATAGTCCGTCCTTGAGGATCGACACCCGTTCTAACTACGAAGGCAGGGTTGTGCACTTGCAACCTTCGTCCTAGAGTTGAATAGGGTTTAAACTCCACAGCCTAAGCTGTGGTGAAACTCTGTACCTCTCGTCTGGGAGCGAACAAGTTTTTGGCGCCGTTGCCGGGGACGGCTTCCATTTTCTGAATTTTTACTTTTTTTAGTTAATCTAGATTTTAATCTGTATCTTTTATCTTTTCTTTTCTTTTCTTTTACTGAAAACTGGCTCTTAACCATCCTCCTGCAGGTAGATACACATTGAAATACCAACTGAGGAGCAGAGGGCCACTTTTTGACGAAACTCCTCCAGACGAAACTGCTGCTGCTCAGCCATCTCTTGACGCGACCCGCACCGAGGGTGAAGCGACCCGCATCACATCAGACGCGACCCGCGAGACCTCTCACGCGACCCGCATTGAAGAGATGTCAGAACATCCAAGCAGAGACGACAGGGAGGAAAGAGAAAGAGAAAGAGACAGGGAAGAAGTCCTGACTGACCCCGAGGATGAAGAGACGGACGTCTTCATGCCGAGGACGCTTCGAGAATTCAACGTGCCACGAGCTGGAGATGTCAGAGGCGCAATCAGGTTGCCAAGAGTACCTGGACAGCAACCGAACTTCAATCCAGGAGTGGTCAACATGGTTCAGCAGAACACCTTCCATGGCATGGATCACGAGGATCCTCATGCTCACCTCCAGACCTTTCTCGAATGCATCACTACCATCAAGACCAATGGAGCAACCGCAGATTACACCAAACTGGCTCTCTTTCCTTTTACTCTTAGGGACAAAGCTAAGAAATGGTTAGGGTCGTTACCTAGGGATTCGGTCACCAGCTGGAAGGAATTGTCCAAGTTGTTTTTGACTAGGTTTTTCCCTCACAAAAGAACCGCCAAGGTAAGGAACGAACTGACCAGCTTTAGGCAATTGTTAGATGAGCCCCTCAATGAGTCTTGGGAAAGGTTTAGAGAGTTGCAGTATTCTTGTCCGCACCATGGTTTACCTGATTGGTTGTTGATCCAAACATTTTATGATGGTTTGACAGAGAGCACTCGTTCTTCTGTAGATGCAGTTGCAGGTGGAGCATTGATGTCCAGAGAGCCTCTTGAAGCCATGAACCTGATCGACCACATGGCACAGAACCAACAGTGGTCCGGCCGCGACAACGCCCGACCGAGAGGTGGCGGCAAGTTCGAGGTCGATCACATCACTGCCTTGACCGCCAAGATGGATGCCATGCAGAGGGCGATGGACAAGCTGAGCGTGAAGGCAGTCGAACAACAACCGCAGAGTTGTGTCATGTGTGGAGACGAGAGACACAGCTACGAGCAATGCCCCTTGGCAGAGGTCGAAGAGAGCAACGAGCAGGTAAGTTCCTTGAACAACGAACCTTCATTTTTTCCAAAGCCTCCTTTCAACCGATCCTACTCCAAGGATCCGATTGAGCAACAAAATTGGAGGTGGAATCAAAACAATGCTCCTAGACCTCCTTTCAACAACTCGTTTCACAATCCGTCTTCCAATGACAACAACAACTCTTTCAATCGTCCGTCTTCCAGTCACAACAATTGGAACAATCCCTCTTCCAACAACAACTCCAACAAGAGCTTCTATCAGAATGCTTCTTTCCCCAATCAGAACAATCGAGCACCTCAAGCCGGTCCTTCCAGACCGTACGTGCCTCTCCATGCGACCGATTTCACACATGAGCAAGGGAAAATGAATCAAATGATGTGGGAACAGATGCAGAGCATGTCCACTCAAATGGCGGCTCAAAACAAATTGTTGGAGCAGTTGAGTCACATCGTCACTTCGAGCCAACCTCAACCTGGAAAGCTGCCAGCTCAGCCAGAACCCAACCCCAGAGGAGATGTGAAGGCGATCACGCTGCGAAGTGGGACCCAATACCAAGAACCAGCCTTCCCACCAGACCTGACTCCAGATGTGACACACACTGTTGAGACGCGACCCGCGTGCCATCTCACGCGACCCGCGTCACCCTCAGAAGAACACGTCGACTCAGGTCGCATTGAGTCAAGTCGACCCGCATCGACATCTGAAGGCTCAGTGGACGCGACCCGCGTGCCACCTCACGCGACCCGCGTGGAAAGACCTGACAAGGGGAAGGAGGCTGAGACACCTCCATCTGAGAAACTTCCAGTCAAGCCTCCACCCTACAGGCCTCCTGTGCCTTTTCCCAGAAGACTAGCTGCAACCAAACTGGACGCACAATTCGCAAAGTTCGCGGAAGTCCTGAAAGGACTGCACATCACGCTTCCATTCACCGAGGCTTTGACTCAAATGCCCTCTTACACCAAATTCTTGAAGGATATCTTATCCAACAAACGAAGCTTGGAGGGTAATGAAACGGTGAAGTTGACGGAACAGTGCAGTGCCATTCTGAAGAGCGACCTACCTCCCAAATTGAACGACCCAGGGAAGTTTTCCATTCCTTGCATCATCGGCAAGGCCACGATCAAGAGAGCTCTCTGCGACTTGGGAGCTAGCGTGAGCCTCATGCCGCGCACGATTTTCGAGCGAATGGGAGTAGGAGAGCTCAGACCCACGCGAATGACGTTGCAGCTAGCAGACTCCTCGGTACGATTACCACTCGGCATAGTGGAAGACGTACCAGTTCAGGTCGGTAAGTACTTTGTACCTGTAGACTTCGTGGTCATGGAAATGGAAGAGGACAAGGAAGTCCCCATCATTCTGGGACGACCTTTCCTCAGGACTGCAGGTGCAATCATCGATGTGTCTCAAGGAACACTGACCTTGAACTTTGGAGGAGAGAGAGTGTGTTTCCAAATTGATCAAGCCATGAAGTACCCTTCTGCAGCATCTTGTTCTCGAGTGGATGTGCACGAAAAATGCTTAACAGATTTGGTAGAAGAGTACTTCCTTGATCAGATCCATGAGAGCACGAAAGAACACACTCATTTCTTGTTTGAAGAAGAAGTCAGAGGAGCGGAAGTGAAATCAGCTGACTTGGAAGACCCTGACACGACTCACATGCCAGAGGATGCGACACGTGAAATCGACCAATCGGACCCTTGGTATGCAGGCATTGCCAACTTCATCGCTTCTTGGGATCTATCCGATCCCACCTCAGTCGAAGATTAGAGAAAGGAAGGTCGAGCTTGAGACCTAAAACAAGCGCTTCTTGGGAGGCAACCCAAATCGGTTCGTTTACTTTGCATTACATTTAGATTAGATCCAGAGATAGTTTAGAGTTAGAGATAGGTTAGAGTTAGATTAGATTTCTAGTTGTGTTCCTTCTGTAAAATACCAAAAAGAACTCCTGACGCGACCCGCATGATATTCCACGCGACCCGCGTTCCGTGCCACGCGATCCGCGTGAAATTCCACGCGACCCGCGTCATCTCGAACCGTCGGCTGGAATTGAAGGGGCGCGTCGAAACGACGCGAGGTCCCTTTTTAACCCGCGTCTCCCTTCTTCTTTTCCCCTTCCCAGCCACTAGCCTTCTCTTCTCTTCTCCCTTTCTCCTTAACCGAGGCGCTCTCCTTCTCGACCGACGAGCGATCTACTTCTCTCGACCCTCGGTTCCCTCTCTCCTCCACCGACACCATCAACGCCGCAGGTAAGTTTTCTTCTCCTTTCTCCTTTCCCTGCTGGTTCACCACCCTACCAGTCCCTTTGTTCACGCGACCCGTGTCCTGCCCAAATCGACCCGCTCCATTTCTCGGTTAAACCCTAAACCAGACAAGTCCGGTTCACGCGACCCGTGTCCTGACTCACACGACCCGCGTCATACCCCACGCGTGTCGCATCCTAAATCACGCGACCCGCGTCGTATTGAACCAGAGGCAAAATCAGGGGTAAAAACATGGATCCCCGCCGTGAAATCCGATCCAAGCACCGACAAGAGCTGAGACAGGCCACTCCCTCTCATTCTTCTCGTCTTTCTGCCTCAGCCTCCCACCAAGCCACTCCCTCTCACTCCCCTTCTTCCTCTCATTCCACTCATTCTTCCCATCATTCCGCTCATCATTCCGAGAACCCTGAAGATGAGTCTGCTGCGTATGCCTCCGAGCCTTCCAATCCTCTTTCTGCTCAGTACACCCCTCGAGCAGATGCGTACCCACCACCACATTTCCGCCTCTCCAGTCGCGGCATGTTCGACCGTTTTGAGAACTTGCAGCAACGCACATTCGCCAACACTCGCCAAGTCGACTTGGGTACATTTCATGCCTTTGGAGTGTACGACGAGTTCATTCGCCTTACGGAGAGGATTGGGATCTCTTCCACCTTCTGGGACATTCGGTGTGACTGTTACGAGGAGCTCACGCTTGAGTTTCTCTCCTCGCTCAAGCTCAGGTGGGATGACGCAGATGAGCCCTACATTCGATTCCAGATGCGCGACGAGATTCGCAGGGTCGGTCTTGTTGAGTTGCGCGAGTGGTTTGGTTTCGCACCGAGACCTACCGTTGACGTCCTTTGCTACCGTGAGAACTTTGACCGAAACATCTTCTGGCGTTTGCTCACGGGTAAGGAGGTCTCCACAAGCAACGAGTACCGGAGCATGGCCATACCTCACCCTGTTCTCCGTTGCATCCAGCGCACTCTTGCAAATACCATTTTTGCGCGTGGCGAGACAGTTGCACGTGCTAATGAGCAGGACCTCGAGTTACTAGATCACATGCTCCGTCCTGCGGAGGATTTTGAGCGGACCGATCTGATGCTCCATATGGTTAAGCACTGGCTGGATGTGCAGAAGAACAGGAGGCCAAGGGGTACGATTCATATTGGTGCATACGTCACGCTCATTGCTGAGCATCTTGGCGTATCATTTGCCGGCTACACTCTTTCTCAGGGCTCGTCCATCATGGATGCCAAAGCCTTCCAGCAGGCGACGTTTATCAAGATCGAGCGAGGCCCTGCCAACCACCGTGACCGGTATTTCTGGCGCCTGCAGGATGGCAGTCAGCATCAGTTGCCTCGTGCATTCCATATCTCCTTCGAGGACGAGACCACTTGGCTATTTCCTCCACCAGAGCCAGCTGTGCAGGCACCACCACCACCACCTCCTCCTCAGCCACAGCCTCATTTCTTTGGTGATGTTCCCATCGGTGCTGCTTCCATGCCACCTCCGCTGATCCATGACTCTTCCTTTGCTGCTGGTCCTTTCTCGTCCGACGCCGGTCCATCTTCCTCTTATTCTCGCCCCTCTTATCCACCTCCCATCACCGATCCCTCCATTCGTGATGTCTACAGCTTGGTGTATGACATGCGCCGCGATCATGGTGAGTTCCTCTTTGACATGCGGCGCGAGCAGGGTGATGCTCTCGATGATCTCCAGTTACGGGTGAGTGCACTAGAGGAGCAGATGCGAGGCTGGCGAGGCTTCGATCGTGATCCTCCGCAGGAGTGAGTGGGTATGTTCCTCTTTCCCCTTTGCTTTTATTTCTCTTTATCTTTCAGTCTTGAAGCATTGAGGACAATGCTCAGGCTAAGCTTGGGGGGGAGACTTTTGTATCTTAGGATTTACTTTTATATTTTAGGAGTTATTTTGATTGCACTTAGTTCATGTTTATTTTACTTTGCATTTTTAGGTGAAAATTTTTGCTTGATTGTTTCATTTAGGGACCTGTTTGAATATTTTTATGTGATTGGGATGACCTTGGAAAATTGGATTTGACCTCATAATTGACCACACAATACTGATTCGGACCAAATGGTTTGGGATTTGCAAAATTGGAAACTTGAATGTCGAAATAGAATTTAGATACCGAATTGTGCCTTTCAAAAATAGAAATAGGGATTTCAAATGTAGAAAGGTTGGGATATCCGTTGGTGTGAACGAACGCTAGTGGATGTGTGTATTCATGGTATGTGCAAATAAATAAAAAAAAAAAATGAAAATAAAAAGGAATGAAAAGACGGAGAACATAAGAGTACTGGCAATAAGTCTTGAATGGACGCCTTTGAGCTCGTCTCCCAATTTAAAAAAAATATATATATAAAATAAAATTTTTTGCACATATCAACACACGAAGTCCGCAACTTTCTGACCTAAGCTTGATTCAAGCTTGGGGGGGGCCAAAAGGGTAAATCTCCTACAAATGAGGGCATAGTTTAGTGAAAAGAATGATAATTCGATAATTCAAGTAAACAACTTTGCAAGTCTTTGAAACATTTTGAATTTGAGGTTTTGTTAATCAATTTGTGAGGTGAATCAGAATTGACCAAGGAAAGTCCAAATCATAATAAAAAGATTCTTCAATTTCTCTATTGGAGCAATTAAGTAAATTTTCACATTTTAGGCATTTAGCTTGCATTTAGATTCCAAACCCGGTTTGAAAGTATAGATTTGCTTGAGGACAAGCAAAGGGTAAGCTTGGGGGAATTTGATAGGTCTATATTTCATCTATTATTTCGTCTTATTTCCAGACCAGACTTGTGAATTTGACCACTAAATTGCATAGTTTATATTGAAAATCAAATAGAATATGGTACTGCTGCAGTTTTGTGGTTGATTTGCAGGAAATAGGCGAAAGCAGGCAAAAAGGCAGAGTTCTGACTTCCCCCATGCGACCCGCATGCCACATGACGCGGGTCGCATCGCAGCCCAGACGCGACCCTCACAGCTCGCATCCTTGCCACCTGACGCGGGTCGCATGGAAACTCATGCGGGTCGCGTCGAGTTCACTGAGCCAGGCCCAATTGAGGCCCACGAAGGAAATTATTTAAACCGAAGGCCTGGCACCAGAGAGACCATCCACTATTCCGCGATTTTTCACTAGAGACAGAGGAGATCGGGACTGAGAGAGAAAAAAGACGATCTGGAGCTGAAGAGGAGGCGATCTGGAGAAGAAGACTCATCCTGAAGCTTCAATCCTCTTCTCTACCTCTTCTCTCATCATGATTTGCTTTCTTTATCTCTCTCTTGTTTTGATTTCGTTGATGACTGAGTAGATACTATAGTTTCGAGGGTTTGGATTTGTAGTCTAAAACTTTGTTTGATGATGCATATGGATTGATTCTTATTGTTATTTCGTGTTTCTTGATTCTTGTATTATCTGAGATTGCTTGATTCGAATTGTTTGATTCTTGATTGCTTACTGTTGAATGCCTTAGGCATTTCTTCTTGTACCAAAGGCTTGATGTTTCTTGCAATTAGGTTAAGCACTTGAGGTAGGTCTGAGAACCGAAAGGTGAGGTCAACGAGTAGCCGAAAGGTGAAAGTTTCTATTCAGCTTGTAGATCAACGAGTAGCCGAAAGGTGAAAGTCTTTAGCTTGTAGATACCTTTAGTAAACGGAATCGAGAACTTAGGTTTAGATCAAACAGCTTGATTAGACCTGAGAAGGTGAAATTGCAATTCCAAACCAGGTCTGCTAAGCCAACACACGAAAGTTGAGGTTCAGTGACATTAGGTACGGTCAATCCAGCCTTACACGACTTAAACAATAAGATTCTGTCATGTGCAGAGTCAGCTCAAGGACCATGCGGGTCGCGTGACTTAGCACGCGGGTCGCATCACACGGTCGCAAGCCACAGCTTGCGGGTCGCGTGCCAGGTTCAGGGCGCTTAAGGCCAAGCGGGTCGCATGCGAAAGCATGCGGGTCGCGTCACAAAGGTCGCATGCGAAAGTATGCGGGTCGCGTGGCAGGTCTGAGCAGCAAAGTTGAAGATGAAAATCTGAAACCCTTGAAACACCTTTTTTACCACAGTACAAAATACAAACATTTACTTGATTCTTTACTTGTTCATACATTGATAATTGAAATTGTTCATACATTCATTTGTTTCATTCATTTTACTTGTTCATACATACGAAAACTTAGGATTAAAACAAAACCCCAATTCTCGCACTTCTAGTACTTAACTAGGATTAGTTAAGATTCAGAAAATAGTCCGTCCTTGAGGATCGACACCCGTTCTAACTACGAAGGCAGGGTTGTGCACTTGCAACATTCGTCCTAGAGTTGAATAGGGTTTAAACTCCACAGCCTAAGCTGTGGTGAAACTCTGTACCTCTCGTCTGGGAGCGAACAAGGTGGTTGCGTTGGGAGGTAATTGGTAATAGGTTCATGTGTGTTGTTTCTGACCGGCACATGGGGATCAAGAAAGTATTCACCGATAGATACGGTGGTTGGTACGAGGATGGCGGCGAGTGCGTTCACAGATTTTGTTCGCAGCACGTCGCCGAGAATTTGATGAAAAAGGTACACAATAAAAAAATCTGCGAGCTATTTAAAATACTGGTGAACAAAAAGAAGCCACGGAGGTTCGAAGAGTTCTTCGAAATATTGCGGAAGAAAAGTCCAGATGCAGTTGCATACCTAGAAAATGTCGAAAAATACCAAGATTCCAACCGTAACGAGATCCCTAAACCATGGAAGGTGTATCAGAGCATGGACGGCGGCCCCCGCTGGGGAATTATGACTACTAATGGATCTGAATCGTTGAACGCTGTATTCAAAGATAGTCGACGACTGCCAGTCGTCGCACTCGTGGAAGACACATATTACAAGTGTCTCCATTGGTTTAACCAAAGACGAGCGAAAGCAATGGCTCGCATAGCTGATCAGCAACCTTGGTCAGCGCGGGTTGAAGGATTATTAACAAAAAGAATTGGGAAATGCTTACCAATGACTTCAATGCCAGTTGGTGAGCACGGTGAACACGAGGTCAGGGTCAGGGATGAGAGAGTTGTATACAAAGAACGGGATGGGAATTTTAGTTACAGAAAGGAGACCTTCAAGTACAGGGTCGACATACGTGACGGAAACATAGCAGAATGTGTGTGTCTCAAGCCACAACTTACAGGTATACCGTGCGCCCATGTTCTCGCCGTGTGTCGGGACCGGAGATACAACCACAATTTATTCGTGCATCATTTGTATTCCACGACCAAACTCGCTGAAACTTGGAGTGGCCAATTCCACGGCTATGCCAACCAATGTGACTGGCCAACCATACCCGGTCCGGAAATTGTTCCGGACAAAGACAAAATCAAAAAGGGTAGGAGAAAGCACGCTCGTATAGTCATGACGATGGACGAAATGCAAGGAAGGAGAGTTGGACACCAAGCTAGACGTTCTACGTCCGACAGGCGTGCAGCAGGTTTGTTAATTTTGTTTTCAATAGCTAATTTTGGTGTCATTCTAGTTGGAAATATCAATTTTCAACGTTATTTTATTGGTTCAGAGGCTTCTTCTGGACGGGGCATGGGACAGCAAGCGAGACGTTCTATGTCTGACATACATGCAGCAGGTTTTTTAATATTTTAAATTTAATTTTTCTGTCTGATATACATGCAGCATGTTTGTTGACACGTCTTGTATGTTTCTTTGCAGGACCCTCTTCTAGTTACAGTCGGAGATGAAGCGATAAAAAACTACTATTATTTAATAATTGTTGTTGTTTATGCATAATTTTGTAATTTGTTTGGACATGGTACTTATTTAGTAATTGTTGGTGTTGTTTATGCATAATTTTGTAATTTGTTTGGATATGATTGTGTAATTTTGTAATTCAGTATTTTGGTAAAAATTTGGCGGAGTGCATTTTGTAATTTTGACAGCACCATAAAACCAAAGCACAAAGTCCAAATCCCCAAACCAAATCCCCAACCCGAATAGATCATGCCGAACTCGGCATGACACAATCATATCCCAACAACCCGATCCCACAATACAAGCATACAAGCATACAAGGATCCGAGTTAAACATGCACAAAAACAAAAAGCATACAAGCATACAAGCACAAAAACTACAATAATCATACAAACTTAAAAACTAACATAAACTAACAAATGGTCATACAAGCACAAAAACTAACATAAACATCCGTTCATCAAACAACATACACGAAATGAAATACCTACTCAAAAGTGAACTTGTCCGGACTGTGGCGCGATCTGAGTGGGTATCTGCGTGCTGGCTCTTGTTGTTGTTGTCCTCTCCTACGTCTAACGTAGACATTATTGTATGCATCGGCACTGTGTGACGGGGTGCCAAATATGCTCTCGACCGCTGCAGTACGTGGTGTGATGACTTGACTAGGTACCGTACCGTCATATGTACCGGTAGCAACTGGCTCGGGCATTATGAAATGGTCATCCGAACCCTACAACAATCGCCGAAGTCTTTACCAAACATATAGAGACGATTTTTTAAATAAAACTTATAATTTCGGAAAAATTACCTGGTATACCACACTTGGTCCTGTATGACCCGTGTATTGCTCATCGTAAGCAGAGGCATGTGGGTATGTCTGGTGTCCAAACTCATCGAAACCGACAAACTCATTATGTCCCTATAATAAATGTTGTAGTATTGTAATAAACATTCAACCACGAAATTTTAGAATTTAATTTGTTACGAGTTTGGAAGAAATACCTGGTCAACCTGACTTGGTCCCGTGTGACCCATGTGGACGGGAATGTCGCAGTGTGTCGTGTACTGACCCTCCTGTGTAGGACCTTCCTGAACTGGCTCGTTTTGAAGCAACTCTGTCATAAATTGTGATGTCTCAAGCCAACTCAAGTCGGGTATTTCCTGCAACAAGTATTTAGTACTTAATAAATGTAGAATCGACAATCAACACCAAAATTGTTACATTTTAGAATAGTTACCTGGCCGACCGAACTAGGTCCTGTGTTGCCCTGTGCAATACCGTCATGTGAGGCTCCGACATTGACCTCCGGTTCCTACAATAAATATATCAGTATATCAATAAATACAACCGATAATTACTTAAGACTTTGTAAAGTTTTATACACTTACCGGATCGACCTGAGGAGGTACGACTCGTGCAAGGTAGTCCATCAATCCGTCATTCGAGTCTAGCCAATTCTCTCTATAGTGGGGATCATCATCTGCGGGCAAGTCGGGGATGGGTTCTTGACCGGGAGGAATCTCACCGTCTGGAATGTCCTCGTAGTTGGCCGGAAGATCGGCCGCTCTCATCATGTCACGGTATTTTGACTCCATACCATTGTCTCTGAGAAGGCCACAACTTAATCTGAGGAAAAACTTTCCCACCTTTTTAAGAGTCTTTGTTTTGGCACAAGCTATACCGTACGACACCATCTTCACTCCTCGCAGTGCCTACAAAATAAAAAAAAGTTAGTAACATGTATGAAAGATTAATATCATAAAATAAATATTTTGATGATTGAATTGAAACTTACATCACGAGTGCTCTTCGGGGCACTGGGAATGTACCCTACTTCGTTATGCTCATCCCTGTACTCTGGAATTGGATGATCAAGACCTTGTATGCACCTTCTCGACAATAAGACATTGTGGATACAATTGTTTTGAAACCAAGTCCGGTATGGAAAAAGCTGGTCGTCCGACCATGGTCCCGTCGGAGCAACCAAGTGATCGGCAGGATGAGATGCCTGTTCTACGTAGGTGTGGTGCTCAACAGCCCAATCTTTTCTTGTCACATGCACAGAATGAATAATGTTATGTAACCGGCGTACCTCGTCCTCGCCTAACGGCGGTGCTACTGGGATGGGCTGTGAAAAGCCAAACTGACGCATCACCCGGCTAGGGTAATGGTGCTCCACTATCCAAAAGTGTATCAGTGGCACAACGGCTAGCCACACATCTCTATCATCCTGAACTCGTGCTGGCAACCGAGATTGCTCCTCATCCAATAGTGCTTTGTAAGGTTCCCATCTTACCATATAATCTTCAAGATCCTGCAGTTGGCTTCGGAAGTAGCTAACTCCAGCCCGATTGTGAGCTTGATTATATGAATGGCGACAGCACCACATCTCCCCGATTGCAGGACACCTGTAATATAAAATTTAAGATTCTTAGTAAACATAAAACACATTAAATTAACGTATTGTAAAGTTTTTTGTAGTTACCTTTCTGGATTCGGGTAGCCCCAATGTGGAGTCCAATCAAATTTGCTGTAAGGACGGCCGGCCGGTAATCTGGACCAACACCAATGCTGTAGAAGAAGAGTTGGTCCCCACATAGTCTGCGTGCGACGCTCAACGGCAACGCACAAGTTCCTATAGAGTAGTGCTAGAACAGCACCACCCCAGTTGTATTGCACCGGTTCGTCAAGGTTTCCAAGAAATTGCAGATACATCACCGGAACTGAATCTCCCGAAGAATCAGCAAAAAGTAAAGTCCCGAACAAGTCCAGTATGTAAGCCCGAGTGTACTGGCGTACCTGCTCATCTGTAGGCTCACCCGGATTTTCAGCTGGCATGGCAGCAAATCGAATGCGCAGTTCCTTCAAACATATAGAATATCCGGACGTCGTGCGAACAGCACTTCCATCGGCCGACTGCGATCTCTTCTTCTTTTTAAGCACCGCATCCGCACTCCCAGCTCCAAAAAACTGCTCCACTAATGCACGCGCATTTGTGTCTGCAAACCCTGTCACCGGAGCCCCCTTTATCGGCAATCCCCACAGACATGACACATCTTGCAGTGTGACCGTCATCTCTCCCACAGGAAGATGGAAAGTGTGCGTCTCCGGTCTCCACCGCTCAACGAGGCCAGCGAGGAGCCCTTTGTCAATGTTCATATCATCCATTCGAGCTATCTGATACAAACCGAGACTACACAAGAATGGGTCGCAGCGCGGGTCGCGTGGAATCACAGACCGGTGGTGTCGAACATCCACCCCGGTATAATCCTGTCATTGTTATACAATTTGATTAAAATCAAAACTCGTAATTCAAACATTTATATCTCTTTATTCAAAAACATGTGAATTTTGGATATGAGATGATTCATTGAGTAACTTACATTGTCAGATAACAGTGCGACCTTATGCTGTGCATGCGGCATCCATAATAAGTTGCTAAATTTTTCTGGTGGAGTATTACTCGGACCACAACTGCTTGACATCCTGCATGCATAACATTTTAACCTTAAAATTAAAACAATCTAACTTTTCAAAATTAAACCTAATCGGATGCAATTTAACAAAATTAAACCAAATTTAATGCTAATTTAACAAAATTAACCTAATTACACCTAATTAACAATAACAATAACAATAATTTAATTAACAAAATAAAACCAAATTGCATGTTAATTTACAAAATTAAACCTAACAATACCCTAATTACACCTAATTAACAATAACAATAACCTAATTAACAAAATTAAATCTAATCGAATACAATTTCACATAATTAAACCTAACAATAATCTTCACAACAAATTCAACCTTAAATTATTGTTAATTTAGAAAGTTATAAAATATTGAAAAAAAAAAAATTACCTTTCCAGAGAAGAGATCAGCGGAGGAGGGGAGGAGGGCAGCGGAGGTCCTGGACGTTATCGAGGACGACGGCCAAGCTTCTTTTTTTTTTTTCCGCTTCGGTCGGTGTTTTGCTCTTTCTTACCGCCCCGCCGCGTCTCTCTTTGTTTTTTTTTTTCCCTCGCGTCACGGACAGAGACAGAGAGCTCGGTACTTGGGCATTTGAAAAAAAAATAGGGGGCCGTTATCCTTGGCGACGTCCTCAATTATTACATTTTTTTTTTTTCGATGCTGGCCGTTATCCTTGGCGACGTCCTCAATTATTATATTTTTTTTTTTTTTCGATGCTGGCCGTTATCCTTGGCGACGTCCTCAATTATTATATTTTTTTTTTTTCCGATGCTGGCCGTTATTTTTGCTAACGTCCAGAGTTTATATTGTTCGCTAATTAGGCTAGGCAGTGCTAATCGGGCCGTTATCGTTGGTAACGTCCCCTGGGACGTTACCAAAAATGACGTCTTTGTTAGATTTAAAATTCGAACGAATTCGTTCTTCTATATCGACATTAATTTATTATTATTTCTATTAATAAAAATTTCGGCTGATTTCCTTGTCAACATGTCACATGGTTAAATGTTTATTTTCTACCCATAAGGCCATGAAGTTGGTAAAGTTAAGGGCGGTTGCACCGAATATATTTTTTTATTCCGGAAACAAATTTTAAATAAACTGATGAAGTAACCTTTCCTCCAGGTCCCTTTTAATATTATAAAATAGTTTGCATAGGAAAGGAAGGGCCTGTTTGATCTACAGCCAACGGATCAGATGTTGAGGCCCAAGTCCCTCTCAGCAGCAACGGACGTGATCGTATGAACCACATCGTACACTAGGATATAGTTACAAAATTTTGAGTTACAGTTAAGTCTCTGAATTTTAAATTTTATTTTGCAATTTAGGATTTCTAGCTTAGACTTGTACATTTCCTATAAGACTTCGGCTAGTGCAAACCTGCTTTGTTCATAGCACCTCCGCTGATTTCATTAGTATATGAAATAAATTTCTTCCCATTTTAATGGAACATGTAATACAATTTTACATCGAAACATTACAGAAGTGAGGAAATCAACCATTTCTGCGGCAGAATCACTTTGCAGTTGGCAACATCAGAATGACAAATCTCCTCTTTTTTCTGATGCATGGCAGATCTAATATATCTTACATGCACAATTTAAATAAGAAATATAAAAAATGTGGAAAAATAGAAAATCTAACTTGTACTGAGAAGTACATCTAAAATTCTAGAGAGGACTACATTTGTCAGAATAGAGCAGGGTTGGGCTTTCTAAGCTGATAAAAATGTGGAGCCGCCTCAATAAGCCAGGCAGGGTCTATCGCTATTACGTTTCGCGCATATTGCTTGTCGGTCAAAACCAGAGAGTGATAAACAACCCACTTGGGGTTTACTCTGCATGTTAATACAGAAAAGGTCATGATATTGCATTAATAGAGATAAGGTGGAAATGCCACAATAAGACGTGGGCATTTGACTACAGCATACTAGTTAACCCAACTCTGACAAGTTAGTGCACTGGTTCGAATCAAAGTTGTATTGCCCTTTTACTCTGTGGTCAGGATGTTAGATTCACATCAGTGAGTTCTGATCCAAACCAACCAGTTAGCTGTTTATGTAAAACCTTTGCTAAAACACCACCCAAGTTTCCAACTTCCCATAAAGAGGCATGTACTTAAAACCACTAAGGTTTTTAATTATTTTTCATTTTTTTTTGGGTTTTGAAATATGTGGCATTCGACCTGTCCTCAGGTTACTCCACAGGGTTCAAATGTCAGATTGGGTTTCCCAACTCAGCTCAGATCTCACCATTCTTATCTTTTAATAAAAAAATTGCCAACCAGACATATAGCCATGTGGCCCATAACTATCCAGGAGATATTGTAGAACAGTACAATACCTGAAGAGAACAGAAGAAGGATGTATGTAGACTTCTTGAGAGCTCCTTAGTGTTTTGTACATGCCATTGGGGCTATACTCCTACACATCCACAAAATTATAATAACTAATTTAATATTGTTGTTAAAATAAGTGAATATCTGACAGAAATGATGGAAATGTTCTCACCTCCAATTGGCATGCATGAGCAAAGAATCCAGAAATTATCGCCTTTCTTAGCATCTGAAAAAGTATTTGATCAATTATGCCACCACACCAAAAAGAATAGCATACTTCCCAATAGAATTGACCATTTTCTGGTAAATTTTTGGTAGCATGGATACCAAAAGCAGACTTTTTATGTGTTTTGGCCATCTGACACTTGAAGAGTTCAATGGCCACAAATTACACAACCAGACACCAAAAATCCCCTCAAAACAAACAGAAAACCACAAACTTAAGAGATCAGGATGGTAATTACTTTCAAATCTCCTTCACATGACTTTAAAGTCAAGCCAAGCCGTTTCAACAACCTAACAAGCTGCTCTCTTATGTCAATAGCCTTCTTCTGCAAAATAAATATACCAAAAAAATATCTTATGTTAACAAAAGGTATTAATTAGTTAAAAGGCCCTTGAAATATGGAGCAATTCCCAATGTACAGTCAGTTGAGTTTAGAATGTATGGATAATTCAAGTCTCTGAGGTTAACAAGTTGTATTGTCCTGGTCCACTATTAGAAATAAAGATGGGAATATCATATGCTTTGAATAAATTGTTTCCTCCAAATAATAGGATATAGTGCATATAGCAAAATTTGAAGTTATATTTAAATAAACCTTACCAAAGACCTAAAATGATACAGCATTCAAAATCTGAGGATAAAATTGGTAAATTTAAGAAGTTAAAAGACCGTAATAAAGAATATGTTAAGAAACCATGACAAAAAGTGATACAAACTGAATGATAATCCTTATTTTTTTTTAGAAAAAATGCATTAAGAAAATGAGAACACATGCAATGCCCCAATGATTTTTCTATTAAAGCACATGCACACCATGGCTTGGTAGTTTATGAAGTTACGGTAGCACCATTGTGAAGATTTGCCTGATTGTAAGAATCCTTTGTACACATTTAGGTATGCCACGTGATCACCCTGCACACAGACGAAAGATCATTAAAGGTCATTGAGGTGTCATTTGAGGACTTCTTAATGGGACTTCTTAATTGCACCTTTGAGGATGAAATGCACAATTGGAGTTCATTGAGGTTCAATGGGACTTCTTAATTAACAAATTAGGGGCACTGGTACACTTTGGATAAGTTAGTACAGGTGAGTTTTCTTTTTCTGCAAAAGCAGCATGAGATTTTCTAAATAATAATAACCAAAGAACACTTCTCTTTTTTTTTCCATATCTTAAATTGATAAGCATTCAGAAGCACATTCTAATTCCACAAGAATTGAAAAATATTACTGTTGAGTGCTTTTTCCATAACAAAAAGATAAATTATGATGATTATATGTGACAATGCACAGTCCAAAGTCTTCTTGTACAATAGCATTAAAGAAAGTGTATATATTATGCAACATTCTTAAGAAAAAGTAAGATATCAAAAAGACAAAATAACAAACCTCAGCAACAGCGAAACGAAGCTTAGCTTCATCAAATTCCTTGTGCACTCCCCTTGTAGACACCCAGATGGACTTGGACACAAGAATAATAAACAAATCAAAAAGAGTAAAATAGGAAGATTTTCACATAGATACCTACTGAACCTCAATTTATCATGTTGAAAAATAAGGAGCACAAGAACCCTATACAAAAATGGAATCTACACCCCTGGTATTATATTTCTTCAAGAAATACCCAAAGTATATCCCTCTTCTTTGGGCAGACAGTTCTTAAGCTCAACTATCCTATACAAGCTGCATAGTGTCTGCAGGAGCTTTGATTAGCTATAAAAGCCAGATCATCCGAGTTTTCCCAGTTTGAGCTGAGTATAATCTGAGTCACCAAAGTCTGACATAAATAAGTCGAATACCTTATTCTATGAAGCCTTTTGGGCATATAAGTGATTTTTGCTGTTTATCAAATAGTCGACACAAATACTGTTTCTTGTTTGTGCTTGTATATGCAAAACTCTTATTAAAAAGTTTAAATATAAGCGATCATCTTCTCAGTAAGGATGAGATTAGTGTGCAGTGTGCACCTAACATAAATAAAAAAGTATCTACTGTATCCCCTATTTACTAAGAAAATAAATTGTTTAAAAAATGAGCTTTATTTTCTGAGTCAGCCATCCTATTAGAGTCTGCTGACTACTGAGCCCCATGAGGGGCATTTCCAAAACCTGCTGTAGTGGAAGATAGACAGGAGGGGCAGTTTAAAAACCCTGGTAAGAAAACAATGGCTTTGTGCGGGCACACTTTTTTTTTTAAAGTTTTGCAAAGGTACGTGCAGCTTCACATTTATTTATATTTAATGAAAAAAGACAGAGGGAAAAAGATACCTGAACGGACAGCATAGCCGCTATGATCACAATCTCCTCTGAGCAGCCCAATTCACATGAAGATAGAAGCATTTTTGATACCATAGGATCCTACAAACATTGATAATTTACCTTTACTAAACCCTTCATACATAAGCAACGTCAATTTCATGAAACCGCCTCTTAAAAAATAGTTGCATTATCCCTTAGTAAACTCAGTCGCGCAACCGACTTAAAGACGGTGATATGTCAAAATTAAAAATAGATTGACATTTCCATTTAAATCATTAATTGAGTGATGCTGAATATAACCCCCAACATTACATATTCACTGTGTTAGGATGACAGTAGACAGGCAAATATACCAAACAAGAATTGCTATGTTCTCTGGGTACCAGTTACCTAAATGCCCCCATGTAACCAAATTAATCACAATAACAGCAGTTACATATCAATTTGACTGTTTGGAATTAGATTAAGATCAAAACCAAGCTTCAGTTATAAGTTGTTTTGAAATTAAACAATTTTCGCACTACTGTCAATCAAACAACAAAAACAAGCACAGGAAAAAAAAAAACATGAAACAATATGGGTGGAGAATTATGGTTAAAAAGTAGTCAAACTAGCACCGATATACAGGATCTAGTCCTTGGTAGTACGATCACTCTTCTGTTTCATTAATTAAACCTGCACAATTGGAGAAAAAGGAAGAAATAGTACCAGGGGTAACTCAGCAACTTGAAAACCTAGTGGTGAGGTAAGCTTTGCATCTTCATCAAGTATCCCCAGGGAGTACAAAACCTCCAATGCACGCACCATTGCCTCAGCTGAAGGAGATGACAGCCAATCAAATCCCAGTATATTGTCTATTCCTAGTGCCTTCATCTGACACCATTTCAATTATGATATTTACTGAAGTCAGCCAATCTGTAGTAGCATTTGGGCATCTGAAAGCTTTTTTCTTATTTTTTTTCCCCTTTATATTGTGTTTCTTGATGCAGTCTCACTGGAGCTCAGCATAAACCTCTTAACTAATGAGTAACACATAGATGTGAATGAATTTAAATTGGAATAATAAGCAATGCAGCTCCATCATAGAGAATTTTTAGCCAGTCTGGTGCTGAAAAGTTGAAATTATAAGTCTTTACTAACTCCAATGCTGGTCATAGGATAGGACCAAGATGTTACTGAATCCCCATTATAAAATTACACATGGCAAGCCAAAATTTCTGTTAATTTGTAACTAAAAAGTACTTCATTTAGGCAGAAAAAATATTTCTTGTAAATCATGACAACCATAAGTGTATTCTAAATATAAGGGAAACAAAAATAATTTAGAGGAATACCTGAATGATACAGGAGACAAGGTTTGACCTTTGTATTTCTGGAATACCCTCTGATGGCATATCCCTTAGATAATACTCCTCCGTATAAAGCCTTTTTTTAGACATAATTGAGAAATTATCATTGCACAAGTCATAAAATAAACAAGAATAGAGAGAAAAGTTAAGGGCTAAACATCAGTACAAACTGAGAAATTATCATTCAACGAGTAATAAAATAAAGAAGTATAGAGCGAAAAGTTAAGGGATAAAATGAAAACAAACAAGGTTAGTAAAAAAAAATATTTTCATTTTTATAATAAAATTGACATTTTTCTTGTTATTAATATTAAAATAACAGATCTAATATCACGTTCAAATTTTGTAGAATTTTATTGAACATATTTTAGATATCTACCTGAAAGGACAAGGACCAATTCAGCCAGTATTTGACCTGTCAACTGTTTATTTCATTGGTTTTTCTCTTCCTCTTTTGGTTTATCTTGGCTTCATCAAAGTTAATCATGATTAAAGTCCACTAGGATTACATAATGAGGCCTGGCCGGGACACAATTGCACAAATGGCTTGTATTGAATTTAGCTTCTGAGATTTAGTGTACCAGCACGCAAATATGTTCAGGTCAGAATCAGTACCAGCACAAATAGAAAAATGAAACTCTTATGTGTGTATTAATTTGCTACCTAAAACACTTGCCAGGTCGAAGTCTGCCGGCTCGACCAGCTCTTTGCCTAGCAGAAGCCTTAGATATGGGTGCCGTTACCAAGCTCTCTATATCAGAGATCTAGTAGGTAGGAACAGAATAAGGTAAGTAACAAAAAGTATCAATATGTATATAATTAACACGACAACTTTTCAAAGCACCAATGCTTAGGAAGAGTTCAAATTACCGGATTGTAGAATTTCTGCTTTGAGAAACCACTATCAACAACATACACCACTCCCTACAATTAGAAGGAAAAAAAAGAAGACAACATGCCAAAAAAGATTCTATTACTGAAGTTTTAAAAGCCGGTACAATAGAGGTACTACACCAGTATAACCTGTAGGAAGAAGAAACCCACAGTCCACAGATATGTAACTGATTAAATGTACTTAGTCTTATGTTTTTACCGCAAAATAAAATTAAACAGAGAACATCATACACAAGTAAGAACATAGTTACCTCCAAAGTCAAGGAGGTCTCAGCAATGTTAGTCGATATGACAACTTTCCTCTTTCCCCTAGGTGTAGGAGCAAAAATAAGATCCTGAAACAATAAGAGGTACTGTAATATTAAGCATGCATCTTCAATGCAAATAAAAAAATTATAATAAATATAATAAATAAAAAATAAAGTAATTCAACAATTCTCAAGTATATTCCTTACTTGCTCACCACGTGGAAGGCCAGAGTACAAAGGCAAGACCAATAAATCTGCAAATAAATGTCATTGTTTATTTGAAGCCCATAAATATTAGTATATACAGACTAACAGCAGTAGGATTTTAAGAATACCAAAAACTGACTGACTGTTCTGCATGGAAATTAAAAGATGGAAAGCTTGAGTAGATGTGATACAAGAAAATTGCAAACTAACTGCAAGAGACGAATATTTCTCATTTGGCATCCAACACCCAAGTTATATGGATTAATTGCAAACAACTCCCAACCATCAAAGCTATGGCTAAATAAAGCACAAAGCTATGCCCTTTTCACTTTTGAGTATCAATCCTAGTGCTTTTCCCTAATTTCATGTGGCATCAGAGCCAAACATCCAAATTGATGAGGTTATATTATGGTTCAATTTGCCTGAAGAAAATGTTATTCACTAGGCTGGAAGGATAGAATTGTCAACCTTTTTCACTCATGCAGTCCTAACAGTTGGGTGTTGATTGAAACATCTTAAAATATGTACTAGGTGTTAGTAGCAGAAAGAGAAATGTCAGGTACTAGCTGCTCAGAATAAAATATTGGTAGTCATGTGCATTGATGAGATACATGTTAATAAATACAATTCAGAAGTAGATAAGGTGAGTAAATACCAGATGAACGACCGCGGGAATAATTATATTCATCAGTAAGCATCTTCACTGCAGCCTCGATGTCATCTTGCCCGGTCAGAAATACTAGAACATCTCCAGGTCCCTCCTAGTTGTATCAATAACATCTGATATTAATTCCTCATTTCTCCCCGCTTTTACCCAGCTTGTTTTTCTTGACATTGTAAATTTTGAGAGAGATTTATTTCCTTTTTAAGGGTAAGAGCACACTTTCCACACTTCCAATTAAGAAAAAAAAGAAAAGGAAAAGTATGGTTTCAAGAACAAAACTTGGCTTTCTGCAAGTTCTCAAACATGCATAATGGTAAAGCACTATACTTGTTTAAAAAAGGAGTATGTCATTAATGATGAAGATGAGTGAGGTAGTTTACTTTGTCATGAATGGAAATCACGGTTTCAACCGAAGCTTGTAAATAGTCAGACACAGGCTCCTCCACATAATGAATCTCCACAGTATACCCTTTACCCTGTATCATAACAAAACTATTACAACTGGTTCTATTTTTTACTACTAACTGTGATACAGGGGCGGATTTAAGAAGGACATGGAGCTCAACTGACCCCCAATTTAAGAGAACATGTCAATGTTAATATGCATACTTTCTCACATTTAGTTATAAAATAGCCAATAATCTCCCAAATGACTCCCATTCCCTTATAAAAGATTTTACTATTTAACCCCATAAGAAACCAACCAAGGAAAAAATTGACAGTTAACGTAGTATCACAAATTGCTTGACCCCAATACCAAAAAGATCCTGGTATCAGCCCTGGTTGTACATAGTCTAATAAAATTTCTGAAGCTTAGTTCATTTGAAATAAAAGAAGCCAGAATTTACTTGGAGTCAACCATGCTTATAACAGTTTTGAAAGCAAAATCATTCTAACTCAAGTAACTGGACGAGGTTAGCTGACTTGCTATCCAAGATAAAAAATGGAGAAGGTGAACAGGGGAGTACTTGTGTACAATAATATGTGACAGATGGATAACTAAGAAATCAAATGATAATTATCAGTTGCAATAGGTGATTATCCAACTGTCGTACATCTGAGCAAGTATAACACTGTAGAGGACATTGAATAAGAAAAGATTGTCATACATCTAAGTATAACACTGTAGAGGATATTCAATTAAAAAAGATGACTAAATATTCTAACCATAAACTACTTTTTTGCATAATTTATATCCCAAAATCATTAGTTCTTGAAATCTTTTTAACTTGAACTAAACACAATGAAAACCATAAATATTGTGACTTACTGAACATCTCATTTTTGAACAAGAAATAAGGTGATCATTATCCAAAATAATAGGATCTTTATTGTTACTCTAGCCTTCACTTTCTTTGAAAATTTAAACATACTGAAAAATCTACATATTTCCATAAGATATTTAAACTATGCATTTGTTAAAGAAATGAATTTTTAAAGAACAAATTCAAAATTCGTTCTACTGAAGCACCATCAGACCAAATTTAATGTGATAATTTCTCTATATCAAACATGTAGCAGTCATTACATTGAGGCATCTACATGTTCAAATACATTATTGTGGCTTACCTATGGTTTTGCTTTCTTGGGTAAATATTACTAGCCCCATTTCACTTGAGCAAGGTAACTTTAGAATGTGAATAATGAATACATGTTCCTGTAGTTATATTGTACTGTTACACAATACCCTAGTATATCTTAAACTACTAAAGAGAGCACAAAAAAAGGAAGAAAAGTGCGTACTTCGACAGAAAGTATGGCAGGTTCTTGATTTGGCGCAGCATCTATTGCATCATTTCTGAGATTTTTCCTTCTGCATCAATATAGAGACAGAATGAGCAAGGCATAGAAGTGTCTGACTTGAATTTGATTTAAAACCCCATGAATTTGGAAGTAATAAGAAAAACAGTTATTGGCAAAGACAATTACAATTTTGGATAAAGGACAAGTACCTAATATGGAAAAAGGAGGCCATGGATTTGGCCTCAATTGTTGCAGATGAAATTACAAGCCGCAAGTCAGGCCTCCGACGCTGAATCTACCAAATACAAAGCAAGCAATAAGCATTTTTTGTAGAGCACATATATAAGTAGACAAAATGGAAAGTGAAAAAAGATACCTCTAGCTCCTTTTCTTTCTTTTCAATTCAGGAAGTAAATGTTTAACTACAAATTTTTTTTTTGTAAGGTTTATACAACTAATTGCATTGATAAAAGAGAAGTGGGTAAAATCAATTACAAACCTTCTTCAAGAGGCCAAGTAAAATGTCAGTTGATAATGATCTTTCATGAGCCTCATCCACCATAATTACACTAGCATAACAAAAGCAAAAGACAATTAAAAATTCACAGGACTTGGTCCAATGGTTTGAAAGGAGAAACATTGCATTAAATTAAGCACCACGTGAGGTAACTTGGAGTTATATGCCATCTTAACAGAACAAATAGACTTTTCAAAAAGAGAAAAATTGTTGAAATTTGCATCAATATACCCTCAGTTGGTCTCACTTTGTCCATCCCAATAACCCAAATTTTGAATGATCTGGTCTTCAAACCTTAAAAGAGTATAATACCCGCTAGGTCATGTCAGGTATTACTAGCATCAAAATCTAACTTTGCAATTCACATGTCTCAAGTACTGGTCCACAGTTTAATTCAAAAATAATAATAACAATTAAGTATTGGTCCACAGTTGCACAGCACTACTTTTGACAGAAAAGCAAGGAAGCTTTTTATAGGCAAAATGAAAAGGAAAGTATCACTAAAAGCTACATAGGCTTCTATTAATCAAAATACAACACAACAACAATATGGCTATCACATATTCATTTTTTCCTATCCTTTTTAAAAGAAATAAAGAGCATTATGTACCTATATTTTGTCAGAAGAGGGTCATCCATCATTTCCCTGATCAATACTCCATCTGTCAGAAATTTGATCATGGTTAAACCCTGCCACAGAAAATGCGCACAACAATCAATAAAATGAATATGAAATAAAGATGCTTGAATGATTTGAAATTTCCACAAGGCACTTCAATTCGTACTCATAAAACCTCAATTAACACAAATACACCTGCAGAAAAATTGTCTGTGTCCCCACACACAAGAAAAAGCCTTGTTTATATAGATTTGAACAACCATTTCTCATATTGCAAGGACATACAAAAAAACTTCGAAAAATGTCTAGAAGGAACCTCCAGGAAACTTTCATTCCACCAAACCGAAAGGGTGCAGCCAAAAATAAGAAATTCTTACTGGATTTGTTTGATCTTCAAAACGAATTGTATATCCAACTTCTTCTCCAAGCTTGACACCCATTTCCTCAGCCACTCTTGATGCAACTGACTATTTGTAACAACAATTAGAATACAGACAATCTTTTGCAGTAAAAAAGAAATAAAAAAGAAACAATTGTGTATCAAGGTAAATACTTGTACAAATCTTGAACCAATTTAGTTTTCAAGATATATGAACCAGAAGAGATGCCAGAGTGAGTTTTTATAACTTTTACTCTCAAATGTAACTACTAGACATAAATAAGCTAAGAAGAAAAGAGAGACAAACTAAAAGATTGGTACCTGAACAGCCAGTCGCCTAGGCTGAGTACAAGCTATAACTCGACCACCCTCTGCCCATCCTGCCTCCTTCAGATACTAGCAGATAAGGAAAAAAAATATAAATATTGGTATCGAACAGAATAGTAATGTTTCTGAGAATAGGTATACCAATAATAATCATTTCAATTTTAACAAATTACAAGTACTGTTATCAGTGCAGTATATGAGTTGTTCCGGTGCATTAAAATTCAAACCTCCAATAATAATGCAAAAATAGCACCCCATTAGTCATCATCCTCATTGTATACAAATAAGTGTAATTTCTAGCTGGTTGTTTGTTTTGAGAAGTCCTCTTTGTTTGGTTTCTAAAACTTCCATTCAGGTATAAAGAGAAACGCATCTAACCAGGGATGCCCACAAGGTATTCGATGAAATGCCACAGAGAACAAACCTGGGGAATTTGAGTAGTTTTGCCACTTCCCGTCTCGCCAACAATTATAGAAGTAGCATGATTCTCGACCAAGTAGAGAATGGCTTCGCGGTACTTGTACACCGGCAGCCTCTGTCTCAGCCTCTCCAACCTTTTGCAAAGAGAAATTTAGTGTTCTTTTTGGGTTCAATGGAGAAACCAAAAGAAACTGATAAAGAGAAATGGAGAAAGAAATTAAAGTGAAGTACTGAGAAGAGGAAGATGAAGAGGCGGGGTTGGAAACGAAGAGCACGCCGCCTTCTTCATCGTCTACGAGGAGAGGCGTCGGCCGCTCCGACCCCGGTTTCCAGTACTTGGACATTGATCCTTTTACTCTGAGATTCCAGAAGTTGGTTCCATTTTTGTGTCTATATAATAGGAAGTACAGCTTCTGAACAAAAGCCCTCCACAAATGACTTTGATTTTGTGCATGAGATGGAACGGGCCAGGCTAGGCCCAGTTTCATGGCCGTATTCTCCGATGGTTCATTGCAGACGTAGATGCTCGAAATCAGCACCAATTTTAACCAATCAGGCAACAGACACTACACCACCAACCTTTCTCTTTTTGTGCTATCTATCTATCTATCTATCTATCTATCTATCTAAATCTAAATACAAAATACCACATACTGGTTGTTTAAGTCGTCCCCTTTTGTTCAAAGGTCAAGTTGCCTTTCTTTTGTTTTAGGTTATGTAGGTTTTCTGCCAGTTATTCGGATCTAATCGTGTAAAAACTGTTTGGTGCGATAGCATCTCTAATCAGATCATGATTTGCTACTTCAGGTTTGGATGTGGATGTTAAAAGAAGGCCCATTAAAATAAATACTTTAAAACAGCTGGGTTCCTTGCCCATGTGACGGGGACAAAATTCGCCAGTTACCCTCCGGTTTAAATAAGAGGGGAGATGTCCTGTTTCATTCTTGTTCTCAAGTGTGTGGCAACGCAGGGAAGAAAAAATGTGACATGAAGTGACCTTAACATATTGTGATTTGGTCATATTATATTATATTATATTATAGTGTGTGATCAAATTTTTTTTTCACGTAACGTGATTAAAAATAATGGAGGACAATTATATTACGTTAATGTGGTCTGATGTGATCAAACATGTGACATGATTACTTAACTAGTCATGCTTAATTAATTTTATTAGATTTTAAGTTGTCTCGTAGAAAAAAAATGCTAAAAACTTTTGAATTAAATTAAAGAAACAGTGTTAGAAAAAAAATTAGTCACATAATCATGGGTAGATCCAAAGAGGCGCATGAATTATTCTGAAAAAAAAAATTAACTCTAGTGATATTTTATATTTATTCCTATCTCTGAATGTGAAAAAGGTTTACCCTTAGATTTACAACAAAAGAAAAAAAAAATATGGCCCAATAGAAAAAAAAAAAAATGAAAGATGCAGTCCGCTAGATTTGATCCCTCAAATTTTGATCAGCGATTCAGAGGAGAATTTTGATCCAAGATTCAGCGATTTGATAATAAAGAAAGAAAGAAAAAAAATAAGAGGCAGTCAGAGAAGAATTGCGCTAGAGAGGAGATACCAAGATAGCGTCAAAAAAAAAAAAATCTCAAATCTTCCTCGCTGAAGTTGATGCCAGAAAAGAATTGCGCCAGCAGTCTTTCTCTTCTATCTCTGATTCTTCTTTGGTAAGTTAACCCTAATTTTTTTTCTTTTTTTAGATAATTTTTGGAATCTAGATAATATTATTTGTTGAATGTACGATATTAATTTGAAATGAATATGAACATGATAATTTTTGTTGAATGTATGATATTAATTTGAAATGAGTATAAAGTTATTTGTCCTATTTTTCTTCTTCTACGATCATCTACCTTTGAAAAAAAAAAAATTTCACGCTTAATATCTGTTATTATCGTTTATGTATTTTGGAAGAAATTTGGACGAAATTTCATACTTAATATGTAAAAACTATTTATTACAACATTTTAATATTTTGGACGAAATTCGTACTCTTGTCAGCAATTTGTGTCTATTATGACCGAAATGTAGAATCCGCCCATGCACGTATTTTTCACGCGATGTGACATGATTGGATCAATTTGTGTGACATGTCGTGACGTGTCATTTTTGTTCGAAAGTGACACGTCCCACGACATGCGAGTAACATAATGTGATGTACCCATGACGTACGACTAATTTTCGTCTTTAAGGCAACGAGCTCACAAGTGTAATTATTAATTTTTAGCAGTGTTCTAAATAGCTAGCTATAGCTACGCTATATCCTTTTTGGACCATAAAAGCTAAGCTATGAGATAAAAATGTGCTAATTCAGCTACAACCGCTATAGCTGTAATAGTTGACAGCTATTACCGCTACACGCCACGCGCTATTGCTACCGCTATGCTACATGAGCTTTTTTTGCAATTTACATGGGTTTTTGTGCTTCTGTTCCTATTTCTGATGCTACATGGTCTGCTATGATAAGTATGCTAAACCGAACTATGTGTTTATGTTTCTATTTGTGATTTAGTCTCTCATTCTATATTAGAAAATATTCAAATATTTTTTTGAGTAAAGGTTGGAGGTCAAGCCACCCAACTAATTAATATCCACAAATAATTGCCCCTTCCAGGTTTCGAACCTGCGACATCGCACACAGAGAGCATTGCCTTTGCTACTAGACCAAAGGTTGATTCTCAGGAAAATATTCAAATATTAATTCTTTCTTTTACTTGCTCTTCGTCTAGTATTCACTTGTAAAATTATTGTCGTTTGTTTCAATTGAAAGCTGATTTTGATTATTATAATATATAAAATGTTCAAATAGGTATACTGACTTTATTTCACTTGTAAAATTAATTGTTCTTTGTTTATTATAATCTGTAATACTATGAAGTATGAAATATTAAATAATGTTACCTTATAGATCCTTTTTTTCTTCTTATTTGTATGATTGAAAAAAGTATAGACTTAGATTAGTTGTCATTTGGTTGTTACTCCAATTCTCCAATATTGATCATGTTGATAATTAGTATAGAGTAGAACTAGAGTGTTCTTAAGCTCACCAAGCCCCTTTGTGATCTTAATTCAAAAACCTGTTGAATTGGCTTTAACGATGCATCCAAACCATTGAAATCGATCTACTTCACGAGTGATGTGTTTACATGTCAAATTTATAAATTTTCAAACTAATTTAATATAAAGTCATGCGGTCAAAAAAAGATGGTTTATAAGTTAATTTTAATGTGTTTATTTTTCATCATTTTTTTTACCGCTTGACTTTATATTAAATTAGTTTGAAAATTTATAAATTTGACATGTAAATTCATTACTCATGAAGTAGATCGGTTTCAACGGTTTGGATGCGTCGCTTGAAGTCAATCCGATAGGTTTTTGAGTTAACCTCACAAAGAGACTTGGTGAGCTTAAGAACACCCTAGTTCTACTCATTAGTAGAAATATAGAATATAAATTTTGAAAAAAAAAAAAAATGTTATGTACGATAGTTTCTGCTATAGCTTTTTTTTTGTTTTCCCGCTATGTCGCTATAATCGTTATTTAGAACCTTGATTTTTAGTTATGCAACCGATATCAGTTATTGGGACGTCTAATTTGCGTATCAATAATACGTGAAGTAAAATAATAAAACTACTTATAAAATTATAAGAAAGTTACAAAAAGTTAAGAAAATTTCCCCACAGCAAATGTAAAAAATATATATATTATGTTTTACGGTAGTCAAACTATATTTATCCTGTTTTAAAAAAAATCAAATAAGTTTGCTTTAGGAAACTTTAGAGGTCCTAAATTAAAAACTTTGACTAGTAAAGTAGATTGCTGTAGCCTTGTAAGTATTATCTATTGTTTATAGCCTTATAGCATTGTTCATAGGTGTTTATTATTTAGAATCAAGCACTTATAGTAAGAGTTTTGAATTTCTATTATAAAATAATTTTTATTTATATTAAATGTCACTCCTAGAATAAAAAGCAGACTGGAAAATTTTACAAGATATTTGATTCTGGGAATGTATTTCAATTTATTAACATTTTTTTATTATTGCTATTTTTATTATTATTATTATTATTGCATTTGCTTTATTCTTATTATATTTTTGTATTAAAGTGTCTTGTACACTCCAACATTCTTATTATATTTGCTTGTTTAAAAGTTAGAAAGAATTCCCATAACCACATTACCCGAGATTTTTATTAATATCCAAAGTTTAATAGAAATTAATATTTATGTCCAGAATACTGGATTTTCGCCAAAAATGCCCAAGCCGGCCACAAAATGGCCGGCTTACTCGTTTTGTGGCCGTCCCCGCCTAAGCCGGCCATTTTGTGGCCGGCTTACTCGTTTTATTTTATTTTATTTAGAGATACTATGTAGGGCAAAATAATGAAATCTAACACGGAAAATTTGAATTTTTTGTTTAAATTATTTGTTAGATTACTTCTTTTGATTTATAATTAGCATATTTATACTAAAATACACTAGATTACTTGAAATTACGTTGAATTACACTATATTACAATAAATTATTTTGAATTACACTAAATTACGTTAAATTACAATAACTTCGCTAATTATGCTGAAATACGGCAAATTACACTAAGTAGACTGATTTTGTGCCATCTTTCATGAATCATAAAATATAGTAAAAAAAATTGAAAAATAGTAAAAATTGGTGTTCTACAAGTTCATTATGTAACTAATTTACTGAGCTACTTAGATTGAATAATAGAAATAAAAATCTTAATCGGAAACTTCAACTCAAGTTTTGAGGCTCTTCCCTTAGTTTTTTGGCAATTCTGAATTTTGGAATCCGACATCGCGGGCACGGACGCATGCGTATTTTCGCAAACTTTCCGAAAAGTGGTCATTTGCTGAAATCGGACACTCGAGCGCCGTTTTATGACCGTTTGAAGTTTCGTTGTCGTTTTTTGCCTTTTCAGTGAAGATATCGTCCCTATTCATATGTAATTTAGCGTATTTTAGCGTAATGTAATGTAATTTAGTGTAATTTAACTTAATATAGTGTAATTCAACATAATTTCAAGTAATTTAGCGTATTTTAGTATAAATATGCTAATTATATATCAAAAGAAGTAATCTAACAAATAATTTAAACAAAATAATTCAAATTTTCAGTGTTAGATTTCATTATCTTGCTCTTCATAATGTCTCTAAAAAAAAAAAGAGTAAGCCGGCCATTTTGTGGCCGGCTTGGACATTTTTGGCGAAAACCCAGCATTCTGGGCATAAATATTAATTTCTATTAAACTTTGGATATTAATAAAAATGTCGGGCACATTACACAGTTGTTCTGTACTTCTGTTTCATCTGGCCGTACGATTAAGATAATCATAAATTATTAAATGAACAATGTGGTCATTTTTCCTCATGCTCCGTGGAATTCGGATCCCATGAATTAACTCAATTTTTTAGTTTTGATCCAAACCGTTCAAGATGCTCTAACACGAATCTTAAAAGGCCTGGACCCCACAAATAATACTGGCCCCCTGCGCTACCACCGAATAGGCACCGGACACGTCTAAACTCAAAAATTGAGTTACTTTAGGGGATCCGGACTCGCTCCGTGTGGACCGTGTACTTTTCCATAAGGAATGGTTCCTGATCCAACGACAATGTTTTATTCCTCCTATTTATTCACTATTTACTATTTTCTGTTCTTTTCTTGGATTAATTAAGTAAATTGTGGTCCTCAGCTCCCACCACGTGACCCGAGATCACGCCCCCACCTAAGTTATAATGAACAATGCATAATCTTGATTTTCTGTTCCCCTTGCTCTGCTGACATACTCACATACATGTTAGGGGTGAAATTAGGTAGAACTAAATAGAAAAGCAACAAGCAACATAGTTTGTTACATGGATCGGGACACAAAAATCATAATAAATTGGAGCGAGCGGACCCAGTTTCTTCACTAGTGCAGTAGTGTGTATTTGTATACATCTGGTTCATGTTTAAATGCGATGAACAGTGAAAATGACATGCAGACAGAGATAATGTTATTCAGAATTCTGCAATTAATTTTATAAACTGATTTCATATAGAATTTCAAAGATAATTCAAAATTATATTATTTATTATACATTTTATTTTTGGATGGGAGAATGAACGGCAACATCCCAGGGTGTTCTATAGTTTTCTGTATGTACGAAATATGCAGCGGGTCAGTTTGATAGATTTAGTGCGTAGTTCCAAAGTAATAAGATATGCGATAAATTCGTGAATAATTCGCGTTTTATTCTTTTTTTTGACGTCCCGAAGCGAACTCTGAATAAAATGCAAAAAAACACATATAATACGTTTTATTCGTGAATAAAACGCGAATCACGAATTATTAAACAAGAAAAACGAGAAATTGTTTGTTAAATTTTTTTTTTGCTTCCTTGTGGTACCAAATCATTCTCGAAATATATTTAAATTATTTCCGAATCATGAATTTTTTATCCCACCGAACCGTACCCGAACTATTTATTTGTTATTATGGTACGTACTGTGTAAAGCCGTAAAATAAAGAGTCAACACAGTACCAGAGCTCCCACAGGAAAATTGAAACGAAGAAATTCGCATCCTCTGAGATATCTCGAACTTTGAGTGTTTTTCTGAAAACTCTCAACCGTTCAAATACGTTCTGCACGAATCTCAAAGCACAAATAATATTGACCTCCTGCGCTCTCCCTGAATAGGCACCGTACACCACGTTGGTCACGCAAAAATTGAGATATCTCACATAGGATACGGCGATACGCACTCGAAAACGGGGTAAATACCTCCCCGGTACCGTAAAAGATTCCCTTCACTTTACGGTTTGAGATTAACTCCCAGCATCTTTGGGATTCGGGCTGACAGAGGGGACAGTATTATTGGGCTTTGAGATTCGTGCCAAGTTAAAAAGGACAGTCCAGATCAAGTAATTGTAAAAGATTCCCTATTACTGTACCGGGGTGATGTGAATTCCTCGAAAACGCGGGGTCCGTCGAAAATTATTCATGGTCTTCTGTTACACTCTCTATGTAGAATTCGTGTGGCCAGTTGAAGTAAAATGCAATACAAAAAGCTATACCGAAAGATAGGAAAATTAGTAAGAAAATTCAGAGAAGGTGAGTCTGAATTCACGTTGATTACATAATTTTAATTTATGAATTTTTTTAGAGCATAAGGTTTATTGTTGGGAGAAAATTGTCTCACGTTCAAGAATTCATAGTGACAACTCAATGATTCGGGAAAGGTTCGGTGGGGTCAAAAATTTCATGATTTGGGTATAATTCGGAAATGATTCGGTACAACAAGGAAGCAAAAAAAAAAAACCAAAAAAACCCTAAAAAAAAATTTTCGAAATTTTTTTTCGAAAAATTTTCGTGTTTTTATCGCAAATAATTCGTCAACTCGCGTTTTATTCGCGAATAAAACATATTATACGTTTTCTGCGTTTTATTCGGAATTCGGTTCGGTAACATAAAAAAAACGTTTAATAGCACATGCACGGCAAAATTTTGGAATTCGTATCCTCTGCATTAACTCAAAAAATAATCTTTTGAGTTAATGCATTTGTACCCTCCGATCAGCTTTAAGATCCGTGTCAATCAGATTTGCACTAATATTAAAGAGCTCCCTGCTTTGCAGGCAAATGTCAAATTAGCTCCGTTTAAAATAAGATTCTCAAAAGAGTTAATGCAGACGATGCGGACTCAAAATTTTGAATCTGCAAAAAATGTATCATGTACAATTCACTAGTACGGATTTTAATGTGCCAAAAAATATGAACCTCACATTCAAATTTGTACAGAATCTTTGAGGAGATTTTCTTCAAATAAATAAAAAATTATATTCTAATTGTACATATGTATGTTAATAGGGGCATAGGCAAGATTTTCATATATAGGGGTCAATATATACATAGAGATTTATAGAACTCAATTTTTTTTTTCTTAAAAAGAAGTACGGGGTCAGCTTAACAATTTTAAAAAATAAATGAGGATCAAATTTAACATACATGTAGCAATTTTATTTTTAATATTATAATATAAAGAGGAGGGATCAACTTACAACAAATTTGAGTTACAACAAAGTTACAACAATCATTTTTTTCATTTTCAAAGTCTAAATCGTCAATTCAAACCGTTCAACATGATCTCCACAATAAAATGTGCTTGCAGATCAAATTTTACATTTTTTTGAATTTTTTTACTATTTATTAACTATTTTATAAAAAATAGTCATATTCAGACCATTGAATTTTGTACCCATCTTAATAAATAGTAAAAAAATTCAAAAAAATGTAAAATTTGATCTGCAAGCACATTTTATTTAGATAATAATGTTGAACGGTTTGGATAGACGATTTGGACTTTGAAAATAAAAAATGGTTGTTGTAACTTGATCCCTCCTCTAATATATAATACAAGTTTAAAATATTTTAATAATAAATGGGGTCAATTTGGCAAAGGTAAATCCACCTCCGTGTATGTACGTGAGCATGTACGTATGTTTTGTATGTGTTAGTAATTTATTACTAGTATTGTGCCCGTGCGTTGCAACGGGGACATATTATAAAATTGGATAGAATATGAAGAAACCTTTTTGTTTGACATTCACACAAAATTAAGAAAAAATATATTTAAATAAAAATAAAAGACACAAATGAAAAAAACGGAGATCTAAATAATAAATAACAATAAAAGAAACAACAACAAATAAAAAAAACGGATCAAATATAACATGAAAAAAATTCTTGAAGTATCATTGTACGATTTAATATCTAATTTTCTCCACAAACAAAACAGGTCATTAAACGATTTAGAGGAGAAATAATCTGTAAAGAAATAAAATTGGAAAAGATATAATTAAATGATTCAAATAAGGATTTTCTCTACAGATATATTTTTGGAAATTATTTTAATAATGGAAATTTCTCTACAGATCATTTCTTTACACAAAAATTCTTGATATTCTTCATTTTCTCTCAAGATTAGAAAGATATGATTGTTTCTATCAGCACAAGATTTGCTCTTCATCTATTCACAAAGATACAGTAGCCCTAAACAAAATTCGGAAAGATATGATTGTTTCGTTTTTCATTGTCGAAAATATAAAGGAAGAGGAGAAATGAAATGGAGGAAACGGAGAAATAAGGAAATGATTTAATTGCAGGAATCAGAGATAGCTGCAAGGAGAAATAAGAAAACGGATCGCTAGGGATTCATTCAATTTTAATTGTGACAAACCATGTAGCAGTCTGTGTAGCAAATATGTTTTTAACTAAATTTAGACTTCTATACATAAAATAGATGTATTTAATCAAAAGAAGACAAATTATGTGATTGGAAAGCTAATATTGAATTCGAAAATCTATCTTTCAATCTCAGCCGTTGGCGGATCGAGACAACTACGTGCATAATATAAGAACTAGTATCGTGCCCGTGCGTTGCAACGGGGACATTATAAGAAAAATATGAAGAGATTTTTTTATTGACATCTCACCCATAATTAAGAAAAAATATATAAATGAAAATAAAAAAACACACATGAAAAAAAAAAACGGAGAAATAAATAATAAATAATAGTAAAGAACAACAATAAATGAAAAAAATAGATCAAATATAACATTAAAAAAAGTCTTGAAGTATCATTGCCAGTGTGATCCTCTTCGATGTAGTCCAACATTTCTGAAAAAAAAAAAAAATGAAAAGTAGATCATCTTCTGCTTTGTCGAAACTGTAGTAAATCATCTCATCACCTGAAAACATCTCAATCATTTGTTGATTCAATTCATCAACATATTCATTTCTTGTTGATAGTATGGCCCTAGAAATAATATACTCTGACGAACCACCGTTGAGATGGAGAGAGGGAAAAATAAATTCTATTAACTGCTGTTTAGAATCCCCTTCTGTAGTGTATGGAATAACCAATTCTTCAGGAATACAGATCAAGTCCCCCTCCAATGATTCTTCTGTTCCATCACCAACTCTGAGTAGATATTCAGAAAAATATGGATCTAACAAAGCTCTCATGTTTCGGGTTAATTGTATTTTTTCGGGTTAATTCCATCCAAGATGTTGATTTCATCTATTTTTTAAGATGAGTTCTTCCTCAGTAAGCATGTATTTGAATATTTGAAATTATTTCTATCATAACATATATATTTTCTAGTGAAATATTACCTTCTGTAAAGGTCTCAAATTCTCTGTCAATGTCATTTTGTGTGGTCACAGGTAGCTGAGCGTTAGCATTGTTATAAATCCTCTTACGACCTGTTCGTACACCTAAAAGAAAATCCAACATAAAAGCTAATTTGCTGCAACTACTATTCTAAATTCTAAAATGTACATACAAAATTATTTTTTGATAAAAAGTTGTCTTAAAATTTATATTACGGCCGGCAATGACTCAGTAGCATCATGAGGAGTTGATGAAGCTAAATCTATTTGCAATGGAGTCTCTTAAACTAATAAAACACTTGACCTAGCAAGAGCATTTGCTATTGGATTATTGCTACTTTCTCATGTTTTGAGTTGCTTATTTGCACGATTTTTTATTAGAAGAGTTTGCTTATTTTCCCGACTCATTTCTTGATATGCCCTCTTGTTGTACCTTCTCTTTCCATCCAGGCTTATTTCTGTTATGTTATAAAAAATAATAATATAAGTTTGCTTCCTTGAGAAATGTACATCGATTAGTGATTGGCAAACAAAAATATATATTTTAAAAAAACCTGATGTTCTTGGAGTGGTTGCATAAGAATCCTCATTTCCATCAGTTATACTTTTTTGAATTTTCTTTCCTGTATGATGTCTGGACATGGAACAAAGCTAAGCTAATTTAAAAATAGGTGATTATCGTCTAAGGCATAAGCAACAATCAAAATTAATCTAAGATAAAACAAAATTATTTTGTGTTCCAATGCAAGAAAGTAGTAAAAATGGAAATAACAATTTTTTACTTTTTGTTTTACCGCCAGTTTCTTTTAACGTTCACAGAAAATGAAATTCACAAATTCAGTAAGTCCACATGGCGCTAAATTAAAATAGCAAATGTTCTAAATCCCAAGCGCCACAATTCTTTTTTACCTAAAATAAGAGATTTTTCAAATCATGTCACATGGATGAAATAAAGTCCAAAAGTAATTCCTTTAATAGCAAAAGCAACAGATGTTGCTTCTGAAATCTTGGGTCAGAAAATTTTCCTTTTTTATTTATTTTACTCCTTATTTGGAAAAATAGTAATTCTAGCGGGACAAAATAAGTAATTTGTATTGATTCTGCTGTACTGAACTGTATATTCAATCAATAAGTTCACACAAAATATTCTATCCAATTTTGCCAATTTTATATTTTTGTCTGATTTCATTGGTCCATTTATGGGAAAAAATATTGATTTCCATTATGCTTAATTGAACAAGGAGAATAAGAAATCACATTTCTATTGTTTGAATAATTGAGTGTAGGGGAAATAAGGAAATATATTTTTTGTAGATAAATATCATCAAAAATTTAATTGTTTTAAATTTAATTGTGACATATAGTGTGGCTGTATGTGTGGCGAGTCTTCTTTTAACTAAATATAAACTTCTACGCATAAAAGATATGCATTTAATCAAAAGATGACAGATTATGTGATTGGAGGGCTGATATTAAATCCAAAATTTCATCTTTCAATCGTAGCCGTTGGCGGATCAGAACATCAACGTGCTTAATAATGAAATGGAGATAGAGATAGAGGTATGTAGTGTATGTTCCTTCCTACCTACGCAAAGCATCCATCATTTGAATCTTGCATTCTGTCTGTTATTAGTATTTTTCTAACACCCATTTCTTCAATCTGGGATGTGATAATTAACTACACTCAAAATGGAGATCTAAATAATTATTTTGGGTCCATGTAATCAATATATCTTCCGATGCAAATACAGAGAATTAAATCCGCATGCATTCGGGTCTATTATTAACTGGTTAGGGATTTACTTTTGTATAAGATGTAGATATGGATTGAAAAAGTGCAGATCAGATGGGACGCTAATTGGAGCACATCCATTTTCAGGCCTGGAAAAAAGCACCAACAGAGGAAATGGCAAGCAGAGAGCGGAGGCATGCATGTGCTGGGCATGTGGCGCGAGAGCATGATACAAAAGAGAAGAGAACCAGAAAGGGGTTAATTTTTGGAAGGCACATGGGGTCGGATAATCCGATCGAGCCATAGGTCATTTATTCATTTCACTTTTTCTTTGGTAGTTTTATAAGAACAGTTAATTAATTATGATCCATTGACAATTGGAAATAAAATCTTAAAAAATGAAACAATAAATTGTGGACATATATTGCTAGTCTTATTGAACCTGAGTTTGTTAATTATATGTATGTATATGGTTGTGTACATATTTTGAAATGGCAAAACAAAATAATAATACATATTTCGGTGCAGATATGTTAATAGCAACTGTACACCATTGAAATTCAACAGGGAAATCATGACAAAACTATTTTCTTTTTACGTGTGGCTTTTTAACACAGATAATAAACTAGCTATATATAGAGAGTTGGGCTACGGTGCATTGTAATGTATAACTCATCTTGTATATTAGACTATAAATCGTTAGTTTTGATTTTCAAACAACCGATACAAACTGTTCAATTTAATATCCATATTAAAATGTGCTTGGAGATCAAATTTTACATTTTTTTGTAATTTTTTACTATTGTTTTAGAATTTTTGAAAATCAAAGTTTTTCCATGGCCCAATTTTTTTTGAAAAATAGAGATTTTGAAAAATTCTAAAAAATAGTAAAAAAGTTCCAAAAAAATATAAAATTTGATCTCCAAGCACATTTTAATATGGAGAACATGTAGAGCCTTTTATATTGACTGTTTGAACTTCGAATCCAACAGTTTACAGTTCAATGTACAAAATAACCTATACATTACAATGCACCATAGCCCAACTATATATATATCCAACTCGTGCTAATTTACTACGTACGTAATATCCATATATATGAATTTCTGAACACCGCCTAAATTTTGACTTGAACATATTCAATTGTATACGTGGGGTATGTATCCAGGAAATTTTTTATCCATAGAAATTATTAAATCCAGACGTACGGAAATAAAAATAATGTCTTGTTTTCAACAAATATAGAAAGATCTTACTCATTGAGTCTGATCCAAAATATATGGATTAGACTCAATAGTCCAGATCCAAATATTATGTTTTTCTGGGATCATCTGTGGACCAAAGCTTGATTCTTCTCTAATTGAACGGTCCGGATCCAAACTAAAAAAAAAAGAAAAAAAAATGGATTTGAATCATTGAGTCCGATCCATAATATTTGGATCGGACTCAATGAACCACATCTTTCTATATTAGTTAAAAACAAGACACTCTTTCTATTTCTGTAAATCTGATTTTAATAATTTCTACGGATAAAAAATTCCTATGTATCCAATATCCATGTGAGCTAATGCTGCATGTATGCTAACTCTTAAGTCCGTAGCACACTTTGTACTACACAGACAATCAAGGTGCCAAATAATTAACAGTCTGTCACTTGTTGTCTGAAGCGATTACCTTTCAGATGTTATTAAAGTATGATACTACACATGCATCTCAAGATTATGATACATTTTAAGAAATTTTTCCTTCAATTATTAAAGTATGCGGAACTATAATATTTTACCTGAATCATCACACCAGATGTATATTATACAGTCTATATCATAGTAGATAATTAGCCAGATATATACCTGCAGGCTATCTTACAGCTAGACGGAAGAAAATGTCATGCAGTACCCTGTCCTTTTGCCTAAAACTCGGTAATGAAAAATGAGGACCACTTTTATAGCTACTAGACGTAGGCAAGTACCAAAACAAAAAAAGTACACACAGGTAATGATACAACTTTTAGTTAAAAAAAAAAAATCAATTATTCATAGGACTAATAAGTCATAATGTCTCTCCCTTTTTTTTTTGGTTTATGTAGTGAAAAGAGCATTTCATATATAGCTTAGCTAGTATATGGTAGTGCGATGTGCAGTATCATGTTCGTTATATTCTCACCAAATTATCAACATGATTTTTTACATCAGACTATCTGATTTAAAATATACGAATAAGATCGACTTAGGAATTGAAATCGAACGATATATCTAATTCTAAAAAGCAGGGTCTTAGAATTTTCGACTAAAATAACATTATATCATAGCGATGCTTGACATTTTTAAAAATTTGGTCAATATTAACAAAATTATTTAAAGAAAAAAAATTAACATCTCAACATTTTAGCGATATTGCAAGTTTTCTTTTAAATGAACCCTAATATATATCTCGTTTGGGAGAACATGCCATGGTAGCAAACTCAAATTAAATCTACGAATTGATGCGTACATGCTATAATTATTACACATTAGGTTGTCTCTTGAAATTTGCATTCATCACTTCTCTGAGCAGCTGTTAGTTGTTTGAAAATAAGCTACAGTGACCTACAGAGGCGGGAGCAACAGAAAATCAAGAGAAATGGAGATCTACTCGCACAAGGAGAGGTGAAGTCGCCACGTGCATCCTGATTTATCCAGTTAATTTAACGAACTACCCTGTCTTCAATTCTAATGCCAGATTTCTAGTTAACAAATTTGTATTATAATATGTATAGCGAGTATCATGCACTTAATATTAGCTCATGTTTGCTCCGCAACACCAACCGCTGCATAATATGAGATTCAAAGAACTCATTTCTCCCACTTTCCCCGCGCAACCGTTATTCCCAACTCCCACCTTCTCCTTCAAAATCAAAATCTTTCTCTAACCAGCTGTTGCTAGCTGTCCCTCTCCTCCCCTCATGTGACCTCTTTCATGTCATGTGCCCCATTGGCTAAAAAGAAAAAAAAGAAACCTCCAAACAAACCCAATCTACACTCAAAACAGAGCAAAACATCTCTCTCTCTTCTCTCACCAACCACATCCATTTTTACCACTCTCTATCAGAGTGAGCGTAGCTAAGAACTAATAAATGGCACAATTGCCTCCAAGAGTCCCCGGCATTGCACCCGACTGGGCCCCGCCTTCTTGGGTCGATGAATTTCTTGAATACTCCAGTGCCAAGCGTAGGTCCCACCGCCGGTCGGTGAGTGACTCAGTTGCTTTCGTGGAGGAGCCTGATTGTGGAGGTCATGAATTTCAACGGCTGGATGATGACCAGCTATTATCGATGTTCACTGACGAAGCAGGGTCCACCCACCAGTCGACCGAGAAAGAATCCACACAGTCTGATAATCAGAGTATAAATGATAAGGCGATGGAGCAGCAAGAGGATTCGGAGAGCGATTGCAAAGGAGATGAGTTGGCTTTTTCACCGGATTCAGAGAGAATTGGTGATCCAAAGAGGGTTAAGAGGTAAAAACCAAACGGAATTCAAACAAAATTTTGAAATCCGCCCTATGTAACATGGCATTTGTGCTGTTAGATATTTTTTGTGAAAATTTTCTACAATTGGTTTGATAAATCAGCATTCAGATTGTATCAGATAGTACTGCAGAAAATGTTGAAGAAACACCAGAGAATTTAAAACAAAAACCTTGTCAACTTGAAAATTCATTAACAGAAGTCGATGGTTTGTAATGGTAAAATTTGTTTATGCGTAACTGGTAAAATTTGTAATGGAAGAATATATACTTTTGTTTTTTTTTTTCATGCAAGAAATCAGTCCACATTATAATCCCCATGTTCTTTGTAAATTGCGTGGCTAGGATTTTAGCAAATAGGCAATCAGCGCAGAGATCTCGGGTGAGGAAGCTGCATTATATCTCCGAGCTGGAACGAAGTGTTACTTCACTACAGGTATTTCTGAATTACCAACATTTCTAGTGAAATTCAATATTAGCACAATTAGGCTATGTTTCATCAACTAAGCTTAATCTTTTTGTTAATTAATTTGAAAAAGGTTGAAGTGTCGACATTATCGCCACGGGTGGCATTTCTGGATCACCAACGTTCTATACTGACACTGGGTAACAGCCATCTCAAGCAACGAATAGCTGCACTCGCTCAAGACAACATCTTCAGAGATGGTATATGCTCAAGCTTAAAGTCGTCAAATATAATTTTTATATGGAGAGTGCTATCTCTTGATACAGCTAATTGTTGTGCATAGCAAATTTAGTTAAATTGTAAAGAAATTGTCGGCCCGTATGTAGTCCTATGGTAAATAATTTGATATCATAACAAATGCAGGGCCCAACCCAGCCCAGCCCAACCCATTTGTCTGTGTAGTTGTTTAGCCCGGCACATACATAGCAAGCATAATTAAATAGTTGCTATAGTTTCTACAGTAGCGTTAGAGAGACACTTAAGAAGCATATTTAAACAGTTACTCTAGAAAAATGTGATACATGTTTCTCTATATATGCAGCTCACCAAGAGGCACTCAAGAAGGAAGTAGTGAGGCTCAGGCAAATTTATGAAGAGCAAAGCCTCAAGAAGAACATGGAGTCACAATTGTCTGGAGATCCTTCTTCGCTTTTTGAGAAAGATCTTTTCAGTTGCGAGGATGCCACTGCATTGCGCTCCATTTCATGACACATCGATAGCTTTTCAATTGAGGTCCTATGTGATTAATTTGTTGGCTGGTGGTATTATGATTGTGTAATTTATGTTGTCAATTTTTGCTTTCATTCTTTGTATTTTATTGTGATTTTATTTTTTCAAGATAAATGAGGGGGTTGGGTTGAAATTTTCATATTTTTTTTGTTGGGAGCGAGGAGGAAGATGAATGTGGCTTATTAAAAAGCCTGTTAAGGGATGTAACGGATGTTGCGTACCTTCTCTTCCTCTTTTTTTTCGTTTCATGTTGTAGATGCATTTTCATGCTTTTTCGAAGGAAATGCAAGCTATATTATTTTTTATTGGAAGTCCGTTTATATATGTTGAGTTTTCATTTTGGAAATTTGAGCGTAATTTTAATACTTGCGCTGATGCTTTTGATAGTATACTAGTTCCGTTTCACGGCTTCTGTCAAGAACTTAATCAAGTTACCTACAACTCCTAACAAATAAAAGATGCAAATGAAGTAAGGTATTAGCCAACAAACCAATATTTGTGAGGTGCATTCCGTCCCTGCACTTCGGATCAGTGTTGTTAATAACGGTATGCGATCGTCGGATGGATAGGGTACCGCTAAGTGATTAATCGGTATGCAGCCGATTAATAGGAATTATCCAGACAATTTAACGTTTTTATTACATTTATGTATATATATCATAATTTATTAAAAATAATTAATTTAACTCATTAAACTTATTAATAAAACTTAGTTTTATTATTATAACATGACACTATGCTTATTTCTTCTTAACACAAAAACATTTTACATGTGTAAGTGACACATTTATTTAATGAAAAAACAAAATTGAGAATTAAATTTTTTCAAATACTAATAACATATTATTTGAAAGAAATTAAACATTCCAACATAAAATCATTAAATTTAGTTTATAATAACAACTTAATTATATAAATGAACACTCGTACTAATTGAAAAAATTACATCAGTAATAAAAAAAATATATAGTATATAAATTAGAAGAATTAATCAATTTTTAAGTAAGAAAAAAAATATATATAAAAATATTAAATGTATATTCAAGCACAAATAAAACTACAATATAAAATTTATAAATCTTATTATCACACACTATCACAGAAAAAAAAACAATGTGAAAATAAATATTCACTGGAATTAATAAACGGGAATAAACGAAAATAAACAGACTATTAAACGGTAAAACGGCCGATTAATCGGAAAAACGGCCGATTAATCGTTTTCATCCGCTAACATGCATCCGTTAAGAGTGTGCGTGATGGTTAAGCCGCCGTTTCCGATTAATCGGCCAACTAGAGCGTTTTTTACAATACTGCTTCGGATCTGCATCAGTTAATCAAAGATTCGGTTCGTGAGGCCCAGCCCAATTATTTTTTCAATGGGCTTTATTATCGGAGTTGGACTACCCACCAAAATTAGACCCGAAACGCCTGTCTCAGACAAGTCGTGTATAACATTGTGAAAACTTCGGCATTATATCGAATCTGAAACTTTCATCGAATTATCCGAACAGTTTGTTTTTAACTCGAATTAAATGTACTAATAGACATGCAAATTAGTCCCCTGACACAAATAAGCTCAAACCTTTTGAAGGTCCAACTACTCTTGATAATCTCTTATAGTCGCTTCCCAAAAGCCAGGTACGGTGAGCCCTGATTTAGTATTATATATCTCATGGCTGAGTTAGACTTTAAACTATAGAATTCATATCCTCTGTATTTTGGAGTTAATTTTCTCGGTCGTATGATCAGAATTCAGGCCAATTCAGTCCACGCCTATAACGCACGAGCCCTTTAATATTAGTGCGGGTTTAAATCGGACAGTCCAGATCTTAACTCAAAATTTGAGTTAACTCAGAGGATACGAATTCCAAACTATGGGGTCAAATGTAAATGAGAGTTAACCATATAAAATTTTTAAGCTGCGAATATGATTAATTTTACAGTTTCCATAACATTTTACTTTAAACTACATAAAAAATCACATATAAATACAAATTTTTTTAAAATAAATGAGAATCAATTGACATATGTACTCTAGATTTTATAAAGTCAATACTTGATATTATATATACTATAGATTTTAGATTCCTGGTGACCTGGTTTTATCTCCAATTTAAATTAAAAGTCAATAATTTGATAACTTCTATCTCTTTCTTGATCAGGTCATTGAATTAAGAGAACTCTATCCTATTACTTCAACTTCCCTTTTACATGTATTGAACACTTGATTTGGTGCAATTCAAAGATACACAGAAAGTCAGATCGATATCGATGTTCTTCCAAAAATGAAGCTCATTTCTTTCATATTTTTTCATTTTTGTTGTTGCTCTCTCCTACAAGCTACTCAAGCCACAGTCCGCATTGGTGGAATCACAAATCCAAGAACACGGATTGGGAAAGAGCAAAAGGTTGCCATTAAGCTAGCAATAGAGAACTTCTCCACCAACGATTCTGATCTTCTCCTTAATGCGACTGATCTCAATGGTACCGACACTTTGCAAGGCAGTTCAATTGGTAAGTGCTGCATGCGTATCAATCTTTTATTTTATACTTACATTTATAAGCTAACATTTATTCAAGGTATGAGTGAGGCTATTATATAAATATTTGTATCTCAATCGAAATACAAACGGTCATAATTATGATTTTCATATCCGTGTAGTGAATATATGCCAACTAATATGATCTACATATTAAATCTTACATTTACTAAATTTTATTATTTGTTACAATTTTTACAATTACTAATTTTCCTGATTTTTTATTACAATTTTCGAGTCGTTTTTCAAAAATCTTCAAACAAATAGTAAAAAAATTCTAAATATAGAAACTTTTTGTATTCTACAAATTTGATATATAGATCACATTTAGTGGTTTGAATTGACTGTTCAAACATGAAAATATTTATGATTTGGACGTTTAGCATATTGGATGAAATTATAATTAAGGTTAGTACGTACTTCAACAAATGGCACGTGATTGTCAATATTAATTGTCGATGCAATCAGTTATAGAACCTAATCTTTTACATAGTATGAATTATGATTCTGGTTAAACTATTTCCAGATTAGAACTTTAATACTATATATGTTAAGTTGTTAAGTCCTTCACGCTTCTGGTTGGTATGGTTCTTGCTTGCCGGGGAGATGAAACTATTCTAAAAACATTTTTTGTTTGAGATAAAAAGATGGAGGTCTAGTCTTCTAAACTTCTATTAAATATTCATAAAGGACCGTTATCTGGGTTTCAAACTCATGACCTCTCACACCGATGACATTGTCCCTTCCACAAGATCAAAGACCTATTTTTAAAATTACTTAATATATTTTTAAATACGTCACTGAAACTTTCTGTTGTTTAATGCAATTGGAATAGGGGCAATTATTAAATTTAGGATAGTTATCCACCCCAGCATTGACCTTCAGTTAGCTATAATAAATCAAAATAAAGACAAATATTATTTATTAGAGTATTAGCTCTTTTGAAAATGTCACTTGAAAATGGGAGACATTATTTTATATTTTAATTTGTCGTAGTATACCTGGCCCTTCTATATATTTTAAAAAAAAGTAAATCATCATGTTTGAAGAGTTACATATATATGTAACAACTAAATGACATATAGCTTTTTACTTGTCTGAAACAGCTAAAGTTTATCATATATACATTTGGTCTTGTAAGCTTTTGGATAAGAAATCAAAGTCAGCTTAACAGATGGCGTCTTTCTTTGCAAATCTGTACACACACACACATATTACAAGAAAAAACAAAGATAATTATTCAAGGGGATAAGACAAGTAAACTAGTGTCATGTTTTTTACTTTTCAATCTGCTGCCATAGTTGCAATGACGTCATAACTATGCTGTGCAATCTGATCCATTCGATTTGAATTGAACATGCCGGATTCACTGTGGCTTTTAGCGGGATTTTTGGGATTTGAGCCCGATTGGAAGCAGATGGCTCAGTTCATGTGACATTAGTTATTGCATCAATCAATTTCAGTATGGCATCAGATTTACGAGTTTTGTTTTGTTGTTCTGAACTCCTAATTGAAGTTACATAATTTAACACAAAAAATGATAGATTTACAAGTTTTATTTTGCATTTGGTTATTCTTAACAAAATTATTTTATGTAGCCCAAGGTCTCATTCAATGGGGAGCTAAGGCTATCATAACCACAGGAACATCGCAACAAATTCTTGTTTCTGGAACCACTGCTAGTGGAGCAAAAACTCCAATCATTTCTCTCATGCCTTCCTCTATTACTGGACCATTCTCTTTCCAAATCTCATATTCACAAGGAGCATTCGTGCGCTGCATTGCCGATTTTGTCAAACATCACGGCTGGCCAAAAATCATCACAATTTTTGAGGATGATGCCCTCTGCTTGGCCTCAACTACCAATTTGCTACTGAGAGAGGCTGTCAGAGACATCAGATCCAATCTTGAGTATCATGTGGTCTTTCAACCGCAGAACTCTGTGTCTGATTTAGAACGGATAGTGGAGGCAGAGTTGCACAAAATGAAACAATATGAATCTACGGTGTACATTGTACTTCATAGCTCAGAGGATCTTGCTCGGACTCTTTTCAAGAAGGCAAAAGAACTAAACATGACAAGCCCGAGATACGTGTGGGTATGTGGCAATGATATTACTGACCTATTGAACTCAACCTTACAACCAACTTTTATTGCAAGTAACATGCAAGGCGTTGTGGGAATCAAATCTTATATCAATGAGTCCGTTGAATACCAAATTTTCCTTTCAAAGTTCCAAAAAATGTTTGCAAGTGATTATGGAAATAACAATGAAAATTTGTTTAACCCAGGAGTGTATGCCGTGAGAGCATATGATGCAGTCCATGCAGTATCTTTAGCTTCAAACGAATCTAAAACGAAGAATATCTCACTTGCGGAAGCTCTATACATGGTCAATTTTGAAGGGCTCAGTGGTCCAATAGTGCTGAAAAACAGTACTCTTGATAACAGCGAAATGAAAATTTCCCATTACCAGATTTTTGGTATTGTCGGGGAGACTTATATGAATCTGGGATTCTGGCATGACAATGCTGGCTTTGATCCTGGCATGAAAGATCTTAGTTGGTTGTATGGGTCAATTGGAAACCAGAATGCAATGAAGCCAGGTGGGTTGAGGACACTAAGGGTTGGAATACCAGCTAAACCATTTTGGAAAAATTTTGTGAATGTGAAAAATCATTTGACCATAAATTGTAGTGCTGAGGTTGATAATAGCGCAGTCTCTGGATTCTGCATCGATGTATTTACCGAAGTTCTCAGCTTTCTGAAGTATAATATAAGCTACCAGTATGTTGCCTACACAACAGAACCCAATTTAACCTGCAATGTAACGACATACAATGACCTTGCTAACCTGGTTCATTTCCAGGTAATAAGTGAAAACCTTTCTAATTGGACTTGAGAAACTTGGACTCCGTTTCTTCTATGTAATATAAATACCCATTAGCCAAGATACTATTTTTAAAGGTGACACAAGACCATCTCAACTGGTACAAAGACCCATTAATGAAATGAACAAAAGTTCAGTTATCTCTTAATTACATAAATTAAATTAAGAGACAAATACGTGTTATCTATTTGATTATTCTTTTGTTTCATTTCTCATTTTGTTCTTACTTAGTGAAAGAAGTTTTAATTTGTCCATTCCTGCAGGAAGTTGATCTTGTGATAGGAGATGTAACTATTGTCAGTAATCGGACAAAGAATGTTTCCTTTACCCAGCCCTTTCTTACATCTGAGCTTGTAATGTTGCTATACACAAAAAGCACCGACACTAGATGGTTGCCAATAAAGCCATTTTCTCAACCGCTTTGGATATGTATCGGGTGCATTTTATTTGGGTACATTTTTCTAGTTTGGTTATTAGAGAGAAATGATAGAAGAGCTGATCCAGATTTTGATGGCCCAATATGGAAGCAATTCGCTGCCTCGATTTGGTTATTATGCAACTCTGTTTTTCTCAAAATTGATGAAGGTAAGTAATGTCAACATTGCTATTCATAAGTAGCAGAAGAATTGATTTTTTAATTTTAATCATAGTCATAGTTTCTATCTTCAGGCATAAGAAATTGAATTTATCATTGTTCTTTCCCCTTGCTTTAGGTGTTGGTAGCTACCATACAAAGATAATATTGTTGTCATGGTTCCTACTAGTTCAAGTACTGCTGAGCAGCTTCACCGCAAGCCTTAGTTCAATTCTAGTCAATGAAAAACTATATCCCAATGATGATAACATGAAGGTTGGGTACAATAGTGAATCATTTGTTCATGGCTACCTACAGTCTACTTTTGACTACAAACCTGAGAATCTTGTCAATGTTGGTACACGCGATGAATATGCATTGGCATTTGAAAACAAGACTATTAATGCTGCTTATCTCGAGCTGCCATACGTTCGTGTTTTTCTCTATAAAAAGAGAAATTATGTCATACATGGAGAATCAAGGACACTCGGAGGTTTTGGGTTTGTAAGTCCTTTACTTTGTCTTACATTTCTGTGACTATATACATATATATGAAATACAATTAAGTGAATTGAAAGTAATGAAGATGCATATTTGGTTCTTGCGACATGGTAACTTTTAAACGATTGATGCATAATATACTGATTTTTGTGCCAAAATAGATTAATTCCATTGATGATCGATCCATATTAGTTTGCTCATTGATATACATAATATATAATACTCAGCATGCATTGAAGATTGTCTAACTTGAATTTCCTTACAAATGAAAAATGGGCTGTTAAATATCATAATTAGGGCTAAAATTTCAAGTGCTTCGAACTTTATGATTTCTTTCAGTAAAAAGTAAAAATAGATCAAATGCGTAGTTGTCAAATATGATGTATTACATTCCCAATTCAGAAGATTTCAGAAATCAGATGGCCATGCATGTGGGCTCTAAAGACACGCACCCTCGTGTTTCTCTGGTTATCCCAGACATTGGTTCAAGCTGCACTTTAGTTACTTTTCTTATTTTCATTGTCATCTCAGTGGGCTGAAAAACTGATCAAGTTATGTTTTGTTTGATCAATTGATCTGCAATGGTCCTTCTTTCCTAAAAAAAGAAAGAGAAAATGGTGATTCAGATTCAATCACCGTTTTTATTCCGAAGAACAGAAAAGAAGGAACCGCATGCAGTTCCTACAATAACTCGTTAACCAATCCTAAAGCTAATTAACCCCAGTTACAGGAGCTAATGAGTAATGAAAGCTAATTTGGCAAAATTAATGACACTTTGGCAAGTTCTTGGTTATTGCAATTCAAGTTCATTACATTTTTTTTTAAGCAAGGCATAAGCCCATCTCATTAAACATGAAATAAAGTTAAGATACACCCTGAATACTTGCTTATCCGTTCATTACATAACAATCGATACTCAATAATAGCTCATTTTCATTTTTTTTTCTCAATTTTTGGGAACGAAATTAATGCTAGCTGGTTGACATATATAATTTTTTTTTTTTCTTGTTCTTAGGTCCTTCCCAAACGGTCTCCCTTGAGAGATGATTTGTCAACAGCCATATTGAGCCTACAAGAAAATGGCACGATCATGCAACTTCAGACAAAATGGTTCCAAACGAAATTATTTCAGAAAAACAAGAGTAAACAAAGCAAGCTAGAACTTGCCAACTTTAAATATTTTTTCATATTTACAACGGGCTTTGCTATTCTTACCGCCCTTCACAAGGGGGGGACGAGTCTCGGGCTATTCATTAGATCCAGTTTATTTGGTTTTTAACTGAACCCTCAAATTTTGCAATGGTTCGGTTTTCTTACATTCAAAATGGTTTGGTTTGGTTGCATTTTTTAATTACTTTGTTTTTTATATTTGATATGATTTTATCTCTTTTATTTCGGTTCAATCAAACAAACCGAAACTTAATTACTTGATATTTACTAGAATTACTCAATTTTTTTATATTCAGTTCAGTTTAATCTCTCTTATTTTTTATTCAACAGGTATATATCTTGATATTTATTTCTATGATTATTAAATGTATTTTGTGTGTATTGAATTTTGACATTTTCAAATTTAATATTTCTTAATTATTTTGCATCAACCAAATAAACTGAATTTTTTTTTTTTGGTTCGGTTATTATTTCGTTGACAGGTTGGTTCAGTTAAATTTAGACCACCACGAAATCTTAGCCATTAGTGTCGGTTTCTTAATGGACATCCGACACTAAAGTTTACTAAACTATCAGCGTCAATTATTTATAAAAAAACTGACATGCATTAAATGTCCACAATAGTTACCGATTTGTTACAAACTTACAATTGATTATCAGTGACAGTCCTTTATAAGAACCGATACTAATACATCAACACTGATTGTACAATTTGTGCCGATGCCTTTAGGTCATTATAGGAAAAAAATATTCTAACAGAAAGAAACTACTACTTGAACTTTATGTTATATTTACGACCCACTTTGATATCGATATGATCTCATATTTTTGCTCATAGTTATAAATTATTTATGCATGTTTAGCATCCATTCACTTAATGCTGGTTTAATTAGGTTGCGGGATGGTTCATGATTAATGTACAATGATGGATTTCAATGTGACAGAAAGGCTAACGACTAATTATCAGATTGGGAATGTCTTAAAGGTTATGTTTGTTTGGGTTCTATTAAACAGATTTGTGTTTCTCTAATTTATTATTTTCGATGAACTTGAAACAATTTCTTTCATCTAGTTTAATTAGATAGAACATATAAAAAAAATTCGTTACAATTAAAGTACCAAACAACTTGCCCCTCATTGATCGGATTAATTGTAAAAAAATGCTTGTTAATTTTTTTTACAAAAGTTGGTGCTAGGGAGCAATGAATTTTTTTTTTCTGTCTATCGTAGATTTTTTTTTTTAAAGGATAAATTAACATTTTAAATTTATACAAAAGACTTAGCCTCCCTTTTCTTCCTTCCGGCCCTATGCCTCTCAACTTACTAAACTAAACTAAACTAATAATATTATTATAAAATATTTTGAAAATTCGGATAGACAAAAAAAAAAATGAGGAGCAACTGGCTTGTATTTTGTATAAGATTTCATTGTATTTTTTTTTTGTAAAGTGTCAACTTCATGTCCCCAGTTAGCTTCTTAAATATGTATAATTAAATATTAAATTGGCTCAGTCAAATAAATTAAAGTCAACACGCGGTATCAATTTCAGAATTGTTTCTGGAGTTTGTTTTAGTTATCTTATTACGTACGCAATTATAAAAAAAATCTTATTACGTACCGTACGCAGCGTACGTTGATTCATTAAGCAAACCGGCCATGGAAAGAGGTTTCTCAAGTCTCTTCTTATTCTGGTTCCTCATTCCATTCCAGATCACAAGTGCTCTGACAGTGCCAATTGGTGCAATAACAAACCCAAATACACGGATAGGAAAAGAGCAAAAGGTGGCTATACAGCTTGCGGTAGAGAAATTCTCTAATCACACCCTTCTTGCTGGTGTTTTAGATCTCAATACAACAGACCCCTCTCCAATGTATTCATACGGTATGTGCTGCTTTAATCAGAAACTTGCTTAATTATCATATAAATATTCAAAACTAGTTAAAAAGAGTGCATTTTGCATCCTCTACGTTACCTAACCAAGGCCACCAACTGTTTAATTATAGAAAGGCATGCCTTTTTTTTTCTTTACATAGAAATTTTTAAACATCCTATATTCACTCTATATATACTATCCGCGAGAGTAAAAAATAACTATTACCGAGTAACCCAACAAAAATTGTTATTTACTGAGAATATTAAAAACACTTTTACTCTAGTAGATAGTGATATATTCTTATAGTTACATTTAATACTCTAGTAAATTTGCTTCTCTTTCTAAATAAATTAAAGTTCCTAATTTTTAAGCCAGCTTAAAATATTGAACCTTGAATTAATGCTTATCGGTACAATATTTATCTGATACATTAATATTTTTTATTCAACCCCTAACCAAACTATATTTTCATTTTTTATAAAATAAGAACTTTCATTTAATCCAAATTAAGACCATTATTATATAAAAACTTTTTACATAAATTGGACTTATAAGAAGAAACCTATATCATATATATATATATAGAGAGAGCGCAAAACTAGGGTGTGATGTGCTCACCAAGATGAATTGGTGAGCACACCTCCAAAAGGCTATCGGATTGCCTTCGAACTAAGAATCCAAACTGTTGAAATTCATGTACTTCGTGAGTGATGCATGTACATGCAAAAATTTTAAAGTTTCGAATTCATTTAGTACATGGTCAAGCGGTCAAAACAATGAACATTTTATAAGTTATTTTTTAAATTGTTTTATGTATTCATTTTTCATCATTGTTTTGACCGCTTGACCATGTACTAAACGAATTCGAAACTTTAAATTTTTTGCATGTACATGCATCACTCACGAAGTACATGAATTTCAACAGTTTGGATTTGTAGTTCGAAGTCAATCCGATAGCCTTTTGGAGGTGTGCTCACCAATCCCTCTTGGTGATCAGCACATCACACCCTAGTTTTGCTTATATATATATAGTGAGGCTACGGTGCTATGCATAGCACGGATTAGGTCCGTGCTACGGCTCAAAATTTGACTTTTCAAAATTCTAACGGTCGATCCGAACCGTTCAACATGATTATAAAATGAATATGTACTTGCAAATCAAATTTTACATTTTTTCGAATTTTTTTACTATTTTTTTAGATAGGCTATTTTTGGATGGTCCAGAATGTTCAGATCAAGTGATTTTCGAAAAAATAGTAAAAAAATTCAAAAAAATATAAAATTTGGTTTGCAAGTACATATTCATTTTATAATCATGTTGAACGGTTCGGATCGACCGTTAGGATTTTGAAAAGTCAAATTTTGAGCCGTAGTACGGACCCAATCCGTGCTATGCATAGCACCGTAGCCTCACTATATATATATATATGCTAGACTTGCAATTTTCTAACAAAACTAGCTAATTAAGTTTATATATGTTAAACAATACATATCTTGTGTTCAAACTTGTATTAATGGATTGGTCCGCCAACTTCAAATCGAATAAGCCGAATTAGAGCGAATAACTAGGACTGCAAACATATTGGATATTATCCGTCCGTATTCCGATTCGTATTTGAATTATCACAGATTTAAATATTCGGATACGGATAGGAAAACAGATATATTCTTTATAGATTCGGATACGGATACAGTTTTAGTTTCGAAAGAGGATATGAATACGAACATGAATAACTTTTTGTATCCATATGTTTTAATTTTTCTGTTATCGTTTGTTTTATAATTATGTATGTTTAAAGAGAGGAACCTTTTTTTGTTGGTATCTTTCAATTAAAGATATGGTTATATGGTGACTAATTTTCGGTAACCAGGTATATATTTTATAAGGGAGATGATAACAATACCCGCGCTACAGTACATGCATTGTATACGCATCATAACTACCATAATTATACCTGGGGGCCGCAAAAACTCCAGCACTGAATTATTTTTGTAAAGTATTAATACCTATGCAAGGAAGTATTTATATCTATAAGGTGAACAATTTACGTAAATAACTCTCTCCAATCAAATCTCCCAAACGTACTCGCACCATAAATACCTGTGGCGGGGCACTTAAACTACATGGGAGGACCATGGACCATACACGTTTTTAGAGGTGGATTTTTTTTCTCTGTTCAATCTCGTCCATACTTTCGGGCTCGTTGTCACACAAATATTTATACCTTGTCGTGCAAGTATTTATACTCATACTTGCAAGTATTTTTTACATATGACACTGGAACGTCTGAAAGTATTAATATCAAGTACTGCAAGTATTCATACCTATGCACTGAAGTTATTATAGAGTCCGATTAGTATGACATCGGTGTCATATGACACAAACTATAAAATTGATTGAATAGACTTTAAATTACTAATCCAAACCGTTCAAATCTATTTATTTTATGAGTGATGCGTTTACATGCAAAAAATTATATTTTCTAGTTATTTTAGTATCAAATCAAGCGGTCAAAAATGTTGAAAAATGAATGCATTAAAATTAACTTAAAAACTCACACATTTGACTACTTGACTTGATACTAAATAAATTCGAAAAATTATAAATTTTGCATGTAAATGCACAACTAATGAAATAGATCTATTTGAACAGTTAAGATTCACCGTTTGAAGTCGATTTGATAGGTTTTGGAGTTGATGTTATATAGGCTGAAATGACATTGATGTTATACTAGCCGGACTCGTTATTATACCTATGTGGTAAACTATTTTTGTTAGAGGAAGATTGACGCGGGGACAATTGGGGAAGGTTGATGCGGTGATATGGGATCCCCACTACTTCATTAGAGGAAGGTTGACGCGGGACTATTGGGGGATTGGAAAAGGGATGATCATAACAATAAGTTACGCATCAAAGTATTAATATCTTATTTTTCAAGTGTTAATATCTTATCTTCTAAAGTATTTATATCTATGAAGGTTGACGTGGGGTCGAGTGCAGGAACTGACAAAATGGGAGACCATATAATTAGTGGCAGGGGCAGATCCAAAGAGGCCCAGAGATAGGCAAGTGCCTACTCCTGAATTCTGAATTTTATTTAAGACCCAGTACTATTTAATATTTGTGCCTATCTCTAAATAGAAATAAGATCTTACTCCTGACCCAGCTGAAAATATACCACCGCCCAGATGCAAAGAATCTGCTGATCCCAAGCACACTGACCACTAAACCCGAAGTTCAACCCGTCAGTCCTGCCACCATGCTGCAGAACGGGATCTTTCGCGACTTCAGCGTTCAGAGAAAGAAAGAAAAGGAGACGAATCAGCGATTTAGAGAGAGAAAAAAGGAGGAGAATTGCGCTCAGAGACTCGGAGTCAGAGGAGCTCTCCGCTGCTTGCCACTTCTCTCCGTCGATCGATCTCTTTCCCTAAGTCAGCACCTCTCTCTCTGCCAAGCATAGAAGGCAAAATCGGCCGTTCCGGAGCGGAATCGACAGTTCCGGATCGGGATCGGAGGGTACCGATTCAATTTTAGACCGAGTTACGCGGTTAGTGTAGATTTCATCAAATTTCGTCCGTTCCGGCCTCATTCCAGTCAAATTTCGTCCGTTCCGGTCTCATTCCACCGAAACGGCCGAAACGCGAATTAAATAAACTCCAAAATTTTTTGAGCTCTTGCGTGAATCGAACCTATCCCGGCCCCAAGCAAACAAACTCAACTACCACCACACCATTCAATCTTTGTTGTTAAGAAACACAACTCATTTATATATATTAGAATTTCAATTTGTACCTCCATTCAATCACGGATTGACTGTTGTCTTTTTTTTGGTTTGACTCAACTACCACCACACCATTCAATTTGTGCATGTGCGTTGCAATGGGAACATACTATAAGTAAACAAAAAGGAATTCTCATACAAAGTGACATATTTTTCATAAACAAATAGACAATGAAAAGAATAATTATTCAACAATATCCATGAATGAAATTAAAATAGATTGGTTCTAAATTCAAATTAAAAAAAAATGATATTTTCTTACCAAAATAAAATAATAATTGGAAATAAATTTTCATAATAACAAGTGTTAATTAGACAAAGCGCTTTGCATGAAAGAATCATTTTGAAATAGCTACTTTTACAAGGGAGATCTAATTTATTACACATTATTTCATTTTCTTCCAGATTTTGCCAAAAAAAAATTGTTCTCTTTTATTTCTAGTCTTCTATCCTATAATGTAACAAAAGATTTATCCTCCCATAGTGATTAATGATTACTGAAAATAAAAGAAAATGAAGCCAACAACACGGAATTCGAAGGACATGCGAAGCTCTTACAACGTTAGATATCTATATATATTTATTCAAATACAAATAGGTAAAAGAACAAAAATGTATCTTCTCTCTCTATTTCTTTTTTCTAATATTTTAATTTGTTCAATTTGAGAATACTCGTTTAAGAAAAAAAATTGAGAGATAAATTTTTGTGTTTCGCATTGTTCAGTTTGGTTGTGTGTGAAGTATACGTAGTTCAACAAATAATTAGTTCCTCTTATTTGTTTTATTTAGCAAAATATGTTGTTTAGGCGATTGGGTTTAGTTACTACCATATATATATAGAGAGAGAGGTTAGCTAATATCAAAATGTTTGTTCCGGAGCTGTGGTGCAATCAATTAGTTTCCGATTTTCAAAGTTCAAACGGTCGATTCAAATAGTTAGATTTGATCTCTATATTAAAATGTGTTTGGAGACCAAAATTTACATTTTTTGGAAATTTTTTATTTTTTATTAAGTCAGTTTTAAAATCAGTGATTTTAATAAACATTGAAAATTTTCTGGATCATTGAAAATAACGATTTTAAAACTGGCTTAATAAATAGTAAAAAAATTCAAAATATGTAAAATTTGATTTCCAAGCACATTTTATTATAGATTGAATGTTGAATGGTTTGAATCGACTGTTTGGATTTTGAAAATGTAAAATCCGAAGCGTTTGTTCCACGGCCTAAAAACATCTACGTGCTTAATATAAAAATGGAGATATATTAACTAAAAATTAAAATTTCTTCTTTTAATCAATATAATCCATAAAAAGAGTTAACTTTAGCACTTCATCCCTGTCACACCATCAATATTCCTATATATTCATCTGATTAGACTTTTTTTATATTCATTTATTTTGATGAAGTGACTCATATTTGTTCTTGCTTCTCTCTTTCTTATGCAATAATTTTTGTGTGGTTAACCGTGTCGTTTATATTATATTAGTTTTGGTTAGTATTGTGATCTAAAAATCAATTATTGGGGTGATATTTTATATTTTGTTCATAAATTGAATGATTTATATCATTTTGTTCATTGAGCTTTAATCGAGCTTTAACTGCTTTATGAATCATTCAAGTTGAAAACTTGGATTATGAAACTCTATATTGTAAATTGAATGAAATATTATATGGATTATATTTTGTGTCATTAAATATTTAAAAAAATGTGTTGAATTCTAAAGTATGAATATTCATTTTTCTTATATGAGGAATGTATATTTGTAGGTGTTATCTAACGCTAATTTTAATCGGTAACTATAGAAATAATGTTTCAGTATGTATGACTTGTGCGAAGAGAAGGTGTTCATCACGATAACTATTGTCCCTCATATTTAGAATATGAGTAATTATATTTTTTGACCCCTTAATGAAGTAGGATTGCATGTATGCATTATGATTAAGGAGCTTATCATAATTAACAATATGCTTTCGAATCATCAAAAGAATATGTTTGTAAGAATAACACATTCCTACTATGAACTTATTAATGATATCATGAGACAAAAATAAACACAAATAATTTTGTTCATAATAATGATAATGTATGGTATACATATCATCTATACAATACCATTTGATAATAATGTATATTACTAAATACCTTTTATGTAATAGAATTAAATAAATTACAACTCTATTTCTAATATGACATTATAAATCTTATTGGATCACACCAAAAAGAATTGATTAAAAAAATATTTTAGTATGTCATATGAATATAAATAAGATAATAATTTAATTTAATTTAATTTAAGAGTTTTAATTTGATTTAATTTCAATTATCATATTATGCTAAAATAAATAGTGTGGAGATCACAGTCTTAATCTAAAATAAATTTATAACATATGTGATATGTCATATGAATTTATATATCAACAACTTCACTACAAACATTATAATTATATGAAAACATGTAATGCTTTCTTGAATGGGATTAACTAAAATGAAGAAAGAGAAATAGGAAATATTATTGAATGATGTCATATCTCTTGCTTTATGGAGGAAAATATAGGCAATATATGTTTGAATGATGCCTAGCCTCTTACTTTAAAATAAAAATGTGATGTCATGCCATAGCAAGCTATTTCCTCTTTTCTCTCTTCCAATTTTCAGTTTAGCCGAGGTCCAATATTAATCCCGTTGTTTCTCATGTGTTGAGATAAAAATCAACTATTAAATTTAAGTGTTAAATTGTTTGTAGATTCATCACCTGTGAAGTAGTTGAATTTTAACGGTTTGAATTAATAATTTGAAGCCCATACAATAGATATTGGAGTTGAGTTCACCAAACACCTTAGTGAGCTTAAGAACACCCTAGCTAGTTCTAGTCTAGTTCTCTAACTATTTTTTTATGGATACTAATAGATGTACCACATCAATTTAGTGTTCTTGGAGGCCACCTCTTGAAATCTAGGTGATTGAAGATTGAAACAAACAATTTAGAATTTATTTCTCTTGATTACTACATCAAGAGAGGTATAAATGTCTCTAGATGATTTCTTTTACGGTTTTAGAATTAGTCAAAATGATAAGTCCTTTTTCTCAACTGCAGTGCAAAACCTTATTCAATTAGGCGCAGAAGCAATCATAGCTGGAGGTACAGTACCACAAGTGTTCGTTTCCGGTACTGTTGGTGAAGGGTCAAAAGTACCTGTTGTTTCTATAGTTTCATCTCATTTATTCTCAGGAACTTTCCTGATTCAAATGTCATATTCAGAAATTGCTTTGGTGCGTTGTCTTACTGATATTGTCAAGTCATATGACTGGCGAAAAGTCCTCGCAATCTACGAGGATGATGTCTTTGGCTCGGTATCCTCCTCCGCATTGCTGCTCTCCAATGCACTACACGCCGTTGGATCTGAGCTCGAATACCGTGCAATATTCCCACCGGCAGACTCTATTTCTGACCCAAGAAACACTGTCAGTGAAGAGTGAAATCACATGAAATCACAGCTTTCCACCGTTTACATCATCCTGCGAAGCTCAGAAGCACTTGCACCCATCCTCTTTGAGGAGGCAGTCTCACAAGGAATGATGGACAAAGGCTACATCTGGATCTGCGGAAATGATATCACTACCCTCCTAGATTCATCCTGAACACCTTCTTTTATATCTAAATAAATGCAAGGCTTAGTAGGGATCAGATCCTATATCAACGAGCAAGACATAGAGCCGAGTACTTCAACTTCCATTCGTCTTTTCAGCAGAGATTCAAGGCCGAGTATGAAAAGAATGGTGAAAACTCATTTGACCCTGGAGTGTATGCCGTGCGAGCTTACGATGTTGTAGATGCCATCTCTCTAGCAGCAACAACATCCAATAAGACTAACAAAACCATGGTCTCAAACTAAATAGCTAGCAACATTTAAGGGCTTAGTGGGCTCATAAGGCCTACAAATGGGAGCTTGGATGAGAGTGAGAGATACTCGGCTTTTCGTATTATTAATGTAGTGGGAAGGAGTTAGAGGGAGATGGGAATTTGGGTAGATGGAAATGGATTCTATGATAATGAGGATGAATATATGCTTCACCGAGCAAGCTCAGAAAGACTAAAAAGCATAGTGTTTTGGCCTGGAGGTCCGCTCACTACCCCTGCAGGATTGAGGAGGCTAAAGGTCGGGGTTCCTGCCACTAACTAAATTTGGGATAACTTTGTGTTTGTGTCAAATTTTGACAGAAATAAAGGAAATTGAAGTTCAGTTAGTGGGTTTTGCATTGATGTGTTCACCGCAACTCTGAGTTGCTTGGGCTATGAGGTCCTATATGATTTTGTTCCGTATGACATCGACATCTATGATGAACTTGTCAACAAAGTTTATTCAAGGGTACTCTTCTTAACACTATTTGAGTATTTTCTGATTTATTAAAAGTTAATTACTAACTATTAGTATGAGTCCTTCAAAGTTGAAACTTGAATTTTGCATCTTTTCATGCATGTATTTTCAGGAAGTTGATATTGTGGTAGGAGATGTTCAAATTCTAGCTAATCGCTCAGAGAATGTGTCCTTCACAAAACCATATCTGACATCTGGGCTGGCAATGTTGGTTCCGGTGAAAGTTTATAGATCAGGTTGGGTGCCCACAAAGGCATTTTCATTGTCATTATGGCTCTGCATATTGGCCATGGTGGTTTACTACATAATGCTGGTTTGGTTTCATGAGGTGACTGGCGAGCAAGCTGTTGAGGGTTTTCAGGTCCGATGGTTGAACCAACTAGGTGCTTCACTTTGGATAGTTTGCAATGGCATCTTCCTCAACCTTGACAAAAGTAAGCGAACTCAACTTATATATACCTGGCCATGTTCTTTGCGTCTAGATTATGAATTTCATTGTAGAACCATTCTCTATATAAAACTAGGGACTTCAAACTCTTGTACTTTTATTAATTTTGCTCGAACTCTTTTCCAGGAATTCGTATTTACCATACAAAGATCGTAGTAATATTGTGGTTTTTGGGGGCCCAACTTGTGTTGAATAGCTTCACGGCAAGCCTGAGTTCGATTCTAGTAACTCAGAATTTTAGACCAGATATGGACACTACATTAATTGGGTGTGAAGGTTACTCATTTGTACCAGATTACTTGACTTCTGTACTTAAATATCCTGATAAGAATATTGTAAGGATCTATTCTGGAAGTGAAAATGATTATAAAATGGCATTTGAAAATGGAACCATCACAGCTGCCTATTTGGAAGTTCCTTATCTTCGAGTTTTTCTTGCTCATCATGAAAACTACACGGTATCTCATAATGAGACACAGATGGTGGGAGGTTTTGGCTTCGTGAGTTCACTCTTACATGTTAATATTTTATTTTCTTCTTTCTTAATGGTTTATAAAGACTAAAAAAAAAAAAAAAATCATCCAACTTACTTGTCTTGTAATGGCTTCAGCATAGATTTTGTTTGAATATAATGATAATATTTCAATAATAAGTCCTGGACAAATTAAAGATGCAAATACTCTTATACATTAATTCTAACAGAACCAAGAATAGAAACTACTAGAAGCATGTGTAAAGTATTAAGTGCTATTCCAATCATTTATCTGAAGCAGCATTATTATTTGGACAGGTACTCCCAAAGGGTTCTCCCTTGGCTAATGCTATGTCAATTGCAATATTGAAGATAGGTGAGAATGGCACACTGAGGCAACTAGAAAAGAAATGGTTTTCTGTCTCATTATCAAATTATGTGGATGCTGATGAAGAAGGAAACCGGAGCTTGGGGCTTCCCAACTACACTTACATGTTTCTTATCAGTTCATGTTTGGCATTCCTTACTATTCTCCATAGATACTTTGATGCCATATACCACATGTTCAGTAATGAGCAGACACCTGAAGGACCACAGGTACAAGAGGTATGGGAAATAGAACTCGTAACTATTAATGCATTAGTACAACAGGAGATCAATGGCAATGGGAACCAGCCTATGGAGCCTCAGAGAACCCGATGTACTGCATCATCCTCAAACATACCGACAGTCAACCGTGTACTTTTGTCCTTTCTTAGTGATCGCCCACAACGAGCACGACCAATTGAGGAGCGACCTTTGCGTGGTAGCCCAGAACATGAACTTGAAGACCAGCCTCGTATATTTCAGTCCTTTCATAGCCTACAGCCACAAAGAGCTCAAAGAAATTGAAGACTAACTCGGCGGCATTTAGAGGAATCGATATTTGAACAATGCAAATTAATGGAATGTACCCTTGTACCTTGACTCCTGCTGGTATGACATCATCAGCTTTAATTAAATTCCCCCCTTTGAAATTGAGTTTGCACACATTGAAGAGTCGTACCTCGAGGAACCCAGAATGCATTGCCATATAAACTTTTTTTAGACAAAAAAATCAAGCAATGAGAATATTATACTTCCTATTTATTTTTGTTGCTTTAATTTTACACAAGTATATGTATGTCTTTCTGCATGTTTTGTTTGTTGGAGTTTCAACTGTACTTTTTATGTAATAGTAATCCTTCTTCGCCTTAAATTGCACCTTTTCTTGGTAAATTTCTAAACGTATATAAATTTAGTGGAATCAATTTGACTGGAATAGTTGAGTAAAGAAATTGAACAACAATTAATTTGCCAATATTACAGCATTTTAAATTATTTAAAAACTGAATTTAATAAGTAACTAATAGCATTTATAACTGTTGAGATTAATTTCAGTCGTGTTGTCAAGATTCTCGTCATGGTTACCAGATTATGAGTAACTAACTGCAACAAAATCAATTGTATCGAAAGCTTCAGAATTAACGATCTAGGCTTAACCCTTACGTTGCTCCAATTGAAGATCACAAACTGAGTAAAGAGGTGTAATTACAAGAGATGTGGAAACGCATTGTAGTGAAAAGAGGTATAATCTTTTTTGAATAATAGTGGAATAATTCCACCTATTTCATACTGAAATACTCAAAATAGGTAACAAAATCAAATACAGTAAGTCATACAGTTATTCATACAACATAGGTACATGGCGGCATCAAAATTATCTAAACAGACATCCTATATCACCAAAAAACACAATTAACTACTAACAAACAGGCAGAACAACAAACTATCAAACAAAACATTCCAAAGACAACATTCAGGCAAGTTCATCCCAATTAACAAGATCTTCCTCAGCTAACTCTTCTTCAGACATTAGATTTGGGGAGTTGTCAGCTCCAGAAGCTTGTTGAATAGTTGTTTCCTCGCCGAACTCCTCTCTAGCAATGAACAACAAAAGATCCACTACCTGAGCTATGTCCTGACTGTTGTCATCTTCCTCCAAAATTAGATTTCGGAAATCCTTATCATCAGTGGAAAGCATTAGAATTAATTTAAGAAAAGAATTATCAGATTGACAGAGGTATAATTAGAACCGCAAAATGGTAGCTCGCCAATAAATTAAGTTGTTAGAATCATTGGAAGAAGAAACTGTGCTACAACCATTGGAAGAACTGAAGAAGAATACTCGTGCAATGATGATGCAGTAAATGGATGGCAAAACCGGAAGGTGCGTCAATTTGGGCCCCAACAAATACCCAACTGACCAGTCACTTAACAATTATTCATATAGATACTGATACATCCATTATAATTCGTCTATTTGTGCAAAACGGGGGTCACTTAACAATTATTAATCTTATTAATTTTAATAATATTTTTCAAATTAATTAAAATAATGTTTTTAGACATGTATCAGTTAAATCTCATCATTTTTCATAAACACGATATGATTATTGTAAAATCATGCCTGTGATGTTGGATTTTAAAATTTTATTTTAATTTTGATTATTATTAATATTATTAAGATATATAATTATCAAGCAATCACTCCTTATAAGAATAATATGGATTTAATACATATATTGTTTGGAACCTTGTTAATATAGTTGAAATTGAATTTTCTGTAATTCTTCTTCTGTCAATGAAAATTTAATTATGACCGGATAACATGAAAAGAATATTAATTTTTCATTTAATATTTCATCCAACTTATAGTAGCAGAACCTTGTAAGCACCAGGAAATGAATAGTCAGAGACGATCATTAGACGTATTCAATTAAGGCCTTTTCAAGTACAGGTGACCAAGTCATGAATAGCCAGAGAACACAGCTTATGATTTTGATCTATTTCATAAATTATTAGAAAAATTGACAGGCTACGAGGCGGCGTAAATTATAATATACTAGCAAAAAGCCTCGCTTCTCTTCGGCAGTGACGATTGATATAATGTAGACAAACATAATAAGTTGTTAATATAACATGAGGATCTCACCTGGCAGCCTCTGTTAGGCTTTAAAAATATATATACAACATGAGGACATGATTTTAGATATTGGATAAACCACCGTACAAATACTCAGGGGCGGACTCAGAGTGTTCCGATCGACTTTGTTCCTCTTGAAATTTTTTTTGCTCCTCTCTGGAAGTTTAATTTGTAATTCGAATTAAATTTAGGGTTAAAATTGAAATAAATCTGTTGAATTTTGATTTGTAATTAAAATTATAAGTCAGAGCATCAGAAATTACAAGTTAAAGTATTGGAAAATATATGTTAAAACATTGTTTCTTATCGAGTACCTAATTGGTTAATGTATTTAAACCCGATTAGGTATTTAAATCCGATTCGATATTTTTTTGCCCCCCTAACGAAAATCCTAAATCCGCCCCTGCAAATACTGTGTAGATCATATTCATATAGGACATGATCTTAGATATTTGTATAGACTGTATCTTAAAAACTGCATTTAAGCATGGTTAACTCTTGGTGAACAAAAACTGTACACTTATAAATTCATAATGAATAAAATAATTTTAAGTGTTTTTAACGGGATAGTGCGGTTACTCTTTCTCTTCTTTTGCCTTGCTGTCGTCACCATGGCATAATGAGAATAAAATACATTATTTTGTTTGAGTCAACTGAACTTGATTAAAATCAACCAGCAATTGGTGCCAGTTCTAATTTGAGCTGACTACAACCTAAGACTTAGAATAAATATTTATAATATAAGTTGAAAGAGAAGTATAATATCGTATCCCGTTAAGGCAACTTTAGATACAAAATTAACTTGCACCCTCAAAAAATTTACTAATTAATTTATAACTAATTTTCATTAGTACAAAAGTTGATATTTTTTAAAAGGCAAACAACAAAAAGAGAGGAGATAAATTTTGAATACCTCCATCTAGAGTGGGAAAAATGGTACGCCGGAGCCGGCTCCGTCACGGAACGGCACGGCTACGGCACGGAACGGCACGGCACGCGTACCATTAGCGTGCCGTGACCATTCGCGTGCCGTGCTCATCTTTTGAAACTTTGGCACGGCACGGCACGGCACGTAGTCACGCGAGTCACGTGTAATTAGGACCATTAGATATTGATTTAATGGTAAATCTTGAATAAACTAACCTAAATTATAATTAAATGGTCACGTGAGTCACGCGAGTCACGTATGGTCACGGCACGTTTAGGCACGGCGTGACTCACGTGGCGTGACCATTCGCGTGCCGTGACCACCCATTGACATTTTGGTCACGGCACAGCACGGCACGTTTTTCCCACTCTACCTCCATCCATGATCCCAATGAATTCCAGCTCTCTACAGCAGAGCCACACAGTAAACGACCATCGTTCAGAAGAAAATGCTACATATAATTACATTTGTGATTAGATGATACACTTTAATATTTTCATGAAAAGGATTTGAAATTTGAGATCCTTGTAATTCAAAACAAATTGGATTGAACCCAGCACACTTTGATAGTGAAATCATAATTTTGATTACTTGAGTGCTTTATAGAAAATTTTATACAGTAATGAGTTATCCCTTCTACCAGAATAAGATTGTGTTTTTAGGAATTACGACACTTAATATTTGAATTCCAACTTGGTAGTGAAATCAATGTTAGCTGACTTATCTCTTTCTTGGAAAATGAAGACAACAAAAATTACCACCCTTCTTACAACGGAAATTACATACCAATAAAAAGAGGTGAACAATGCAAATCAGATAAAATGCCATCACAAAGCTTCACCACTGGATAGCTGAAAATCCTCACCTGACCCAACCTACAAACATACAACAAACATACAGCTTGTCAAGAACTAATAAAACTAAACATCTGATTAAAACAAAACAGGACTGAAACAACTTAAAACTAAAATATTAGTGATTTCTTAGATGAACGAAAATATTAGTTCATCTTAGAACTAAGTTATTCAAATGCTATAATAGTGATCTAGAATTTTTTCAATTTCATATACCATTTGCTATTTTCATATTTTGGTTTATCAAAAGCAAAGATCAGATAGCTCGCCGTATTTCTCCAGACAAATGGAGGAACTTTGAGAGCATCTCCAACCCAGGAATTCGTAAAAAATTAAAAACAGCTGTAAAGCACTATTTAAAAACTAAGTTTCTTTTAATTTCTTAACCTCTCCATTCTAGAAATTGGGTCAAAGCCAATAGAAAAGAGAACAAAGGAGTCAGAGCCAATAGAAAAGAGAGAGAGTATTAACATGTCCAAAATAAATCGTTTGTTTTATAAGCAAATTTGTTTTTTTAGAAATCGGCTTACAACCCAACAATTATATTAGCAATTGACACATCAGATTAGCAATTTAAAAACAATTGCCATTGTAGATGCTTTGAAGTCCATTTAATAAAAATAATGTTCACAATGAAACTTGATTGCTAATGATTTTTTTTTTTTTTTGCAACTTGATTGCTAATGATAAAATCTGAGTTCTAAATAGCTAGTTATAACTGCACAATAGTTGTGCTATAGTTTTTTTGGACTTTAAAAGCTATAACGCTATCAGTCGTTTTTTTTTATCGAGATTCCAAATAGCTAGCTACACTAAGAATAGAATACTGATATAATTAAACTAATTTTATTCGGTTTAAAACTCAATTCCTGTTGTATTCATTGACACTTATTGTTTGGACCTCATAATTTTAGGAGTGGGGCAATTCGATGAACAACAGATTAAATTCGGTCTGATGTCTGATCAGAACTGTTTAATCCGCATTAAGATCTGTGTTCACTTGATTCGTACGAACTTTAAAGCTGTCAACACGAATCTAGATGTTGATCAAACGACTCCGACAGAGTATCGGACTGACCCGATTCCATAAATTTAACCATAAAAATATTGGGACTGTTCGACAACATAACTAGAATTAAATTTTAATTCATGTTAAGAAACTGATGTTCCATTGTCTTAAAAACGATGATTTTGTACCTATCTTAATAAAATCTGAGCTCAAATGCTCCAATCGTATCCCAATATCTTTATCTTCAATTTCAAAGTTCAAACAGACAATCCGAACCGTTCAACATAATATCCACGTTAAAATATGCTTAGATATCAAATTTTATATTTTTTGGAAACTTTTTACTATTTTTTAAGATAGGTACAAAATCATCGTTTTTAGATGGTCTACAATTTTGTGAAAAACAGTGATTTTGCACCAATCTTAAAAAATAGTAAAAAAATTCCAAAAAATATAAAATTTGATATCTAAGCATATTTTTATATGAAGATCATGTTGAGCGGTTCATATCGTCTGTTTGAACTTTGAAATTAAAGATAAAGATGTTGGGTTACGGTTGGAGCATGAAGCAGTGGAGCATTTGAGCCCTCCTCATATATATATATATATATATGGGCTATTGTGCTTTGCAAAGTAAAACCCCCTCTTTACTTCGGGCCATTTTTTTATTTTTAAAAATCCAAACAACCGATCTGAACCGTTCAACATGTTCTAAATATTGAAATGTGCTTGCAGACTAAATTTTACATTTTTTTTGAATTTTTTTACTATTTATTAAGCCACTTTGAAAATCACTGATCTACTGTGAACAGTAAAAAAACAGTAAAATTTTCTGGACCACCGGATCAGCGATTTTCAAAGTGGCTTAATAAATAGTAAAAAAATTCCAAAAAATGTAAAATTTAGTCTGCAAGCGCATTTCAATATTTAGAACATGTTGAACGGTTCGGATCGGTTGTTCAGATTTTCAAAATGCAAAAAAGACCCGAAATAAAGAGAGGGTTTTACTTTGCAAAACACAATAGCCCATCTCTCTCTGTATATTAAGTCGTGTCCGTCTAAAATAAGCCGAAGGGGATTATTCCCTCGTCTCATGTTTCATTTTGGGCTTCCACCAGTTGAAATTTAAGGCCCAATAGAATGCCTCAAATGGTTGATACTTCATAGTTATTCAAAAATATGCATTAGCATTTGTAGAATTCCTGGCCCAGAGGGAGGAGAGAAAATGCACTTTATGTCAATAGCACTGGTTGCTTTCAATTAAGTCAGAAGGCCGAAAGTACAAAGCAACAGCATTCTCTCCTCTTTTTTGTTCATCCGTCTTTTAGTGTTGTTATGTCATTTAGTATAATAGTATTGTAACATTTGCCTTAGATAAATGTGATTATATGACTTCCTTTCTGTAAATTTAGGTATTCTGTGTTACAACGGCTTCACATATGTCGAAATGATCATCGGAAGGAAAAGAGGAATTTGTAAAAAAAATGAAACATGACGACTTAAAAAAGAAAAAAAAAAAAAGAACAAGAAGGTACCACACAAACATACACATGTAGTGGTATATATAGTATATATGGTGGGGTATATATATGAGAGTCTTAAGTTGAAAGGCCACAATTACCAATCATTAAATGAAGACTTTCAAAGTTTGCAACTGAAATTTAGGGGACCGCAAAAGATTACTGATAGATAGTGAACTGAAATGCGTCATTTTCATTCTCTTCTTTAATTCCAACCAAAAAATAAAAAGTACCAATTTAAAAACATTCCTTATTATTGCAAAAGTCTTATGATTGACAATGTTTACCTATATCCTCAACGTAGGTTCCAAAATATTTGGGAAATATGTTGGCAATTCTTTTGAGATAAAATAAACTTGGTTTTTGAAAATTAATTTTTTTTTTTCTGAGTGACATGTCAGTGCTGATTTAGTGGGGCTCAAATCCATGTTTGATACCCCCTTTTACCATCACAGAAAAAAAAATTCAAGATAAGAACTTTTTACCATCAACAAATATTATAACGTATTATGTTTTTAGTGATGGTCTTTGATGGCCTTGATTTGTATAATTTTAAATTCTAGGGTATGGTAAGAGAGGATGAATGGAGCATGGCTCCTGAAAATAGGGATCATATTCAAGTAGACTGAACGAGGTTATTTGACTCTCATTTTTTTTTAATTATTATATTTATGTATGATTTTCTATATAATTGAGAGTAAAATGTTATGGGTACTGTAAAATTGATCTCATGAAAATTTTATATAATTGACTTCCAATATGTATTTGACTCCCATAGTTTGTAAGTATGGCTCCGTCCTACCTGAAAACACACTAATTTTCACTGATTTCTCTCTCAATTCAACTACATGGAATTGTTACATTGCTGCATATATATAAAAACTCTTAATCCTAATTTGATAGAGTTACTGCTTCATCATATTGTGAAAGTCTGACTCTGCCTCTTCCTGAAAACACACTAATCTCTCTCAATTTAACCAGATGAAATTGTTGCATTAGTACATATATATATATAGAGGAGGGTTCCAATGCCTCATGTTTTTCATACCTCATCTACATCATATGTTATATCTTTGTTTTCAAAGTTCAAATTTTCGATCCGACCGTTCAACATGATATTCATACTAAAATATGCTTGGGGATGAAATTTTATATTTTTTGGAAATTTTTTACTATTTTTTAAGATGGGTACAAAATCACTGTTTTTGGACCGTTTAAAAAACAGTGATTTTCTACCCATCTTAAAAAATAGCAAAAAATTTTCAAAAATTATAAAATTTCATCCCCAACTATAGTTTAGTATGGATATCATGGTGAACGGTTCGGAACAATAATTTAGATTATGAAAATGAAGATATAGAATATGAGGTATGATGAGGTATGAAAGGCATGAGGCATTGGAACCCTCCTCATACAGATATATATATATATATAGATATATATATTATATTTATATATATGTATACATAGAGGAGGGATCCACTTACAACATTTGTAAGTTACAACATCTTACAACAATTTGGTTTTGCGAATTTAAAAGTCTAAACACTCAATCCAAACGGTTTAACATGATATCTATATTAAAATGCACTTGGATATCAAATTTTACATTTTTTGAACTTTTTTACTATTTATTAAGTATTTTACAAAACTATTGTTTTTCAGTGGTCCAGAATTGTCTAGAAACAGCAGTTTTGTAAAATACTTAATAAATAGTAAAAAGAATTAAAAAAAAGGATGAGCTATGGTGAGACGTGGAGTAAAACAAGTTTGTACTCCACGTCATATTTTCATTTTGAAAATTCAAACAACCGATCCGAACAGTTCAACTTTTTCTAAATATTGAAATGTGCTTGGAAACCAAATTTTACATTTTTTGGAATTTTTTTTACTATTTATTAAGCCACTTTGAAAATCGCTGATCCACTGTGAACAGTAAAAAACAGTAAAATTTTCTGGACCACCGGATCAGCGATTTTCAAAGTGGCTTAATAAATAGTAAAAAATTCCAAAAAAATGTAAAATTTGGTCTCCAAGCACATTTCAATATAGAGAACATGTTGAGCGGTTCGGATCGGTTGTTTGAATTTTCAAAATGAAAATATAGTGCGATGGAGTAAAAATTGGTTTTACTCCACGTCTCACCATAGCTCATCCCTTAAAAAAATATAAAATTTGATCTCCAAACTTATTTTAATATAGATATCATGTTGAACAGTTTGGATCGACTACTTAAATTTTTTTAAATCACAATACCGAATTGTTGTAAGATGTTGTAACTTGTAAATGTTGTAAGTGGATCCCTTCTCATATCTCCATTCCATTATTAAGCACGTTGATGTTCTGATCCGCCAACGGCTACGATTGAAAGATGAAATTTCGGATTTAATATCAGCCCTCCAATCACATAATCTGTCATCTTTTGATTAAATGCATCTATTTTATGTGTAGAAGTCTCAAATTAGTTAGAGATGTACTCGCCACACATATTGTCACAAGTAATGCCAAGAATTGAGAAAATGGAATTAGCATTAAATTTTTGTTACCATATCTCTCTCCAGATTTGATTGGCGCATACAAAGATTAATTTCCGATTTTGATAGCATATCTCATTTCCGAATTGCTTACCTCTTATTCATTTTTGGAAGATAACAAAAAAGGCATATTATTGTTTATTCCCTAGCAGCTTTTCACATTTAATTTAATTGAATTACAACACAAAAATTGTGTATGCACTGACATGCAAAGAATGTTGTTGTATTAAAACAGTCATTTGTTGTTGTTGTTTTTTTTATTATTTATTATTTGCATCTCTATTCAATCTTAATGTTAAATCTTATAATATATGTTCCGTTGCAACGCACGGGTACGATACTAGTATATATATATATATATATATAGTGAGGCTACGGTGCTATGGATAGCACGGATTGGGTCCGTGCTACGACTCAAAATTTGACTTTTCAAAATTCTAACGGTCGATCCGAACCGTTCAACATGATTATAAAATGAATATGTACTTGCAAACCAAATTTTACATTTTTTGGAATTTTTTTAGATAGGCTGTTTTTGGATGGTCCACAATGTTCAGATCAAGTGATTTTCGAAAAAATAGTAAAAAAATTCGAAAAATGTAAAATTTGGTTTGCAAGTACATATTCATTTTATAATCATGTTGAACGGTTCCGATCGACCTTTAGGATTTTGAAAAGTCAAATTTTGAGTCGTAGTACGGACCCAATTGGTGCTATGCATAGCACCGTAGCCTCACTCATATATGAGGAGGGATCCACTTACAACAAAGTTACAACATTCATTTTTTTTATTTTCAAAGTCCAAATCGTCGATCCAAACCGTTCAACATGATTATCTAAATAAAATGTACTTGCAGATCACATTTTATATTTTTTTGAATTTTTTTACTATTTATTAAGTATTTTACAAAAAATAGCCATACTTAGACCATTGAATTTTGTACCCATCTTAATAAATAGTAAAAAAATTCAAAAAAATATAAAATTTAATCTGCAAGTACATTTTATTTAGATAATCATGTTGAACGGTTTGGATCGACGATTTGGACTTTGAAAATGAAAAAAATGAATGTTGTAACTTTGTTGTAACTCAAATTTGTTGTAAGTGGATCCCTCCTCCTCATATATATATATATATATATATAGGGATGAGCTATGGTGAGACGTGGAGTAAAACAAGTTTGTACTCCACGCCATATTTTCATTTTGAAAATCCAAACAACCGATCCGAACTGTTCAACATTTTCTCTATATTGAAATGTGCTTGGAAACCAAATTTTACATTTTTTGGAATTTTTTTACTATTTATTAAGCCACTTTGAAAATCGCTGATCCACTGTGAACAGTAAAAAACAGTAAAAATTTCTGGACCACCGGATCAGCGATTTTCAAAGTGGCTTAATAAATAGTAAACAAATTCCAAAAAATGTAAAATTTGGTCTCCAAGCACATTTCAATATAGAGAACATGTTGAGCGGTTCGGATCGGTTGTTTGAATTTTCAAAATGAAAATATAGTGCCATGGAGTAAAAATTGGTTTTACTCCACGTCTCACCATAGCTCATCCCATATATATCTCCATTCCATTATTAAGCACGTTGATGTCCTGATCCGCCAACGGCTACGATTGAAAGATGAAATTTCGGATTTAATATCAGCCCTCCAATCACATAATCTGTCATCTTTTGATTAAATGCATCTCTTTTATGTGTAGAAGTCTCAAATTAGTTAGAGATGTATTCGCCACACATATTGTCACAAGTAATGCCAAGAATTGAGAAAATGGAATTAGCATTAAATTTTTGTTACCATATCTCTCTCCATATTTGATTGGTGCATACAAAGATTAATTTCCGATTTTGATAGCATATCTCATTTCCGAATTGCCTACCTCTTATTCATTTTTGGAAGAGAACAAAAAAGGCATATTATTGTTTATTCCCTAGCAGCTTTCCACATTTAATTTAATTGAATTACAACACAAAAATTGTGTATGCACTGACATGCAAAGAATGTTGTTGTATTAAAACAGTCATTTGTTGTTGTTTTTATTATTATTATTATTTATTATTTGCATCTCTATTCAATCTTAATATTAAATCTTATAATATATGTTCCGTTGCAACGCACGGGTACGATACTAGTATAAATATATATGAGGAGGGTTCCAATGCCTCATGCCTTTCATACCTCAATCATACCTCATGTTCTATATCTTCATTTTCATAGTCTAAATTTTCGATCCGACCGTTCAACATGATATCCATACTAAAATATGGTTGGGGATGAAATTTTATAATTTTTGGAAATTTTTTGCTATTTTTTAAGATGGGTAGAAAATCACTGTTTTTTAAATGGTCCAAAAACAGTGATTTTGTACCCATCTTAAAAAATAGTAAAAAATTTCCAAAAAATATAAAATTTCATCCCCAATCATATTTTAGTATGAATATCATGTTGAACGGTCGGATCGAAAATTTGAACTTTGAAAACAAAGATATGAACATGAGGTACACATTAGGTACAAAAAAATGAGGTACACATTAGGTACAAAAGATAATAATTATTATTGTTATTACTATTTTTGTGAAAAAAATAAAATAGACGTCGCTTCATATATAGGAGACAAAAAGAGTTATATATGCAATTAATTTGCTTATTTGCATATCCAAAGCTGAGAATGGGTAGATATAACTGGATAGGGATCCCTCTCCCCTAGACCCGACATTTTTATTAATATCCAAAGTTTAATACAAATTAATAAATATACCCAGAATCCGGCCCAATATCGATATATACCCAAACCGGTCATTTTCTGGCCGGCTATGTACCCTCCCTAAGCAGACCAGAAAATGGCCGGCTATGTACCTTTTTTTTTTTTACCCGTTTTTTAGAGAGAGACACTATGAAGATCAAAGTATTGAAATTTAACACTGAAAATTTGAAATTTTTTGTTTAAATTAGTTGTTATATTACTTCTTTTGATATATAATTAGCATATTTATACTAAAATATGTTATATTAATTGAAATTATATTGAATAACACTATATTATGTTAAATTACGCTAAATTACATTACATTACATTACTTTACAAGTTGTTATATTAATTGAATACGCTATATTGTGCTACTATTTTTTATGTTGTGCTACTATTTTAATGTTGTTATATTTTTTGTTTAGCATTACCATAAAAGCACACATACACAAGAACCGAAATATAGGATAATCCAAATATACCAAACATAAATAGTATATCAAATATAAATAGTACAAAACTAGTAAAAATACAACTAAAACGGAGAGGGGGAATATCGCTGAGCCGGTACTCCGGCGTTCGCCCAGCGCTCGCGCGGCAAGGCTCTGTCTCTCTCGGTCTCCACACTAGCATCGACAGTCCTAAGTATCTGATCGGCGGTATCCCATCTGGCATCGCCCGTGGAGACTGTCGGTACTGGCGGAGGTGTAGCGAAGATAGATGCGGCAAACTCACTCCCAAAGGCAGGCTGAGTATGAGACCCGCTACCACTAGCCTCTCCATCATGCGGCATCTCTGTGCCATATCGGGGTACCCTCGATGCCGAGCTGAAATCATCATCGAATACCCCGAAGTCCTGGAGACTATACGAGAGGGACTCGTACTCAGAAGTATCGGTCATCTCAGGTGGTGGCTGTGGCGGCATCTCTGCCGGACCCTGCAATCATACACATAAATTATTAAATTTGATCTGAATGAAGAAATTTATTAAAACCTGACAGATACTGAAGTATGACATACCTGAGGCTGCACCGGACGTCCATGCTCGTCGTACCATGTCGTCCACCCAACATCGGACAATACCCAACGGTGGTAGTCCCACTCTGGATGTGAATCGGGGGAAGATGGCATATCATCTAACAGAACCGGGCTCCGATCGGGCTCATGCGGATCTATCTCACGCCAGTTGATGTTCTCTCTGGCGTCTCGCAGCATACCGATGATCTTTCCACCGTGCCCGGCATCCTCCACTGTATTCGCATTCTTCTTGAGGGTGCGGTACCCAAGCAGTCTCCAGTTCTTCTTTCCCAGCATGCGGATCCCATGCCCGTACTCCTTGATCGCTGACAAAAGCTGAAAAAAACTTAACATGTCAGATCAAACCTTGATGTATTACTAAGTTAGATCAAACCTTGTGGTTTTAGGTGCTTTACCTGGCGAGCCCATCCACGACCGGTGGGATGGTAACCATCATCCATCTGGATCCTGTCGCGGAGATGGGCACCGTAATCACCCTGCAGATAGACACTCGCCATGCAGACCTGCGTGTACCATACATCGTACCTCAACTGGGGATCCCTCTGGGTCTGCTGAAGCACATCTGGCGGGTGATAGAAGTATGTATACTGAGGATCCAAGGCCGTCTTGTAGTATGCATCGTAATGGGTGCTCCAGTCCTTATCCAGTCGCCCTCGGTGGGTAACGCTGTAAAGAAGACGTTAGTTGCAATAAAAAACTATCAAGTAATATGATTTATTTAACAAATACAATAGACTACGACTTACCGGTGCTCGTCTCTGTGCGTGTAACTCGGCAAAGATGGGTCTACGGGAATCAACGCCGCTCGACCAAACTGTCGGAGCACCCGATCTGGGTAGTGGTGCTCCACTGTCCAGAAATGTATGAGCGGACCTCGGTAGAACCACATCGCCTGCTCCTGCTCGTCAGTCACACTGCCCGGCAAGAGGAACTCCTCGTACAACTGATCGTACGGCGTCCACTCAACAAGAGGCTCAGGCAAACTCTGAAGCTCTGACCGGACTGTCCTGATCCCAACGGTAGCACCGTGGGTCCGATCCTGGTAGCGGTGGAAACCGTGCCACTTCTTGGCGTATGCCGGGCAGTGAAACGTGTCTGGCTCTCCCCAATCCGGCGCCTCATTGGGGATAGGACGGCCCACTGGTAGACGTGACCACGACCAGTGCTGAAGCAGGAGTACCGGCCCGTACATCTGCTTCGCCGTCGGCTTCATTTTCAAGAAAATTACGCGTCAGTGTATTTTGATGGATTGATTAATTAAATAATTTACACTAAAATAAGAGTTGGTGACTTACCTCACTACTGCGACACAGGTGGGAGTACAGATACGCCAGGACAGCTCCACCCCAGCTGTACGACGACGGCCGCTCAATGCCCATCAGCAACGGGAGATACATTATCGGCACCAGATCACCGCTGGAATCAGGAAACATGACAGAACCAAAAAGGTCCATCACGTAGCCGCGTGTATATCTGCAATACAAAACATATAAAAATTCTAATAGAATCATCGTATTATAAATTAATTAGTAGAAACAAGTTATAAAATTTACCTCTGAATCTCCAGCTCGGTGGAATCTGCCGAGAGACCCGCGATGAAGTGCTGCCGTAACCTCGTCATCCGCAGATGAAATTTGGACCTCCCATGGTCCCCAATGATATGGTCCGGGTCAGCTCCCAACAACTCCAAGACATAACCTGCGAAGCTGGTGCTGTCAGAGACGCCGCCGACGGGTGTGCCACGGATAGCCAAACCCCAGAGAGCACTCACATCCTGAAGAGTCACTGTCATCTCTCCGAATGGCATGTGAAACGTGTGCGTCTCGGGACGCCATCGCTCCACCAGTCCGGCGATGAGAGATGCATTGATGATGCTCTTCTCTGTGCGCACGATGTCCACAATCTGGTGGAGACCCAGGTTGACGAGGTACGGCTGCATCACCTCGTAGTACCTCATGTGAACGCATCTCATCTTCACATCTAGAAGATCCGTGTCCTGCGTTGAAAAATGTAATCCGCATGGTGACAACATAATAAAATTTAAATCCAACAAAATTTAATGAAAATATAAGAAAATGAACGTACCTCACGAGAAGCCAATGAGACTCGGTGCTCGCTGTGGGGAATCCACAGGAGAGGACTGATGTGCTCCGTGCTGCTAGTACTGATCGGCTCGTCCACTAATGGACGCTGGGTAGGCCGTGCTCTAGGCATCCTCATATCTAAAATAACCTAAATTCGGTGAAATTACCCTTGATCAGCATAATTATGGTAAAAAAGGCCAAAATATTGGTCATCTGTGCTAATCACACTAAATTATGCTTAATCAGCCTAATTATGGTAAAAAAGGCCAAAATACCCTAAAAATTGGTTATCTGTGCTAATTACACTAAATTACGCTTAATCAGTCTAATTATGGTAAAAAAGACCAAAATACCCTAAAAATTGGTCAAACGTGCTAATTTCGGTAAAATTACGCTTAATCAGCATAACTATGGTAAAAAAGGCCAAAATAACCTAAATATTGGTTATCTGTGCTAATTACACTAATTGCGCTTAATTAGCCTAATTATGGTAAAAAATACCAAAATACCCTAAAAATTGGTCAAACGTGCTAATTTCGGTAAAATTACGCTCAATCGGCATAATTATGGTAAAACAGACCAAAATACCCTAAATATTGGTCAATTGTGCTAATTACACTAAATATTGGTTAACTTAGCTAATTACACTAAATTACAACAACATAATCTAAATTATAACACCTAAAACCTAAATCCTAAACCCTAAAATAAATAAATTAAAAATTAAATTAGATAAAAAAAAAAATTACCTCAAAGAAGAAGAGAGAATTCAGAATTGGGTTGGGATGAGAGAATTGTGAGAGGAGAGAGAGAAAAAAGGGTATATATAGGGGTTAATGCGGGTAAAAAAAAAAAAAAAAAAGGTACATAGCCGGCCATTTTCTGGCCGGCTTAGGGAGGGTACATAGCCGGCCAGAAAATGGCCGGCTTGGGTATATATCGATATTGGGCCGAATTCTGGGTATATTTATTAATTTGTATTAAACTTTGGATATTAATAAAAATGTCGGCCCCTAGACTAAACGGTACCATTTCTCTTCTCACTTGGCATTTGACAATGAAGGATCAATAAATGAAGCCCACATAGAACTATAAACAAAAAAAATGGATGATCCGCCAAATCAACCTATGACGTGTCAACGAATTCAACCGATGGGCTCCACGCACTAAACAATTTTACAGCATTAAAAAATACAATTTGTATGTTATCTCTATTGCATAACAGTCAGTTCTATACAGTAAACTAGAACAAAAAAAAAAAAGGGAACAAAGAAAGAAAATCTAAAGGAAAAGTTCACTACCAAAACCGAGATTTTTATTAATATCCAAAGTTTAATAGAAATTAATATTTATGCCCAGAATTCTGGATTTTCGTCAAAAATACCCAAGCCGGTCATAAAATGGCCCGCTTACTTTTTATTTTTATTTTTTTTGTGTTAGAGAGGCTATGAAGAGCAAAATAATGAAATCTAACACTGAAAATTTGAATTTTTTGTTTAAATTATTTGTTAGATTACTTCTTTTGGTTTATAATTAGCATATTTATACTAAAATACACTAGATTACTTGAAATTATGTTGAATTACACTATATTACATTAAATTATGTTGAATTACACTAAATTACGTTAAATTACGCTAAATTACAATAACTTCGCTAATTATGCTGAAATACGGTAAATTACGCTAAAGTAGACTGATTTTGTGCCATCTTTCATGAATCATAAAAAATAGTAAAAAAAATTGGAAAATAGTAAAAATTGGTATTCTACAAGTTCATTATGTAACTAATTTACTGAGCTACTTAGATTGAATAATAGAAATGAAAATCTTAATCGGAAACTTCAACTCAAGTTTTGAGGCTCTTCCCTTTGTTTTTTGGCAATTCTGAATTTCAAAAAATAACATAGTTGTCACGGACGCATGCATATTTTCGCAAGCTTTCCGAAAAGTGGTCATTTGCTGAAATCGGACACTCGAGCACCGTTTTATGACCGTTTGAAGTTTCGTCGTCGTTTTTCGCCTTTTCAGTGAATATATCATCCCTATTCATATGTAATTTAGCGTAATTTATCTATTTTAGCGTAATGTAATGTAATTTAGTATAATTTAACTTAATATAGTGTAATTCAACATAATTTCAAGTAATTTAACATATTTTAGTATAAATATGCTAATTATATATCAAAAAGTAATCTATCAAATAATTTTTTAAAAAAAATTCAAATTTTCAGTGTTGGATTTCATTATCTCTGCTCTTCATAATGACTCTAAAAAAAAAAAAAAAAGTAAGCCGCCTATTTTATGGCCGGCTTGGGCATTTTTGGCGAAAATCCAGAATTCTGAGCATAAATATTAATTTCTATTAAACTTTGGATATTAGTAAAAATCTCGGAAATTATTTAGCTGACGATGGAGTTCTCCCGAATGATACAATTATAGATAAAGTATATAAGGTCAAACGGGACCCATGGTACAGTGAAAGAGGAATATCTACATGTGTTGATGAATGTGACAATAAAATAAGATTTCAACTCGCAATGGAAGGTAGAGCGATCTACATCCAATGAAAGCTCCATGAGGTAGGGATGCCATAAGTGGTAACCATAGCGAACTCTCTCTTTAGTGCCCCATAAGATAGATAGAGAACATGCGAAAAAATCTCATGTAGAAATTGCGTTTGATCCTTTCTGATAAAGACAACACGGAATGGTCAGAAGTCTATCTCTAGTTGTAACTCTAAACTAGCTTGAATTGAGACAAGTGTCGCTTACCATTCTTTTTTCTTAATTTTGAATCTTTTTCAAAATTATAAAGGTTAAGTAGGGCCGTTTCTTTTTTTTTTTAAAGATAAAAATGAGACTCTAATTTTAAAAGGTAGGATTAAAATACAATTATTTGAGGTCGTAGGTTTGAAATTCGGATGGAAGAATCCTTGTATGTATTAAATAGTTGGGTAACTTGACCTCTAACTTTTACTAAAAAACAAAAGAATACTATTTTTTTTATCCCAAGTATTTTTCACATTCTTTATTTTATTTTCAAAATCTAAATATCAATATGATTCATTCAACATGATCTTCAAACTAAAATATGCTTAGAGACCAAATTATATATTTTTCCAAACTTTTCACTGTTTTTTTTGTTAGATACAAAATTATTATTTTTTATGGTTCAGAATGTTCTAAAAAGCAATGATTTTGTTTCTATCTATTTTTTTTTTTAAAGTAAAGTTTGGTGTTTAAGCACATTTTAATATGAAGATCTTGTTGAGTGGTTCAGATCGATTGTTTGAACTTTGAAAACGAAAATAAGATTATGAGACATGACTGAGACACGAAAACAAAGAGGCATTTTAACCCTACTTTATAATATTTACGAGAGACTATAATTCGGATTTCAAACAAGCAATTTTTCACACAAAAAATATAGTCTTTTAGCTACTAAATCAAAGTCTGGTTTCAATTTTTTTATTATGTAATTTTACTTTTATTTTATATATTATTATAATAATAATAATAATAAATGTTGGACATTCCTTGAATATTGTTGGACATTTATATCGATAGCGATTGCATTTTAAGATAGATACGAAAAAAAAAAAGATTCCCATGATCCCATCCAAAACTTGAAAGAAGGGTCCTAGTTGTGAATACTTCAAATGAAAAAGATCCATCATCCGAAGAGACAATGAAACAATCCTTATATCTGCTAACGTTTTGTAATATCTTTTTTCTGAAAGCTTGACTGATGCAGCTAGGGGCGGAACCAGGGCCTGGGCCAGCCTGGGTCCTGGCCCTCCTTGGCCCTTTAATAAAAAAAAAAGTTGGTACCCCCTACATCGTTTATGGGCCATTGGCATCTCTGTTTCTTTTCACTCTCTCCGTTTTTTTTTATCATTTAATAGTGTAACATGAAACAAAAACTGATATCTGAGATAAACTAGTTAGGCCCCCCTACCGATCATTTCTGATTCCGCCACTGGATGCAGCCAAGGTTGTATTAAATAAAATGTTCAAATACATCAACCCAAGCACATGCTTAGTAGCAATCTCTGTCATCTATCTAAACATTTTGTAATGTCAATGTTTACACGCTGTACATCATGACCCATGAAAAGTAATATAGCATTTTTTGTTAAATTAATTTAAAGATGATGGATAAAATAGATTAAAATGAAATTTTGTATATGAAAGTGTTATTCAAAAGATAAGTTGATATAATTTAACTAATATTGGTAGGGACTTTTCTATAATCTTTTTCAAAGGAATTAACGAACGGTCAGGCCGTAGTTGAAATTAAGAGCTGCAAATCTAGTTGCTTTCAAAAAAGATTTGAACTCTGCACATGTATATATTGGAATATATTGTATAATTGTAACATCATGACTATATCAACTTGTGTTTTGAAGAAAATTATTCCTCCAAAATTGTGGTATAGAAGAAATTATTTTGCAACATCTTATATGACCTATGTTATTCCGATACTTTATATATGGTCTCGTACCTGTATTCGATACGTATCATATTTTCGTATTGATACTCATATCGTATCGCCCGATACTCGTATCATGTTGAAAATTTTTGTATCGCTGTATCCCGTATCGTATATAATATGATACCAGTACCAGTATTCATGTAACATGGTATATGACTATCCATAAATAAATGTGATCAGCTTAATTTTATTTTATTTTATTTTTCTTTACAGTTTGTACTACTTTCTAAATTATATTTTGTGTAAAGCAATTGTGGGTTTACTAATTGAGGAGGGTTCAAATACCTCATGCTCACTGTGTCTTACATTATTTTTTTCTATTTTCAAAGTCTAAATAGTCGATCCGAACGTTCACCATAATATCCATATTAAAATGTACTTGCAGATCAAATTTATATTTTTTTTATTTTTTCAGATAGGTACAAAATTATTGTTTTGAATGGTCCAGAAACAGTGATTTAATTTGTACCTATCTAAAAAAATAGTTATAAATCTTCAAAAAAAAAAAAAAAATTGGTCTCCAAGCACATTTTAATATGAAGAGCATGTTGAGATGTTCGAATCAACTATTTGAACTTTGAAAATAGAGAAAAAAAAATGTGAGACACGATGTGATGTGAGATATTTGAACCCTCCTCTTATTAATTAACAACTGATCTTAAAAAAAAATAAAAAGATGGAAGTATAATTTCATTTCAAAACCTTTGGTTTCATAGGGTTCTCCGTGCAATTGTACTTAAATGCTAAACGTTTAGAATTTTTTTTTTTTTTTTTGAAAAAACTTGATAGTGGTTCTCCGTGTGGGAGGTTGCAGGTTTAAGATCCGAAAAGAATAATTTTTTGTCAATATTAAATAATTTAGTGACTTGACCTTCAATCTTTACTTAAAAAAAACTTTAAGAAATTAGAACTGATTATGCAACAATTTTTTTTTATCAATTTATGTGGATCTATTAATCTGAGGCCTCACCCCCCTCACCTTTCTCCATCTCAAGACCTTTCTCCATCTCCAGAAAATGTACAAAGTACAACTGAACCAGTAGTACAATCTAATTTATTTGTACCACGTGAAGCACAAAATAAGCCAAAATGTGGTACATGAGTTTTCCTCTACACCTTGCTGAAAATCACAATAGATTTAAGTGCATTAAATCGATAATAAAGAAGTTCATTAATTCAATTCATGAAGCGCGTTACTTTTTGAAACTTTTTTTCATTTTAAGTCTTCCAGCCATTTTGGGTCGGTACCAAATCTTGCCAATTCCACTTTGGATGTACGCTATGCTTCCATTGCATTGTTATACCTCAAAGTTGTGCCACGTCACATGCGCAATGCACAAACATATTTTGAAACTTTATCAAAATCAAGGACACAACATGCCTGTAAAAGGAAAAGGAACTCCAAATTGGCTCGTTCAATTCAACTAAATTAAATTATGGAATTGGTAGGTGTAAAGTCACACGCTAGCATCTCAGAAACCAGTAACCAGTTTATCAACCGAGTAGTTCCAACATTCTCACCGAGGTGGGGCCATGGCTCAATTAATACAACTTTTAGATATTTTGTAGATGTTTGATTTCAAGGGAAATAAATTTTTTTTTCCCCTATCAGTGAAGTCTGATTTGATTTGTACTAAATGAGAAGCACATGGGTCCCTAGAAGAGAGGAATGGGTGAGCATAGTGTGATTGAATCTAAAATTGTGTGGTTAGCTTTATTATATATATATATATATAGAGAGTGGCTAATATCAAAACGTTTGTTCCTAGCTCCCGGTGCAACCAAGTTGTTTTCGGGTTTTCAAAGTCCAAACGGTCGATCCGAACCGTTCAACATGTTCTCTATATTGAAATGTGCTTGGAGACTAAATTTTACATTTTTTGGAATTTTTTTGCTATTTATTAAGCCACTTTGAAAATTGCTGATCACATGGTCCAGAATTTAGTTGCACTGTTTTTACTGTTCACCCAGATCAGCAAATTTCAAAGTGGCTTAATAAATAGCAAAAAAATTCCAAAAAATGTAAAATTTGGTCTCCAAGCATATTTTAATATAGATTAAACATCTAACGGTTCGCATCGACCGTTTGAACTTTGAAAACCCGAAAACAACTTGGTTGCACCGGGGGCTAGGAACAAACGTTTTGATATTAGCCATTCTCTATATATATATATATTTTTTGGAACAAAGTCACAGTAGTGAGATTATATTTGTTTTCGTGTTTGGTTTGGTTGAGAATAGATTATTTTTTAAATTAGTTTATTCAGAGTAACTTATTTGGTGTTTGGTTGGGTTATAATAGCTAGAATAGATAATTCAAACTTTGTATCTAAGGATTTTGAAATTTAACTATTCTAATAAGACAAACAATAGTTATTCTTAATTTAGCTATTGTAACTATTTTTGTCGAAATTTTTGAAGTTACCATTCTCTCAAAAATAATAAACCAAAAAATCACGAAATCTAAGTATTTCTGAATCTACCATGGCTGCAGAACACCGATATGGCTCCAAATACGGAAGACCGCACAGGCATTCTGCGACCCCAGCCAGGGTCCGCATAATGGTTCTGCAGCCTCATTTTTTTTGTTTAATAAAAAAAGATATTCTTGAAATTCGTGCCCCATTTACCCTGCAAAACAGAGATATCTCAAAAAATTTATTCGTTGGAATTCGTGCCCTCCCATTTTTCCCTCCTAAAATTCCCGTGAGATATCTCAAAGTTTGACTAATAAAAAAATGAGTGAGGCTACGGTGCTATGCATAGCACCAATTGGGTCCGTACTACGGCTCAAAATTTGACTTTTTAAAATTCTAACGGTCGATTTGAACCGTTCAACATGATTATAAAATGAATATGTACTAGCAAACCAAATTTTATATTTTTTTGAATTTTTTTACTATTTTTTCGAAAATCACTTGATCTGAACATTCTGGACCATCCAAAAACAGCCTATCTAAAAAAATAGTAAAAAAATTCGAAAAAATGTAAAATTTGGTTTGCAAGTACATATTCATTTTATAATCATGTTGAACGGTTCGGATCGACCGTTAGAATTTTGAAAAGTCAAATTTTGAGCCATAGCACGGACCCAATCCGTGCTATGCATAGCACCGTAGCCTCACTCTAAAAAAATATACATTTGGGGCCACACCGGTATTCTGCAGTCCCAACTCAATGGGGCCGTCGAATACCAGTGCGGCCGTAATAGATTTAAAATTATTCAGAAACCATAATTTTTTTATTTGTTATTTTTGAAGCAATGATAACTTTAAAAAGTTCGGTTATTTTTGTTTTGCAACTAAGCATACCCATATAAATTAATGAATTGGACTTTCTTTTGAAATTGATGAATCATTGAAATGCAAACCATTTAACAGAAAGCAGAATTGGAAAGGATAATTAAAAATATTTTCAATCCAGCGACAAACATACTAAAGTGAAGGCTGTGAAGTTATGATAATGTTTATATTACAGATCAATCCGCATTATGGACTCATATATTTTTTTTAAGTCGAAATAGCCGATTCGAATTGTTCAACATGCATGATCTCCATATAAAAATATACTTGCATGTCAAATTTACATTTTTTTTTAAGAATCATTTTACTATTTTTTTAGATAAAATGCTTTTTTTTTATTTTGACATGCAAGTATATTTTTTTTAGATCAAAATAAAAAAATGTATGATCAACATGCATGATCTTCAAGGAACCGAATCTCCTGCCCCTATGGGCAGGAAATACCTACCCCTAAAGTTACTAATACGCTGGTCGGGAGTGAATTTTGAGACAAAATTATATCTAATATTTAAATATCAAAATCCACTTCGGACTCACGTGTCAGTGACTTTAGGGATAAAAATTTCCTGCCCACTGAGGAGCAGGAGATTCGGTTACCATGTCCAAACCAGTCAGTATTTTGTGCAGTTGCCCGTTTGTGTCCCCCTAAATATTTTGGTGTATCTCCGTCTCCAAATTATGAAGACTGAAGATCTTATAAGATTATAACTGCCTTGTTTAAATTTGCTCGTATGTGTTTTTTTTTTTTTAAAAGAAGTTGAATTGTGTTCGGATGCAGAACCACCGCATACTGGCACGCATACTGGCACACATAAACACAGCTGTTGTCGTGTATCATGTTTTTAAATTTTCATGATGGGTTCCCACCTCTAATTAATATCACTGCACTGTACATGCACTATCTGTTGGATAAATCAGAAGTTGTTTCCTCCTCGTTTCTGTACAAATAGTTTATATTTTTTTTTTAAGTAAAAGGTGGAGATCTAGTTTACCGACATTTTTATTAATATTCAAAATTTATTACAAATTAATTAATATATTCAGATTCATTGGGAATTAATAAAAATGTCTCTGCCGGTCAAAAAATAGCCGGTATCATATTTAATTAACTACCGGTTATTTTCTGAACGGTACCCTATTTAATACACTACCGGCCATTTCTGGCCGGTACCTGTGCTATATATATGTGTGAAGGGTTAGCCGAATTTCTCACAATTCATTCTATCAAATTTCACACTATCTCTCCTCGGTTAAGCTATTTCTCTCAGATTTCTCCACCTCTTCCTAGATTTGCAAGTAAGTCCCTATAATTTTTGAAAAATTCATTTTTAGTGCAAAATGGTTGTAAAATCCGTGTTAAATTCATTGTAGTTAGTTTTAATCATTCAATTTAGTATAATTTAGAGTAATTAGTCAAATTTAGGGTTTAGGGTTTATGGTAATTTATTGTAATTTAGTATAATTAGCATAGTTGACTATATTTTAGCGTTTTTTTAGCTTTTTTTTACCGTAATTAGGATAATTAAGCCTATTTTGGCCATTTTTAGCATATTTTACCGAAATTAGGGTATTTTAGCCTATTATAACATATTTTAGGTTATTTTTACCGCAATTGGCCTATTTTAGCATATTTTAGCATAATTAAGTCTATTTTGGCCCTTTTTAGCATATTTACCGAAATTAGGGTATTTTAGCCTATTATAACATATTTTAGCATAATTAAGCCTATTTTGGCCCTTTTTAGCATATTTTACCGAAATTATAGTTTAGGGTTTACTTAGCGTAAGTTAATAGAATTTTATTTTTGACATTAGGATGGCTAGAGGACGGCCTAGGACTCGTCCAGCACCACCTGTAGTTGAAGAGCCGATTGAGACTAGTAGCACAGAGCATTTCAGTCCTCTCTTGTGGATGCCCCACCGCGAGCACCGAGTCTCACTGGCTTCTCGTGAGGTACGTATTTTTTGTTGAGTTTAAATGTTGTTGTGCTAATACCATATGGATTACTTTTTTCAACGCATGACACGTTTCTTTTAGATGTGAAGTTGCGGTGCGTTCACATGCAGTACTACGAGGTGATGGACCAGTACCTCATCAATCTGGGCCTCTACCAGGTTGTGGACATCATCATCAGGAATATGCTAAATTAAACTAAGTTACGCTAAATTATACTAAAAATAAATAAATTATCATGATTATGCTAAACAGTAAATACTACAACAATAACAAAAATAGTACAACAGAAAATCTAAACAGAAAATACTACAATAACAGAAAATCTAAACATAAATACTACAACACAAAATCTAAACAGAAAATACTCAAATAAACCCTAAAACAGCCAAAAAATATAAAATAATAATAATAATAATACAAGTACCGGCCATTTTCTGGCCGGTAGGGATATTTTTATTAATTCCCAGCAAACCTAGGTATATTAATTAATTTCTATTAAACTTTGGATATTAATAAAAATGTCGGTGTAGTTTACTAGTTTTCTTCAATCTTATGTTTATATTATATAGGATTTTTCTATTTGGTTCTCCAATTAGTACATATTTAAATATATATTTTTTTTAATTGATGTTTTTCATGGTATATATATTGTTAAGTAATATTAACCATATAAAAAGGTAAATCTGGATGGTGCTTTTCTCTTCAAATTCTTAAAAGGTTAAATAAATTAACTTGTACTTGAAAAACTTATAAGGTTTAAAGAACACAATTTTTCAATTCAGAGGTAGTAACTTCTCTCTGCCTCCTGCTTCTCCAGTCTCCACCCATGTTACAAGTGTCATAATATTCAGCCAAATTAATTATGTAGATTTCCTACAAAATGAGAATAATATTTTTAGCATATGTTCACAAATTTCTTTTACCGACACTCATAAATATATTCCTGTTAATTAAAAATAATTACATATATGCGAATTATTTAAAACAATTGTTCTCCGTATGAAAAATGGTAGGTTCAAAATTTAATTGGTTTTTTTTTGTAAATATTTACATTTGAAAATTTGACTTTCCATTGTATTAGAAAAACAGTGGCAACAAAGAGTACCGATATTTTTATTAAAACCCCCAAAAAAAAACAAATTATCAAATCTGCTCCTACCCCAACTTTATTTTTATTTCTACCCCAACCGCCCGTGGGTTGGGCGGTCCACTTTCTGGACCTGACCGCCCAGCAGGCGGGCGGTCCACTACCCTTATCAGACCGCCCAGCAGCTGGGCGGTCCGCTATAAAACCCTATAAAAGAGCCTTTTCTCTCTCCTGATGAGCACAGTGCTCATTCCAATCCCACATAAATTCCAGAACCGATCTCCTGAGAGATGAGAGAGCCGTCAGAGGCGATTTTGAGGCGATTGTGTACAGTAATCTGTGCACAGTAATCCTGCACAGTAATCCCAGCACAGTAATCCCAGCACAGTGTTTCCAGCACAGTGTTTCCAGAACAGTGTTTCCAGAACAGTAATTCCAGCACGGAAGTATGTTGGTTGCACTGTATGTGGGCGGGAAGTTTACCCGGGGTGCGGAGGGAGCACAGTACACCAAGGAAGCAGCCTACGGCTTTGAGGTAAATGAAAATACCTCATTTGTTGAACTGAAGGGAATAGTGTATGAAAAAATTGGTGTGAACCCCAACCGGTGTGATATAGATTTAGCTACCCGGATTAACACAGTAAGTGGTGGTAGACCTTACTATACCAGGTTTCCAATAACTGATGAGTCGGTATGGAGGAGTGTTTACAACACTTTTCAGACACAGGGGGTAATGGTAATGGACTTATATTCCAGGAGAGTTCAGCGTGAACCCGGGGTTGGAACATCTAGGGAAAATAGAGGTTATGATCACTCGGGTTATGACAACCCGCGTCACTCGAGTTATGACAGCTCGAGTTATGATCACTCGGGTTATGACAACTCGGGTCGTGACCACTCGGGGTATGACAACCCCCGCCACTCTAGTTATGACAACCTCCGCCACTCTAGTTATGACAACCCCGGCCCCTCGAGGTATGACAACCCCCGCCACTCAAGTTATGAACCGCCCGTATCACCCGTTTATGAGAATTTTGTACCTGATTTTACCACCGATCTACCACCACCACCACCTCCTCCTGAAACCCCAATCCAACCCAGATTTCCATCTGTACCACCATCAATACCTATAGTGTCACCCGTTGCTACCCGGAGAGACCTTGACCTTGATGCTGAGGTCGATGCCATACCACAAGGAAATTTGGAAACAGGTGACGAATGGGAAGGGGATTGGGATTCTGATAACCTGTCAGAAGGTGATGGAGATTATTTACCTAAGGAAGACAGATTTCCGATTAGAGGTCGGACAGATAGGCATCCGTGCCCCACATTCAACGATACCACTGCTTTTGAAGAGGCAGACATCTCATTTTTTGGGCCGCGTGTCAGGTACACTCAAGAGCTTGCTCCGCAGCAGGTTTACACCAACATAGATGAACTTGTGAAGAAAATACACGAGGTCCATGTTCACGGCAACTGGGAGTGCAGAGAGGAAAAAAGGGACCGAAGAAGGTTAGTAATTGTTTGTAAAGACGAAGAGCATTGCCACTTCCGTCTCTATGCAACCCCTGTGGGTAAGGGCGAGGCATGGATTATTAAGAAGTGTGAACCACCTCACACATGCAAGGCTGCGTCATCAAGGAAAGACCATGCAAATCTTACGGCTTCACTTATTGCCGATGTAATTGAGAATGACGTTAAGGATGACCCATCGATGAGCCTTAAGGAGGTCGGTAGAGCTGTCAGACGGGTTTACAAACATGTCGTCCCAAAGTACAACAGGTTGTGGAGAGGGCGTGAACTTGCGATTTGCCGAATGTTCGGTAGCTGGCATGGTTCATACAACTTGCTTGCACCATTGCTGCAGGCCATAGTAAGTACAAATCCCGGCACTGTCTTTGAACGTTGGAATATAGGCGTACGGGATGTCGACAACGCGGTGCAATTCAAGGCCATAGCATGGGCGTTCGGTCCATGTATTCAAGCTGTGCCATACATTAGACCGGTCATCAGTGTGGATGCATGCTTCCTGTCTGGCCGTTACGACGGGAGACTGCTGATCGCATGTGCATATGATGCTGAAAACCAGTTGTTGCCTTTGGCCTTTGCAATTGTTGAGAAGGAGGACGGAGAAAACTGGGGATTTTTCATGAGGTTCGTAAGAAGACAAGTGGTTGGCGACCGGTTCTTTTGTGTCATATCAGACCAGCACAAAGGAATCAAATATGTTTTTGATCGCCCAGATTTCGGGTGGTCGACAGCGAACGGCGAATGTGTGCACAGGCTGTGTATGCAACATGTTACAGACAACCTACACAAGAACTGCGGATCTGGAAAATGGGTTGCAGATACATTCAGAATTGGTGCCAAGAAGAAGAAGCCGAGAAGGGTGGAAGAGATGTTCAAAGATTTTGCCAAGGTATGTATATTTTCACACACTTATATTTTCTGAATTATTTAATCAAACGTTTTCTCATCTGAATTTTTTTTTGCAGTACTGTCCAAAGGCAAATTTGTACTTACTCAAGGTGGGAAAAAATAATCCCGCCGATCTGGCTGAGCCACCCGCATATGAGAAGATATTGCAAGCCCGTGATGGAGGTTTCCGATGGGGAATTATGACCACAAATGGGTCTGAGTCCTTGAATGCTGTTTTCAAGCAGAGCCGGCAGTTGCCCGTGGCAGCAATTGTGGAGGACACCTTCTACAAGTTAAATGCATGGTTTGTTGCACGGCGTGCTAAAGCAACTGAATTACTGTCCAGGTATGTATATTTTTATTCAGAGATTTTGCCAAGGTATGTATATTTTTATTTGTTGACTTATATTTTCTGAATTACTGTCCAGGAATCAAACGTTTTCAACAAGGGTGGAGGGGAAACTAAGGAAACATAGGGAGAAAGGTGCAGTTATGAGAGTTGTCCCGTACGGGGAGGGCCAATTGGAATTCGAAGTGCACTGTCCAGATGAGTTTGCTCCAACCGGCCGTAGACCGGATGGGACTATGGAGTTTGTGAAAAGGATGTTCAAGTATGTTGTTATTTTTGCACCTGACAATACTGTAACATGCACTTGCCAAGGAATCCAGTTGGCCCACCTACCTTGTTCTCATGTTATGGCGGTGTGCCAAGAGAGAAACTTCGCTGAGGATGATTATGTCGCAGACATGTACCGTACCGAGTACCTTGCGAGTACTTGGGGTGCATCTTTCCATCCTTATCCCAACCAGTATCAGTGGCCGCCCTATGTTGGTGATAAAGTCTGTCCCGCAAGCGGGTGGATCAGAAAAGGAAGAAGACCCCACAAGCGTCAAGTAATGAACATGGACGAGATGGAAGGTAGGCGAATGGGACATCAGGCCCGCCGTTCAACAACTGACAGGCAGCGAGCAGGTACGGTTGATTCCTTTTATTTACTTATATTTTATTTGTTTACTTATATTTTGTTTTGATTTTATTTCAACTGGAATGCAATGCAGATGCCATTAACGAAGCCAACGAAAGAGAAAATGCTAGAGTTGTTGCTGAGGCTACCGGTAGTAGCCACCGCAGGGGTGAAAGCTCAGGAACCGGTAGTAGCCGCCGCACTCATGAAAGCCCAGGAACCGGTAGTAGCCATGGAGAGACATCCGGTAGTGCCGCAGAACCAGCTGCACCCAGAGCCAGACGTCGTATTTTGAGTTTGTTCGGCCGTCGTCGCTGATTACCAAGTTTTGTTAAATTATGTTATGAACTATTTTAGATGTATATTGTGAACTATTCTAATTGGTAGTTTGTGAACTATGCAATATTTTATTTGCCTCGATTATTTTATATGCTTCATTTTTGTTATTTTTATTACTTAATTACGTATACAAAAAGTAACAACATAAAATATAAACAAACACAAAACTAATGAAATAAAGTCTGCGACATAAATTTCTAAAAATTCTACAACATAAATTCCTAAAAATCTACTTCTTACAACGAGCCTTGAAAGTGCATGGAACAAAGTCATCATCAGAGTTTGCCTGATCTGGATCAGTCACAGCAGACGAAGTGGTAGCCTTACCAGTACACGGAACAAACTTATCGTCCGATGCTGGAGGCTCTGGATCAACTTTCTTCTTTTTCAAACCAAAGCCGTAGGGGTTTTCCACAAAGTCATCGTCTGAAATTTCATACCGACCATGTCGTCTATTCCATTCCCCCATCTTACATGTCACACAATTCCGGGGATCACGGCATACGGGCCAGTTGTTCTTTTCTCCCTCGTTTTTACCTCGATCACTAATAGATCCTCCTCTCGCTACGCCACGATCTCGGTTGCTCGCTTTCTTACCTCGTTTGTATCTGTCCATACCTCAAAATCGCCTCAAAATCGCCTGACAGCTCTCAGGAGATCGGTTCTGGAATTTATGTGGGATTGGAATGAGCACTGTGCTCATCAGGAGAGAGAAAAGGCTCTTTTATAGGGTTTTATAGCGGACCGCCCAGCTGCTGGGCGGTCTGATAAGGGTAGTGGACCGCCCGCCTGCTGGGCGGTCAGGTCCAGAAAGTGGACCGCCCAACCCACGGGCGGTTGGGGTAGAAATAAAAATAAAGTTGGAGTGGGAGCAGATTTGATAATTTGTTTTTTTTTGGGGGTTTTAATAAAAATATCGGCAAAGAGTACTGATACCTTGAATTTTTTTTATAAACCATAATTAAAAAAAAGAATTTTGTGAAACAAATATGATTATTTTTTTTTACAAAAATCATAAGAACTGAAATGTCATTTCGGTCCGAACATTTTTTTTTCCGGACCGAAATGACAATTCAGTCCGAAGTGGTTTTAGAGGTTTTCATACCAGCGGCTATAGAAAATTCGAAAATCTCTCTGGACCGAAATGTCATTTCAGTACCACTAAATTTTGTTTTTAAACCCGAAATAGCCTCTTCTCTCTTCTCTTCTTTCTCCTTTCTAAGCAAATCTATTTTTTTGACCTTTCTAAACAATTTATAAGCAAACATTTCTAAATAATTTATAAGCAAACCCTAAAAAAAAAAAATGGATCGGACCGAAATGCCATTTTGGTCCGGGCTAAAAAAACATTGGACCGAAATGACATCTCGGTCCATGGGTGTTACACCAAAGGCTACACCTGTTTTTCTGAAAAATTTGTGAAACCACCTCGGGTTGAATTGCCATTTCGGTCCGAAAAAAAAAATTCGGACCGAAATGACATTTTAGTTCTTATTGTTTTTGTAAAAAAAAAAAAATAATCATGTTGATTTCATAAAATTCTTATTTTTAATTATTGTTTATAAAAAAATTCTGATACCTCAGTTCAGAGAGGGAGAAATTGCAACAGAAGAAAACGACAAAATAAGCTCTCCCTTTCATGATTATTTTTCTTTTATTTTTAAATTATATTTACTAATTTACATGAAATCACGTCTCTTGTGCCGACTCAATTTCAAATCACGCCTTTAAGGAATTCAGATTTGTTTTCTTATTAGAACCAATAATAGAAGAGTTAGATGTCAATTACAAGAGAATAGTAATAAGATGCAAGTACCATATTCTAATAATTATATTCCCTGTTTCTTTGATATAATTCTTAGATATAATTTGTATAATTTGTACTAATACAACCCAAATTATTCCTGTTTTGTTTTTCTTTTTGACAAACTTTACCGAATTACAAGTTTCATTTTTTTATTAAATTATTTTCAATTCTGAAGTTATTATTATGATTACGGCTGCATCTTTTCATTTCATTTCCTTTTTTTTTTTTTGAAGTTAAGAGTTGTGTACATTTTACATGTTACATAATTCACTTGAGAGTAGGTCCGATGGGCATCGAACCTACTATGGTTCGATGGGTTTAATCACCATCGATTTACTTTAAGATTTGTGCGGAACACTTTAAAGTTCATGCGTGCTTGTTTCAATATTTGTGTGCACAAATCTTAAATTAGATCGGACAGTCATCGTGCTCGTTGAACCTAAAAGTAGGTCTGATGGACATCGGACCTATTCCGTTCTCTACATAATTTACTCGGTACAACAACCTAGCTCGTACGGTTTTCAAAGGATGGTCCAGACAAGGTCTAGACGGTCCCTCTGGTCTAGTCTGGATAAAGCCACAAATAGTACTAGCTTTATGTATACATCCGGATCCGGTAGGTGTGAGAAAGATTCACCAAAATAACAAAAAGTACTAGCTAGAAGGAGGTACTAGCTAGCAATTGGGCAGATCAGGTCTGGACCTCTTTTTAAGTTTTGCATCAGTTCTGTTTTTTAGTTTTCCTACAAAAAAGTTCTGTTCTTTAGATCAAGTTTGAGTCTCTATTCATTGATTGGGCGCATCAGATTGCCGACATTTTTATTAATATCCAAAATTTATTAGAAATTAATTAATATACCCATTAACCTGGGAATTAATAAAAATGTTCATACCGGTCAAAAATAGCCGGTACTCTATTTAATAAACTATCGGTCATTTTCTGGCCAGTACCTGTGCTATATATATGTGTAGAGGGTTGGCCGAATTTCTCACATCATTCTATCAAATTTTACACTATCTCTTCTCGGTTAAGCTCTTTCTCCCATATTTCTCCATCTCTTCCTAGATTTGCAAGTAAGTCCCTCTAATTTTTTAATAATTCATTTTAGTGCAAAATGGTTGTAAAATGTTAAGATTTGTTAGTAATGTACCAAAATTAGAATAATTTAGTTGTAATTAGTGTTAAATCCGTTGTAGTTAGTTATAATTATTAAATTTAGTATAATTTAGAGTAATTAGCCAAATTTAGGGTTTAGGGTAATTTATTGTAATTTAGTATAATTAGCATCGTTGCCCATATTTTAGTATATTTTACCGAAATTAGGGTATTTTAGCTTATTATAGCATATTGTAGCATAATTAAGCTTATTTTGGCCTTTTTAGCATATTTGACTGAAATTAGGGTATTTTAACCTATTATAGTATATTTTAGGTTATTTTTACCGTAATTGGCCTATTTTAGCATGTTTTAGCATAATTAAGCCTATTTTGGACCTTTTTAGCATATTTTACCGAAATTAGGGTATTTTAGCCTATTATAGCATGTTTTAGCTTAATTATGTATATGATTGCAGGGTCCGGTCGAGATGCCGCCACCGCCTCCGGAGTCCTTTTCTACGGATGTCGCGTTTGGCATGTTTAGTCTCGATGAGATTGGGATATTCGAGGAGGATCCGGCCAACATGCTGCCACCGCCAGTACCACGATATGAGACAGAGATGCCACATGATAGAGAGACCAATGGTAGCGGGTCCCAGACTCAGCTTGGCTTTGGGACTAAGTTAGCTGCGTCCATCTTCTGTACACCCCCGCCAGTCTCTAGGCGGACGTATGAGCCAGTCTGGAATACCACAGAGCGGATACGCAGTGAGGCCGAGGCTGATGTCATTACACCGAGAGAGAGAGTCTGACCGGTTGGAGCGAACGCCGGAGTACCAGCCGAGCGATGGTCCTCCGATCCGTGGCAATGATTGTTTTGTATACTATGTTTGGTGTTTTATGTTTGGATTATCTTATATTTCGGTTCTTTTTTATGTGTGCTTTTATGGTACTATTTTTATATTTTTTTGTCTTTTTTCGTCACTAACTTATGCAAAATTACGCTACAATAAAATAAATTATCAGGATTACACTAAATTAAACTAATGAGAATTGTACTAAAATAAAATAAATCATCAGGAATATGTTAAATTAAATGAAGTTACGCTAAATTATACTAAAATAAAATAAATTATCATGATTATGCTAAACAGTAAATACTACAACAATAACAAAAATAGTACAATAGAAAATTTAAACAGAAAATACTACAATAACAGAAAATCTAAACATAAAATACTACAACATAAAATCTAAACGGAAAATACTCCAAACCCTAAAACAACAACAAAAAAATAATAATACGGGTACCGGCCATTTTCTGGCTGGTAGTTAATAAAGAAGGTACCGGCCATTTTTCGGCCGGTAATTGATTAAATAGGGTACCGGCCAGAAAATGGCAGGTAGGGTTATTTTTATTAATTCCCAGCGAACCTGGGTATATTAATTAATTTCTATTAAACTTTGGATATTAATAAAAATGTCGGATCAGATTGTCCTTTTAAGAGATTTATTTAGATATATCACATTTTTTAAGAGATTTATTTAGATATATCACATTTTAGCAGGGTTCTAAACAGGAGCGGAGCCAGACCTTCAGACTATGAGAGTCAATCATATAAAATTTTTATACTGTGAATGAGGATCTATTTACAATATTTACAACATTTTATTGTAAATTATATACAAAATTACATATAAATATAAAAAAATTGAAAAAAATGGGGGTCAATTGACCCCCATATGGCCTTACTCCCTCCACCTCTGGTTCTAAATAGCGCGTTATAACGACGCTATAACTTTTTCGGATCATAAAAGTTATGGCGCTATCGGCGCTATAGCATGCTATAGGAGCATAGCGTTGTTTTTTTAGCCGTTCTGCTATGACGCAATAAACGCTATTTAAACCTTTGCATTTTAGTGAAAACAAATCTCTAAATTATTTTTGGAAGATTTCATAAACTTAGGATAATACTGAAAAAAGTAAATATAATGAGTTACACTATTTCGAGAACAAATCTTATAAATAGAATGAAATAATGGAAATTTTTCTATCTAGTCAATTTTAATTCTCAAATCCGGGTTATTTTATGTCGTAAATATAGAGGGTCCACTGTGTCTTGCAAATTTATTATATTTTATGTCATAAAAAAGTTCGGCCAATATAGCATTTGGTGTTTGGAACTGTTTTGATTTTACATTCATTTTCCTTGAACCCCACAGGATCCTTATCTTTTAATATATATCTTAAACCGTAATCCAATGTGCATGTCAGCACAAAAATTATACATATATGCAGGGGTGGACCCACACACAGTCAGAGGGGGCAGCTCCTCCTCCTTGGATTTTGAAATTCAATGGAAAAATATGGACCCCGGTATCACTTTGTTTCTCTTTAGAAATTGTTTTGCTCTTCTCAAGAACTGAAAAGTCCGTCAGACTAGTTTAAAAGTACTGTTAATAAGAAACTTTGTTATATAGAAATTTTATAGAAATTTACGATTCGAACCAACTTTGTTATTTTTTAATATGTAAAATGATATTATTTGTTATTTTTTATTATGTAAAACTATAATATTTTTATTGTTTCTTATTATATTAATTGTTTTTATTTAGTATCTGACTAGTTAATGGATTTGAACCCAGTAACCTATTTTATCTGATTCTTGTTCCTATCTAATATATGATATATTATTTTCGGTGCGAATATATAATATTTTGTTAGGCATTTGAAGAAACAAGACGCGTGACCTTGTCTGGTCCTATAGAGTGGGAACGAACTTTTTATCTATTGCCAATAATACAAAAGCCAGAGTGTATCATCCTCTTTACGTGTACTCAACGGGAAGCTTCGTTGCTCATGCCCCTTCAGTAATTGCCCCAACCCCAACACTTAAATCAATCAAACTTTATTGATTTTTGTTCACGCGACATATTTCAACCTTTCTCACATGGCCTTGGATTAGACAGACCTCCATAAATGACTGGTACATCGTCAAATCTGTGATTACGAATTGATATATATATATAGACTTTGATCAAGGCCTTGCAATTCTGGAAAAATATATTCCTGGATCTTGCTAAGTGGCAAACTGCTAACCATTAAGGTCTAGCCGTTTAGAGATCATGAATTTCAAGAAATTTCCACAGAGACTATAGAGAGTCTAGACCAGGACAGATATCCTTCCAGGTACTTGACTCAAGCAAATTGTAACGGCCGGCTCAGATTAATTCTTTCTGGATCTTGCGAAGTGGCAAACTACTAACCATTAAGGTCTGGCCGTCTAGAGGGGTCCGGATCCTTTGAAGTAACTCAATTTTTGGGTTTTGGATTGGGACTGTCCGATTCGAATTCGTCGCTCGGGATCGTTCCGGAATTCGAATCTGTCGTCGGAATGTGTGCACTCCACTTTGAGATGGATTGTCGCGGATTCGAATCGACCAGTACCAATCTAAAATCCAAAAATTGAGATACTTCGCAGGATCTGAATTCCGATCTTTTGAATTCCGTCTAAAGATCAGCATTTCAAGAAATTTCTACAGAGACTATAGAGAGTCTAGACCATACAACAGAAGTAAAAAATTAAATTATTGCAGGTACAATAATAATTAAGGAGTAGAACTAGGGTGCTCTCGAGTTCACCAAGTCCTTGGTGAACTCAAGTCCAGAACTCATCGGATCGGCTTCAAACGACGAATCCGACCATTGAAACCCGTCTACCTTACGAGTGATGCGTCTACATGAAAAAAATTTAAATTTTGAAATTAATTTTGCATAGAGTCAAGTGATCAAAATTAGAAGGTTAATAAATTAATTTTAATGCATTCATTTTTTGACGTTTTTTGACCACTTGACTCTATGCAAAATTAATTTCAAAATTTAATTTTTTTGCATGTAGACGCATCACTCGTAAGATTGACGGATTTCAACGGTCGGATTCGTCGTTTGAAGCCAATCCGATGAGTTTTGGACTTGAGTTCACCAAGGGCTTGGTGAACTCGAGAGCACCCTAGTTCTACTCATAATTCAGAAACTAACTACATGTCATTCAAAGGTTGTATCAGAATGATATCAAGCTTTATACTTCACCAATAATTCATTAATTTTGACAAAAGAAAGTTATTTATAAAAGATATCTTAAAAAATGGAAAGATTAATATTATCATAGGTACAATTACAATGAATGTATTTACAAAAAAAAATACAACTATGACGTAAATAATTGATTATGATAGCAATTACTATTTACTTCTATATAATTTGAATCCAGCGGGTTAATTATACCAAGCTATGATTTTTAGAGAACGTTTCAAGATTTAAATAAGAGTGAGTCTATGGTACTATGTATAGCACGGATTAGTCCGTACTACGGATCAATATTTTCGTTTTCAAAATTCTAACTGTCGATCCGAACCGTTCAACATGATTTCCATATGAGAATATACTTGTGGGCTAAATTTTCTATTTTTTAGAATATTTTTACTATTTTTTTAGATAAGTCGAAAATCACTGTTTTTGGATGGTCCAGAATTTTCAGATCAAGTGATTTTCTACCTATCTAAAAATATAGTAAAAAAATTTGAAAAAATATAAAATTTAGTCTGCAAGTACATATTCATGTGGGGATCACGTTGAACGGTTCGGATCGACCATTATAATTTTTAAAATGAAAATATGACTCCGTAGTACGGACTAATCTGTGCTATGCATAGTACTATAGACACTCTTTAAATAATTTCCAATCCGATGACTTAGATCTATCATAATTATGTCATAGAAATCAGACTAACACATTTAATCGACTAGTTTAAATAGTAGCTCTTAATTGACTTGTAAGTAGTCTTAAATTTCAATTTCAGCTAAAACACAATACAACAAGAACATGTGAACCTTCTTTAGTACTAAAAAAAGGAAAGAAAGAAAAAAAGTAGTACACAATTAATTTCAAGAAACTTCTACAAAGATACTAGACTATACAACAACAGTAAAAAATTAAATTATTGTAGGTACCAAATACATGTCATTCTAAGTTCGTATCAAAATGATATATATCAAGCTTTATACTTCATCAATAATTCAATAATTTTGGCCAAAGAAAGTTATTTATCGGAGATATCTTAAAAAACGAGAATTTTTTATCCATAGAAATTATTGAAATAAAATGTACGAAAATAGAAAGAGTATCTTGATTCCAACATATTTAGAAAGATCGGGATCAATGGTTCTGATCCAATATATATTTTAAAAAAAACTCCGCAGATACAAAGGATTTGGTGCCAATCAACTGCTTGATGTATTGGAATCACTGTTCCCGATCCATTATTTATTTTTATTTTTTGCAAATTCTCTACATCTTCTCAGTTTATTTAAAAAAAAAATTAATGGATAGAGAACAATGATCCCGATCCATTAACTAACTGGATGATTTTCTACGACATCAAATTCTCTGTATCTGCGGAGTTTAAAAAAAAAGTTATTAGATAAGGACCATTGAGTCCGATCTTTCTAAATATATTAGAATCAAGGTACTCTTTCTATTTTTGTATATCTTATTTTAATAATTTTTATGAATAAAAAATTCTCTTAAAAAACAGAAAGATTAATATAGGCCCTTATACTGTCATAGGTACAACTATGGCGTATTTCGGTATTTGCCAAAAAAAATAAAATACAGACGTGACTAACTGACTATGATAGCAGTTACTATTTACTTCTATCTGATTATACTCTAACATGTTATACCAAGCCAAAATTTTTATTGATAGGAAATATAGAAAAAATAAAAATGAAAAAGGATTTACGCAAACTTTAAAATCAAAAGGCAACTACTCGGTATGGTGTCCAGGCGGGACGTCAGATGACTTAAAAAATACTATAAATAAATTAACTAAAATAATTATTACCTGAAAATTTCGGAGATGAAAAAAATTTCAAAACGGAGGAAGAGAATGAGAGGAGAGACATATCTAGATGTCTATGAGTTATGATAAATGCCAAAGTCTGTTATGGCGTTCTGAATTTTTTTTTTCGAGTTTTTACCCAAAAATTGTCTAGTATGGTGTCTTGCCTGGACGTCATACCGGGTAGTTATCTTTTCATTTTTTAAAATTACGTAAATCATTTTCTATTTTTAATTGTTTTTCTATTTACCTATCAATAAAAATTTCGGTATATCAAGCAGTGATTTTTTGAATAAATTTTCAAGATTTAAATAATTTCGAATTCAATAACTTAGATCTATATCATAATTATGTCATAGAATCAGGCTAACACATTTAATCGTAAAATTTGACTAGTAGCTCTTAAATTCACTTGTAAGTAGTCTTAAATAATTAAGTATTTAGCTTATTGTATTTATGCAAAGGCTGTTACAATCTATATGAAAATGATTAAGAGAAGTAGACATTTGAGAACCAATGTTTTGAAAATTAGCAGTTAATGTTGTGTCAATATAAATAAATTTTCATTAATATACATGTGTCAATGTATGAACTTGAATATATATATCAGATATGTCAAGTCATCAAACATATTTATTCAGATCGACCATTAATTATTATCAAATTAATCATATAGCTGAAAATTACTAATAAATATTCATGAATGGTGGGGGGGGGGGGGGGGGGGGGGGGGGGGGGGCGGGGGAGGGGGGTAATACAAGTTATATATTTTATTATGTGAATATGTATTGAAATTTCTACATAGTTTTTATGTACTTTATTTGATAATATTTTATTTTCAGAACGAAATCTGAAAATAGTCTTAGTACTTAATAAAGGGGTCTAAGATAAAATTCTATTATTTTATGGGGTTAAATGAGAACTTAATTTTTCAGGTGCACGCGAAAATGCCTCAAAAAGTTAATTATAGGAAAAACAAAAAAAAAACTAGAAAGATTTAGAGAACAAAAGAAATCGCACGTTTAACAATTCGGGATCTTTACTAAAAAAAAAAATGTAAACGGTTGTTCTTTTGGTTAAATGTCAAGCTCAAAAGTGTGAGCCTTGATGGATGATGAACTCCCATCTTTTGTGGAGTCCGGATCCTCTACAGTTGAAAGTTGATACTTCCAGCATCATCGACCGTCTATTTCTTTTGACCTGTGTGGTATTTTCTATTTTCTAAAAACAATCACTTTTCTATATATGAAATAATTAGTTTGATATCTATAATCATCATTTTATGAGTCTAATTAAGACTGTTAACAAGAATATGATATGAAAAGCCTAAATAGCATGTCTATGAATAATTGAACTTTTCTTGTTTGGTCGAGCAGACTTCTATTTTTTGTTTTTTCTTATTTTCAAAAGTCAATGTCTTTTTGAAGATTCGTGCATTAGGTGTTATCTTGACCATTGATCCATAAAGGATGGTTTAAATTTGGCAACCGACTTACGGAATGTGTGCGCATACCACAGGAGAGTCTACACGGTATTACCCTTTACACTTTGGGGTCCATTTATTTCTCAAGAAAAGGTTTGCAATAATGAACAGCCTAACTCTTTCCTTTCTCGTTATAAATATAACTACCACACAAGCTAGAAACTACTCGCCTAGCTTTTCTCTTTGACTTAAAACTGGATTATTCAATTGAAGGTGCCCCACTAGCTAGTACCCCATTTCTGCAAATAAAAACCAACACCGTCCCTAGCTAGTCTATACGTATTAGGTACAAAATTATGAAAACTAGTAGTTACCTCTCAGACGACTTGCTCCCTTCTCTCGGTGCAAGAATAAACTATTCAACAAAGTTGCGCAAATACATCATCTCTCCTTACGACTCCCGTTACAGGTGAGGATTGTCATTTTACCAATATAGAGGCTTCTTATACCAGAAAGTAGTATACTGTTGACACAGGGAAAGTGAGGCTTTAATTCCTAGTTATTCTGTTTCATGTTGCATTTAGGTGGTATATATGTTCCCCTTGCATTTGTATTTGTTCTGAGCCCTAAACTCAGGGTAATAGTACGAGTTGTGGAATGCAAGAGCTGCTAGCAGAGAAAACCACTTCTATGCTTCTATTCTTATTAATTGTGTATATATATATATTATGATTTTGCCACTTTTTTCATACCAAGGGATGCATTGCACACACCTGGGTTTTTCTTGATCATCTTTTGTTTTGTTTCCTTTCTTGGTTTTGTTTGAGAGCAGAGCATGGCAGACCTTTCTGATATTACTGGTGATTTTCTCGGCATGGATATGCCCGTTCGAGCTAGCATTTTTGAGAAACCTGCCGAATAACCTTTACATTGCCGACAACATAGTAAACACCTTCTTTGCAATTGATATTGTTCTCACATTCTTCGTTGCTTATCTCGACAAGGAAACATATCTATTAATAGACGACCCAAAGAAAATTGCCACCAGGTATGTTCTATGAAGTATTTCATGAAAGGGATTAGTTTCTGTCCCTACGTGCTCTTTTATTCACAATCGAACAGCAACCTTGCATCAGAAAGTACAAAGGTTTACCCATTTTTGCTTGACACAAAGCATTGAGTTTTTTGAAAAATATACCCGGTACTTTACTGAATCTGCAGATAACACTTCATTTCTTGAATTTGCAATACTGACTAGATATTTAATTAATTATCTGCAAATAAGGCTTTGCCAAACCAATGTCTGTAAGTATGAAGTGGATCCCCTTAACACAAGACTTGTGATGAAATACAGGTACTTATCCACGTGGTTCATATTTGATGTGTGTTCAACTGCACCGTACCAGCCTATAGGCCGGCTATTTAGAAAACAAGAGAATGGGCTAGGTATAAGGCTACTCAATATGCTACGGTTATGGCGCCTAAGGCGTGTCAGCTCCTTGTTTGCAAGGTATGGGACCATTTCAAGTAATATACTTGAAATGCAAAGATTGCTTTAACTTCTTTAGAAACATACCAGTCTGCTTGTATCTCTAATTGTACCAGCCACCAAGGTGACCCTCCAGCTAATAGTATACAAGTTGCAAAGCACTGATAGAGTAGTGCGACAAAGACCTAGCACAATTAGTAACATTTAATGTACTGATACATGGTATCAAAATATAGGTTGAAATTAAATTTTGAAAATTTGTAATAATATTAACAAAAGTAACGAACCCTCTTTGTCAGGCTTGAGAAAGATATCAGGTTCAATTACTTTTGGACACGGTGCACAAAGCTCATCGCTGTAAGCCTTTTGGTGTTCCTTTGAATTGGAATATGCTTATTGTGTAATTAATTTTCCCTAGACAGACCAAATGATTAATGGTATGGGTCTACTTGCATGCAATTTTAGTAATGTACAGTTTATTTATTAGTTCTTCACAGTAGCAACTAGGATATCTCAGTTAACTGCAACTAAGCAACTAAATGACAAAACAAGAAAAATACAAAAAAAAAAAAAAAAGTCAAATTAACTTTGTGCTCGACAGCAGTCTAAATTTTATCTGGTATCAGCACATGCTCATACAAGAATAGATCAAACCAAATAAAATAAAATAAAAACATGTAATTTGTATCTATGATCCTAAGTGAAAGTCGAAACACAGGTAACTCTATTTGCAGTGCACTGTGCGGGATGCTTCAACTACTTAATAGCAGATAGATACCCGGACCCAATGCAAACATGGATTGGTAGTGAGATGCCTGATTTCAAGATGCAAAGTCTATGGACAAGATATGTTACTGCCATGTACTGGTCAATTACAACTCTCACCACAACTGGCTATGGTGACCTGCACGCAGTTAATACACAGGAGAAGCTTTTTGACATATTCTACATGCTGTTTAATTTGGGGCTTACAGCTTATATTATTGGGAACATGACCAACCTTGTCGTGCATGGAACCAGCCGCACCAGAAATTTTGTATGCCCTCTCTCTCTATCAAGATTACACATCTTTATATCTTATTTAAAGATTCAAATTTTAAATTTTGGCTTTTTAATTAAATCAGGACTGTACTTTACCAGGACTAGCTGTGCTATCTCTTCTTTCTCCATTGTTATTATTAAATCACGAAAGTTCCTTCACTGTCAGTTATACAAGATTAACTGTTACCAAACTACCAAAGTGAAGCAAGTGAAACTGAGTAATTGGGGTTTGAAACCTCATTTGGTTCTTTCTTTGATGATTCAATACTGGCAATGTCTAGCCCCATCCCCCATAACAGTACATACCATCTACCTTCCATTCCCTCCTCTCTTGACCACTATTAGCTACTGGAAGAACCACTTCCCTTTCTAATGCATGCCAATAACGTACAAATTTGACTGCATTGTAGAGAGATGCAATTCAGGCAGCTTCCCTCTTCGCAGCCAGAAACCAATTGCCAAGGAAGATAAAGGACCAGATGTTATCTCACATTATTATAAGATTCAAAACCGAGGAGCTCAAGCAGCAGGAGATGTTGGCTAGTCTACCCAAGGGAGTCCGTTCTAATATTGCATACAATTTGTTCTTTCCCATAGTGGAGAAAGTATATCTTTTCAAGGGTGTATCCTACAGCTTCATTTTTCAACTGGTACAGCATATATAAAACTTGCTCTGGAATTTCTAATTTTTAATTTAGCACCACCAGTCCTCTTTTGATTTCATAATACCAGAACTAGAAATCGAAGAAATACTACAAAGAACAAACAAAAAATAGCAAGGGAAAAAAGAGCAACAATTAGCAAAATGATCTTTTTTTTTTTCTTTTTCAACAAAGGACGGCAGCTACTGTTTAGGCTTTAGTATATGCAAAAGTTAGGTGTTGATCTGGGATTCTTAAAGTACAATACTATTATAACAATAATAACAAAAAGTAAATATTTTATGGAGTTGTGCAATGGTGCTTTGCGACGTACCAATGCGCAGGTACTTAGCATTTCAATCTCAATTTTCGAAATCCGAACATCTGATCCAAGCCATTCAATGTGATCTACATAATTAAAATCTTGTTGACAACTAAAATTTTGTTGGTTTAGGATTTTTTTACTATATTTTTGATAGACAGAAAATCCAGTAATTCAAAGAATTTTGGACCATCCAATACTGATGATTTACTTCCCTATAAAAAGAATAACTGAAAAAACATATATAAAATTTGGTTTCTAACAAAATTAATACATACATTAAGTGGCTCGGATCAGCCAACAAAAAGTACTGGTGCATTGGAACTTTGCAAAACACCATAACCCAATTCACATTTTAAGTATCCTTCAGCGGTAACTAAGGCAATTTTCATATAAAATAGATTACAGAGATGCAAGCTGAATATTTTGCACCAAGAGAAGATGTCATTCTCCAGAACGAAGCTCCAGCAGATATGTACATTGTGGTATCAGGAGCACTGGTTAGTATCTTTCTCTCATTAGATTTTTCTAACCTCGATGCTGACCTTAATTGAACTCGACTACTATTAGTTGCAAATAACACCTGCTATCTGGTACTTGCCCAAAACATACACATCTAGCTCTTGAAAAAAGTTCATTTATCAAATGTTGACAGTTATTTTCCATATGTTATCAGTTCATTTTATGCCCTTGGACCTATCTGAATGAAAATCATGTCAACAATATTTGGCGTAGGGTTCAAATCAAATGTACTAACAATGAAGCAATTTGGTTGATCTTGCAACGGAACATAAAAGTGTAGGGTAATTAGGTCATTTCCTGCTTTACTTGACATTGACTTGCACCAGATTTTATTCTGCCAATAGGAAAAATATTGGGTATAGTTGTATGTACAACGTATACAATTATAGAAGTGTAGGGTTATTAGATCATTTCCTGCTTTACTTGACATTGACTTGCACCAGATTTAATTCTGCCAATACAAAAAATATTGGGTATAGTTGTATATAAAATACATATTGGGTGTATTTTGCAAAAAGAAAGCATAAAATGAAAGAAGTATCAACAAATACATGCACTTATTTTGGCTTTTCTTCCTTATTATTGCAGGATATGAGAGCAAGTATGGGTGGGACTTGTCAGGTATGGGGAGTTTTAAAAGTTGAAATCTTAACAATGCCAAGATTTCAGACACAAAGGAGCTAGAAATGACTGACCTAACAGATATAACTATCAATTCTCTTTCAGATATACAGAAGGGTAAAAGCTGGAGAAGTATTTGGAGAAATAGGGGTTCTATGTGACAGCCCACAGCCTTTTAGTTTTCAAACAACAGAGCTTTCTCAGCTTCTGAGGCTAAGCAAATCATCTTTAATGAATGCTATTAAAGAGAACTTGGAGGACGGTACTACAGTGATGAACAACTTTTTTCAGGTAAATTTATTACATTTTTATATTGGATAAATTTTCTGAGTAGCCTGTCCTAGTGCAGAAACTGCAGGACTGGTTTTACAAGTAAAACTGTACTGAATGATCCCGAACTGTAATATCTCATTTAGTGTCATTCAATTACTAATCTAAAATCTCATTAATGAAAATAGTTAAATTATTAAACATTTTATGTATCAACTATTTAGCATGTCATTGTTGCTAAATTTTATGTGCTTACTTTTTACAGAAGCTAAAGATGGAGGAAGAGGTACAAGGAGTAGAGGGGCCTTCAAGTACAAAAAGAGGAGAAGAGGAATTTGATAAATGTTCTTTAAACAATCAAATCATTAACAGATACGTTGACAGCGATAGAACAGAGATAAAGCCAAATAAATTTATAAGAAAAGAAATAGAATGTAAAAGAGTTACCATTTACATGCACCCCAAGAGGATCCAAGGCCCCACGAGACAGAACGGGAAGCTTATAGCTTTACCTTCTTCCCTTGAGGAACTCTTCCTCATAGCAGGTTAGTGCTTTGAACTCCTTTTAAAAGAAACTAAAGAAGTAGTTTCATATCTCAGGTCAATATAATTACAGAATACAACATAAAATCAAGGACTACAGTACAAACAACTAATCCTCAACAGGGTATAGAACTATAAAGTTAAATTAGTATTGCTTCCTTTTGGTGGAACAAAAAAATAACATCCTGGTTAGTATCAGAAAACATAAACTCATTGAAATGCAAAGAACAGTACTGAGGTTGGCATAAAACAGTACTGAAGCAAAGAAAACTCTGATAATACTATATGAGCAACCTGCATCGATACATGGCAGTACCAATAAATAACAACCAGATTAGCATAACGATTAATTGTAGTTAATAAGAACTTTGCATCAAAATGAAAGACTGGACGACAGAATTGTTAGCTCTTACCTCGTATCTTTATCTTGCAAATTGCAGGCCAGAAGTTCAGTGGATTTTCTCCTACAAAAGTCTTAAGTGGAGATAGTGCTGAAATAGATGACATTAATGTGATCCGAGATGGAGATTATTTGTATTTTCTTTAGATGAAGAAACCGGAATCTTTTTCTTTTCTCTAACTTCTAATTGAAAAAGGAGAACTCTGTGAAAGTAAATATAATCACTGCCAACAATCTTCTTAATTTTTTCCATTTCTGACTACTAGAAAACTTGATCATTTATTGATTAAAAGAGTACAAATTGAACACCACTAAAAAATCCTAAAATATGCTAAAATATAACAAATGGCCTTTATGCTGCTTTCTGGGTACATCCTAGTATACAAATCCAAAATTGATGATTATACAAACAGTATACTTTGAAAATGTGCTTTCATCTACAGTCTCTCAGTGTATCTTAAGAACTTGAACACACTTTTTGGTTTTTCCACAAGTCTGGTGCATCAGACCTCATCAACCAAACCTATAACTGGGAGTGGGTGAGCCTCTGTGTTGAACACATATTTGTCAAGGGGTAGAACATCATTTTCCCCAAATAACAAATAAAAGTACTTGAGTGTCTCCCCCAAGAAGAAAGTCTCCATCTTGTCCCTCTTGGGAGGCGGTATGGAGGTGACATCATCTAATGATGTGTAGCCACCTGATTCAATTTTGGTGTATTTTTCAAATGCCTCGAAAATCTGCCACCCCCATTCACGGTACCTGTGGTTCACATAATAACGATTCAGTTTGTTGGCATGCGAGAACTCTTAGTTAAAGAACCGATAACAATATCACTCAGGATGACATATGTGAGACCAACCTACTAGGTCAACAGGTATGGACATTTGGCTTGTGTGTTTATATGTCCAATCAGGTGAGACTAACACAATACATTTTTCAATAAAAAGATTTCTAATCAGACCAGACAATTGAAAACCAATGATATGCCTGCTTCTAGTTCAAGTGTGTGTGGGTGTGACAGAGAGAGATATATACTTGGGATCTTCGGTGATTCGATGAAGGTACATCAGTGACTCAACAGTTTCAGGGCGTAAAAGGTTATGACGATCAAGATACTTGATTATGATATCATTTATGTACTCTGAACTTCTGTTTCCTCCATCAGGCCCATTGTCAGCCTCCCCCTGGATGAATTTACAAAATAATCCCTCATTTAAAAGCTGCACAATAATGCTCAATATACAAAAAAATGGAACAGCAAAGAAAATGCAGATCCACAACCAGCTTCTTGAATTAAAAATGTCCTTTTGTATGCTATGAGTCTATGACTTAGACTAGAATACCAACAATGTTCATTTCGAAAGAACAAGTCATATAATACTTGGTCAGTTGGGATCCAACACCCATCTGGTCGAATACACAAAGAGCACCTTTTGTTTCCCAACAGCCAAGAAGATTATACTATGTTCAGCTTCAAGACAACCAATTTCAAACTAAACTCGATTGTAAAAAAAAAATACCTCAATTCGGAAATAAGCGATTTCAGGGGCAAGACCAGTGGAGGTCACAGCATACATTTCAAAGCATGTCTTAGCCAAATCTTCAGCCAGCTTTAGGTTTTCTATATCATCATTTGATAACAAGTTGCTTTCCATAGCTTTTGTTTTTGTCATTCCCTTTGTTGCACCAAGAGCTAATGTCCCTGGGAGGAAACAGACCTTTACACAAAACATGTCAATAATGAAAAAAAATCCTTCCCAGCTAGCCATTCTGTTGTGGTACAAAGCCAACAGCACTGACCATCCCAAGAGTGGTTTTTAGTTGTACTTCAAAAATTGGAATTAAAATTGCTGCCGCCCTTCTTTAAATTACTCATATAAGCACCAACTAAAAGCTCAATTACTCATCCAAGTATGCAATTAAACCTCCATTTAGTTAAAATAGGCATCAATTAAGCCACAATTCTGCAATTCGATCTTAAACAGAACAAAATTTGGCCTCAGCTTAATGAACACAGAACAGGCCAAAAAACACACGAAAAGGTCAAAGTGAATTGACTGTGTATGGATGTTATCATTTAAACGTAAGGATTTTGTAGTTTGTACAGACTTATATACCAGTCGCACAGTTGGTACTGCCTTTCCAGGTAAATGGTCCATATTTTATATAGCTATATCCTAACTAATGACTACCTAGCAACTAGCATATACTAACATAGAGAAAAGTACAAATAGCATTCTGCAATTACCAAAGGATTGAGCAGAGTCCTTACAATTCAACACTTAAAAATGAACAAGGGCATATGCACTTTCAAAATTGCAAATGCACCCTTATATCCAATTTTATCACTGTTTGATGTTGTTCCATCAGTGCCCCTTATTATTTTCACAACACTTGAAAGAGTCCATTTTCACAATAAATTATACACAGAAAAACAATGAGTACCAGTATGTACTGGACAATGCTCAAGAAGCGGTGGCAAATTAATTGGATAACTTCTCATGTTAAATTACTTAAGAACGCTTTTTGATAGTGGATTCGTAATATGATAACAGTGATATGCCATTTTCATCCAATTTAATAGGAAAAGTGGATCAAGGGGGCAATTGCAGCTATTTTCAAAATGCAGAGGTATTGACCCTTTGGATATATGCAGAGAGTGCTTCTATAAAACAAAAGACAAGCAATATACTAACATAATTACATACCAAGTGATCCATTTTGGGGCTGAAGCCACCTTGAGACCCGTCAGGGAGCTCTCCAACAAAAACCAATCCTTTTGGAACTGATTTTCTGACAAGACGGTGCCTCACTCCTCTCATTGCTTCTGTGTACATTTCATATAGGTACTTTAAATCGGTATCTCGTCTGTTCTTTTGTTGAATCCAGATTTTAATGAGGTATTCATAGTAGCTGTCACCGCGTGATCCAAGCCTGATGTTTTCTCCACTAAATTGACCAGAATGTGGGCTGTATTCACCAAGGAAAAAGGTAACTAAATGTAATGATAGAACATGCAACATTTTCAGGAAATGAAGAATAAGAAATTTGAACACAGAAACTCCAAAACTGAGATTTCAAATGCACGACTATGCAATTTTTAACTAGTTAAAAAGTTTAGTCCTCAATATTCTGTCCACAGTTACAAATTGGGAGCCACCCTACCTACCACATTCTAGATTGCACAAGCCAAGAACAATATTTCCGGTGTACCAGACTGCCAGAGACAGCAACCAAGGGTCCAAGAACTTATCCCTTTCACCCATAAAAAAAAACAAAGCATTGAAAAATGACAAGGTTATGACCTTATGGAAAGTGAATTTCAGCTTGGAACCAGGTCTAGCAGCTAGTTTGTAAAAAAAACAATGGTGTCCATTGCTACAGCTTTATTCTTCTGGTCAAAAGGAGGGCAAGAATAATTGAAAGAAAAGGGCACGCTAGGTTCCTTTGTCTGGGCTGAACATTGGCCTGGTTCGGTTTTTACTTATTTTCAGTCATTTCCGTCAGTGGTATAAGGTTTTGTGCACTAATTATATATGCAAAATTTTGTGTTCAATTTTGATATATCCTGTAGACATATAAGGAAACGAAAAAAAGGAAATGATTTGTATTACAACCTTACATTTCCACACTGCTATGAAAATTCCAAACTTTGATAAAATTTTCAACTAGAATGACTATCTATGACAGACATTAAAAAACAAGTTTCAAACCACAACAACAGGAAGTCAAACTATCATATAATAAATCAACCCACCCTACCCTAGCATATTGCATACCAGCGGGTGTGGCAAACCACCACAACAATATCAGTACCACACTAAAGGACCAAGTTTCAGGTCACTATGGTAATGTCATAGATTAAAAGCTGGATATATATATAATTAACTAAATATGTATATTTAGTTAATAATTGAGTCACAGGTGAAACTAAACTTCAAAACACTTGCTAATGGAAAAAAATAAGATTAAAAATCTAAATTACTGATGGATGGCAAAGCAAGTCCAGAGTGTTATCTCAACAATCAACCATTAGAGAAGCCATGAGATCTGGTTCTTTATAGAGTTTCTGTTTTGGTGTAAAAAATCATCCTTAGTTTTAAGCCTACCCAGCTATACCAAAGATAATCAGTAATATGGCTGCTTCTGACAGCATGTTTCATGCAACTACAACTGTTATTTAAACACAAACCCCTACAAACAAAAAATTATTTTCATACCTAATATAAATGGGCACTAGCCCTTCAACTTTTGGAAGTGATCTCATATGCTCCAAAACCTTCATCCCTGCTGAATAATACTTGGGATCCCCTGAAATTTCACTCAGATAATTAAACTCCAGTTGTAGGGTTGAGGCCTCAGATGTGCTGCTCAATCCATCAGGTGCAGGGCGTGCTATTTTATCTCTCAGATAAACGTCACTGAAAGGTATAGGAGTCGAGCTGGAGCTAAACGCCAACAATAAACGATCAGCCAAAACCTTAGAAACTTCTAAAAGCATCTCTGGGTTAGTGCTGTTATTCCCTAATGTACTCAAGTGGTATGCACTAAGAAGCCCACCTAATACCCGAATAGTGGTTTCAAATAGATTGACCTGGCCTTTCTCATTAATCCTTGAAACCAAGTTTTCCTCAATCCAAGTAGAAGCCTCTTTTACTATGTCATTTTCGCCCATGATCATGGCTGTGTCTAATGCATCTATGATAGTGGCGCCAAGGCCTCCTAACCCATCAGTACCTCTTTTGCTCAGAGGCATGAGTTCATCAAATCCCATTGCAAAATTTTTGTACCCAGACCATGCATGAATAAAAGCCTCTTTCACCTTGTGTTGTCTTGAGACCCATTTTCTATGATCTAAACTTGAGCCCTTTTTGTTCATTTCATCTGGAGTGAGCCGCGGGGGTAACCTTGGAGGCCTCCTCCATAACCTAGGGGGCCTTTGGTACACAGCCTCGGTGGCTTCAGTGAACGTGCTGTTTAGAACCAAGTTCGATTCGAAATTGGGGGAAGATTTGTTCATTAGGAACAGACATGTTACTCCAGATATTAGAAGCAGCATCAGGAGCTTGCCCAGACTACAGTTTACACAAAAAATTCCAATGCTGCTATTGGTCACAGATTGAGTTATAACCTAAAACCAAAAGAAGCATACACATAAGAAACATAAAGAAGAATGAGTGTAATTTAGCAAAATTCATGGCAGTAAGATCCCTTAAATATGTCTGTGGCGTATGAAAGTATAAACAAATCCGACTACTTTTTGCGAATGCGTAATCGGAGAACAAGTACTCATTCGCTGAACTAACAACAAATCGAAAGAACAAGTCAAAGGAATCCGATCGAATCGATTGCGAGATAGAGAAAAAGAGAGAGGGAGACCTTGAAATGGGAGCGCTGGCGAAATTTGGCGTTGTCGTAGTCTGCATCCCGAGTCGAATAGGGAAGCTTTGACATTTTTGCCCCCTTTTTCTATGGCGGGATCTGGAGAGAGAAAGGGGGATCGGGCGGGCTAACGGTGGCAGTTGTTTTGGGAAAGGCGTGAGCAACTGAGCATGAACGTGAGAGTGTAGATCGATTGGGGAAGGGAGAACAGTTAGTTTGATCTGACGAGAGGAGGACTCCCGATCGGACGAACAGAACTGAGAAGTCCAGGTGCCATTTCGTTATTGGATTTATTTATTTTATTTTTATTTACATTCGTTTGTTTTTGTTGCCACCAACGCGCGCCAATACATGCCGAATTCCAAAAAAGAAAATTTGGGCCACGCAGAATTAAATACGTATATTGGTCAATAAAAAAAATCGATGATAATAGGGGGTTTGATTAGAAAATTTAATAGCAAATATCAGTGTTAAAGGAGTTGGGCTATATTGTGCTTTAAAATTAAAGAGGTTGTTCTAATTTACTATCATCTAAAATTTTCGATTCTACAAATCATCAATCTGAAGTTCTGAACCATTCAACATGATCTTCAGATTAAAATGTATTTCAAAATCAAATTTTATATATTTTTTTTAATTTACTATCTTCTAAGATTGATAGAATCACTGTTTTTTATTATGGTTTCAAATCTTCTTGGAAAAAAATAATTTTTTATCTATCTAAAAAATTGTAAAATAATTAAAAGTGTAAAATTTGATCTCCAAACACATTTTATTATGGAGATTGTTGGAAAATGGAGGTAAATAAACAAGGTTGTACCACACAAATGCTTCTAAGAGTAATTTCTTCAAACACCTTGTGTGCATACACCAAATCACAAATAAATGGAGAAATAGAGGAATCACACAAGACACCAAATAGTAAGCAAGCAAGCACAAGAAAATAATAGAAGACAAGATTTACGTGGAAACCCTTTTAGAAAAAAAATCACGGGAGCACACGGCACAAATCTACTAGATCAAAGGAGTCTTACAAGTACAAGAAATTAGAACTCACAATAGCACTCCTCACACACTCTCTTACAATTTCAAGAAGAAGAGAGCAAAATCTAAAAAAGCTTGGTGAAGAGGCAACTTGGAGAAAAGACAACCTAGAAGACTCACATTTTTTGGGAGATGCAGCTCTAAATCTCTCTGTCTCTTTCTTTTTATTCATTCAGTAATGAATTACCGTAAAACCCAAAAATGGGCTTTGGCCCATCTTCAACTCAACAATCTCCTCCTTGAAGACAATGCTCCTGCTTGATCTCATAAGCATCGTGCCATGTTCCAACCTACTCATTAGGTAGAGCCCTCAATCAGACTCGCATTGTCATGACAAGCTTCAATCTTCAAAGGCGGTAAGGACTTTGTCAACATGTCGGAGCCGTTCTCACTTGTATGAACCTTTTCCAATAACAATTCTTTTTTCTCGAGCACATCACGTATCCAATGATAGCGTATCTCAATGTTCTTTGATCTGGAGTGAAAAGTAAGATTCTTGCTCAAATGAATTGCACTTTGACTATCACAAAATAACACATACCTTTCTTGTTGAATGCCCAACTCATGAAATAACTTCTTCACCCACAATCGTTCTTTGCATGCTTCTGTGATTGCAATGTATTCAGCTTCGGTTGTGGAGAGTGCAACACACTTTTGTAGTCTTGATTGCCACGAGACAGCACCATTTGCAAAATTAACCAAATAACTGGATGTTGACTTTCTCGAGTTAACATCTCTGGCCCAATCGGCATCCGTGTATGCCTTCAAAACTGGTTTCTTAGCCCGGTAACAGAGGCTATAACCAGTGGTACCGCGAATGTACCTAAGAATCAATTTCACAGCATTCCAATGAGATTTACCAGAATTAGAAAGAAAACGACTTACAAATCCAACGACATGAGCAATATCGGGTCTTGTACACACCATTGCGTACATCAATGAACCGACCACAGATGCATACGGCACCTTCTTCATTTCTTCTTTCTCCTTTTCATCCTTCGGACAGTCATCAAGTGTCAACTTGAGATGACTTCCAAGCGGAGTAGAAGGAAAATCGTGTCACAATAAACCATGCAAGAAGGGAAATACTTACTGGCCTCACTCACTCACCGGTCTGACGTAACTGCATCTCAAGAGCACCATGACGGACGACCAAGAGTAGATGAGTGCCTCAGTACAGAACATTTCCAATGGGAGTGCGGTTCACCAGCGTTTTCTGGTAAATACTGGTAAAGGGGCGAAAGAAAAAAGCTTGTCAGGAACAAGAGAGAGCAAAATTTGCAATTACCCCGTCAGGCCTTCTCTGTTAAATGGGAATGAATAGGCGGGCTCATGGAGGGTATTTTCTTTTAAATGTTTAGAGTTTTTAGTCTTTTATGATTTCTATTAAGGTAGGCTGTTTAGGTACTTCAATTTTCCTTTCCGTTAGTTTTTTTTTATTTTCCTTGGAATATTGTAATTTTCAGACTACAATTTCACTTAAAATACCTAAGGGTTTCAACTCAAAAAAAAAAAAAAAGAAGACAACTTTTGTTCCTACTGTACGATCTTATACTGCAACTTCAATTAGAAACATATATTGCAATCCGAATTGTGATCTTAGATCATAATTGTGATCAAAATTAATTAAAGACATCAACAGACACACAATGCACCGTAAATGCATTTTTGAAGAAATATATCCTAATATTCGTACATCTGCTTGATTTTTGTACAAATAAATTTATGAGCATGTAAAGTATATATATTGGATATTATTTGTCAGTTTTGATAATCTTAGGATCATAAATATGATCAAACTTGATTAAAAACATCAAGCAACATCCAACACACTATAAATGTAATTCAAAACAATTATATGCGTAATATTTAATGTATATGTTGAGTTATTTGCATAAACAATTCATGAACATGTCAAGGATGTATACTAGATATTATGTTGTAGTTTATTTGACTTTAGAATTATAAATGTGGTCAATATTAATGTCAAAACAACAACATATACATACGATATACTTTAAACGCATTTCGAAGGTGTAATACTAGATGCATTTGATTGAGTTCTCCACCGTACATTTATGAACATGTAAAGGACATATTAAATATTATATGTTTTAGTAATCGACCTTAGGATTCATAAATATCGTTAAAATTGATTAAAAATATTAACTGACACACGCAATGCAATGTAAATGCATTTTAGAATAATTTTAGGTGTAATATTCAATGCATATATTTGATATTTGAACAAATAAAAAATATGAGCATGTAAATGACATATTGAATATTATCTGTCAATTTTGATGATAGTATGATTATAAATATGACCAAAGTTGATTAAAACATTAATATACATACATAACACTTTATAAATGTATTTTAAAAATGGATTCTGATAACAATTCCCGCACTATCACCGCACCATAACTACCATAATTGTTTGGGAGGACCGGCAAAACTCCAGTATTGAAATTTTCTTCTAAAATATTTATACCTATGAGGTGAATAATTTTTACGTAAATAATGATCCCTCCCAATCAAATCTCCCAAGCGTCACCGCACCATAAATATCTGGAAGGGGGCACTCAAACTAAATGGGGGGACCATACATATTTCTCAAATATTAATATTGCCATAACTATCTGAGGGGACTGCAAAACTTGATATTTTTTTTACATATGGCGTTGGATAATGTATGAAAGTATTAATATCAAATATTGAAAGTATTTATATGTATATACATTGTACAAGGTTTAATCTTCAGGCATTTGATCATATCAAGTTACACATCAAGTATTAATATATTATTTTATAAGTATTTATACCTATGCATTGAAGTATTTATTCCTATGATGGTAACTATTTTTGTTAGAGAAAGGTTGACGCCCGGAACGATTAGAGAATGTTGATACGGATATACGAGGTACCCACTACTTCATTAGAGAAAAGTTGAGCGGGAACCATTGGGGAACTGAACTGAAAGGGATGATCATAACAAGTTACACATCAAAATATTAATATCTTATTTTTCAAGTATTAATATATTATCTTACAAGTATTTATACCTATGAAGGTTGACGCGAAGACGAGTGCGGAACTGAAAAAGGGAGACCATATAGTTAGTGGGGATCATTGTACAACCTTCTTCTAATGTTGCTGCGGAAACAGAGGAGGAACTGAAATATAAGGATACAAATAATTATTCTTTAAAAATACTATATGCATAATATTCAACATATCTATATAGTTTTGTACAAAATATTTTTTTTTAACAAATTTCTTCCATATCAGTTACAAGAATCATATGTGATGTCCTAAACAATAAAAAATTCCCATTTTCACCGATAGATGAGATTGATAGGCAAAAGTTTTTCCTTACCTACAATTTGTGGTCGAGTATTTTCTTTCCTTCCCGCTTTCTACTTTTATTATTAATTGTTTTATTAGTTAATTATTCTACGTATTTATTTGAAAATCGCCTGCCGAAAAAAAATTATACGAATATTATAATGTGGGTATTTATTTCAAAATCTCGTTACTATAGAATGTATCTCAGACCAACTACACCGATAGTCGTAGAGAAAGCGTCATAGTAGACCGCATAATCGGATTCCCAGTTTTTTGCGACCGCTTTCAGAATGAACACGTATCCTCTGCATTAACTCAAAAGGGAATCTTTTGAGTTAATGCATCTCGGCCGTTTGATATTAAACGGAGCCAATCCGGCTGTTTGATTTTAACAGAGGGGTCTTTAATATTAGTGCGGATCTAATTTGCACGGATCTTAAAGTCTATCGGATGGTCCGGATGCATTTACTCAAAAGAATCCCTTTTGAGTTAATGCAGAGGATACGAATTAAAATCGCGGTGGTAACTTGTGAGTTGTGACTGAGCGAGAGGAGAGGAGAGGAGAGGAAATAATGTATTATATAATAATTGGAGCGATCGAATTCGAATCTGAGAAGAATCAATCTTCTCCTTCTCTGATCGACCTCTCCCTCTTTCTCTAGTATCTGCTGCCCTGCCTACTATCACGCCACTAATCCTGGTTAGTGTCGGAATTATACCGTTATTTTGCCCTCTCTTACTTCCCCTTTTCACTTTTTGTTGATCTTTGCTTATGAATTTATACTGCGGTTGCCAAATTAGCACATCCCAATTTTGCTTTGTAGTTCCCCCTTTTTTTTTTTTTTAATTTTGTCCCGAGATTTCGTTTCCATTGTGTTACTGTGTATGGTTATAATCTAAATACATTTTCAGGAGTTAGTTGTCGGATCATGCTTTTGCGTGTATGTGTATATTACAATTCTGAGCAAATTGCCTGAACTTGAACTGCTCGACGAAATGCCAAAGTGAACTAACAAGCATCCTCAGCAATGGGTACTGCAATAAACAGCATGGCAGCACCAATCTTGATAACAAAGACCAACTATGGCGGTATGTCACACCTCATCAAAATCAACCACTCGCAGACGAAAGACATCGGGCAGGGCGATTACGTGGTATCGCCGACCTTCTCCTCGGGAGGATACGAGTGGGAAATCCTCTACTTCCCGGACCTGGACTGTGATGATGACCTAGAAGCCGTCTACATCTCCTTCTCCCTCGCCCTGACCAGCGAGGATTTGGATGTCCGGCACGTCACGGCTACCTTCGACCTCAGCCTCCTCGAGCACGATGACACCCCGAGCTACCATGCCTTCCGCCGCACCTCCTACTGCTTCTCATCCCAGGGTGACAGCTTCGGCTACTCTCGGTTCATTCCCAGGAGCGAGCTGGAGGAGGATTACGTGGTCAACGATTGCTTTACCCTGCTCTGCACTATCTACATTGGTACCAGGGACTCCGCCATAGCAGAACCCGAGAGCTGCTCCATTGGGGTCCCGCCTTTCGACTTGCACAAGCAGCTCGAGAGGCTGTTCAAGAGTCAAGAAAGAACCGACGTCGCCTTTGAGGTTGGAGGAGAGAGTTTTCCTGCGCACAGGCTGATATTGGCTGCCAGGTCACCTGTGTTCAATGCAGAGCTGTTTGGCTCCATGGCTGAGGCAAGCATGAAATCCATCAAGATAAACGACATGAAGGCGTGGGTTTTCAAGGCCCTGCTTCATTTCATCTATACAGATTGTTTGCTGGAGCATGACGTGGTGCCTGAAAGTGAAACTGGGGACGTGTCACTGGCAGAGAGAGAGACAGTGTTTGCTCAGCATTTACTGGTGGCAGCAGACCGGTATGGGATAGAGGGGCTAAGGATTATATGTGAGGAGAGGCTGTGCAAGAATGTGAATATGGAGTCGGTTATGTCAACTTTGGATTTGGCGGAGAGGCTCAACTGTGTGGGGTTGAAGGATGCCTGTCTAGAGTTTATCGCTGTGCCAAAAAACTTCTTGAGGCTGGCGTTGAGCGAGCGCTATGTCAGTCTAATGCAGAGTTGTCCGAATTTGTTGAGTGAGCTTCAGGAGAAGGTTAGTCGCACCTTGGCTTTCAAGGGTATAGTTTCTGTCAAATAAAATAAATAGATCAATTAATCAACAAAAGGCCAAAACTTCAATCTAGAATTATTAGGGCTCCTTTTGGGCGTGGTTGGTGTGCGTCGTTGAATATCAATGTGATGTAGAATAGTAGAGGGTGCTGCTGTGTGATGCTATATTTTGAAACTGATGGGCTTATGAATGGAATATCATTTTTGTGTGGCGCATTTGATTTTGAGCACAAAAATATATATGTATACACTAGAAAAGGAATAGACCCAAGTACCCCTCGTTACTGAACATTCTCCTTTGTGGGATCTATGTGCTTGACAAGTGAGTTGTTACTTGTAAGAGGACTGAGGCATGCTCCTATCATAGTCACGGAGTGTGAAGTCCTCCGGGATGTTGCCGGTTACAAATTACCATGCTTGCTTGTCCAAAAGGTTTAACTCATAAATAACAGTAACAATCCTGCAGTCTCTGCATTTATGGAGTAAACATAATCATACACACCATTTGTGACCTCCAACGGTGAAGTCGCCATCAAATTCTTTGAAACTTTTGCCTTGGTATTTCCCCTAGTTGTCTCTTGAAAAATGATATATCTTGTGTTGGAATTGTATGAAATTTCTATGAAAATTTTAGATCTAAGTTGTAATTTTCCTTTCTTTGTGTGTGTGTTATTGAGGGCATGTACTGGAGATTTGAAGGGGACGCATGGGGAAATTCAGTTGTCTTTTGTTCCACAGGTAAATGCATGTTAGAGTAAAGGTAAAATAATTTTGTTAAATTTAGGGAGGAAGAGGAATTCAGGGTACAGTACTCTTTAATACCTTTAATTAACATAATTGTACTTAACATGACGCGTTACTGGAAATTTTGAAGTTGACCAAATGGCTCTCGAATCAACATATTTAGGTACTTGGTGCTTATATCTTCTACTCTTGATATATCCAAACCATGAAGTAATTATGGCCTATGGATAACTGTTTTATAGAAATCTTATAGCCACATATTATATATGAGTAGAATTAAAATGCCTCGTTGATTTTGTGCTCCATCATACTCCAACATCGTTATCTTTATTTTCAAAGTTTAAACAGTCGATCCGAACCGCTCAATATGATCTTCATATTAAAATGTGTTTGGATAAACAATTTTATATTTTTTGAATTTTTTTTTGCTATTTTTCAAGATAGCTACAAAATCACTATTTTTAGAAGATTCTGGACCATTCAAAAATAGTGATTTTGTATCTCTCTAAACAATTAGTAAAAATATTCTAAAAATTGTAAAATTTGTTATCCAAGCACATTTTAATATGAAGATCATATTGAACGGTTCGGATCGATTATTTAGACTTTGAAAATAGAGATAATGATGTTGGGGCATGATGGGGCATTTAACCCTACTCATTATATATATGTTCCATAATTTTCATACTAATTAAAAACATTTGAAAATTGCAAGTAATTGTCATAATAATTTGCTTAAGAATGATTGTGTTGAGTAGAAGTATAATTGACGAGGGGTTGTGTGTCAAATAGAAGTATAGTTGATGAGGAACCAAAATTGAAATGAAGTGAGTAGAAGTATAATTCACGTATAGTTGACGAGGGGTTGTGTGTCAAATAGAAGTATAATTGAGTAGAAGTATAATTCACGTATGCCCCTCAAAAACCTCGAAATTAAGTATTTTCTCCTCTAAAATTCATAATATCATATTTACCCTTCTAAATTTCAAAAACTTACAATTTTATTCAATTTATTGACTTTTCAATTATAACTAATTTTTAAATCTATAAAGTACTCATTTTATCCTTCATTAAAAAACTAAAAAGTATGTATTATGTTAAAGAGAAATACTTTGTCTTCTAACTGGTTAGTTTTCGAGAATAAATGATTCATTTTTCTACTTGTGTATTGCATACGTAGTGGTATTTTGGTAGGGGGAGCCTGACTTTCAAACTATGGGTCAAACGTGGATGGAGGTCAATCAGATGAAATTTTCATGCTGCAAATGAGAGTTAATTTTACACTATCCATAACATTTTACTCTAAATTATATAGAAAAGAAGGCACGAGTACAAAAAAAATTGAAAAAAAATGGCTCTGCCATTGTATTTAGGTATACATTTGTTCATGTGTGCGTAACAAATAATAAAATAAACTATTTGCTCTTACAACCGATCAATTATAAATTTAGTATTTATTTTCTTAAACATGATATATTTAAATTTTTTAATAAGAGTTCAGAGTAGGTCTGATGCCCATCGGACCTACTTTGGTTCGATGAGCTCAATTACCGTCCAATCTGTATTAAGATGCGTGCGCTCCGCTTTAAAATTATTGTGTGTCTGCTTCAATTTCGTGCGCACAGATCTTAATGCAGATCGGACGGCGTTGGAGCTCATTGGACTCAAAAGTAGGTCGGATGTCCATCAGACCTACTCCGTTCTCTTTTAATACAGAGTAAAATGTGTACTTCGTGAAATTAAAATGAATTTTAATACAAAAGTCAATAATGTTATTAAATTGTGAGTTTTTGAAATTTAAAAGGGTAAATATGATATTATGAATTTTAGAGGGAGAAATACGTAATTTTGAGGTTTATAAGGGTATACATGAAATAACCCCCGTAGCAAGTTAGACTCGAGTGCTCGCTAGTATTAATTTTTGTTCTGTATGCGTACTTGTGTGGTGATATTGTATCGATTAAGTTGTATGAATCCTTTTATTATCTATGTATAGTATATGGCAGTCTTGTTCGTATCACTTGAAAATCTGACTCTTCAATCATGAACGTCCCTGGAAAACAAAACATGCCATTAATTGCCAATTTGCCATGGATGGCCTGTAATGTTTCAAAATATTGAAAACACAGTCACCTATATATGCCTCTCCGCAACTTGTTAAATTAATTAATACTGCATCTTGGGGGTCTAAAACAGGCAATCTTCTTTTTCATATACTAGGGGCTCCTGAAATTCCAGTTGCTTACTAATATAATATAATGTATTACAAAAATAATGAAATACAGCAGATAGTATTGCAAGGTGTTATTTCAGAAAAGTAATTAATAATTTAATGTGTTCAATCTGTTCAGCCGTTTCAAACATAAAAAGATTACTTTGTACAGAAGACAGAAGGTACTTGTTGCCTAATCATCTATTCCTTGGAAGTTACTCTCACCTTTTTTCATTCTATCCTTAAGAACTCATTTATCTCGGTATACATTCCTTTTTTCTGAGCCTATAATTAGATTCTGAATCGAAATAGAGGAGATGGCACCTGCACAGAACAGTTCAGGAGGTTTCATAAGCATCAAGGAAATGGCAAGCAGATCATATCAGCTCAAAATCAACTACCTGGAAACCATGAACGTTCGCCCTGGCAGTTTCCTCAAATCTCCGGTTTTCTCTGTCGGGGGATATGAGTGGATGCTCTTCTACTACCCAAAAGGGAAGGAGCCGGGGGATCCAGCTCAAGGTGTGTCTGTTGCTCTCTATGTTTTCCTTCGTACTATAGCCAAAAATGTCAATGTCATTTTTGATTTCACTCTTGTTGAAAATAATGGATCACTATCTGCGGAAAAAACAAAAAGGTTGTCACAAGTCTTTTCGAATGATACTTTTGCTTCTCATGACGTTTCCAGCCGTTGGGTTCAATTCTTTATGCAAGATGATGCGATCGAGAAATATCTACTGGATGGTCACATCGTCATCATGTGTACTGTTACCATTATGGTCTCGGACTCCACCAGACAGGCAGGAAGTTCTTCTGCGACAGCGCATTCCCTGGAATATCGCGAGCATTTTGCAAAGCTCTGGCACGATAAAGACATGCTTGATGTAACATTCTTGGTCAACGAGGAGCTCTTTCAGGCTCACAAATTAGTACTTGCAGCTCGATCACCTGTGTTTAAAAATATGCTCTTTGGTCCCACTCAGACAGGCCACAGTGATAGAATCCATATCGATGACATTCAACCATCGATATTCAAGATGTTGCTTCATTTCATATACACAGATTCGGTCACTGATGATCAAGAACTCGGTGATAGTGATACTACAGCTTCCATTGCAAACACTCAGCAACTACTTGCAGCTGCTGATATGTATGCACTGACTCGGCTAAAATTAATGTGCGAGGAGACGCTGTGCACGAAACTCTCAGTCGATACGTTCGCAACAATTGTAGTTTTGGCAGAGCAGCGCAACTGTCCTCGGCTCAGAGAAGCCTGCCTATACTTTGCTAGTGATCCTGAAAATTTGTCGAAAATTGCGCTGACTGATGAGTACATGAGTCTCTCGCTTGCTTACCCCTCATTTCTGAGGGAGCTCCGGGACAGGCTTAACAGCAAATCGACTTAAGTCACTTCATTCCTTGGCATGGAGATGGACAGAGTGTTCATGGTGACTGATGAAATTAATTGTCTTCCTTCCTGCCTGGCTGCCTCCCTTCCTTTTAACTGTTATCTTTATTTAAAATATTTGAAACATGGGGTTTAATTTTTAATTTTTTGTAATTTCTTTAATAATGAATGAATGTTGCCTTTTGTGATGTAAAACTGTCGTTCGTTCTACAATTCACAGATCAACAGATTATTGTGCGGCTGTGTGCATGCATAAGTAATATAGTATCCTAACATGTAGTATGTATATAAGATAATATCACTAACAGCTCAATTTAATGGCATGTTCTTCCTTCTGTAATTAATTAATCTAGTATAACTAATATTTTCCCTTCAAACAATCCTCAATACAATCCAGCATAGTTAAGGAAACAATTGTATTCCTATTCCTCTCCACCTGTTCCAATTAGTACCTTCTTTTAGTATCAGTTCCATGGAGAATAAAAGATTAAAAAAAATATTATAGAGATAGCTCAGAACAAATCCATTTGGCTGAAGCTGAGCTGAGATAATTAATTTAAAAAATTGATACCATCAATGAATGTTTCTAAAGGTACAAGGAGTTTTTTCATGCATGATTCTTTTTAGGTCTTAGCACTATCCATAAATCCTTTTGTCGATCGTTGGTTTCCTTTTCTCGTTTTCTGATTTATAATTAACAAGGTGCAATTAACTTATTAGTTGTCCGGCCATCTCTTTAATTCTTTACGATTTGTTGACATTGAAAACCTTCTTTACTTAATTTTGTATCCAAACTATTTAATTTGGTCGGGCATATCCAAGAGGGGAGTTGACCGAGGATGGAGATTTTATTTTTCTGACGCAACTTTAATTCCTATCTACGGGATCATTTAAAAATAAAACAGTGTTCTAAATAGCACGCTATAGCAACGCAATAGCGGCGCTATAGTAACGTTAAGTTATGGGATAAAAGTGCGCTATTTCAGCTACGACCACTATAGCGATAATAGCGGTCCGCTATTTGCGCTACACGCTACGCGCTATAGCGCACGCTATGCTACATAGGTTTTTATTTAAAGGTTTAAATTGAAACTTTTTTTAAGGATCAATTTTTTCAAGGTCCAGATTGCTTTAGCTTTTAAATAGAAAAAAGATAAATAGTTTATGTCATGATGCTAGTTTTTTTTAATAGAAAAAAATATATAGGTTATTTTAAATGAAAAAAGATAGATAGTTTATGATATTATTAGGGATATTTTGAATAGCAATTTAGACTTTGTACTGGTTCAATATGAATATTCTAATTCCTTAATTAATTTTGCGTTACTTATCGCTATATGAGACTTTAGATAATGTTGATAATTAGTAGAAATATAAAACATAATTTTTTAAACAAAAAATGCTATGTAGGATAGCTTTCGCTATAGCTACGCTATTCGCGATAGCTTTTTATTTAGCCTTTCCGCGATGACGCGATAATCGCTATTTAGAACCTTGAAAAAAACAAAAACAAAAATCAAAATCCAACTTTAATTGGTGCGTGGATTATCAGTATAAAAGCTTTGGGTACACTATTTGATTCTCCACCCATAATTTTAATTCTTAGATTAAATTAATTGTCTTCAGATTCTCACACATCTGGATAAATGGAAATAACTCATTAATTAATTAACACCAGCATTACTTCTCACATAAGCATGACCCGAATTATTTTTTTTATTAATATCCAACATTAAAAAAAAAATACAAATATGACTATAGTTTTTTGGTATTTTTAAAAATACCCGGACAACCTGGAATTTTGGCGGTCCTTTTTTTTACTAGATGTGTTTATTTTTTTATAAATAAATTGGCAGTTCGGTGATAGAGAAGAGAGGGCTTAAATTGACACAGATAAAAATATGCTGGCTATTTTTGAAATATTGAGAAGGAAAAAAAACATGAGACTAGAAAATTTGGTGTTGAACATGCAAAAGAGAGAAAATGAGAGAAAAGAGAGAAAACTCCTCTTCATCTACGAATGATGATTTCACAGTGCAAGATAATGGAGAAATTGGTCTAAAATGTCTCAGTATAAAGAAGAGAAATGTAGTTTAAAAGAGTTCTCAACAAAATTGAATTGATAAAGAGGTCGATGTATTCATGGTAGCATGCTCTCACTTAGCTGGTGCAACCAATTGACACTCAAAAATCACAGATCATATGTCAGCAAGACGTGTTACTTATTAGCCATACATACAGAGTCACAAACCATAGTTGACTAATTACAAAAAATGCGCCTAATTAAGCTTCTTAGCATCAATAGAACCAACATCACAAAACCTCCATTCCTTGTAAACTTCCGGATCAGAGTTTTATGATGTGTACCCACATATTCATGGCCAAATTTATAACAGTACCCGTACAACAAAACAAAACAAAATTTTAAACATATTCATGGCCAAATTTGCTGTCTTTTAGGGTCCAATGTGATATTACCACTTTTGTTGACTATACTACCAAATTCATTTAAAAAAAATAAACACATATATAAAAAAAAAAAAAAAAACCAGAACCGCCAGAATTCCTGACGGTCTGGGTATTTTTAAAAATACCAAAAATTGTTGGATATTTTTGTATTTTTTTATTTAATGGTGGATATTAATAAAAAAAATTCGGGAGCATGACATTAGTCTGCCCCAGTTTAGCTCTATTTATTACTATTTAGTGTAGTTCAATTTAGTGCTGATGAAATTTATTAATTTGTAATGCCTCCATACACTCTTTAAGTCTTAAATTCTGTAAATTAACAGTTGTGACAAATTATCTTATGAATCTTTTAGTTTTTTGTGATGAAGCCCCTCAATATTTTCAGATTGTTATCCTTTATTATACACATAATTTAAGTAACTAGTAACTTCACAATACAAATTATTAAGATTTCATTCTTTTTACTTTTCATTTTCTATGATATAATTGTACTTCCAAGATTTAAATCCAACTAGGTGCGTTGTTGCGGCTCCGCCGCAACTGTTATTTTGGTGCATGTTAGTGTACATGAGTGACATTCTTTTTATATTATTTTGTTTACTTTCTATAGCAGATCATATTTCCTCGAGAATTGAAATCAGAATCAGAATTACATAATAAAAGTGCAAGTAAGTGCATGGAATCACTACGCCAATAAATCTTCAAATATCTTATGGCATTCTTTGCCAATGGTTTTCAAGTCAAACATGAACACATCAAAATATATACCGACTATTCAACATTTTGCAAATTTAGTTACTGTGATCTATACAAGGAATTCTCTATCTAAGAGATAATAACAATGAAGTAAATATATAGTTCCAGCAGTACAATTAAGGAGAGAAAAACACACAACAACAGTTCCAACCCTTTAACCAAAGCTGCACCACTGAAATGACCCAACTCAAGTTGATGTGTACATAGATGCGAACAGAAGCAACACAATTTGATTTTATGAATATCGGAAGACCATAGAAAGACTCATGGCAAGCTTTGTAAATCGGTACAACAACAAAGAGGATTGGTAAAGGATATGATAATTAAGGTACGAGTTGATTCTATGAAAATGGTAGCTTTCTTCACGCATTGTTCCAGTGGTGTACGGTACAAAGCTTGCCACTCTGTTGGCGACACAGATCTCTTGTCTATCTCAGTAGAAACTTCGTAGACATTTTCGCTTGAACTGCAATGCACTATCTAATTTTGTACTCTTTACCAATCAAAATGTACTTATCGTAGGTAATATGTATGACAGAGAGATGACTGAAATATAAAGTTAATGACATTCATATACCGTACTGTTAACATTAGAATAGTACTCCTGGTCTGGTATTTTCTATATTAGCTATAACCTCCAGATCTCCTCTTCAAGGTCAATTGTTTTGGGTTAATTTTCATTGTGTGTAAATATATTGTGCAAAACTATTTGTAGAAAATAATTGAATATCTACTGTTTAGAAGTTGCTTTTCTTACTTCAATGGCTGAAGTTTTGATACTTCAACCAATGAGCCTTCTGTTGATGGTAGGGACAACCTCCTGCTTCAAAAAGTAACATGACATATCAGTACAGAGCTTTAATATTTTTTTTAGTTATGTGTCTTTATATAATTAATTTCTCAGTAGTGGTAATATAATCCGACCAATTCTCCATATTGTCGCTCTATCTTTTAGTGATCATATACAATTATACGTGTGTTTAGGACTCGTAATAGAGAAAAAAAAATTGAGATTTTTTTCCATATAAAATGTTGAAGCACTATGTCTTTCTCCATATTAATTACATTACAAATGCTGCTGAGGTTATAACTATATTTTCCTCACGTCCCCTTTCTTATCACCTATTTTATTGTACATTGTAAGCTGCTATAATTGTTCAGATCAAGCATATAAGCTTAAGTGAAGTACAAAGAGGTTTTAAGTAAGATTGAGGTTGACATCCTAAATAGTATATGATGTTGTCTTGAAGAAATATGAGGAGACAAATCAAGATTGGCAGAATACCTCTGACTAGGAAAAATATAAGTCGATATTTGCAGAATTCTCATTAAGGGAATAATGGCAGAGCTACACAACTATATTGTTGTTGTCAGATCCTGATGTGTGAAGACTCAAATCCATGTTGGCCTTCTGTACCTAGCTCCTGTGATGGCCATCATGCACACCATCAATATATCATGTACACCATCAATGTCTCATGCACACCGTCAATACCTTGTGTTATAAGCTGGAAATATTTCTCCATCACTTTTCATATTTGCATTATTTGTTTTATCCAGTAAAGTTTGGGTCTGGAACCCCTAAAGTAACTCAATTTTTGAGTTTAGACGTGTCCGGTGCAGAGGGCCAATATTATTTGAAGGGTCCGAGCCCTTTAATATTCGTGTTAGATCATTTCGGACGGTCTGCATCAAAACTCAAAAATTGGTTTACTTCATGGGATCCGAATTCGTAAAGTTTGGTTTCTTATTAAGGCCTCATCTCGATACTTTGGGCTGAGAAAATTTGGGTGCTCTTAGAATTTTGTATTTTCCATCCAAAGCCTCAAAGCCTGTAATAAAGCAAATCATAAATAATAAAGATCCAATTCACCTTATTAAAGTAAAAGATTTCTTGTATATTATATAATAACATGAGGACATGCAGGGCACTGCTCGGCATCACACAGTGATACAGTAACAGTTATATCATGTATTTGTATATCGTGAAATCACACTATAAATCAGGTATGTTTTTACCTGTGCTTAATATTAACATTAATATATAAATGAGGTACCTCCCATATATATATCCGTATGACAACCTTATAGATCATCAACAACAACAAAAGAATTCTGCAAAAAGCAAAATTTTGACTGAGTTGATCTCATGGGCATGAAGAATTGATGTGAAATGTAGTTGTCATGTGTTGGGTGTTGCACCGGAATCACAGTTGAGATATTTTCACGTAGTTTAATAACACTAATTCTCCAAGTCCCTATCATATCTTACCAAATATTAAAAGGAAATAAGCAACAAAATTGTGAAAAGAGCATTGACATTTTTCCTCACAATGTTATTTTTCTTGGTCCGCAAAATGTTATTTTACAATGGAGGAAAATAAATTTTTATGATACATATATTAAAAAGGAAAGGTTCACTCACAAACCTTAGGAAGTCTAAGCATATGTATTGGCGCTGCTATGCGTTTATCAAAGTTCAGCTTCTCACCACCTACCAATTTTGAAACATGGATTAGCTTAAACCTAACTCCAAACAAAATATAAGACAGGACATATCATGCAGAAATGAGAACAAAATGACATTTTCTTTATATCCACATAAATTCCACTCTCATATTTACATAGGTTAGTAACTGGTTTTATTACTAAAATTATACCCAAATAAGCTTATTTCGGGCCTATTTGGTTCTCTTAGCAGACTTAGAGCATATGTACCATCTTTCCGTTTAATCTTGGCACCCCATATGTCTATGATACAGTAGTCAGCACAGCCAAGTAAAAGTTAACTCTTAAAGAGGAAAATTTAAGAATAAAAACGATCAAGAATTGCAAAGTCACAATACATTTCAGATTGGGTTTAGAGTTTGTGTACCAGTTTGTATCTCCTCTATGAGTTCATCACCTCCAACAACGTTAGCTCCTACAGTTCTAGCTTCTTCAGCAGCTACATCTTCAGCATATACTACAATCCTAACTGTCTTTGATGAATTGAAAGCTACGAATAATTTGTTCCAAAATTCAATAACACACTTGAAGAAAAGTAGCAAGTGCGTTGATGTATCTTGCCAGTTCCATGTGGAAGTGTCAGGGCACAATGTACCATGTACACACAAAAAATAAAATTGTGATAAAAATATAAATGAAAAAAAAGAATATTAACAAAAAGTAGGTACTTTGCATAGGAAATTGATTATTCTATTCATATTTCAAAAACCTTTACAAAAAAGCAAAATTGTAGTTGGAAAAAAGGAAAATTTAATCCTGAGGTTTTGATTCAATATGATAAAAGTGAAGAGTATCAACCTGGTCACCACGCCTTGGATTAACAACCAAATCAACATAAGATTCAAATGTCTCAATGAAATTGTGTTTTGAATTTGACTAACAAAAAGTGGAATTGTTGTTTCCATCAGCTTTATTTGTAAAATTAGAAGAAAAATACAATGTTACCAATAAGCAAGAAGCATGTACAAAAAGTCACATAATATGAAGCGAACATAATTTGGCATTAAAACAGAAAGCATGTACCAATCGGTATTTTGGAGTTTGTTGAGGATGCTTAAGGTAGTTCATGTTTCTTACATCATAATCCCATAGAAATGAGGTGTGGTGAATCTATTTATTTTTTTGTTATGGATTGTCCATTTCCACCAAATTTTAGGTTGTCAAGTACATAATCTGAGAAAATAATAACGTTTAAAAATTAGAATCAGTCATAATTAACATTTAATAGTATATGTTTTGTTACGAACTGATTAATCGGCGCACCTAAACACTTCCTTATCATTTGTCCTGGTACATTCTTATAACCAACCTAATAGAATCAGTAATTGATAAATGAGACATATATTGTTTTTGCTTTAAATTTTCCCTTTTACCAAAGTTGATAATCTCGTCCCTTGTATATATCTACTAAGATATGCATCTATTTGGTACACACCTCATATCCTCTACCCAATATTATAAATCCCGTACAGTTCCATACTACATCAATCCAAAACTTGAAGAAACCAATTTCTTCCTCTGTAAATCTCAAGTGTTACCTGTAAGTCGCAGGCATAGTTTTCAAGGCTTTCTTGATGGCACTTCAACAGGACCTCCGAGCACTCCCACAGACTCCGCCGGTGTTGTCAGTAGCCTCAATCCACAAAATGTTCAATTAATTCTATTGTATTCGCAACAAATAAACTTTAACCAATGCGCCTTTCCAATTACATGAGGCTGTATTATGCAACAAAAAAGAAAAAGAAAATTGCATAATGAGTGTAGAAGGCTTGATAGAAAATATTATATGAGATTGTAAGGCTTGATACATGTAGTATGTCAGTTGGTTTCAAATTTTTTAAAAGCGATGTCAGTTACCATGACTCGTAAAGGTAAAAGCAAAAGAAAACAGGAAAGCAGCGAGTTCTTATTCTCAGTCTTAGATTACAGTCATTATAATCTTTACATTTGATTGCCATATACACATACAAGATACCATGAGAAAAGTACCTTGCAAATTAATCTTCCTAAAAAAAAAGTAACTTCCAAATCAAAGAAAAGCAGTGAGTTCAGATAATTCCAATTTCCGTCATTGACAATATGACCCCCAACCCCAATATGTACCGAACCGGTACCAACTTGTACCTATCAAGACCTAGAAACATTTAGACATGCCTTTTTTTTTAAGCACACATTATATACAATCAAACTGTCAATACATTGATATCGAAGACTCCAGAAAACTTGCCCTCACTGCCTACTAGGGAAAAAGAGAAATAATAAATTCAGATAAATATTAGGAAGAATTTAGTACCATCATTTAGTAAACTTCTTAAAGGATTCTATAATGCAACATATAATATAAGATGTAAAAATAATAAAATCCATTTTTGTCCCACATATTCTTACAAATAACCTAAGAAGCAAGAAACCAATCACCAAAATTGAATTACTTTTACTATGTATAATTGTTTGTAAGTTACATATTTTGGCCAATTGTAGAAGAAATTATTTTGTTGTTATTGTTGAACCACCATCAAATGTGAGAAAATCTAATGCTAAAGTTTCAAATGATTTTTTTTATTCAGCAGTAAGGTTATACCTTATATGTGATCCATTGTAAACTTACCGTTAAGAACAATTGCATTCACATCTGGCCTCTTCATGGTCTCAGTGTAAGTCTCTTTCAGACCAGCAATTACTGATGAAATAGAAAAACTGATTGTAAGGAAAAGCGAATGAATAATTTACGGAGCCACAATGATCTGGTATAAATAGCTATATCCCATGGTAAAGCTTGATAAACTATTTATTTGATTGGAAGATCAGAAAACTGTAGGTGAGCTCTTTTCCAAAATGGAACATAAAGTACCAATTCAGACCCCAAAGATAAACCCAACTCGTACCTAGCAGAATCTCTCTAAAGCCGGTAAGCTCCCCAAGCAATAAATTCATGAATGCAATCCAAATTACCACCTCGCATTGCCAAATGAAGAGCTGTACTTCCCAGAAAACTAAAATCAGCACAAAAATTGAGCAAATAATTTATTAATCTTACCGTGAATTGGGTTAGAAAATGGTTCCTTCCAAAGTTGAAATTGATGAATTTTTGCTATTTCGTTTTCCTTTTCTTTACCTTAGCGAGTTTAAACTCGAATCGCCATTAATTTGGAAGATTATAGCAATCATACCTTTTGAGCACTGAAATTAGGGGAGCAGGAAATTAAGCTCACTGTCGATATTGTTAACAAAATCTGAGTTGAGTGAGAGGAATAAAGTGTGTAAATTGGAAAAATCTTACCAATCCAACTAAGCGGAGACCTCCGGCAGTGGAGAGCGTCGATCTCTTTATGGCGAACGGAGATTAGCGAAGGAGAAAAATGAAGAGGGAAGAGAAGAAAAGCAAGAAGAGGAGATCAGATTGAAGCCGGTGTTTCTGAGATTGCAAACGACAAACAAAGAGAGCGAAGCTGGGGAGGCCACCGGGAGAAACACGTGGCCGTTATGTACCACGTGGCGAGCGGGAAGAATGCGAGGGCGACAGGTAGCACAAATGGAGAAATCGGGAAAAATCGAGAAGAGATGGAGGAGAATTTTGGCTGATGACGCTAGATAACGTGAGCACAAAATGATCTGGAGCTTCCACCTACCATCAAACGGCAGTGAGAGGGGGTGTCACTGTTGTTTCTACAGTACAACCCCATTGCCGATTGAGGGTTTTATAATAATGTTATAATAGTTTTTAATTGTTTAAAAAGGATTATTATAAAATCTATTATTTATAATACTTTCGAATTACGTGAAATACAATTTTTGCACCAATTACTGCAATCGCGCCGATAATATGATAACACCCTAGACGAACAAAAATAGCAAAAGAGAAAGAGTGAGTCTATGGTACTATGCATAGCACGGATTGGTCCGTATTACGGATTAATATTTTCTTTTTCAAAATTCTAACGGTCGATCCGAACCGTTCAACATGATTTCCATATGAGAATATACTTGTGAGCTAAATTTTTTATTTTTTATAATTTTTTTACTATTTTTTTAGATAGGTAGAAAGCACTGTTTTTGGATGGTCCAGAATTTTCAGATCAAGTGATTTTCTACCTATCTTAAAATATTTAAACTGTGGGTGCATACTAGGTGCATCTATGGTTCTTAATATTTAAACTGTGGGTCCCACTGAGATAAACTTAATTAATTCTTTCCAGTCCGAAATATAATTATTAATGAACCTCATTTGATATGACAACCATATTTTGATTCAGTCATGGAGCAAATTCAATTTGAGAAGGTTGAACATGGAAATGGAATTCTGCAAGTCTCTTTGATTCAGTTATAAAATGATCTTATTTTCCAGTATTTGTTTAACAAAGTTTTAAGAACATAATTTTTAAGACATAAAAAGTATTTGTATATATATATATATCGATACTGCTTTAGATAAAAAAAAAATTAATAATAGAAAAAATGATTATAAAACTTATAACAAGTTCTTGATGAAATATGTACCGGGTTTAGCCTTTTAGGCTTAGACAAACTTAATTACTTCAATAAAAGAAATATGCACCGTGCACTCCACGGTTACACACTAGTAATGATACCAAACAAGTTGCATTAAATAAAATCTTGAAAAAGCATTAGTTGGTGAACCAACAATGTTCTTATTGATGATACTGGTAAAAAGGAAAATTAACTAAAAGCAGAATAACCGGTCGAGCTAGATATGTATTCATAGGCATCGACTGAACAAATAAAAATTAAGAGGATTTCGTATTGTCAAAAGAAATGTCAGCCTTGCTGGGATCCCAAGCTGCAGAGGGCTTATCGGGCTTTGCAGTCAAGGAACCGGAAGTGTTACTGCTGTCGAAAGAAACGTCGGCGTTGCTCGGGTTCCACTGGGGTTCAGCTGGCTTATTAGAAATAGGCTTGGTATTGCTGCTGTCAAAAGAAATATCAGCCTTGCTGGGATCCCAAGCTGCAGAGGGCTTATCGGGCTTTGCAGTCAAGGAACCGGAAGTGTTACTGCTGTCGAAAGAAACGTCGGCGTTGCTCGGGTTCCACTGGTTGCTTGGTTCAGCTGGCTTAGAAATAGGCTTGGTATTGCTGCTGTCAAAAGAAATATCAGCGTTATCTGGGTTCCACTGGTTGTTGGGCTTTGCCGGTTTGTCTGTGGCGAATACTGACAATACAACCTTAATGGTCACGCAATCGTTCTTATCAGACGGTGCAACGGTGACAGAGTCGATCTCCTTTGGGATGTTGGGTTTGTGAATGTTGTCGGCGTAATCAATCTCCAGGTCTGAATAGTCGGGGTTGGTCCAGATCTCAGTGCGTGTGACTTCCGCTGCAGTGTCGGAGAGCAAGCAGAGGTGCAACGCCACGGTGCCCGAGCCATTTGGGTACACCTGGATCTCCCAGTCATGTCCGCCGACGGTGAAGATGCCGTACTTGATGTAGCTGGGTTTACTGGTACTGCCCTGCTGCTGCTGGAATGCTGCCTTTCTGGGTACATAGAGCGTGCACGATCCTTCAACTAAACTCATAATGTATATGAAGTTGAACAGGTAATGTAATCTTATCTAGAGAGGAGAATTCACAACTTGATTGTAATTTGCAAGGCTACCTTGTGTTATATATCTAATCTTATGTGCATGCATCAGTTGTGTAGAGGGCACGCGGATCACGTGTTCGCTCATATTCACATATCTATAAAAGATAAAATTTTCATTATATGATTATTTTTGACGAGAAATGCGGAGGTCAAGCCTTAAGATTCTGTTAATCTGAACATCAAGGTGTAGGTTTTACAAAGTTTTGTTAAAAGAGAAAAGAAAGAAATAAAAAAAAAAGCAAGAAACAAAGATAAATAAAAAATGAAAGGAGAAAAACAGAGTAAAATTAGTGATAAATAAAAAATGGAAGGAGAAATAAAAATCTTAATCTATCCGATTATAATCTTTTCAAGTTATTAATTATAATCGGAGGGCGCATATTTTCTCATGCTCTCTTTTTGTACTTATTATGATCGAAATACTCATAAAGATATGCTTGTTTTTTATGTAGAAATTAATCATGTTTTTATTCTTATAAAGAATGTTAATTATGAAAGAAAATAGTTATTTATATCTAAAATTCATTTTGACTGTAAGATTATTATTATAAATTAATTTTATTTTAAAATAAGATATTATTCTTTTCAGAATAATCGAGATCATTTATTACTGTGATCGGTTAAAGGAAGGTATTTTTTTATATCTGGAAGGCATCAATTTTTGCTTTCACGTGTAGCACGCGGGCAACTGGAAACTCAACTAGTTATTTACAATTAGATAATTGGGAGAGACATGGATCTAATTAATTTATTGGAAGCCAACGGTCAGACTAGGAGAAGCCGGTTCAAGCAAAGCAAAGAAAAGCAAAGAGGAGCGGTGCATAAACAATAACCATCCCAGCCCAGCCAGGCCAGCCCGGCCCAGCCCATTCGTGAATTGAAATCGAAACTGAAACTGAAAGCATTAGCAGGCAGGCATTTCCGCATTCCGCATTCCATTTCAATACATCACGCACTTGTTCAAGGTACAACTAGTGGTAGTTGTGTACTAGCTTCCATTTTACTGTGTAGACCTTCCGACATTTGGAATTTACAATCTAAATATATAGGCCAAGCATTTGTAGAGTACATGCGCAGTACCATTAAAACCGAATAGCAATAGCAATGAAACTCGATGGATTTCGTTGAAAGCTAAAGATATTAAAAACATACTGGCACGAAAATTGAAAAAGTAAAATGTAAATTCTTCAACAAATAAAAAAATAAACAGAAATGAAAAATGAAACTTATTAAGTTGCTTTCTCCACAAGCTCCTTGAAGACAGCAGGATGGCTCTGCTTCAGTTTCTCAAATCCATCTGTCAGTGGCAGTGCCAAGTAATTCTCTTTCTTCACCGCAAATTCCATGCAAGTGTCTCTCAGTTGATGGCAATTGTGCTCTTCAGCCAGAGCCAACGTAGTGGCCACCGTCTCCATGGTTAGATATTCATTTTCACTGAGCTTGTTTTCACATATCATCTTCAATCTATCCAGCTTATATCGAGCAGCACCCGCTAGTAACCGCTGAGTTGATATTATGGAAGCGCTCTTGTCACTGCTGCCAGCCGCGGCCTCAGCTGACTCTGACACACAATCCGGAAGCAAATCCGTATAGATGAAATGAAGCAAAGTCTGGAAAGTGGCAGCATCAATACCTTCCACAACAACACGATCGGCAGCTGCCTTTTCACTTTTGGAACCAAATAGTTCTTCTCTGAAAACAGGGGAACGAGCCGCTAGCACACATTTGTGTGCAAAGAAAGTTCTTCCACCGACGGCGAGATTGACATCGGCACCGTCCCCGCTCTCTAATAGCTGGCTGAAATGCACGGCTAAGTTTGAAGACGGTACGGAAGGAGGCTTCGGTACGGTTGCAATGGGAGTTGCGGGACTATCCATGCAAACCCAGAGGATGCACCGAAATGTCAAGCAATCGTCCGAGAGGTACTTGGAGGAAGAGAGGTCGGATTTTTTCATGAAGTAGGAAACCCCTTGGATTGGATTGTCTGCATCAAAAGTTTGCAACAACGTACTGGAATTTGCGGTGCACGAAGACTGGTCCGACACATAATTACCCTTGTCCCGTGTTCTCACGCTGAAGCTCAGAATAGCCGACACCTTCTTGTTTGGAGGATTTAAGAGCTTTACGTAGAGGGAAACATAACCGGTAGTGTAGCTATGCCGACCGTTAGGGAAGAATTGGATGACCCAATCGTGGCCGCCTACATGGAGGGGGCTCGATCTGATGTACTTGCCTGTGCCGAGGCCTTTGATGGTCGAGTAGCCGAAAATGTCAAAGATATGGGACTCGCAAACGAATTCGCTTGTCCCTTTGGGTTCAGCCATGGATGTAATGTTAATTATTATCTAACATGTAGTCTGTTCTAACTTTTAATTTGTATCCAAAATGAAGAGGGAAGAGAATTAAGGTAGTTGTTAATCAATGAGGGAGCACAGCTGGCATTTAAAAAATTCTACTCTACCATCGTGCATTTGGCAAACTCAAGTCAAATTTAGCTGGTTCTTCCTTAACAGGGCCTTCCTGTCTAAATTAATCTAGAATGATCTGAAACTGATTTTCTTATAAATTGTTTCATATTTTAACCATTGTATTTTGCCTTTCCTTTAACAGGGGCAATACCCACATGCCCAGCTTATGTATAGCTGGTACAAATTGGTTAGGTATAGTGCAATGCACATCATTTGATTTTTAATTTAGTCAAATTGAAGATGCATGTTAATTTTTATATATGTCAATAATTAGGCACCAGAACAATTCGGATTGAAGAGTGGGTCGCAACTCATATTAGGAGAACTATTTTTTTTTTTTTTTTTGGGTTCTTTCTTCATTAATATTTAAGCCTCAGTAGCATTGAAAAACTCCTTTAATTATTAAATTAATAAAACACCGGCATGCTTTTCTTGTCAACATTAGTTTTTTTCCATTACTGAAAATATAAATTATGAGGAATATGGGGACTAATATAAAATAAAGGCAAAATTGGTTATATGCCCATCAAAACTTGAGAATTTGGATATTTGCCCATCAAATCTTCAAATTGAAATATTTGCCCATCAAATTTATAAAATCTTGGAAATTTACCCATATTAATTTTAAAACTGATAATTTAAAAAAAAAATCTGTATTAAAAAAAATTTATTTCAATTTTACCCTCTTCACGCCTCCGGTCGCTCCAGTGTAACGTTAGCGGGTTCATCCCTGTCAGAGGTTAATCCGGCTGCGGCGAGGCTGAGGCCAGACATCATTAGGATCGCCGTCGCGAGATGAGTCTAGCGATGTGCTTAACGGGGAATAGTAACCTCCGTGATGGTCAGAAAGCAATTTTTCTCCGAGCGATATCATGGTCAGAAAGCAATTTTTCCTTATGCTTTGTTTTGTAGGATCAATTCAGTTGTTATTAATTTGCAATTCTCTGCATTGACTTCAATTTGGCTAGTAATTTATTTAATTTGGCCGTATTTTGGTGAATACTCTTCTAAAGCATCAAATTATCATTTCAAAATTGCCAACATTATATTTTCCTTTTAAAATAGACAAACTCTCAAACTTTATCTGCATACATCAAAATTACATATTTTTTGTTCAAAATTGTAAATCATACTTATTCTATTAAAAATAAAAACTTTCAAATTTAAGCTTCTGAAACCTCAAATTTCATATTTCTGTGTGATTATGATAGGATATCTAGATAGTATTGAATGACAATCAATACTTATGACTTCATAAGTTCATATTGAAATTTCTTTTGTAGTATGACACTCACTGATGCTTCTAGTTTTAATTAGGTTGAACCCTTGTTGGATGCCTGCTTTAGATGCACAGAGCATTATAAATGCAGTAACCAGAAGTTTAAGGGGGCTTCTATAAATCAGAACTTTCTATTGTTGAGTTCAATTATCAGTTTATTGTTAAACTCTATTTAAAGCTTTTTAATACTAATGTAGGCAGTATCTATTTGGTCCCAACGCAGATCTCAATTTGACATTATCAGTAACATTGTGTGCAGTACACAACATGAGAATTAGAGTGGCCTAAACATGTGATCTAGTTTCAGAAGGAAACTATAGTTAGTTAATCATGGTCTTGCCATCTCCGCTTCTTAATAACTCAGTAGTGCTTATTTTGTAAATTACTTATTATTTTGTGCTTGCAAATCTCTCACTTTAGGGCTGGAAATTTAGTTGATCAAAGTATGGCAACTGATCTGACTGGCGAGGTGACTTCTTCTGCTGGACCAGTGCAATTAGAAGATTTACAGAGAATACTCAGGAGTATCCAGACACCAGGTAGATTAAAGGATATTTTTTTAAGTGTTTACAATTTTGCCCGTAATTCTACTGAGCCACTCCTCTTGGTATAGCCAAAATTGAATTGAAATTGAACTCTGCATTTTTAATGTTGGGTTGCTAGTCGGGGTCAGCTGGTTATGGAACTTTTTGATAAGAATTACTGTTAAAAATCGTGTCCAATTGGCTATTCTTTTTAGAAGTGAACCTTTGTTTAATGGCTGGGTGTTTTATATGCAAATAATCCAAAATATCTTAGGTGCCACAAATATGGTGTCTTAGTTTATATTTTATTGGAAGTAATGAATATGCAGAAATTTTGAACGAGAGAATAGTCTGAACGAGAGAGAGAGAGAGCGATTCAACTCTTGGATATAAGTGCGATGTTATTAGAGAGAATAGTCTGAACGAGAGAGAGGCAGAATTTTGAGAGAGAGAGAGAGCACTTTCAGCGATGTTATTAGAGAGAATAGTCTGAATGAGAGAGAGAGAGCGATTGTGCTTTGAGCGCCTGTGTGCGCGAGATTTGAACGAGAGAGACTGTGTGCGATGGAGAAGAGGAGACGTCTGGAGCGTCTGGCGGGAAAAGAACTGGAGGCGTGAAGAGGGTAAAATTGGAATAATTTTTTTTGTTTAATGATTCGGTTCGGTTTGAAAATTTTGAAAACCGAAATAACCGAACCGACCGAAATTTTATATATTATGAATTTGGTCCGGACCACCCTGGTTTATTTCTTAATCAATTGCTTTAAATACTTCGGTTTATTTCTTAATATCCCGGCTTATTTCTTAATATCTCGATTTATTTTTTAATACCTCGGTTTATTTCATAATATACTTCGGTTTATTATAAATCAATTGCTTTAAATAAAAAAATTAATATATTTCGGTTTGAACCGAACAAACCGAACAAACCGAAATAAAACTTTGGTTCGGTTCGGTTCGGTTCAGTTGCAATGCTAAATCAGTTCGGTTCGGTTTTATTTTTAAAACCGAATTATAACTTTAATTTGCCTAGTTCGGTTCGGTTTCAACCGACCGAACCGATGAACACCCCTAGAAGTGGATGCTGGAGTCGGCTGGTTGGATTGTATGATAAATATGTTGATATTTAGATAAGGCAACTTGGTTGTTTACAATATAAATTGTTAAGTTATATGATAAAATAATTAAACAGAGATATGTATTTAGTTGCTGCAACGCCAAATTTATGCAGAGAGAGATTGGTTAAGGTCATAGTGGTCTGATCAAAATTTTGGTGTTACCAGTTTGTTTTTGCGATTTCAAAGTTTAAATAATTGATATAAAATATTTAACATGTTCTACATATTAGAAACGTGCTTGGAGAATGGAGACCAAATTTATATTTTTTGAAGATTTTTTACTATTTTTTTAAGAATTTTTTAAAATCACTTTTTTCATAATAAAAGTTAAATAATTTTTTTTTAAAAACAGTAATTTTAAAAAATTCTTAATAAATAGTAATTTTTTTTTTTTCAAAAAAAGTAAAATTTAGTCCTCAAGCACATTTTAATATGGTGAACATATTGAACATTTTAAGTAGACTATTTGAATTTTGAAAATCACAAAAATGAATTGACAGTATTAAAGCCTCGGTCATATCACTATGACCTCAATCTCTCTCTCTCTATATATATTTTAAAAAGAGTAGCTTCAATGCTTCTAATGTGTAAGTATGTACAGTTGCAACTTGCGCGAATTTGGAAATTGTATGCGAGATAGTTAATTATATGTTTCTTTAATATTTTGGTGTCAAATTTTCTGAACCTTCTGTAAATAATTTTTTTATTAATATATTTGTTAGTGATAATTTTAAACAATAACTCTAAAAAAAAAATTCTGAACTCAGGTCGTAGGAGGTTGGATGCGTGAACATTGGATGCGAACATGAAGTGAGATGCACTACCATCCAACAATGAGAACTCTAGCTGAGAAAAGTTTAAAATTTAGTAAAGAAAAGAAAAGAAAGAAAAGATGGAAACAAATGGAGGTCCTAAACGAGTTAAATCTAGGCCCGGCCCGTTGGAAATTGTCACCTTATAGGGCTCGTGCGAAGTTGGCGTATTTTCATTTTGGGGCTCAGCATTTTCATTTTTTCATTGTTGCTTGCAATTCAATCTTGGCCCAATATTTCGATGCAAGTAATTTCAACTTTGATGCAACTGAGCAACTGATGAACTTTGATGCAACTGTGAAAATCTTCCAAAAAGTTCACTTTCATATATCGAAAGGAAAATCCAAGAATTTTCTCAAACATAACTCAACTGCCGAAAATTTTTTAGTTACCTCTTAATAAAATAAAAATTAAATGAATACCACTGGTTCTAAGTTTTTTCCATTCCTACCACCCACGTGGACTGGATCCGCACACCAAAATGGAACGGTGCACGGACTGGGTAGGCGCACCCCTTGGTGCGCGGATTGAGGGTGCGCACCAAGATTCAACTAAAAAATTAAATCGTTTAAGCTCAAATTAAAACCCAGCTGGATTTGAATGATGCACCCAGCGCCTCATGCCTTCTCCTATAGGCACAACTCATGAAGAGCCTATAGAGTTTGCCTCACAGGAAGTGTGCACTGCGCTCATCCTAAGAAAAAGAGCTTCTCCTCCAACAGCTAAATGGAAAAAAAATAACAAGAGAAAGAGAATGCATAATAGCTGGCCTGGCCTCTGCGTTCTTTGACTTCACTAAAATTAATTCTTTAGTTGAATTCTACTCAAATTCTTGGTGTGCACCCTCAGTCCGCGCATCAAGAGGTGCACCTCCCCAGTTCGTGCACCAGCGTAATTTAATTTGCGGATCCAGTTCGCGTGGGTGGTATGAATGGAAAAAATATAAGTTGGATGGTATTGATTTAATATTGATTTATTTGAATGGTAACTGAAAAAATTTCGGAGTCCAAGTAAAATAAATTCATACACATGTAGTCGCAGCGAACGCATGAATTAGTGCATACGTGGAAGCATCTGAGCCATAAACCAATCCTGTAATATTATCCCTATTTGTTCCTTTTAAACCATTTCCATCCATCCATCAACATTTGCTCAAAAATTCTTATCCAAAATTGACTATAAAATAAAATCCCAACTCCTTTTCTTTGCATCTTCCTCTTCTGAGAATTCAATGAGAGCCGTACCACAAAAGTATCGCTTGTCGGATACATGCTTCGGTAGCCTCACACTACTCACCTAAAAAAACCAATTTATTTATTTAATTTTACTATCCTTAACAAGAAAATTGTCCTATGCATCCCAATCAATCTTGTGTATTACCGAACCCAACATGAATTTCTTAAGATGCAAAGAAATCTTAAGATTCAGTTGGAATGGGAACCCTGCCTCTGGTACTTTCTGGTATTGGTAACGTACTTGCAAGGTACTTCACTAAATTCATTCTCTTTAGAATAAAAAATATCAATCCGTAGTACGGACCAATCTGCGCTATGCATAGTACCATAGCCTCAGTCCTTGTAAAGATACATGTCAGAAACTATACAAAATATAATTTATCTACATCAGCTGACCTTAGCTTGCTTGCTAAAGAATGTCTCAACATCTTCAAGTGTGATGTCATAAGGAAATGGTGAGGCCGCAATAGTACGGGAATCAAGTTGCTCTATCAGCTCCTCAGGTTTCAACAACTCTGCAATTCTCCCTACGTTTTCCCTATTTTCAAATAAAGTAAAATAAGAAAAAAAAATATAAAAGGTAAGCCACATGAGATGGGACAAGCTATTGTATCCTCACTACTAATATCACGTTAAAAATTTTAGGTTCCAACCATCTATTCATCCAAATAAAATCTGAGCCGTTCATTAGATAAATCTCAGTCACTCATCAAAACACATCTCAATCTCAGCCTTTGAAAAACAATTTGATTTAATGCATCTATTATGTTGTCAAGCGTGTAAAAATCTAAATTTAATTAGAACATAACTCCCACATGAAAAGCTACAAAATAATGATTTCATTAATCTATCTCTTTCTTTTTTTCTCCACACGTTTGACTATATTTACCTCCTGACAATCTTATCTTTCTTTTTTCCTTTTTCCGTTGATGCTTCCACACTTGAAACTCTTCCTCTTCAATTTTTTTCCGAGTGGCGATCGAGAGTTACATCCAGCCCCCTGACTAACTAAGTACAAACAACATAAAAAAATCCCAAGCCCAGCACAAACCTTAAAAAAAAAAAAAGTTACATCCAGCTCCCTAACTAACTAAGAATTTACAACAATTTGATCTCTAAACCAAACTTAGCAGATCAATTCACAAACCATTTACACAAGCATAAACAAGTAATTAAGTGATAAAACAAAGTACTCTATATATCATCAAAAATCATTTTATTCATTTCATTCCCCGTTGCGAAGCACGGGCACTTGACTAGTTTTTGATAACAACTGGTACAATACTAACATGTAACCTAAACAGTACATTGTTAGAGTGACCTTCCTGCTGATGAGTACACAACATGGATTTTTTTGTAATTAAAAAAATTAATTGGAAAAGAGGTTGATTACCTAAGAAAAGCAAGTACCGAACAAAAGGGAAATTTTTTATTGGTAGTAATTAATAGAAAAGAAGAGAGAATTGGTAAGATTACATTAATATTTATATTGGTGGTAAGATCAGTAGGAACTCTACCGATCTTAACTTTTTTTTTTAATTTGATATATAGATGGAGAGAATTTTTATATTTGATTTCTAGTAAAATATGAAAAGTTTTATAAGAAATAGATATAATGTTTTGATATATCTAAATTTGAAGGTACTTTATCTATTTTTTTTTAAAATAATATATTTTACTAGAAAAAATAAAAAGAAAAAAAAAGAAAAAACCTGATTTAGATCTGTAAAATTCTTACTGATCCAAACTTTTTTATTTTTTAAGATCGGTACAATTCCTACTGATCTTACTATCAATATAAATATTACTGTACTCTTACTGTTTGTCTATATTCTTTTCTGTTAATTACCACCAATAAAAAATTTCCAGCCATAAATACCCTTACTTTCCTTTCAATAATCTCTATCCTTCTCCAGTACGGAACTAAAGACGAGAAGCACGGTGCACGGAGTGCGTTGAAAACGGTTCTTTATTTCCTTCGCTGCCTGGCGTTTCCTGTTTTGGGAGTTATCCGTCTATTTCTAATCCAGATATGAAAACCGAAAAAATCTCGCACTTGGAGCCCAAACTATCGTCGTTAGAAACGAGACGCACGAATTTCGCCTGCCTAACCGCTGGGAGTGAGCTGTTAAATTTGCCCAGTCCAATTTTTTGACACAAATAGGTTTATTTATTTTTATAATCAGAAAGTCACTATATTTAGAATTGGTTGAGTTAACACTGAGAAGTGGGTCCAACATTTCATGAGGCGGTAACTTAACCCAAGGTGCAGAGAGATCTGGACTCAAGAGTCTATCTCTATCCATTAGCCCGTGGATCTGAGCCGTTGGTTGGGACCGCTGAGTGAATCCGTACGTCTGTACACGCATGGGCGTACCTACAGAGGTGTGGGGCTCGCTAATAATTGTTGGCTCTAGGCCTAACTGGAAAACCGCAACGGGGGGCGGAACGGAAATTTTTTATTGGTAGTAATTAATAGAAAAGAATATAGACAAACAGTAAAAATACAGTAATATTTATATAAAATATTTCATCTATTTTTAAAAAAAAATTTATATTTTACTAAAAATTAAATATAAAAATTCTCTCCATCTATACATCAAATTAAAAAAAAAAGTTGAAATCGGTAGAATTCCTATCGATCTTACTACCAATATTAACTACCAATATTAATATTAATGTAATCTTACTATTTGTCTCTCTTATTTTTTGTTAATTACTACCAATAAAAAATTTCCGAACAAAAGTTTCGGTACACCTTTAACCCCGCTGCACACAAGACTACACAGTTTGTAAAACAAGTAAAAAAAGGGTGTACCAAATCAAAGTTTCGGTGCACCGCCTTTTTGGATCTTTTGTGGTTAAATTCTTGATTAATAATAGTTTTAAGAAATATTAAATATAATTAATTTGAATTTTGGGTATATTTAATATGAGGAGGGTTCAAATGCCTTCATTTTTTGTGCCTCCACTATGCCTCCATTTTTAAAAACTTTAATAACTCCAAATTTAAAACTTAAAAGTCAAAATAAAACCGTTGGATATGATCTACATCATTTTATCTATGTGCTCATAAAAAATTATCACATTTTGATTTTGTTTTTATGTGAATCAATAAGTTGAAAAATCAACGTCTAGAAATTATCCACATTAGTACATTTTTTACAAGCTCTTGATGACAACCAAAACAAAATTGAAATGTCATAATTTTTTACACGTGCATAGATAAAATGATGTAGATCATCATATCTAACGGTTTTATTTTGATTTTTTAGTTTTAAATTTGAGTTATTAAAGTTTTTAAAAATGGAGGCATGGTGGAGGCATGAAAAATGGAGGCATTTGAACCCTCCTCATTTAATATATTGTAACATCACGCAAAATTCGTATATGAGATTAATATCTGAAAATAAAATACGAAATGTTTGAATATATTTTTCGGTTAAATATGTTCCATTCAAAGAATAAGTGGCATTTTCTTTTAACGTATTAACAAGATAATTAAGTTACATTGAAATTCATTTACTATCAATCATCATAAATTTTGTTTGACTAATGAAGATATGCTTATTAATTTGAAATTTTGAAAGATTCGAAAATGTATGATATCAGAAATGGAAAATTCAAGAGATTGTAATATTAAAGAATTTATCAAATAATATGGTTATATATTAGAAAATGTGTAATGAGTAATAGAAAATTTATATATGATAATATCTATAAGTTTTTATTTATTTAATTTGGGTACTGATTCAGAAATTTTGATAATTTGAAGGTTAAATATATGAAAAATGCAAACTTTATATATAATGGCACAAGGCCACGTGGTGGTCGCTGGGTGAAACACACACCTACTTGAATCTCACTTATCTAAGAGTTAAGTTAGTAAAATGAATTGTTTAATCTGACTAGTGGGACCCACATAGCCCTATTCTTATTTCTTATTTTTCTTTTGGTTTTCACTGCTTACCTCCTGCTCCTCTTTCCACTGGAAAGTTCTTTTTCCCTTGCGCAAAGAAGAAAACAGATGAGGGTTTGTCTCAGTCGCTTGAGCAAACTCACGAACGGACTTGTGTTCTCTTTGTCGTTCCTCTCGGTTCAGGTGTACATCATTGGGTATTTCCCTTGCTCGTTATTTTTCTGTTTTGGTTCTCTATGAATCAATTTAGGATTTTGAGAAAGATTGATTTAACGGATTTTAATCTATAAGCTAATTAAATTTTGTAAAGATGTTAATGAATGATATTAGAGGATTTCTCGATACCTCTCTTTCTCATTTAGTTTCTGTTATTGGATTTGAACTCAAGTTTGGCACCGGACCTAAATAGCACTGTATTAGTGCTTGGTTAATTATTTTATTGACTATAATACTCTTAGGAGATTATTGATGTTTTTCTGAGTTCTGACCCTGGTACCGATCGGTACCAGTAGGTCTCCTGTTTTGGTTTAGGGATCAATTTCTAAGAATAGAAAGAAAGAGGGTGGTTGATGAAATATGAACATTGGTACCTATCGGTACCAGTTTACTCTGATTTCTGGTACACCTATTTGAAAATACCATTGGGCTTGTTTGTAAAAGAAATATAAAGTAGAAGGTTGAATTTGCAAAATTCCCAAGAGTTGATAAATGAAACCTGGTAGAAGGGCCTTAGTGCAAATATACATATGTGTATATATCGGCTAGGATTAAGGGGTGAAGTTATTTAAATTGAAATTATAAGTTATGGACATGGTAAATAAAATAAAAGGGAAAATGAATCTATAATAAGAGAATAATTAATAAATTATAGAATTGAATAAAATGGTAACTTTTATTAATCTAACACAGTTTGATAAATATTTACAGAGATACTAAACATAAAGGAATGAATGAATATATATACATGAGATTTTAATATTGAAATACTTACACTGATGTGTTATAATAGAAATATTACAAGTATTGATCAGAATATATATAATTCTGATATAGGCATACTTACGGAAGAAATTGATGAGATGAATATTCTGGAAGAACAGATTGCTATAGATCTCACCTGTTGCCCTACGATATCAGGTGCGCGGTTATTGGATTAGTCTGAGATTCATGACTAGGAATTAAATCGTAACTCGCTGTGCATTTTGAATATTTGATTGACTGCATTGATTGAACTGTTGCATCATATGCATAGCCCAATACAATTGAAACTGAATTACAGGTAAGTCTGTTGACTGTCATGTTGATATTGTTTATCGATTGATTGATCCTTATTGAAATCTGATTGATTGAAACCACAGTGACTGAATTGATTGAATATTGAATACTGTAATCCTTGAACCTCCATATAGTGGAGAAAAAGGATTAATTTATTGTAAAGTCTAGCTAGCTACTAGACTTTACTCCAGGACCCTTATGCGCATATGGTGAATGGCCCCAACTGAATCCAGTACCGGTTGGATAGGGGATATTGAATGAATATGAATTGTGACTGTAAGACTAAAGAACTGTGGTAACTGTCTTATCAATGATTTTCTTTCCGATAATGACAGTATTGATATTGATTTCGTATTGTTCTTGTTAAATAATTGTCAGGATAGTTAGAACTGTCTTGTCATTGATTTTCTTCCGATAATGACAGTATTGAGATATTGATTATGTATTGTTTCTGTTAACAAATTACCAGAATAGGTGGAACAGTATAAGCCATAACACGACATATACATGTTATTGTATCTGTCAGTGTTACCAGACTAGAAATTGTAAAGTTAAGAAACCAAACGTTACTAGACTTTATGGTTTAAAAGATTTTGACCCAAACCATTTATTCTGATAAGATTCTTAGAGTTCTGATTTATTTATATAATTGTTGTTGTTCAATTGAATACTGTTATTGAGCATTTGCATTCGTTATTATGAAATGAACTGTTAGTTTCTTATGCGGAGATTTCATTCTGAATATGGATTTCCTTCGAATCAAATAACCTCAGTGGCAATTAGCACTGAGAAATAATTTATTATTTCTCACGCGTTTCCCCTTGTGGGATTCACAGGTTTATTAGATGAAGACAGAGAAACGCTTTTGGGGTTATAATTGACAACAGGGCTACCTAAAGGTATGAGATTTGGGTTTATTATATTTGACAGGGTGCAGAGAATATATCTCTAGCATCATCCACTATAAATGGTCAAATAATTCTTGTAAATATTTTGGGATGTGGTAAAAATTAATGGATGCTATTGGCAATGCATAAAAAGATCCATGTCATATATTATGTATATTGAATAGTAAAGGTACGTGGTAGTAACTGTCGCACCTCCGGATCGGGGGTGTGACATATATACTAAAGTTATATTGAGTAAATATATGAGTATTAGATTTTTAGATGATAAATACTTAATTATAGGAATTTAGATAGTAAATACATAATTTTACAATTTTTAAATGGTATATATGAAATTCTCCCCAATTAAAAAGATTTCGATCGGACTGTTAGGATAAAAATTTGAGTTTATCCGGAGCCGAATTATCGGAAGCTAGGTGATTGAATTTTGTAAATCACCTTTGTATTCTCTGTTAGTGGGGCCCACTTAACACTCAAGTTTGAAAGCAAGTAAAATAGAAGAAAACAGTACTAAAGTAGTCCGGTCCAGTCACTCTCTTTCTCCACCTGAGAGTAGGTCCGATGGGTAATGGACCTACTCTGGTTCGATGGGTTTAATCACCGTCTATTTACTTTAAGATTCGTGCGGAACGCTTTAAATTTGTGCGTGTTCGTTTCAATTTTCGTGGACACAAATCTTCAATTAGATCGGACGGTCATCATGCTCAAGTAGGTCCGATGCCTACTCCGTTTTCTCTTTCTCTCTCTCTTTAAAAGCCAGAAGATAAAAGTCTCTTCGTCTCCCCCTCCCCTCCCCTCCCCACGCCATTTCTTTTCCAGCACAGAGAAATCAAACGAAACCATATCCAGCGAATCCATAAAAGGAGAAGAGACTAGAGAGAGAGAGAGAGATACAATTTTACATGCTATCCTGTCTCTAGCAGTACTGGTAACAGGGATACTCGCAACACAGTACACATTTATCTGATAATCGATTGCTGAAATGAGAGAGGCGAGGGTTCTGATCAGTCCAGCCATGGCGCCTCTCAAGGGAGGATCTTCTGTGCCCAAGGAGAGTGGATCCATGGCTGGAGAGGACAGGTGGCGCGATCCTGACAGTAGCTCCTCTGTCAGCGCGGTGTCGTTTGAGTTCGTTGCCACCGTCATTCTAGTCTCCATGTTCCTCTTCATGGCGCTTTTCGAGCACTTTCTCAGGCCGCGTTCTGTTGGCGGTGACTCTACCGGGGGTGATCGGACCGGGAGGGGGAGGAGGAGGATGAGGCTGAGGCTGTGGGGGAGGAGCGAAAGCGCAGATCTCGAGGCGAACAAGCTTTGTTTCTCGTCACTCGAAGTGAGATGATACATTTCTTCCTCTTTTGGGATGGGATAAAGGCTAAATAAAGCTGTCTTACCTTTTGCTCCTTTTGTCTGGGCTTTTAACTTGTTAACTTTGCGGTCTACACCCTGCTTTTTTACTGCTAATTACACTTGTGCTTTTCTTCCTTGATGGGGAAATCAAATTTTCGGAGGGTTTATATAGTCAACTTCTTACAGGTCAGTGAAGAGGTGGAGCGTGCCTTGGCAAAACTAGGACCAGCAAGACTTCAAGGAAGGTTAGAACTATAACCCATCTATGAGTCTTAACTTTTTATCGTTCTGTTTTTCTTTTCCTTTGATGCTTGATTGTGATTGTTATAGGCCTCTCTTTGGCTTTCTTATATGTTTTCTTTTTCCCTTTTAGCAGTACAACTTCTAATTATTGCAATTCTTGGATGCCAAGAGTTTCTTTCGTAACTCTTGGTTTGTATTTATAACTTAAAAGTGCCCCTTAGCATTTCAAATATATAGTTTTAAAGAGACTGTAATTCTGTTTAGCATTAACCAAGGACCAGTTTAGAGAAAAATCATTTATATAGTAAGCATAAAGAATTGGCATATAGTTGGGAATTTCTCAACAGATTGACATGTATAAAGTTATTTACCTAACAAAAATTTTTGCACCACAGACCTGCATCTCCTAAAAGAATAGAAGGCCCAGATGGGAGGAACTTACAGCTCCACTTTTGCACCCGGCTGTCTCTCCCACTCTTCACTGGTGGTAAAGTTAAAGGTGAGCAGGGTGCAGCCATTCATGTGGTGCTACTTGACACCACCACCGGCATTATTGTGACAAGTGGGCCCGAGGCGTCAGCCAAGCTGGATGTGGTTGTTCTAGAGGGGGATTTCAATAAGGAGGATGACGATGATTGGACTGAGGAGGAGTTTGAGGGCCATGCGGTGAAGGAGAGACAAGGGAAACGACCCCTTCTCACTGGAGAACTCTCGGTAATTATAATAAGGCGTTCTTCACAAAGCTCATGTCATTTTACATTATTTGCAAATGATGGTCCTAGTGAATTTGATCCTAATACTTAAAAAGTTCCCAACATTCAACTCCTCGAATTTTTTTATTAATAATTATAATTCTTTTTGTTTCTAGGTGAATAGTGTTTAGTGCACCCTAGGGTTTTTTATTTTACTTGTAGATAATTACATGTACTCTTCATCTTTTTTTTTTTCTTATGTTAAGTTTTTTTAAAAGGGCAGATATACAAAGAGCTAAGTTATTTTTACCTCAGTAGCTGACCATTGCTGGCCTGAGACCTACCTGTAGAAGTCACCATTGAATGTATCGGAGTTGTGGTACTTGAACAATTCAAAAGAAGACTGGCAGGATTAGGGTTTCTAACAAATCTGATATATAATTTTATTTTAAATGAAGGTGATCTTGAAGGAAGGGGTTGGGACCCTAGGGGAGCTGATATTTACTGACAACTCCAGTTGGATAAGGAGCCGCAAATTCAGGCTGGGTCTAAAGGTAGCTGAAGGTTTCTGTGAGGGCATTCGTGTCAGAGAGGCCAAAACTGAGGCCTTTACTGTAAAAGACCACAGAGGAGAACGTAAGTTGAAAATTGCCAAGTATTTGCGTATTATATTTTTATTCCATGGAGTATTACTTTCCTTACAAAAGTGGTTCTTTTAAGTATATAGAGACCAGGCCGGTCCTGAAGATTTTGGGGCCCGGGACGGGAGAAAAATTTGGACCCTTTATGTACAATTTTTTTATCATAACAATATGTGGAGAACCCCCTATTATATTTATCTTTAGAAAAATTAATATTAGAATATCTAATATGACCATTCTCAACAAGCAAATTTCTGAGTTTTGAATCTAAACCATTCCACATTATAGGAACATGTATATTTATAGATAACGAAGAATCTAAGCACTCAGACACATGATTAATTTCTTCATTATTTTCACTAGTCTCATTTTCAAGCACATTTGTTATTTCTTCATTTATCTCATTTTTATTTTCAGACATATTTGTTGTTTCTTGATTTACCTCATTTTGATTTTCAGATACATTTCTTGTTTCTTCATGCACCTCACTTTCAACTTGGTTTCCCAAAAACTCATTTTGTGGTTTAATTTTCTTCCAAAGCTTTTGAATAGAACCTTTTTAAGGTTTTAGTTTTTCTTCTCCCTCTCTTAATGTTTTCTAAGAAACATTGTTTTAAGTTAAAAATAAAACAAAGCAATAGAAGGATAGAACCTAGGTAACAAGGCAGACGTAGCACTAAGCCGCCGGCAGTCCAATCTAGAGGCCGCATCGATGCGTCGGCCTCGCCCTAACCAAACGTCGCTTCCATCTCCGCCTCACACTCGCTGTCGCAGAACGAGATCGTGACTCGTGAGAAGAGATAGGTTTCTTAATTTCTTTCTTCCCTCATTTGTTGATTTACAGAGAAGAAACGGTGGTCGGCGGAATTAGGTTTATCAATTTTTTTCTTGCTTCGTTTGTCATTTCACAGAGAAGAAACGGAGTTTTATTTTTGGCCCTATTAAATTGTTGACTTTTGTTTGTTGTTTTTAACATATACAATTTTTTTTTTTTGGGGGCCCTGTTGGATTTTGGGGTCCGGGGCCATCGCCCTGGCTACCCTGGGTCAGGGCCGGGGCTGATAGAGACCCTACATTTTATAACATGAGCAAATTTTCAAAGTTTTGTCATGAAGCTTCCCTTGAGAAAACTCATTTGACAAGGACTGTTACGAAAAGGATGTTACTTTGTATTTAAGAAAGTCTGCTTCTAGGAGTCAGTATAAGGCAAGAAGCAAAATTAGTTTTCGGTTTGGAACAATATTATTGAGGTTAGCTCTGACAAGGTTTTTTTTATTTGCTACTATGCAATGATATACTTTTTAATTAAATGAGTCTTGCTAATATGAAGCATTGGTCTCCTTGCTTCAGCTTGAAATCTTGATTTTTTATGATTTGAATAGCTGATCCAAGCTGCTTCTTTGATCTCCTTCGTCAAAATTTTGTAGAGGACCAGCTCTTACATTTTTCTTATATTTTTACTATTTTTTTATAGGATTAAAAAGGAAAATTTTATGCATTCTAGACCATCCAAGAACAATAACTTTTCTCCTATCCAACGAAATAGTAAGAAAAATCTAAAAGATGTCCTGATCCCCTTCAAAATTTGAACACATTGAGCAGTTCTTGAATCTCCTAGTTGATAATTGGATGGTACACTGGCCAGTCGGGTCAAATCATTTCTATTTATCAATATCAAACACATACTGCCTGATATGTCCTTTTTTTTCATTTTTGAAAGTCTTCGCTTTTCTTTTGATCTATTAGTGTACAAGAAGCACTACCCCCCGGCCTTGAAGGACGAAGTCTGGAGATTGGAAAAAATAGGAAAAGATGGTGCTTTTCACAAAAAGCTCAATTTCATGGGCATTAATACAGTTGAAGATTTTCTTCGCCTCCTCATTCGTGACCAACAGGGTCTAAGAAATGTGAGGTTTTCTAATAAGTTTCCCATTTTTTGTGGATACAGGAACTATTAGGCTGTATTAGACCTCAGTTCACCCTTTTATCAATTGTATTATTAGATACGGTTGTTGAATTATGTCTATGTTTGAATTTAATCTTTGAATGCAGTTTAGACCAATTTTCTCATAGTGAAGTAATTATTCTTGCTAATCGCTTGCTGTGACCAAAAGAAGTTCAGAATTGGAAACTGTTCGCTTTGATTTTCCCATTCTCAAAACTAAGTTGCTGTTGACCCTCTCAATTGTTCAATTAAACTTGAAATCAATCAAAGTAGCTTTATGCTTTGTTTAGGACTAGATGTTTTCGACCAATTAAATGCCCATTATGAGGGAATGTATACTGTTTCTCTTCATCAATATCATCATGATCTTGATAACTGTATAATGTAATGCAGATACTGGGGAGTGGCATGTCAAATAGGATGTGGGACAATCTTGTCGAGCATGCCAAGACATGTGTGCTCAGTGGGAAGCATTATATATTCTATGCTGATCATACCAGAAACACTGGCGCCGTTTTCAACAATATTTATGAATTCATTGGTATGATCAATGGTGCGCAATTTTACTCTGCGGAGTCCCTTACTGAAAACCAAAGGGTCAGTAATTATCGGAGTTCCTTTCCTTTTGGGCTATTTTTATTTTGTTTTGTTAGGTTTCTGCAAAGCATGCCTTGTAATGAACCATGTCTGAAATAGCCAATAAACATTTTCCATATTTGCTAGCAAGTGGTTGTATTTAAGGTATTTGCAACTGATATCTAGTTTTGTATTTTACCAAGGAAAAGAAACTTTGTTGTACTGAACTACCTATGCGTTTTTCTAGCATATTTTCTCAAAATGAACTACCTACGCATATTTTCTCAAAATGAAAATGAGAAAACAATGAATGGATATATATGTTGGCATTCAAGTATGTCATTAACCAGTTCTGAAAATTTTCTAGCATCAGTAAATAGAGGTTAGTTTAGTTGAATTTTACCCGACTTGCAAAGAAAGCTTCTATGGTTTGTGTATTGATTATAAAATGGAATGTCCTTGCTTCTGTTTTCAAAGACTATAAATTCCGATATTTTGCATTTATTTTGCTAAGTCAGGTGCAAGTGTGGTAAAAACTTTGGTATTATTTCAAAGTATCATAAGATTTCATATCTGAACTATGTAATTAACTTAAGTTCTTTTCTTTCTTTTTCCAGCTGATGGCTGACACACTTGTGAAAAAAGCATATGACAACTGGAACACACATGTGATAGAATATGATGGAGAGGCTCTCCTGAGCTTCAAGCAGGAAAAGAAAGCTGTTTCCACTCGTAGCAACAACAAAGCCACCACACCTGCTGCTTCTACTAGTGGGTTCGTGGGTGCGGGTTCTTCTCAAAATAATATGGCTCTGCCCGTACCTGCTCCTGCTGACCCGTCTTTAATTGGAGAAGGTTCTTTTTTTTACTATTTATTTTCAAGATCCACCTTTTTTCTTGAGTAGCCTATTTTAAGTAAGATAATTTACAATTATAGTACACCTACCTTGGACTGTAAACCAAAGGGCGAATTTCATGTATACTTTTCAAAACCTTCTAAAATTCATAATGTTCTATTTATTCTTAAAGTTTCCAAAATGTTCAAAATTACCCAATTTAAAGTCTTTTCTATCAAAACTTACTTTACAATTATAATATTCTCATTTTATGCTCTATTAAAAAGTGAAAAATATGTAGCCTTTGTAAGAGAAAGTTTTTGTCTTCTAATTAGTCTCTGAAAGATTTCAGGATAGTTACAAGTACAAATTGAAAGCTCTTAATCTCTTCCCTTAATCTCTTCCTAAAGAAACCTATTCTCAGAAGCTAATTATGCACCTCATTATAGATTTTCTGAAATTAACTTAAAGTCTGCAGCAGAAATTTCCTACCTCATTTTACAAGTTTCCTATATTTTAATAGAGGGTAAAATGGAAACTTTTGAAATGTGAAGTATTAGTAGAAAAGACTAGATTGGGTAAATGTGAGAGTTTTTGAAATTTAGAAGGAATATATGATGTTATGAATTTTAAAAGGGAAATACGTAATTTTGAGGTTTTTGAAGGTTATAAAGAAATTCGCCCTAAACTATTTTATTTACAAATCATAATTTTGCATTTAAGCAATGGATGAGTTTCGAGTTAAATGAATTAACCTTGAAACTTTAATATGACTCTGTAGTTATTACTCGTTTCTTAGAGTACTTGAATTAGTTCAGCAATTGCATCTGTTATTCTAATAATATGGATGTTACCTTCAAATATTTATATTTTCTCCTGTTTGCACCAAAATTTAAGTTGTTGACATACTTTTCAGGAGATGGATCTAAACTTGGTTATAACATGGGCCAACCCACAACCCAGTATCCATCAAACCATCCGCCCATGCAGTTTGATCGTTCCCCTTTCATTCCTGAGCCCCAGTTCAATGGAACTCAACTTATTCGCAACTCTGCCTCTACCAGCTCCCCCAACCCTAACCTCCTAGCCTTGGCCCCACCACTTCAGACCCCACAAACCCTAAACCTAGATTTCTCTCAACAGCATATGGATTCACTCTCCAACCCCTACGGCCGCGTAGATGACTACTTGATGGAAGAAGAAATCCGCATGCGTAGCCATGAAATACTAGAGAATGAAGAGATGCAACATTTGTTGCGGGTTCTAACCATGGGTGCGGCCCAGGGGACTTCTGGTATGGCTGATGATGGCTATGGGTTCTCTTCCTACATGAACACACCTGGCACAACTTTTGGGTTTGACACTGAGGAGAGGGGTGGGACCCGCTTGTCATCTGGGAAGGCTGTTGTTGGATGGTTGAAGATTAAGGCGGCCATGAGGTGGGGAATATTTGTCAGGAAGAAGGCTGCAGAGAGGCGGGCCCAGCTTGTTGAGCTGGACGATTGATGACATGGCTTCAAACGATTCATTATGTCCCTGAAAGTAGTGATAATTTTTGTGCGTACACCATACCTGAGGAATACTGGTCCTTGAGGGCGCGTATGGAATTTTGAACTCAACAGGGATGTTCTTAAAAAAGGTCGTATTGGATGGTTAGGGCAGAGATTTTTCATGCATGTCCCTTGAGAAAAGTTGATTATCCTCTCATGGAGGCAAATATGAGACTTGTTAGGTTTTACAGGGATGTAATTGAAGAAACCCCCATAGTGTACTTATAGCAGTGGTTAGTTTGTTAGCCTTGTTGTCCCATAGCTCTCTGGGGATTAACTAACCCTAATCACCTATGTTGGGGCTTAGCTTTTGTACCAATGTGGGTGTCAAGCTCAGAACCCTAATTTCTGTTATGGAGTTACTGTTTTGTACAGTGTTGTTATTATTGTTGTTGTTGCACGAATTTCGCCTGCCTAACCGCTGGGAGTGAGCTGTTAAATTTGCCCAGTCCAATTTTTTGACACAAATAGGTTTATTTATTTTTATAATCAGAAAGTCACTATATTTAGAATTGGTTGAGTTAACACTGAGAAGTGGGTCCAACATTTCATGAGGCGGTAGCTTAACCCAAGGTGCAGAGAGATCTGGACTCAAGAGTCTATCTCTATCCATTAGCCCGTGGATCTGAGCCGTTGGTTGGGACCGCTGAGTGAATCCGTACGTCTGTACACGCATGGGCGTACCCACAGAGGTGTGGGGCTCGCTAATAATTGTTGGCTCTAGGCCTAACTGGAAACTGCAACGGGGGGCGGAACGTAAAAAAATTCGAAAAAATGTAAAATTTGGTTTGCAAGTACATATTCATTTTATAATTATGTTGAATGGTTCAAATCGACCGTTAGAATTTTGAAAAGTCAAATTTTGAACCGTAGCACGGATCCAATCCGTGCTATGCATAGCACCATAGCCTCACTCAACTATAAATACCATACACTTAGTATCCCCAATCTACATAACTCTTTATATGTTTTTTTTTTTACAAGTCGATGTAAAACTCGTGATCCCCAACTTTGAATGTGGATGAAGAGACGTACTTGCTGACAACAAATTCCTACAGCACCGGTTAGCCGGTGATCTTGAATAGGTGTGATCCCATAGCTAACTCACTTCTGGAGGTAATCATCTTCTCTAGTTTTGTGTGTGTGTGTGTGGTTTGTATATAGCTCTTTTCCTTCTTTTGGTAATTTGAATTGAGAAACACCTTGGTGGCCTGGGAAGTGGATGCTGGAGTCGGCTGGTTGGTTTGTATGATAATATGTTGATATTTAGATAAGGCAACTTGGTTGTTTACAATATAAATTGTTAAGTTATATGATAAAATAATTAAACAAAGATATGCATTTAGTTGCTGCAATGCCAAATTTATGCAAAGAGAGATTGGTTAAGGTCATAGTGGTCTTATCAAAATTTTAGTGTTACCAATTCGTTTTTGCAATTTTAAAGTTTCAATAATTGATCTAAAATATTTAACATGTTCTACATATTAGAAACGTGCTTGGAGAATGGAGACCAAATTTACATTTTTTTGAAGATTTTTTTACTTTTTTGAAGGATTTTTGAAAATCACTTTTTTCATAATAAAAGTTAAATAATTTTTGTTAAAAAACAGTAATTTTTAAAAATTCTTAATAAATAGTAATTTTTTTTTTTCAAAAAATGTAAAATTTAGTCCTCAATCACATTTTAATATGGTGAACATATTGAGCAATTTAAATAGACTATTTGAATTTTGAAAATTACAAAAATAAATTAACAGTATTAAAGCCTTGGTCATATCACTATGACCTCAATCTCTCTCTCTATATATATTTTAAAAAGAGTAGCTTCAATGCTTCTAATGTGTAAGTATGTACAGTTGCAACTTACGCGAATTTGGAAATTGTATGCGAGATAGTTAATTATATGTTTCTTTAATATTTTGGTGTCAAATTTTCTGAACCCTCTCTGTAATAACTTCTTTTTATTAATATATTTGTTAGTGATAATTTTAAACAATAACCCTAAAAAAAAAAATTCTGAACCCAGGTCGTAGGAGGTTGGATGCGTGAATATGAAGTGAGATGCACTACCATTCAACAATGAGAACTCTAGCTAGGGGTGTTCAAACGGTTCAGTTTGTTCAGTTTTCAATTAACTGAACCGAAAAATTTCGGTTTAAATGGTTCGGTTTTTCAGTTTAAATGGATCGGTTCGGTTGAAATTTTGAATTATTTCGGTTTAAATGGATCGGTTTGGTTTACAGTTTTCAAAACTGACTAAACCGAACCGACCGAATTATATTGGTTCAAGTATGATTTATATTTTGTTTGGTTCAATCAATGCTTCATTTCTTTCATTTTAGTTTAAATATTTTAGAACATTTACATATTTTGTATGAAATTGAACAACTTGTGTATGAACATGTGTAATTTTCGTTAATAATGACACTAATAGGTTTACTTCGGTTTGAACCGAACAAACCGAAATTTACTTCGGTTTGAACCGAACAAACCGAAATTTACTTCGGTTTGTTCGGTTCGGTTCTTAATCGGTTTATAAGTTTAATCGGTTCGGTTCAGTTCTATTTTTGAAAACCAAAGAAAAGTTTAATTTGATTATTTTAGTTCGGTTTCAACCGAACCGACCGTTTGAACACCTCTAACTCTAGCTGAGAAAAGAGAAAAGAAAAGAAAGAAAAGATGGAAACAAATGGAGGTCCTAAACGAGTTAAATCTAGGCCCGGCCCGTTGGAAATTGTCACCTTATAGGGCTCGTGCGAAGTTGGCGTATTTTCATTTTGGGGCTCAGCATTTTCATTTTTTCATTGTTGCTTGCAATTCAATCTTGGCCCAATACTTTGATGCAACTGTTAAAATCTTCCAAAAAATTCACTTTAAAATATCGAAAGGAAAATCCAAGAATCTTCTCAAACATAACTCAACTGCCGAAATTTTTTTAGTTACCCCTTAATAAAATCAAAATTAAATGAATACCACTGGTTTCAAGTTTTTTCCATTCCTACCACTCACGCGGACTGGATCCGCGCACCAAAATGGAACGGTGCGCGGACTGGGGAGGCGCACCAGTGGTGCGCGGACTGGGTAGGCGCACCCCTTGATGCGTTGACTGAGGGTGCGCACCAAGATTCAACTAAAAAATTAAATCGTTTAAGCTCAAATTAAAACTCAGCTGGATTTGAATGATGCGCCCAGCGCCTCATGCCTTCTCTTATAGGCACAACTCATGAAGAGTCCATAGAATTTGCCTCACAGGAAGTGTGCACCGTGCTCACCCTAAGGAAAATAGCTTCTCCTCCAACAGCTAAATGGAAAAAACGACACGAGAAAGAGAATGCATAACAGTTAGCCTGGCCTCTGTGTTCTTTGACCCCACTGAAATTAATTCTTTAGTTGAATTCTACTCAAATTCTTGGTGTGCACCCTCAGTTTGCGCACCAAGGGGTGCGCCTCCCCAGTCCGCGCATCAAGTGGTGCGCTTCTCTATTCCGCACACTAGCTTAATTTGATGTGCTGACCCAGTCCGCGTGGGTGGTACGAATGGAAAAATTGTGAATTAGGTGGTATTGATTTATTTGAATGGTAACTAAAAAATTTCGGACTCAAATGTGTCCAAGTAAAATAAATTCATACACATGTAGTCGCAGCGAACGCATGAATTAGTGCATACGTGGAAGCATCTGAGCCATAAACCAATCCTGTAATATTCTCCCTATTTGTTCCTTTTAAACCATTTCCATCCATCCATCAACATTTGCTCAAAAATTCTTATCCAAAATTGACAATAAAATAAAATCCCAACTCCTTTTCTTCAGTTAGTGCGGTACAGTACTTGTGTTCTACAATCAAATTGTTCAATGGCTACGCAAGCACACATCCTTTCATCTCTTCTCCTCTTTTCGCTCATCGCTTGCGCCTGTGCGCTCAAATCCGTACCTCCTACATGCGAGCGGATTGAGTGCCCGAGCTATGACGTGGTGGACCAGGGTAACGGGTTCGAGATCCGCCGGTACAACTCAACTGTGTGGGTGTCTACCGCCCCCATTGAAGACATTTCCTTTGTTGAGGCCACTCGCACCGGATTCCTTCAGTGAGAATCTCAAATCTCTTACCTTGCTATTCATTTTGTTTATTCTTGCTATAACTTTAATGTCACATAAGCTTCTTTAGTAAGGGTACTTATTCTAAAATAATATATTTGCTTCTATTAGGTCCAGTGATTTGTGTTTCCAAGAATAAAAAGTATGATTTAAACTAGCCAATGCTCCCAATGGGGCAAAATCTTTGTGCCTAGTACCATGTTTGATCAATTTTTATCAATTTATCATACAGAGATTTAATTTCTTGTGGTCATGTATTTGGATACCAATACCATAACTTGTCTTCCCTTTTCTCTCTTCTAATTTTGTTTTGAAGGGGAAATAAAAGAAAGGCTTTAATTTGCGGGTTTGGCAAGGTCAAAATTGGGTTTGGGTTTGTTTTCATCCCTTGAGTCATTCAGGTCAGTTAATTTTATGGTTTGACCCATTGTTGATCTTTTCGGCACCTTAGTCTGGTTTCCCGTCAGACCGGATTCAACTTTAAGGTCAGATTAGGTTGTAAGTTGCCTGTTCAGTTCTTGTTAAGGCAACTTGTGCTCAATTCAGGTTCCATTTAGTTTGGTTAAAGCTGTTTATCCCCTTGTCTGGATTGGATTTGACCACCTTATGAATTCCTAAGAATGTGTAATTCACTAATTCTTATACTGAACAGTCCCAAAACCAAGCATCTTGAATTGTAATCCTTAATCAGCAGCAACTCTCCGTTTTTTTATAGGTTATTCAACTACATCCAAGGGAAAAATGCATACAATGAAACAATAGAGATGACGGGTCCCGTGATCACTCAGGTCTCCCCCAGTGACGGTCCCTTCTGTGCCTCATCTTTCGTCGTGAGTTTCTACGTACCAAAGAAGAATCAAGCAGACCCGCCAGCAGCTGATGGGCTCCACCTGCAGAAGTGGGGGCCCACATTTGCCGCTGTTAGGCAGTTCAGTGGATTTGTATCTGACGATACCCTCGGTGAGGAGGCAGCAGCTCTTTATTTGAGTCTTCAGGGGTCTAATTGGGCATCAGCTGTGGACCAGGGAAGGAAAGCGGACCCCACGTCGTCTTATACCGTGGCACAGTACAACTCGCCATTTGAGTTTAGTGGCAGGGTTAATGAGATATGGATGCTGTTTTCTCAGGGAAGTATAAACAAAATGTGAGGGGTTTTATTTTGCAAAAGTGAGATGGGGGTTTACATATTAGGACTTTATTTTGGGGAGTGTATATCTTAAAGGCTATAATTTTTAAAATATAGCAACTTGTAAGGTACTAATTTCTAAATGGAGCTAGCAGAGTGAGAAATAAGGTTTGTACTTTGTAGAGCAGTCTTATGATGTAAAATACAAAATAAAGTTTTACTTCGGTTTATTTCGTTTAATCAGTAGCTAATTTGTCATACAGTATGCAGAATGCTATATTAAAAATGGCTTAAAAAACAAGATTTTGTGTGTACATATGATGCTATTGCATTATTATTTCCTTTCTGTTTAAAACCTGTAGTGAGTTATATCTTACTATTAGAGCATCCACAACGGTGAAATTAGAAAGAAATTAAGTACAGTAAAAATACAGCTGTTCACCGCCAAATAAAAATTAAATTAATCTTAATTTCAAAACAGCTCCATTGCTGAAATTGATTCTCAACGCAACGCAAGGTCAATTCCTGTGGAGGAGAGAGAGATGGGAGCCAATAGGAATTAAAAATTTTGCAGTGTGGTTTTAGAAAACGTTTGCTAAATAAGAAAACTTGCTAAATTAGCAATCAGCGAGCAGCGTTGAAATTAAAAAAAAAATTGCCCGTTGAGATTAGAAATTGAAAGACAATCCCCGATGTGAATGCTCTTATGTTCGCTTTCACTTTGAAATTCTACAAATATGTAAAACAAAGTATACAGTATACACGAAGAATAAACATGTGTTTTACAAGTATGTAAATACTAGATGCCACAGAGAGGAAATTAAGTACATAGAATGTTTACATAAGAAAACTATTACAACAAAAATTAATAAATTGTACTAAGATATAACAAGCTGATAAAATTGGAAATACTTATACAGTGATATAACAAAAACTATACAAAACTATACAGCTGAAACTGTTTTGGCTACGTGAAATAAATTAACATGACCTATGTGTTATGTTTGGAAGAGGGATAAGACCCAAAGAGACTACAAATAGACTGTATAACATATGAATTAATAAACAACAAATAGACTGTATAACATATGATCAGACCAGTAATTATTAAAAAGTGAAAGAAGTAATATACCATTGTGCAAACAGAGACGCAGAGAGAAGCTGAAGCACAACTGAAAATCAGAAGTTTACCAGTGGCAAATTTCATACTAAACAGACAAAGGAGAAGAAATATTGGCATTAGATTCCAATTTTTTTAGCAAAATCAGAAAAATCCTAAACCCTAAAACCAAGATTGAGAATTATTCTATGATCAATTATGAATTAACATAGACCACATCTGTTTAACGGTTGAACCATTACCCAATCCCCACTTTATAAAGTTATTGCTTATTGTAAATATAATTTATTACAAGTAACTTAATTTAATTTTAACAATTTGGTCCTCCAATTAATTAACCTTATCTTTAAGTCCTTCCATACAGTTAAGCCTTTATTAGAACTTAACAAATAAAATTAATGTGTTGTTTGGATGTTGGGATTGGGGGGGTTAATATAATAAAATAAAAACTGAACTTGCTGAATTAATACAACAAAATAAAAAACTGAAATAAATTTTGTCAACTTTCAGTTAGCTCTTTAAATTTTGCCAAAAACTGTGAATATTAGAAAGAGGAGGGATCAAGTTACAACAAATTTGAGTTACAACAAAGTTACAACAACCATTTTTTTCATTTTCAAAGTCCAAATCGTCGATCCAAACCGTTCAACATGATTATCTAAATAAAATGTACTTGCAGATCAAATTTTACATTTTTTTTAATTTTTTTACTATTTATTAAGATGGGTACAAAATTCAATGGTCTGAATATGACTATTTTTTGTAAAATACTTAATAAATAGTAAAACAATTCAAAAAAATATAAAATTTGATCTGCAAACACATTTTATTGTGGAGATCACGTTGAACGGTTTGGATCGATGATTTGGACTTTGGAAATGAAAAAAATAGTTGTTGTAACTTTGTTGTAACTTGATCCCTCCTCTATTAGAAATGTGTGGCGCTACATGCTAGTGGCTGCTTTCTTATTAACTTTGTACTGCCAAAATTGCAATAAATTCAGATAACTCCAGTGCATAATTGTAGAAGTCATGTAGTATTGGAGTGGCAATTGCTAAATATGAGATATGTAAAAAATGATACGCATGTTAGTTGTTACCAATGTAAGTTAATTTAGCTCCAATAGCATGTCAGTACAGGTACCATAGCAGTAAACACACATCAGAATTGCATATTTTTTCTTTCATGTCTTTTAGTTTTCGGTTACGTACAGTAAAAAAAAAACAAAGGTGGTAACCAAAATTACTTTTCGGTTACCCATAAAGTAAAAAAAAAAAATTAATGTGAATTTTTTTTTTTTTCAATTTTGATGGTTTTTGTAATTTGAAAAGTAATCAATCTGTTTTTTTTATTTTTTTATTTTTTATTTACGTTTTATAAAAAAATTCCTGCATATAATAATGATGAGATCTGGTACACTATTCTTCACCGTTCATTGAACCATTAACCATGTCTATATATGCAGAGGAATTTGGTATGACATCTATTAGATTTAATGGGTTTTTTGTCCGTTTGATTTACTTTAAAATATGTACATATTTTACATACCAAATAAGACGCACCCTTGAGTCTGGAGATATTGTATTTTAGGATTTTCTGTGGCTGAGTCTTTAGCTCAGGTTGTAATAATCTTTTTATATCAATTAAATGCTTGTCAGTCACTGACAAGATTTCAAAAAAAAAAAATTAAAATATGTACATACATGTCTGCTATAATATTTGCAGATCTAGCGCGCATATTCTCAAAGTAAATCAGAGGAACATGAAACTCATTAGACTCAAATTTGAATCCGATGATTGTCAGACCCAAATTACTTTCATATATATGAGAAGTTTGATAATTATTTAGAAGTTTCCCGAAATTTTTATTATATCCAAAAAAAATCAAATTTTCAAATCTACATACGTTTTGGACAAAATTTTAAATCTGCCCAATCCGGTAAATAATTTACCGGAAACAAGCCCTATATCCGGTGAATTATTCATGGATCTAGAAATTCTATTTCCGGTAAATAATTTACTAGAAATAGGATTTTCTAATTTTTTATTTTAATTAAATAGAAGATGTTATGATTTTTTATTTTTTCTATTGTAATATTAGAAAATATTTTTATGTTTCTTTGAAAATAGATGGAGTACTATATAATTGAATTTATTAAAAATAATGCAACAAATAACTCGGATCAACATTTTTCAGGCCAGAGTTTTGCGACAGTAAGGAAAATTAAAATATTTCTTTGTATGTTACTGAAAAAATAAAAATATTTTGAATCTAAGTTATTGATCCCAGTTCAAAAGTCACTTCTGAGTAAATAAAAAAAATTATCATAGTCCTTGTAGTACATTGAAATTTTAAAATACTCCATCTATTTTCGAAAAAAAATGATTTGACATCATTCGTCAGAGCCGAAATGTCAAATCAATTCTTTTTTCAAAAATAGATGAAGTATCTTAGAATTGGAATATACTAGAAGGACCACGATAATTTCTTTATTTACCTAGAAGTGTCTTTTGAACCGGGATGAATAACTCAGATCCAAAATATTTTTGTTATTTTTCCAGTAACACACAAGAGAAATATTTTAATTTTGTTTATAGCCACAAAAAATCCGGCCCAAAAAATGTTGATCCGAGTTATTTGTCGCAGTCTTTCTAATAAATTCAATTATATAGTATTCTATCTATTTTCAAAGAGATATAAAAATATTTCTAATATTTCGATAGAAAAAAAATCATAACATCTTTTATTTAATTAAAATAAAAAAATCAGAAAATCCTATTTGCCGTAAATTATTTATCAAAAATAGGATTTCAAATCCGATGAATAATTTACCTATATAGGGTTTGTTTCTGGTAAATTATTTACTGGATTGTGCAAATTTGACAAAGCGTGTGTAGATTTAGAAATTTAATATTTTTTTGGATATAATAAAAATTTCGGGAACATTTCTCTGGCACCATAGATAAAAGGCAATGAACTGCATATCTATACTCGGGCACCATATTAGTTCCCCATTCATCAAACGGCAGAGTAATTTACATATCAATTTTTCTTTTATTCCATTGTTTCCCAAACAACTCAAAGGCGTTGGTTTGAATGTCATTTTTTTCATCCTCATATGTTGGTGTAATCTGAGGTTGGCTAATATCGAAATGTTTGTTTCAGAGTTGTGGTGCAACCAATTAGTTTTTCGATTTTCAAAGTCCAAACAGTTGATCCAAACTGTTAAATGTGATATCTATATTAAAATGTGCTTGGAGACCAAATTTTACATTTTTTGAAATTTTTATACTATTTATTAAGTCAGTTTTAAAATCGTTGATTTTAATAAATAGTTAAAAATTTATGGATCATTGAAAACAGCGATTTTAAAGCTGAATTAATAAATAGTCCAAAAAATGTAAAATTTGGTCTCCAGTCACATTTTAATATAGATTGAATGTTGAACGGTTTGGATTAACTGTTTGGACTTTGAAAATGTAAAAAACGAAATGTTTGTTCCACGATCTAAGAACAAACGTTTTGATATTAGCCAACCTCGGTGTAATATTGCATAATCAGATAATATTCGTCAAGAAATAGTATATTTATGTTATCAACTGAAGTTTTAAAGAGTCCATCCCTCTATATTTTAGATAAGGTAAAATATTAATGTAGATAAATTTAGAGAGTTGGATTAAAATATTCTATTGTTTTCGTATTCCAATTATGTTATTACATTTTTATCTTTGTTTTTAAAGTTCAAACAGTCAATCCGTAAATCTTAACATGATTTTCAATTTAAAATATATTGAAACAAATATTTTTTGAAATTATTTTACTATTATTTTAGATAGGTGCAATTTTTTTTTTGTAATTCTGAATCATCCAAAAACAATGATGCACATATTACATGTGCATTCCTGCTAAAATTTGAGATTTCTAAAAAGTCACGTCAACTTTGAATTTTAATTTATTTTAATGCAAAACAATCAACCGAATTTCACTAATCTAGAATTCTCTTTTCATTGAGAATACTTTATAAGAAAGGGGGAAAAAGACAAAAGTCACATAATAGCTGCTTACTCCTGTTTTGCAACTCGTTCAAAATAGAAAATAATAAATAATTCGAATCCGATTTATACGCAGAGCTCGATTCGGAAAAAAAAAAAAAACAGAGTAATAATGATTCCAAAAAAATAAAAGTGTGATTTGAAAAAGAAGAAGAAGAAATGGCTCAGCCAGAAACAGGCGGCTCAGACGGAGACAAAAAAAAAAAAAGAGTTACAGAGACGATTCAAATCCGAACCTGTTTCGAAAAGAAAAAAATTTGGAACCTTATTTCTGCCTCTAACTACGTCATTGCAAGATAACAGAGTACCTAACTAACCCTTACTTACATCAAAATAAAATACTACTACTCTGAAAACAGAAAAAGCAAAATAAGACAAAAGGCAACAAGAATATATAATAAATAAATAAAAAGATAAAAATAACCGAGCCTTGAAATCCTCCAATCGAGTGCGCGCGCTTACTCGTACACATGGCATGGGTAAAAGTGGGAACACCACCCGTCTTCCAATCGAAGCTTCTCTGCCTCTCTCTATTCTACCTCTTCACGACTCTCCCCCTTTCAATCTATGTCTCTCTCTCTCAATCGCAATCCAATAGGTGCCTATTTGGATCTCAGCCGCCATTGAACAAATCCAATGAGCTCTTCTCGTACCCTCGTTCCTATGGCGAACACAAGCATGCGTTACCATCCTCCCGATCAGATTGCACCTCTCCGATACATTTCTCAGGTTAAATTTCGTCTGACGCAGATTACGGATTGGTAAATTGATGCGAATTTTTGGGGTTTTATTGTGTTCTTATTTTGCTTTTCATGATTTGATCAGAGTATACCGAGGTGCTTGAGGAGATGCGCGATGTTTATAAAAATCTTAAGAGTAACCATCAGAATTTCACTAATTTGAGATATGAGATGGGTAAAGCTGACAGCTTTTCAGGGAATTACTCTTTCGAGTTTAGAAAATCGTTTTTCAATTATAGCCATGGAAAGGAGGTGCCTTGTGGATTCTCGAATGAATTGCCAATCAAACATGAAGGTTTACTTCTTGTTTCTATTAAGGCAGGGTTTTTCTTATTTTTATCTGTAGAACTTGTGACATATATCTCACTATAATTCAGCTGCTTATTCCAATTATTTTCTTAGGAAGAGAGGGTGGCAGCTCTAAAAGAATTATAGTTTGTTTATTCTTTATGCTACAGAATTGTCCTTTTTTTTAATTTAATCGTTGAAATTTGGGAGACTAAAGTTGCATTCATAGATTTCTTGAGGTGTAAGATACTTAAGGGCTAAAAAGCTTTAGTACAATGATTAGTATTAATGATTCATCCTTCCCTTCAAAATAAGATCTTTTATTGTACAGAGGGTGTGTCAATATATGTAATGGATCACCAGTGTTTATTAAGAAGACAAGCTAGCATAAGAATTAATGTACTGCAAAACACGATGAATTTACAAAAGAGGTGATTAAAACAAAGAGGTGATTAAGTTAATTATATCTTAGAGAAGAACAACTGTTAACTATCAAGGGTAAGGTATGTGATACAGGGTTGGGACCTTTTTCTTCAAGAACTAACAAACTTTCAAATAAAAAGTGTTTTGAGTAAAATTATATTCTTCAATTTATAAATTCTCAATTTCACTAGCATTTGTCAAACTATTAATGATTTTTACATAAGTCTCTTTCACAATGCTAGATAAACTGGAAATGGAGAGGTGCACTGGCCTAGTTGTGGTGTCAGCTATTTTTAATGACCACGACAAAGTTCGACAGCCTAGAGGCCTTGGCTCAAAAACCCTTAATTCTGTGTGTTTTTTCATGTTCATAGACAACTCGACACTCAAAACCCTAACTTTTCACCAAATTTTACCTGATAATCCAGACCAAATCCACACGATTGGTGCATGGCGCATTGTGAATCTCCCGACCGAAAAATTGCCATATAAAAATGCAGCAATGAACGGTGTTATTTTCAAGTACATAATCCATCGGCTATTCCCAAATTCACATTTTAGTGTTTGGGTGGATGCAAAGCTGCAGTTGACAGTAGACCCATTGTTGTTGGTGCACTCACTTCTGGTGAAACCAGGTGCTGATATGGCATTGTCTAAGCACCCGTTTAACATACATACTATGGAGGAAGCAATGGCTACAGTGAGGTGGAGGAAATGGGGAGATGTGGAGGGAATTAGGGTTCAGATGGAGAGCTATTGCAAGAGTGGCTTGGAGCCTTGGTCACCCAGCAAATTGCCCTATCCATCAGGTACTGTTTTTTGCATTAATTTTGGATCAATAATTTAGTTTATGTTAATTCATGAAGCTTAATTATGGTTATTTGTTGACAAACAAGTTATGAAAAAGATAAGAAATAGGTACTAATAGTCCGATTTATAAACTACTTTTTTTTTTTATTATTTTGTTTTCTTGGAGGTATCTGCATGTGTAATGTATAATGTTTGTGTTAAGAGTATGATTTAGACTTTAGAGCAATGCAAAAATGTAGGTCCTCTGTCTTTCATTATCTGACGTCATTTAACTTTTTAAGAAGTTGAAATTACAAGTCATGTGTATGACATGTCACACCTAAGCAAGTGTCCATAAGGTTCACAGATAATTCAAGCTTAATAATGTGAGTGACATTAATTCGGAATCATTTGAAGACTCTGGAAAAGTGATATAATGTGTTAGTTGGAAAGGAATTTCACTGCTTATGAATGGAATCATCTTGTGCACACCTTCACAGGTGGAATAATTTAGTTAGGTACAATTTTTTTTTTTTCCCCTTCTTTTCGTTTGGATGTGCAGAAGTCCTACATCAATATGTTAGAAAGAGGAAAACATTTACATCTCAAAAGGAATTTGAGTCGTCAGTTCAAGTGTACTGTCTTCAAACAAAATATGGATATGTCTTCTCCAAGCAGTAATGACCTCCTAGAAATAAATTAGATAAACTTAATTATTTAATAAGAAAAAATCAGAGAACAACCAAAGCACATACTAGCAATGCCGAAAATAAATAACTTGTATCTCTTCGTCATTCCCTACCCGGAGAAACTCCATTATTGTATAAAATAATTATGGGAATGCTTTCTTCCACAGCTTTAGAGCTGTGATAACTTAAAAGGGTATGGATATTCTAGAAACCATATGACTTGAGTAAATCAGTACTGTAGCAGGTTAATGTTACCTTCACTTACAAAGTACATTATATGTCATTAGGACCCCCTTTAAAAAATGTTCAGAGGCCACATTTGCAATGAAATGGAAATAAGGATTATTTATATATAGAAAAGTTGGCCACTTATAAGAAAGAATAAAGTTACAGAAAGTAAATATTGGTTTGGATCAACTTACAAAATTGTGCATATGAATGTTCCAATTATATATTACAGGAACCAGATATAACACTTTTGAAACAAATTGTGCACATATGAAAATAAAATGAACGCGAGAGCAAATTTGTGTTCTTTTTAACCCTAGGCAAGGATCATCTTAAAAAACTTATTCAAACATTATCTGCACCTAGAAAAAATGCATAGCTAATAAGAAAAAATTTTATGCAAAATTGTATGATTAAATAGAGAATAAAAAAACACTAGAGATGAATGATTTGGAGATATCTTTTTGAGCGATTGAAATAACCAAATAACCATATGCATAGCCTCTTTAGTCGTACTTATGCCATAATTTTTTTTTTTTAGAGTATTGGCCATAATAAATACTTGACATGTGTGCAGATGTACCTGACACTGCACTGATCATAAGGAGGCATAATATACCAACCAATCTCTTTTCCTGCCTCATGTTCAATGAGCTGGAGGCTTTCAACCCAAGAGACCAGCTAGCATTTGCATTTGTGAGAGACTTCATGAATCCAAAGATCAATATTAACATGTTCGAGGTAGAGGTGTTCGAGCATGTTGCCATAGAGTACCGTCATAATCTGAAGCAACAGATCGAAACAGGAGATGACAGCAATAGCAAAGGAAACACTGATGATCAGACAAACATTAAGATGAGTTCTTTGCAAAATACCCAAGGTCGCAGCTGTGAGAGGTATCTTTTAAAAATGTGGGGTGAAGCCACAGATTGATTAAGGACATAGGAGGATTGATTTTGTTTCTTTGCAAATCTTGATAATAGAATATCCCTTTTTTATTTTGTTTCTGAGAGCTATAAATTGGTAAATGTGGTTATTACTCTATGTATAGCCGTATAGGGAATGATCTGTATAGACTCGTAAGTTTTCAAAGAAAAATAAATGAAATTATCTGATTGGTCAAAGTTCTACTTACTGGCAGCGGAAAGATATTTCAAGCTTTGTTATCTCAACTAAATAAAAGGATTAGTTTGGGTTGTATTTACTCTTTGTTAAGCGAACTTCAAAACTTCGATAAATTGAAAGCCATGTGGAGTTATTGCCATTTTTTTATTTATTTGTTTTCTTAATTTTCTTGGATTAGAGGTGTTCCTGTACTGCTATCTTTACATTATTTAGAATACTATTGTTTGACTTGTGTACTTACTGAAGCAATGAAACTAGTATGTCACTGTTCACAAACAGAGGAAGCTATAGTCTAATAGTCGAGGTATGTAAATACGGTAAAAGGAATAAAGTCACTAAATTCACAGCTAATTAAGCTTAACTGATGACTCTGTTTATCTGTTATTAATGGGATTAACGAATTCAAAATTTCAACACTTGTGTCAAATCGGTTCTGATTTAATTTTGTCAAAAGTTCTTATCATCTCAAAAGCTTGGATAATGTCCAAGTATCATCTCCAATATTATTTTGGTTTCGGTTTGTAGCCAATTTTGGGTTTCAGATTAGTCAGGTTTTTTTTTTTTTCAGGTTTGCAAGTTCATTTCAACCAGGTTTCTGACCCAGTTACATTCAGATATTCTGTTCTCCAGATCAATCAAAGCCTGGTCGATTCTCGACCACAGCAAGTAAAGTCTGATCTAATCCGAAAAGACCATTTCCGTGAAATCTCTCAGCATATCTGAAACAGGTTCAATATTAACACCCAATACCCAGATGACCATGGAATCCCAGATTTGACCAAAACACCAGAGGAAAAGATTAACTGGTTCCCAAAGTTATCCTTCTTGACATCTCAACTATTAACTAATTACAAATGCCAATTAAGCATATAACTACAATATTACACTGATAATTCTGCTAATGTATAATCAGTTTTAATGAAAGAGGAAATAAACAAGTTCTTCATGATGAAATGGTCACTATATCCATTTCTGTGGACAAATTCTTGAATTGGAAGTAAAATGCACAAATTAAGTCATTTAAAAATATACAGAGAACTGATTTGGTAAATAATTAATTAAGAATTTGCAGTATTAGCTCTCATCTTGTGGGCATGATCAATCTCTTTCTTGAGGTTTTCAACTATATGTTCAAATTCGTCAAATTTATGCACAATCCCGTACAAAGGTGATCCTTCCTCGATGCCATCAGGCCAGTGGAACTTTTGCCGAATGCTTTGGAATTCCTCGTAGTACTTCTTCGCACTTGTTTTGTCCTTTCGCATGGTGTATATTATAGCCTGAAGTATCATCATAAAATTCGTGCAAACCATTATCACACTTACGGTGAGCATAATAGAGGTAGGTATTAGGTACATATATCAGTCCATTGAACACAAGTTTTATATCAAGGTAATGCTGTCTCTTTGGAAACAATATAAACTTGTAGGAAAAAGATTTCGCTCACCTAAAAGCAATCGCCTAAGGCTCATCACCTGGGCGATCACACGAAAATTGAAAATTTGTATGCACAAACTTTGATATGTCGGAAAGGATGAAACTTACACAGATAATAGCTGGTACATATTTTACCTTTTCTGATGCATCAAGTACATGCAGTATAAAAAGGTACGCTGGAAATTTTTAGTTCCTCAGAGTCTAAGTAAGCATGAACCCTATACAAAATTTTAATGTGCCAGAATGGTGTACTTGATTCATCCTTCCTGGTCTGGTGCATCAAAACTCATGCACACTGATTCTAATTTTTTGTGCTATCAACGGAAGAGTGTCAAATTGAAATAATAAGAAGATTAGCATGTCCATATGTATGATATGTTGTGTTCGTTTTGGCAAAACCCAATATATCTCAATGTGAACATACTGAAAGAATATGTATGATGAATGCATGTAGCGAACCTTATATAGTGGGACCCGGGCATCAGAAATGTCATTCTCCATCAAGCACTTGCACTTTGATGCCTTAAGAAAGTCCCCCTTTCATTGTGGCAAAAGCACGAGTATGAGATGAATTAAATGATTAGTTGACATCAATGTGCTAATTTTAGATCAACACACTAATAATACCTTGTATATCAGCATTTCAACCAAGAGCATTTCAAACTCATAGGCCTCGAGTGAATGCTTGTTCTTTTGTGCCTCCTGAAGTGCACCCATGAGCATTTTTATGGCGTCATCCTCTCTTCCACTCATCTCTAGCTTTGTTGCAGCTCTCTGTTGTGCAAACATGAAAAATTAAATTCTAATTGCTTATGAATTAACCAGAGAATTGGGAAATGACATTTGTTGTGTCAACAGAAATGCAAAATATCAAAATCCAGTCTTTGATTTAGTGAATAAAATAATGTTATCTAAGTGAGAGGTCACGTTTGAAATCGAACGAAAATATCTCATGGAAATATTGAAAATTGAAAATCTTGACCCCATCTTATCTAAAAAAACAAAAATACACCAGCACCAGCATATTTTGATCAACACATACAGTAAAAAGCATGATAGTACCAGCATATTTTGCCTGATTTTTGACATTTATGAGACAGAAAGAATGTTAAAGGTCAAAGAAAAAACAATAGCACAAAGAATTTCTAGATTTAACGGTCACATTATACACAAGTAATTAAATAACCATACTCAATTTGTATCAAACGTATACATCGGATGGTACCTATACATATATATTGCATATCTGGACTGTTTCAAATCTAAGTTTACTATCTGAACTACAATTGTGGCTAAACAATGGAATCGTATATAATAATGAAAAGTAGAAAACAAAAAAAGAATTAAAATTAATAAGAAAACATATTGCAAAATCAATGTGATCAAGACGGTGGGTTTATTTATTTATATATTTTGCAAATGAAGAGAAACCAACGATCAAGTTGTATATATAATAATACATCATATCAATTTTACCCACATGTAACTCCTTAAAGTGAATCGGCGGATTCGAGATTATTTTTGTCACCTCCTCGACTGTCCCAGCCAACCCTGCCTCGTCAATGCGTGCCTGTTGTGCATCCAGGATCCTCTCCAATGTCGCCCTTCCTCCATGCAAGGCTGCAATTGACATCGACCTATGCAGGAGTGCTGGTTTTTTCACTGCTTCTGTACGCCCATTAACGGTCTTAGGGTAATTGCGCTTTTTGTATGCAAGAGTTGCCAAGCAAACACATGCAATTAACAGCGGCCCCACAGCGGGCTGTGACAGAGTGGCAAGGCATGCAGTGCCTGCCATGCGGGCCTTCCCGCCGAGCCATGTTAGAACGGGTTTTGACTCTTCCGGGCAAACACATTGGTTGCTTGTAGTAATAAAATGGGGTACTATTTCCTTGCCGGATGTCATGGCTTGTTAATGAAAAAAAAAACGATGTAGTGCCTTTTGTGGAAACTTGTTTTGTAAATAAGGATTGAATGAAGCTGGGTCTTTTGCTTAAGAGAGGAGTAAAGGGGCTTCCTTGCAAGGTGTATGTGAATATTTAGTACTTACTAGCTGCACAAGCAAGGCATCTGGTTCTCTTAAATACACCTCTGTTTTACTGTTCTTATATAGATTTTTATTCAACTAAAGATGATCAATGGCTTATTATTGATGGATATATACATGTGTGTGTGTGTGTGTGAATGTGCCCATATATAATTTAATTCCAGTTTTATGTCTTCGTCGGTGCCATCAAATATTTTCTATATATGAAAATTTTCAGCCATGAAATTCAGATGGAGTGTATCCAAAAAAGTACCGATGGATTAAGTTTTAATTCACAGTTAGTAACATCGATGTAGAAAACACATATAATTAAGGTTTTTGTTGATAATATATTTACATAAGATAAATGGGATTGTATTGCCAAATCTTCACAACAAGGTTTGTGTAATTAATGCGCGCCTACACGTACTTTGGATCCATGTTATAATTAAATTGCATAGATCAAGAGGCCGTGGTGTGAAACTGAGTATATATATATATATAGAGGAGAGATCTAGTTACCACAATTTTGAGTTACAACAAAGTTACCACAATCATTTTTACATTTTCAAATTCCAAATCGTCGATCCAAATCATTCAACATAATCTCCACAATAAAATGTGCTTCCAGATCAAATTTTACATTTTTTTTGAATTTTTTTACTATTTATTAAGTATTTTACAAAAACTAGTCAAATTCAAACCATTGAATTTTGTACCATCTTAATAAATAGTAAAAAAATTCAAAAAAATGTAAAATTTGATTTGGAAGCACATTTTATTGTAGAGATCATGTTGAACAGTTTGGATCGACGATTTGGAATTTGAAAATGTAGAAAATTGTTGTGGTAACTTTGTTGTAATTCAAAATTGTGGTAACTAGATCCCTCCTCATATATATATATTCTATATATATATAGAGAGAGAGAGAGAGAGAGAGAGAGAGAGTGGCTAAGGTCAAAGTGGTATGACCAAGGCCTTGGTGCTACCAATTAGTTTTTGCAATTTTAAAGTTCAAATAGTCGATTCAAACCGTTAGATGTTCAATCTATATTAAAATCTGATTGGAGACCAAATTTTACATTTTTTGGAATTTTTTTACTATTTTTTAAGCCACTTTGAAAATGGCAGATCCGGGTGAACAATAAAAACAGTGCAAGCAAATTCTGGACCATGTGATCAGCAATTTTCAAAGTGGCTTAAAAAATAGTAAAAAAATTCAGCAAATTTTAATATAGAGATCACATCTAACGGTTTAGATCGACCGTTTGGACTTTCAAAATCCAAAAACGACTTGGTAGCACCAAAGGCCTTGGTCATACCACTTTGATCTTAGCCACTCTCTCTCTATATATATAGATAGATAGATAGATAGATAGATAGATAGATAGATAGATAGAATAACTTAAACAAGGCTATGAGCATCACATGAGGAAGAATAACTTAAACAGAGAAAAAAAAATAAAAAAACAGTGACTAGATGGTCACTTTAAAAAAATATATATATTAATGACAGAAATGAAAATAAAATAAAAATTATAGCCGTATGAGTTCCACAACAAATAATCATAATTTGATCATTTAATAAAAACAATAATTAAAACAAATTTATTATTCAATAACGCCTTAAAATCCTTAACAGCAGAAGCAATATATGTTTTACATCTTTTTAATTCAGACAAATGTAGCCATGCAAAATGGAAATAGTAACTAATTAATGGGTGGTGGCCCTCCTTGAAAATAAGATTTGCTTTTATAATCTTCCCATGCTTTTTCCACCAGCTCTAGCTTCTCCTTCAAGTCGGATGTGCTGGTAGTAGTAGGACATTGCAGCATGCTCTCCATGGCCATCATCATATTTATTATAGCCTACAGAGCAATGTCAGAATTGAAATGTAGCATAAAATTTTCTTAGTAACTATGCGTCTATGCCTGAATTACTCCTCTTTAGGATTCTGCTGACTCTAACATATTGTCGTCACTCAATGCAAAATAAAATTCTTGCATACATTCAATTTTTATGGTACATCAAACACTTATAGTACATGTATTTAAAAATATTATTCAAATGAAAAAAATTAAAACTGTAAATGTAGGCTCAATTATTTTGATAGGACATGTGTCTATTTGAGTTGATTTGAAAGACAAACAATTTAAAGCTAGCATGCACTATATATGCTCACCAAGAAGTCTTGATAAGCATAACTCTAAAATCTATTAGATTGGCTTCAAACGACAAATTCAAACCGTTGAAACCGATCTACTTCACGAGTGATGTGCGTACATGCAAAATTTTCGAATTCATTTAGTACAAAGTCAAGCGGTCAAAAATGATGAAGAATGAATATATTGAAATAACTCATAAACCTTTATTTCTTTTTAACGCTTGACTTTGTACTAAATGAATTTGAAAATTTAAAATTTTGTATGTACACACATCACTTGTGAAGTATATTAGTTTCAACGGTTTGAATTCGTCGTTTGAAACCAATTCAATATATTTTGGAGTAATGTTTACTAAGCCTTCTTGGTAAACATAGTGCACGCTAACTTTACTCTCTCTATATATATATATTCATAAAAATTGGATGTATCATAAAAGTTGGATGTAAGTTAAAATACTCTAATAAAACAAAATTATTCATGTTAACATTTGCAAAATGCAAGGGTGCTAGGCATTGGGTATTCGCAGGGTGCACAGTATCAATTGGTATTATATAGGCAAGTAAATTTATAAACCATCTATAGGAAAAAAAAATGCATTGAAAATTGTAAGAGAACCGACCAAGAAAATATCAGGCCTGTTGTCAAATTGGCTAGCGTCGACATCACGTAGCTGGTTGCAAATTTCTTTGGCCTTGGTATACTTTTTCTACAAAAAGCAAAAGAAAAAAAAAACGTGACAATAAGAAACAAATAACTGAAATAATCAACAAATTGTGAGAGATAGTATTATAAACATTCACTATTTTTGCTGGAAGATTAGCATGTAATTTCTAGAAAGTTTCTAAAATGAAGGACCCCTTTTAATTAATTAGAAACTAAATATTGTATACACTTTGACACCATGGTAATGCACTAATGCATGTGTTTTAGGGAGTCAGGGGCGGTCCAGTGGGCATCAGACCAAATGTTGTCTGATGTCAGGTCGGAGCCGTCTGATCCGCATCAAGATTCGTGGAGACAATATGAAGATCAACACAAATCAAATGCGCATGAATTTTAATGCAGATCGGACGGCTCCGACCCATCGGACTGCCTCCACTCCTGTATTTTACACCTTTATTTTGCACAAAATCGAATGGAAAGGAAAAAATTGTGTTTGGGCAAAAATTTTACCTCACTGATCAGGGCCAGGATTAATTAATTAGAAACTAAATATTGTATACACTTTGACACCATGGTAATGCACTAATGCATGTGTTCTAGGGAGTCAGGGGCGGTCCAGTGGGCATCAGACCAAATGTTGTCTGATGTCAGGTCGGAGCCGTCCGATCCGCATTAAAATTCGTGGAGACAACATGAAGATTAACACAAATCAAATGTGCACGAATTTTAATACAGATCGGACGGCTCTGACCCACTCCTGTATTTTACACCTTTATTTTGCACAAAATCGAAAGGAAAGGAAAATATTGTGTTTGGGCAAAAAATTTACCTCACTGATCAGGGCCAGAATTAATACGAAGCCCAAGTTGTAATCATGTTCCCCAGGAGTTGTTTTGGGAAAATTTTCCTCTAGTAAGCTCGTCAGATCTTGATTTTGGCTGACAATTTTTGCATCCTGCAAGCAAAAACCAAATGATATGATTGACTACCCTAGGCTAGTAAGTCCAATAATTGAACTAAATTATTAAACGGATTAAGTTTTCATGATTTATCATCTAATGTTTTACTTCTTTTAGTACGCTGAAAGATGTTAACGATACAACTTGACAAGTGTGTTGTTGTTTGCCTTTATTAACCATTGATTTTGAGAGTGCGTATCCTCTGAGATATCTCATATTTTGCGTGACCGACGTGTCCGGTGCCTATTCGGGGATAGCGCAGGGGGGCAGTATTATTTGTGCATAACGTATTTGAACGGTTGAGGTTTTCCAAAAAGTCAAGCACAATATGAGATATCTCAGAGGATGTGGATTCTGATTCTGACAAAGGCCAAATTTGTGTGCATGTCGCCGATGTCGGGGATGTGTACCTTTTCAGTTAAGCATTGATGGATGAGTTTAGTTAATTGGGGCGGTTTTGGGTCTAATTTTCTGATGCAGATTTCAGACAGCAGATCATGCAGGTCCTCTATTGAAACAATTCCGCTTGCTAGGTGATCACCGTCATTTCCACCTCCGTGACTTGTCTGGCTGCTGTGGTGCATCGGCAGCTGCAGTGCTCGAGCCCTATTAGCCACATGAAAAAATGGGTCAATTGGTTGCTTAATGTTGTCTCTTGGGAGGACCTTGTGAAGAGATCAAAATAGTAAACAAAATTTTCACACCAAAATAGGCATGTTACATTGTGAGAGGAACTGAGGTAATGGATTAGGAGGTGAAGAACTCGTGTGTTTTTTAAAATTAGTAGATTTCGTTAGTGTGTAGACCTACTTTTATTTTTGTTATTTAATTTTCAATTCCTTTGTAAAAAAAATTATTTTGTTCAATAAAATTAATCTATTGGTTATTTAGAAAATGGTTGTTAGGATCTCAATATGGAAAATTCCATGCTCTGTTGTTAAGGATCTGAATTTGGAAAAAAAAAAAAAAAATGTCTATTGACAACAGACAGATGAATTGGAATAATCTCTGTGCTTTCTGTAATAATTCAAACCATCATTTTTAAAATGTAGGGAACACAGGGAAATCATACATTAAATGATAAAAGGGAAAATTTCATGCAAGGGCAGAGTCATCTCTGTTTTTCATTTGTTTTGAATTACTAAATCAAGACCATTTTTAAGGGAAATAAATGTACTATGTTATTATAAGATTATATCTCAATTAGTATGATGAAGGTTACAAGATCGCTTTGATTTTCCTCTTACCAATTATCAGGGGCTTCTTTTTTTCTTTTTTATAGTATCTTCAAAATTGAATAGCTTCTAAGTTGCAAATTAATCAATAATTCAAGATTTAAAACTGTTAAAGATCAAGTGGAGATACAGTCTCATATGGGAAAGCTATGCACCCCTCAAGGTCAAAGTTTATCTCAGCTGGTAGCTTCTACCATGCTTTTCAAAAAAGATTTAAGACTGTTCATAAACCAAAGCTTAAACTTGTAGAGGCTCTAAAATCAATTGGCTGGTTTTCTCTCTTCTTACCTCTTCCAATACATAGCTCCCAACGCGCAAGCAAGCACAACACCAGCTCCCACCACAGCCACTCGAGCGGCACCAGGAGGCGGCCCAACCTTGGCTTGTAATGCCGGTAAGCGTACGCTAGAATGCACCAGGACATTTTTATGATGGCGCATTGCCGAAAAGTTCGGGGTCCGGAGACAGAGATTGGCTTCCATTTTAAATTATTTGTTTTGTTTGTGTTGTTTTGTTTGCCTATGGAACTGATAGTCACTATTGGTGGTTTTGCCTCGTTTTTCCTTTTCTTTTTCTACTTTTAGCTGTTATCTTATGTTTACTTTTCCTTTAGTAGTAGCAAGGTATCAAATTGTCCTTTTTAGGGGCTCTTTTGAACGGATTGAGATCTGCTGCGATCCGAAGATTGACTACAGTAACCCTGAAATTTTTGCCTTTTCAAATTCAGCCGTCCAACTTTTTATGTGCACGAATCTCGAAACAGCTGATTTTTTGTGCACGCATCTCGAAATAATTTGACAGCTGGATTTGGAAAAGCAGGGATTTCAGGGTACTGTTCACAGGTGAAGGATCGCAGCAGATTCTCTTTCCTTTTGAACGCATAGAGAAGTGAGCTATCAAGTAAGGTATTGTGTCAAAGCTTCAGATAAATTCTGTTGGTGTCTTTGTGGCAAATCTGATTGGATATTATTTCATGCCAGCCGCACATGTATTGGGACACATTAAACCTTTTTAAATGTGACCAAGATGTTACAGTACAGTACTTTATTGGTCCAGTACATGGGTCAGAAAAATAAACAAGCCCATGATACTGGCCCAATAATGAAGAAGCAAATGCCTGTGCTAATATGTTATTGACTGGCCCAATAATAGGAGCGGCCAGTACTGTTGGAAACGAAATTAGGCCTGGATACACATCAATTCGATGGCTTCCTTTCTCTAATTTGCTTCTTTCTTTTTCCAAAAAAATTCAACCAACCAGTACTGATGAATAGGATAGTAATAGTGATGCCTAAAAAATTGAGGAAACTTTAACACTTCCAAATTTATTTGGCAGCAAAAAGAAAAAGACGGAATAGAGAATTAGAATTATTTCACTTCTTAAAAAATTGTATTTTTCAATTTGATTATTCCACTAGTTGAAATAGGACAAGGATTTAAATTCCAAAGGTACAAATTTGACTGTAAAGTTTCTATTCATTTTTTTAATTATTATTACAATTTTCACAATTTCATTCAATTCTAACTTTTTCAACAATTATTCCAACTCGATATCTCTATCCTCTCTAACCAAATAAGGCACAAACTAGTTATTTATATTATAAAATAGGCTACATCTACATAATTGAAGGCCCCTTTTCTATTTTTCTCTTGCAGATTACGCAATTAGGTTTGGCTTATATATTATCATATATCAATTTAATATCATGAGCACCAACGTCTTTAAGCATAACTTGTAAAATAACTATGCAGTGTATTATCTCTCTCAAAAAAAAAAAAAAAAAAAACTATTCGGTGTATATTTGGGGGAACCATATTTTTGTGACTGTTGTTCACTGCAACAGTGTGGCATCACAACTGAAAAAGTCCAACGGTGAAAAAAAGTTGACAAAAATATATTTAGAAGAGGGATGTCTGCACATCTTATTGGCAATTTTTTATTCATAAATTCAGACGTATGGAAATAAAAATAGTGTTTCATTATCAATAAATATAGAAAGATTTGATTCATTGAGTTCGATTCAAAATATATGAATCAGACTCAATGGTCCAGATCCATTTATATATATATATATATATTAAACGATTCCCGGCAGCACCTAATTTAAAAAAAAAAAACAAAAAATACCAATGGATCTGGACCATTGAGTCAAATCCAATGATCTATATATTTGGATTGGACTAAATGAGTCATTTATTTCTATATTTGTTGGAAACAAGATACTCTTTTTATTTCTGTACATCTTGATTTAATAATTTCTATGGATAAAAAATTTCCATCTTATCCACACTTTTTATATAAATTTATTTATCTTCAAAAAGTATTTATAATTGAATATAAGAAATTGTGTACCTTACTTAAATATGTAATGTCTGAAAGTTAATTTTTACTTATTTGGAAAGATGTTTGACTCAAAAGTTTCTTAAGATATTTAAAAAAATGACAAACACTTTGCATATTCAGTATAATAATTGTGAATTAAAATATAAAATATAAACCCCTTTTTAGACACAAATTAAAATTATAGAACATGTAATATAAGAATATTTTATCATATATTTGAAGTGCTAATAGAACAAACTTCTCAAATGATCTGCTTAATTTAAACACTTTGACCATGATAATTGACCATCTTGTACATGTTGTAAACATATTGTTACAAAACTCTAAAATCTATTGAATTAACTTCAAATGATGAATTCAAGTTATTGAAACTCATCTACTTTACGAGTGATATATCTACATGTAAACAATTTAACTTTTCAAATTAATTTAGTATAAAGTCAAGCGGTCAAAATTAGAAGGTTTATAAATTAATTTTAATGCATTCATTTTTTAAATATTTTTTGACCACTTGACTTTATACTAAATTAATTCAAAAATTTAAAATTTTTATATGTAGATGCATCACTCATAAGATAAACGAATTTTAACTGTTCGAATTCGTCGTTTGAAGTCAATCCGATAGATTTTGAAGTTGAGTTCACAAAGAGACTTGATCAACTTAGAAACACCCTAGTTCTACTCCGATGATAATATATAAAATGATAGTAATAAGTAAATATATAAAATAATACACATTATTCGATCAACAAAGTATTTTATATTTTAATGTTATTTTGAAACAGTATGCTTCCCTTCTACTTTTCAGCCGGATTACTCGATGAATGGTTTTTAACTTTTTTAACCCTAAACTTTAGGGTATGTTTGGTTGGATTGAGAATAAGTTATTCTTAAAATTAGGCTATTTGAAATAGCCTATTGAGTGTTTAGTTGGGTTAGAATAACTAGAATAGAGAATTCAAACTTTTTATCTTTTTAGAATCGATTATTCTTAAGAATTTAAAATTTGACTATTTTAATAAGACAAATACTAGTTATTCTTGATTTGACTATTCTAATTATTCTTGTTTTACAGTCAAACATTACTTAATATTGAAACCATCAGGACTCATGTGGCAATAAGCATAGAGAAAGAGAAATTTTGTCTGGGCGTGCGTTTTTCAACAAGATTCGCGTGCATTTGGGTCCAAATATCTTGAAGAAACTAACAAAAAGAGCTGTCTTTTGACTAGTTTATTGTAACGGGCCAGCGTGTGTCCAATTTTCTGTAACGCCTTATACATCAAAACAGTGTTGTAAAAAATGTCCGTTTAGGCTGATTAATCGGCCGATTAGTCGTTGGCGGTGATCAAACTATCAAAAATATTTCCGATTAATCGGCCGATTTTTTCCGATTAGAGTTGATTATTCTCGATTAATCGCTTGACGGTACCCTGTCCGTCCGACGAGCGCATACCGTTATTTACAACACTGCATCAAACAAGTTCAAAATTGTAGATACTCATATCGTTTGCAAAATAATTACAAAAGTTTCTTTTTAACAAAAAAAATAGAGTTGGAGATTAAGCCATTATATCTAATATGTACAAGAGATTTCCAATCAGGTTTCGAATCTACGATTTCTCATACAGATAGCATTGTTTTAATTACTAGATCAAATGTTGATTCTCAAAATAATTACAAAAACTTATGAGATATTTTCGAACAAATTACCAATAACAAATATTACACATCCGTACAATTAAAATTACAAGTCAACATGTTCTTCTCAAATTTTAAATTGTATGTCTAAATCGAATTAAAAAATTCGTCACACTGTGTCTATATATACATTACACATAAGAACAAGACTGAAGAAGGCCATACAAGTCAACTCCCAAGTCCAAAGTCCAAACCCTGATCAATCAATGAGAAGTTTAAATAAATGGAATCTACAACTCGGATTTTCTGCGGCCTAAGTTTTGTACCCCACTTAGAGAGTCCCTCAAGAATTGGGAGTATTGGGCTATTGGCATAGTGACAAACAAATAGTTCAGGTTCGGTTAGGTGGGGTTAAAAATTCGTGATTCGAGTATAATTCGAGTGTAATTCGGAAATGATTCGGTACAGCAAGGAAGTAAAAAAAAAAACCCAAAAAAAAAATTTCGCATTTTTCTTGCTAATAATTCGTGATTCGCATTTTATTCGCGAATAAAACATATTATACGTTTCTTTGCGTTTTATTTGGTATTCAGTTCGGAAACGTAAAAAACGAATAAAATAAATTATTCGTGAATTTATCGCGTATATTGTTACTATGCCTATAGGCAGTTTGGCACAAATTAAGCATAAATTAAACTCAAATGTGACAAGCCAACATGTCGGCAAACATTACATGTATACATAGATGATCCTTAGTTTTCATTTGCAGTTGCACTAGCGGCCTAGTGGGTGTTAGACAGGACAAAATGTGAATAAATTATCTCCAGTTTATTGACAAGGACCATGCTAAATTATAATCATGGCCCTCAGAAAATAGCATGACTATTATATTAGGTATGCTTGGTTGGATTGAGAATAGATTATTTTTGAGATTAGGCTATTCAGAATAGCCTATTCAGTGTTTGGTTGGGTTAAAATAGTTAGAATAGTGAATTCAAACTTTTTGTCTTATTAGAATATATTATTTCTAAGAATTTTGAGATTTGGCTATTCTAATAAGATAAACAATAGCTATTCTTAATTTGGCTATTCTAGCTATTCTTGTTTTACAACCAAACATACCCTTAGTCTAATGCAGAGCAGCGGCTAGCGGGGACTTTCCCAAAGAAAAAATTAATGTTTGTATTAGAATAATTTGAAAATTTTAATTGTAATATAATGTAGAAAAAGAACAAAATGAAAAAATTAGTTAGCTTCCTTAGGGTGCAAAACAATTTTTCATTAAAAATTCAAACAAACAAAAAATTATGAGGTAGATAATGCTTCAGGGTTGGAGTTTTAGCGTAACCATGAAATAGGTTGCGTTGAAGTCTTCAAGGTTCAAATATTTTTATAATAATACTAAATTAAATTTTGTACCGTGAAAGTTTCAAGTCCGTATTCGTTTTTGCTCTCAATTTAATAGGTTGCTTGGAAGAAGCTTAGTTCAAAACAACTAGGAGATGAAATTATTCTCCGTAAGAGATGGTGATCTTTTTTAGAACTAATTATTGATCTAATGACAAAACATGAAACATTTTCTTCTCTCATTCTATTTATAAGATTTATTATAAAAAAAAAAGTTTTAACTCATTGTATTTGGTATTCTAATATCATTCTCATTTTATCGGACAGTTAAAATTAATTTAATAATTTTCTTTATTAAAATATGGTTTACTTGAGTAAATATCTTATGTTGGCGGATCCTTGTGAAGTAAATGAAGTGCAAGGTTGCCTTCTTTTAAGATTATACATGTATACATACTACACTTTTATGTTATATTGATATTTTGATTTAAAAAATACATTTAAATCTCATATTTATGTATTGATATCAATATTTATAGAATATTTGACTTCAAATTACCAATTCTCACACACTATTGTTTTAAGTGATAGTTTTATACTAACTTTTTTTTGTATAATTTTTTGTGCTAAATTATAACTTAACATAAATAAATTAAGATGGCACTTAGGGATGACCCGTAGTGCACAAGCCTAACTACTGATGGACAAGTTATAAGTAGAAGTTCAGTCGAACGATTGAAATCATTATTCTTAATACGTACAAACATGGTAATGATAGCTAGGGTTGTTCATCGGTTCGGTTCGGTTGAAACCGAATCAAACTAGGCAAACCAAAGTTATAATTCAGTTTCTAAAATAGAACCGAACCGAACCGAACCAAAGTTTTATTTTGGTTTTTTCGGTTTTTTCTGTTCAAACCAAAATATATTATTTTTTTATTTAAAGCAATTGATTTATAATAAACAAAATATATTAAGAAATTAATCGGGGTATTAAGAAATAAACCGGGATATTAAGAAATAAACCGAAGTATTTAAAGCAATTGATTAAGAAATAAATCGGGGTATTAAAAATCGGGGCGGTCTGGACCAAATTCATAATATATAAAAGTTCGGTCTGTTCGGTTATTTCGGTTTTGAAAATTTCCAAACCGAACCGAACCAAAATTATAATTTGGTTTTAAAAAGCAAACCGAACCGTTTGATCCAAACTAATTCGGTTCGGTTCAAAACCGGACCCAATGAACACCCCTAATGATAGCCATCAATATTATCAGTACCATAGTAATAAATAAATTATTCGGATTCAGTTCGGCGAAGTTAAAAGTTCGTGATTTGAGAATAATTCGGGTATAATTTGGGAATGATTCGGAATTATTCGAACCAGAGATCTTAGTTCCACAAGGGAGCAAAAAAAACAAAAAAAATTGGGAAAAATTTCGTGAATAATTCGGAAAATTCGGAAAAAAAATCGTAAAATTTGTTATTCGTGAATAATTTGGTCATAGTTCGGTCAACCGAATAATTCAGCGTTTGGTTCGTCATCACCAAAAAACAAAATTATTCACGAATAATTTGCAAATTTTGTGACTATGTTCAGAACACGTAGCTCTTGAACAATAACCCGCCACACAGATTCTTGTATCTTTCAATGTCACATAAAGTTGAGCTCGGTCTATATATAGGAGGGGACTAGCTAGATTCAGTCAGTTACAACTTACAAGTCACAGTAATTCGTTTTTACAACGTTCAACTTCAATCCTAGTCGCCGAAATTTTTATTAATATTCAAACAAAATATTAAATTTCAAAATCTACACTTGTTGGACAAGATTTCGAAAACTGCCCATATCGCAGATTTATTTTTCGGATTTAGGCCGAATTACTGCAGATTTATTTTCTGATTTTGGAATTCCAAAACCGCAAAAAAAATTTGCAACCACAAATTTAATTTGCGGTTTTAAATAACTTAAATTTTGGTTTTGGTTTTGGTTCTGACATTCTCTGACAAAGGAATCATTAAATAACTTAATTTTTTTGTTTTTCTCAAAAATAGAAGGATCACAATATTTTATGTATTTACCTAGAAGTGACTTTTGAACCGGGATTAATAACTCAGATTCAAAATATATTTTTTTTTTTCTAATAACACACAAAGAAATATTTTAATTTTTCTTACAGCCGCGAAAAATCCGGCTTGAATAATGTTGATCCGGGTTATTTATCGCAGTCTTTCTAATAAATTAAATTATATAGTATTCCATCTATTTTCAAAGAAATATATAAAATATTTCTAATATTTCAATACAAAAAATAAATAAATTATAACATTTTATGTTTAAAAAAAAATATTAAAACCGCAAAACTTAAAATCTGCGGTTTGGACAGTTTTCAAAATCTTGTCAAAAGATTTTGAAATTTAATATTTTTGTTGGATATTAATAAAAATTTCGGCCCCTAAAGCTTTGTTTAGGATAATTCGAAATAAAATTATCACCACTACCATTAATTGCAGATAAAATAATTCTCGGTTCTCCCTTCCAGGTAAAGCCTAATTTTTAAGGAATTAAATCTGCTGAAATCCTTGCGGATTTCACGGATCCTGAAATTCAAAATCCAACCGTCTAAATTTTTTTATACACGAATCTCAAAGCTGACAGTTTTTATGCACGGATCTCAAAACATATAGGACCGTTGAATTGAGAATTTTAGAGTCCTGAAATCCCCGAGGATTTCGCAGATTTGTTTCCAATTTTTAAAAAACTGCTCGATCTTCACCAACCACATGCAACAAATTATTGGGATTGCCAATTACGAGCCACGTGGTGCAGCTCTTTAGAAAATATTTAGCGTCATGGACTAAAAGTGTACTTATGTAACTAACATAAATATATATTGAAATTCTCTGAATCAGTCCCTCAAAATTTTCAAATTTGCATTTAGAAGTAATTTTTGACAAAAAAAAGTTATGTAATTGTGTAAAATAATTATCTTTCCAATATATTTAGTCAACAAGTAGTACTGCAACAGATTTCCGAGTGGGATCACACTTATCCATCCATACTTTGGGAATCTTTGAAAAGAGAGGAATCGGCGTGCTATTTTCTGAATAAGACAATTTAGAATTCAAGTGTTGGATGGGAGAGAGATAATTTACTTGGGGACTTGTAACATTTTATATATATTTTTTAAAGTAAATTATTTCTCGTCCATCCAACACTCTTAACTCCTATGAAAATTCTGCCTCCAAGCTCACCACTCTTATATTTTTTTTATATGTTGTTGACCCTCCATTACTCAAAATCTTGCCTCCGCCCCTGATAATGTTGCTTGTAAATTGGCAACACATGTTTTGGACAAGTTCTTTGTTTCATATATTGTGTTATATTTCTTGCACCATGTTACAGATGAGCAGACTCTGCGTGTGTTATTATTCAATCTAATTTTTTTATGTACATTCATTTAGGTCTTGTTCGGCTGCACTTCTATTTTTACTGTTCACGTGGAAAAAAAAAAAATTTACTCAGATTGAATTTTTTTTCCCCACGTGAACAGTAAAATCAGTTCAAAATTTTTCTGTTCCTGTGCCCATTCTCTTGCCCATGTGTCCGCCGAACAGGGCCTTAATATCTTAAAAAAAATTCAAGTTGACTAATTAAAATTGTAGATTCGTTATTTTTTTCTTAAATAATAATTGTATCATGTTTGGACCAACTTAATAAACATTAAGCTTCTAACAAATGACTTTAAAATTTTAACGAAAGATTTTTATTGACTTTATTGTGAAAGATCAATCAAAATTTGAAATTGATTCAAATTTTATACACGATATATCTAAATACTAATGTATCGCAATTTAATTTTTAAAATTGATTAAAATTTAATTTTTTTGTCAATGATTTGCAGCAAAAAATGTGCCTAAAGTTTTAAACAGAGGGAGAATTTGTAAATCTATTTGGACCGACGATTTAAAATTGACATTTCAGTTCTATTTACGACCATTCATACTTTTCTCTAGAAATGATTCCTCCAATATACATTCTGTACAGCTGGCAAAAGCTCAACCATTCCGGTTATTCACAAAATTAGGAACCTAAAATAGGATTCAAATCAGCTGAAATCCAACATATAGGGATAGTATTTCTCAAATTTCGAATCTAGCCGTTCAACTTTTTCTGTGCACACATCTCGAAACAACTAGTTTTTCTGTGCACGTATCTCGAAACAGTGCAACGGCTGGATTCGGAATTTCAAGAATATCAGCGTTACTGTTTATGATTTTGGATTTCAGCCGATTTGAATCCCCTAAAATATACTTGCATGTGGGAACAGGTTCCTAATATATTGTTTTTAGTTAATAGTCGATGTTGTTTTATAATTTATATCAGCCAGCACTGACTTGAAAATGCACATCAATTTATTTATATATTTGAAGTAGTTGGCAAGTTAAGAGAGAATACAATTAATAACTTCGTAGAAAAATTATTTTATTAATATTGGGTTGTATACTTGTATTACAATAAATATATATAATAAATCAACATTAAGATCACTAATATATATATGAGGGTTCAAATGCCTCCATTTTTCATGCCTCCATTTTTAAAAACTTTAATAACTCAAAATTTAAAACTTAAAAGTCAAAATAAAACCGTTAGATATGATCTACATCATTTTATCTATGTGCTCATAAAAAATTATCACATTTTGATTTTGTTTTTATGTGAATCAATAAGTTGAAAAATCAACGTCTAGAAATTATCCACATTAGTATATTTTTTTACAAGCTCTTGATGACAACAAAACAAAATTGAAATGTTATAATTTTTTACACGTGCATAGATAAAATGATTTAGATCATATCCAACGGTTTTATTTTGATTTTTAAGTTTTAAATTTTGAGTTATTAAAGTTTTTAAAAATGGAGGCATGGTGGAGGCATGAAAAATGGAGGCATTTGAACCCTCCTCAATATTTGAGTTTTCAAAATTCTAACGGTCGATCCGAACCGTTTAACATGATCTTTATATGAATATGTACTTGCAAACCAAATTTTACATTTTTTAGAATTTTTTTACTATTTTTTTAGATAGGTAGAAAATCACTTGATTTGAAAATTATGTACCATTCAGATCAAGTGTTTTTCTACCTCTAAAAAAGTAGTAAGCAAATTCTAAAAAATATAAAATTTGGTTTGCAAGTACATATTCATATGGAGATCATGTTGAACGGTTCGGATCGACCTCTAGGATTTTGAAAACTCAAATATTGAGCCATAGCACGGAGGCCCTCTATGCTATGCATAGCACCATAGCCAACTCCTATATATATCTATATGAGGAGGGTTCCAATGCCTCAATTTTTCATGCCTCCACCATGCCTCCATTTTTTAAAACTTTAATAACTCAAAATTTAAAACTTAAAAGTCAAAATAAAACCGTTGGATATGATCTATATCATTTTATCTATGCACGTGTAAAAAATTATGACATTTCAATTTTGTTTTGGTTGTCATCAAGAGCTTGTAAAAAACGTACTAATGTGGATAATTTCTAGACGTTGATTTTTCAACTTATTGATTCACATAAAAACAAAATCAAAATGTGATAATTTTTTATGAGCACATAGATAAAATGATGTAGATCATATCCAACGGTTTTATTTTGACTTTTAAATTTTAAATTTTGAGTTATTAAAGTTTTAAAAATAGAGGCATGGTGGAGGCATGAAAAATTGAGGCATTGGAACCCTCCTCTATATATATATATATCAATAACTTTGTAGGCAACACAATGCTTATAAGTTTCTCCTCAACAACGAAAATCACTAAATTTTGATTTAAAGTCATATCAAATCATAATAAATCGTCAGAGAAACTTCGAATTGATAAAAACTGTTACAAAATATTCCTTTGGCTTCCAAATTCACGGAATATTTGCACAATTGCACTTAAATTTAAGACATCGAATCCTTTATACACAATGTACATCTACATCTGAAGAACAACTGAATCTTTCTGCTTCTTCCCACTTTTGAGGCCTAAAGAAGACAGACACAACAGATGTATCAGAAATACCTTATTTCAGTAAATTAGCTTGATACTTTATTTCGGCACCGCTTGCTGACGCACTCAAATTGATTCATTCTTATCCAACATCCATGAGAGTATATATGATTAAAACTTCCAATTCTAAAATGCACTGTGTCAGCTAAATTATAATTTACAGAGGTTTGTTTTATTAAATTCAATGGCGCATTTGCATCTGCAGTTAATAAAGGGCATTCAAGCAAACTCTAGCATTATAAGGGGCATAAATGCAAAAGAGTCACTTCAAATCTATATTAGGAGCAGTACCTCTTCTTGCACAAGCAGATCAACTGACACCACACTAACACTCCCTCAGAGCCCACCAAGTCACCAACCAATCAATGGATCAGCTAAAATCCACTGACAACCCTCCAAAAGGAGAAAATACCAAAAGCTATTGGAGGTGCAGCAAACATGATTTCTTCCCAGAGAAATCCTTCCAGAGCTGGGCAGCGTACCGGTCTGCCTTGCGAGAGACTCCGTTGCGGGTCAGAGACCGGTTTGTGGGTCGGTCTGACGATGCGGCCGAGCTAGGAGCGGTGAGGAAAAGGAGTGAGAATGAGATGAAACGGTGCCTGACGTGGTGGGACCTCACGTGGTTCGGATTCGGGTCGGTTATTGGAGCCGGTATATTTGTTCTTACTGGGCAGGAGGCTCATGACCATGCTGGACCTGCTATTGTTCTCTCTTATGTTGCATCCGGTTAGTGTTATTTAATAAGTTTTCTCTGACAATTGCAATGGGAATAGAAATTAATATTTGTTGTGTTTTGTGCACAGTTTCAGTCTCTCTAAGAACTTGGATCAGAAAATCATATGTAGATTTGCTTTCATTATTTTTTATTTTTTAATTTATATAGTTATTGATTCTTAGCCAAATCAGCTCCTCTTCAAATGCAAATGGTCAAGTTAATTTGTTGAGTATCCTAATTCAAGGACTACTTCATTCTGACAAATAAAGAAAAAAGATTTTTATAAAGAGTTTCTCAAGGCAGTCACACAAACAGAAGTGAAGAAAGATATTTTCTTGCAAGATAAATACAAATTTTTTAAACTTTTTGAGATAACAACTCAACAAGCTGTTTTCTGTCACTTTGTGGTTTCCACTTTTGACTTGGAAGAAAATTCAATTTTTCAATTTTCCAACTTAACCTATTTCACACACACACAAACAATATATTAGATTCATAATAGTACACCAATTAATTGATTATTTCCAATTTATCACAGGGATCTCAGCCATGCTTTCAGTATTCTGCTACACTGAATTTGCCGTAGAAATCCCTGTTGCCGGTGGCTCCTTCGCTTACCTCCGAGTTGAACTAGGTGATTTCGCGGCATTCATAGCCGCTGCAAATTTAATTCTTGAAAGCATACTTGGTGCAGCAGCAGTTGCACGATCGTGGACCTCCTACCTCACCACACTCTTAAACCGGCCACCCAACTCGTTGCGAATCCACACAAACCTGGCTGAAAATTACAATTTCCTAGACCCGATTGCGGTTGTGGTACTCATAGCCACCTCCACGATTGCAATAATTAGCGCCAAAAAAACATCATACATCAATTGGATCGCATCAGTCATCCACTCGGTTATAATAATATTCATCATAGTTGCCGGTTTCGCCCATGCTAACCCTAGCAATCTCTCTCCTTTCCTTCCATATGGTGTGAAAGGTGTGTTTCAAGCAGCTGCTATTGTGTATTTCGCTTATGGTGGATTTGATAACATCGCCACGATGGCAGAAGAGACCCGAAACCCATCAAAGGATATACCATTAGGGTTGCTCGGTTCAATGTCGATTATCACAGTGGTCTATTGCCTCATGGCCTTGGCCCTCAGCATGATGCAAAAGTATTACAATATAGACCGCGGTGCGGCTTACTCCATTGCTTTCAAGGATGTTGGGATGAAGTGGGCCCAATATCTGGTTGCACTTGGTGCCTTGAAAGGGATGACCTCGGTGCTATTAGTTGGGGCCCTCGGTCAGGCACGGTACACAACACATATTGCAAGGAGCCACATTATCCCTCCAATATTCGCTTTAGTGCACCCCAAAACCGGCACGCCCATATATGCAACCATGCTACTCACCGTAGCAAGTGCGTGTATCGGTCTATTCTCTAGCCTTGATGTACTTGCAAGTCTTCTCTCGATAAGCACTCTTTTTATTTTTATGATGATGGCCACGGCACTTATCGTACGAAGATACTACCAACGAGGCGTATCGACTAAACCTCATATGCTGAAACTTGTTGCGTTTTTGTCAATCATTATCGCATCGTCAATAGCCACGTCAGCTTATTGGGGACTGAGTCATCAAGGGTGGGCTGGTTATGTTGTGACAGTACCATTATGGTTTGCTGGTACACTCGGGATTCAGCTGTTCCTGCCGCAATGCAGGACACCAAAGGTTTGGGGGGTTCCTTTCGTACCATGGTTTCCTTCACTGTCTATTGCTACAAATTTGTTCCTTATGGGTTCTCTGGGGTCTGAAGCCTTTGTCAGATTTGGGATCTGCACTGGGGTGATGCTTATTTATTATTTATTGTTTGGGCTTCATGCAACCTATGATGTAGCTCATGATAATTGTGAGGAAACTGATCAAGAGTTGTATATTGAAAAGGTTTCAGATATGGAAAAAGCTGCAGTGAAGGGGTAATTTCTACTAGTGTCAGGTGCTAATGAAAGTTAATCGTGCCAGAATCTTGAAGCAAAATGGACGGATATGATTTTGTCTGTGTACAACTAATGGATGGATCGAGGTCCCCACTGGATAACAACGAGTATCATACGTCCTTCGATTTGATTTGAGTGAAATTGTAAACAAAAAAATTCCTTACAATTATAAATGTAATGTTTTCTGTCATATAATCAACTTTAGCAATTATGTCAATCACTTTCAAATCATCACATATGTACACATCTTAAATATTTTACAAAACTGCTATTTTTTTATCATTGAATTTTGTACCATCTTAATAAATAGTAAAAGAATTCAAAAAAATATATAAATTTTGATCTCCATGCACATTTCAATATAGAGATCATGTTGAATGGTTTGAATCGAATGTTTGAATTTCGAAAAATCATGTTGTAAGATGTTGTAACTATAGAATGTTGTAAGTAGATCCCCTCTTTTTCTATAACTTTACAATTTATTCATCTGTGAAATTAACACTTGAAACACCAAAATTTTTATTTATAGCACAGCTTCAAAAAAAATAAACTAAAAAATCACCAGTGTTGTGCAGTCCCATTTAATAGAGACCGCGTAATGCCGGTGCGGACCCTAAAATGGGTCCGCACAATGCCGGAGCGGACCCAGGGCCGCATAATGCCGGAGTGGAACCCCATTTTTTTTAAAAAAAATATTGAAACTTGTTATTTGTTTTTTTGTTATAAAAATGTTTTTATTTTGTTTAAATTTTAGTTTGAAATGTTGTTAAAATTGATATATTTTTTGTCATATCGTATTTTAGAAATGTCGCTCGTTTGAAATATTTTAGATATGTCGTTCGTTTGAAAAAAAAATTGTGTACGACGAGATAATAATATAATGAACAAAATAAATAAATAAATAACAACAAAACAAATAAAATAAATAACAAAGCAACAAAATAAATAAGTGGCACTATCTAATAAATAATTATCTCACAAAGCATCTAACAATACTACAAATCAAAGCCTACGGATCAGGACTAAATACCGTCCTCGCCTTCTTCTTCCTGAACCCTCGACCCCGCCTGAAGAGTGCCGTCTCGTCAGTCTCTACTAGATGCCATGCTGTATTTGATAATTTTTGGTCAAATATGAGAATTTTGGTATAATAAACCTAATTAAATTTTGGTACAAGTCCAGTTTAATGTTGGTGCTCAAACAATTAATTTTGGTAAAATAAACCTAATTAAATTTTGGTACAAGTCTAATTTAACTCAAACAATTAATTTTGGTAAAATAAACCTATTTGATTTTTGGTACAAGTCCATTAATTTTGGTTAAATAAACTTATTTAATTTTTTATACAAGTCTAGCTTAATTTTAGTGGTCAAACAATTAATATTTGATACAATTATATTTAGATGTTGGTCATATACTAATTCTAAAACCTAAATTAATATCTAATTTTAAACCCTAAATCTAAATTCTAAACCTAAATCCTAAACCTAAACCTAAACCCTCAATCTAATTACTACTCTAAACTAAAAAATAAAACTAGAAAAGAAGAAGAAAACTTACCCGAGGTCGAAGGATTTGAAACTTCTTTGAATTGATACAAAAAATGAAACTAGCAGACCCCTTATATAGGTTTCCCAGGGGTCTGCTCTGGCATTGTGCGGTCTTTATTAAATGGGTCCGCACAACACCGGTGCGGCCATGGTACATTTAGAAATTCAAAAAAACGGTGACTTTTTGATTTTTTTTTTTTTTTTTAAGCTATGCTATAAATAAAAATTTCGGCTTGAAACAATTGCAAATGAAGATGTGATACTTTTATCAAGATTGCTAATTTAATAACATTACTAAGTTAGTAATTGCTTTATATCACAGTATTTAAAATTGTAATTATCATATCAGCATTTATATTTTTTTAACAAGACAGAAATTCTTTCAGCTATTGCTGTCAGCTTCGTTACCTCAAAAAACAAACGGATAATTAAAGAAGGAAATGCCATGTTCTCTGTGAAACTCTGTAGAAGGCTTATTTCAAAAAGTTAATAATTGGAAAATAAAAAAAGGCCTCTTTAAAAGGCTTCCAATTTATTCACCATTAGCTCAAACTACAAACGGGCCCAAAATTGGCCCAATTAAATATACACCTTCAGTTAGCAAATCAGCAGACTCCATTTGCAACAGAGATGACTGAGGAAAATGAACGATACAGTGTTGAAAAAAAAAGGGTCAATAGTATTGTTTTTTTTGCTAGCATTTGGTTCATAATTTCCTTTTTGTTAGTCTTTTCTTCAAGCCCTAATTTATATTTTGGGCTCTAATTCAAAGCCCAACATCAATCGAATTCCAATTCTGATGTTGTACCAAATCAAAACCCCATTGTTATTCTACTAGCTGCTTTAGAAAGCCCAAATAATCTTTTATTTAGGCTCTCTTATTTCAATTCCAATTTAAATATTTCAAAATTCATTTCTAATTACATCATATTAATTTGTAAAGAGGAGGGCACAAATGCCCCATTGCTTCATGTCCCAATCATACCCGACATCTTTATCTTCAATTTTAAAGTTCAAATAGACGATCCAAACCGCTCAAAATAATATCCACGTTAAAATATGATTGGAGACCAAATTATATATTTTTTGAAATTTTTTTACTATTTTCTAAGATATGTACAAAATTATTTTTTTAGATGGTCCACAATTTTCTAAAAAATAATGAATTTGTACCAATCTTAAAAAAATAGTAGAATATCCATTTTACTACCACTAAATTTCACCTTTCATTACATTTTTTTTAGGGTCCATTACATTCCATTTTTCTATTTTGTTGTCATTTTATTTTGCACAATCCATTTCATTCCATTTTTCTATTTTGTTGTCATTTTATTTTGTTGTCTTTTAAAATTAATTTTTTTTTTGCAATTAAAGCTCAGAGTCTTTCTATATGAGACACCAACTACCGTGATTTTTATTTTTACCCAAAAAAAAATTTATTTTAATATAGATAACCATGTTTTTAAAAGAATTTTATTTCTACCCAAACCGCATATATTATTTGCGGTTTGAATTAACAATTCAAACTGCACAGAATATATGCGGCATGAAACGCCTATATCCCACGCGATCGGGCAATTTTTGAGAGCCGATATCTCACGATCTGTTTGGAGATTTTGTGTGAAACTTCACAGTCTTGTTCTATGAAGTCAAGACTGCATGTCGGCAAATTTTCGTGATTTTTGAAGATTCTTTGCTATGTTAACCAGAGGTGCAAAGTTGGGGTCAGACGCACTCCTTCAGCATTTCAGGCAATTTTTGAGAGGTGTTATCTCACGATCTGTTTTGACAATTTGTATGAAACTTCACAGTCTTCTTCTACGAAGTCAAGACTGCATGTCGGTAAATTTTTGTGATTTTTGAAGATGCTTTGCTATGTTAACCAGCGGTGCAAAGTTGGGCTCAGAAATAAAAAAATTATTTCGGAGATGAATGATAAAATACATTAAGAAAAATCTTACAACAGAAAAACTAAATTGATGAATTTAAAACAATACGAAATTAATTTCCACGACTCCATCTAAAATTTATTCCCATGAGCCGACCAGATCCCCATGATGATGTGCTCCTTCTAGCTTGTTGCACTGTTTCGTCTTGCCGGTTAGCTGTACCGGACGGTCCTGCTTGCACTTCGTTAGTTGTACCAGATGTGCTCCTCCTTCCTAATTGAGATGTGCTCCTTCTAGCTGGTTGCACTCCTTCTTCTTGCTGGTGTGCTGTACCGAAGGCCTTGCGCCAGATGTGCTCCTCCTACCTGCTTGAGTTGTGCTCCTTCTTCGCTGGGTAGTACCTGAAGGCCCTTGCATTCCAACCGCCTCCCCTCCTGCCAGTACTTCTCCCATTGCCTCCCTAAACATCATATTTGCATTTTCACGGTCTGTTGTACGGCTTCTGGCTGTGCTTCGCCGCGGCCCTTGCGATCCACTTGCCTCTGCCATAACTCGCTCATTCTCTGCTACATTTGCTGCGTTATGATCCTCTGCAGCCCAAATATGTTAGTTAGTAAGCTATTCAACATTAGAATGAAATATAATTAGGGTTGAATGTTACATACCTCGCCTCTGCCTGTCAGAAGTGGAACGGCGAGGATGGTGCCCCCGTCGCCTACCTTGCATTTCATCCATGGTCATATCTTGACGGATGTGTTTTCTCCTACCTTTCCGTATCCAATCTGTGTTTGGCTCAATTGTAGGGGTAGTAGTTGTAGGCCAATCTTCATGATTGCCATAAGGAACAAACAGTGCATTCCAAGTACTCAGAAGGTAGTCCACCCTATACCAGTGGGCAACAAATAGGTCGGGTGACCAGTTTTTATGAGCGCACGGAATTCCAGTTAATTGGACACCTCTGCATGTACATTCCACTTTTCTCTCTGGCCCGAATGTCACGATATACTGGAACCTTCTATGAATAATTGACATAGTTCCATCCTGCGTTTGGACTACTGGAACATATTCATTTGGGCCCGTGACTTGGTAATTACCTTCGCCGTGCGAGTATGGGATGACATCCATTTTTGTACCTTTCTCCCACCGTTTGGCGAGCTTAACATGTACCCGTTTGGAAAAAGGCTTTTCTGCATTGCTTTGCTCCGTCGCTGCCTGTCGCCGTTGAACAAACCACCTATTGCACTTGTAGAATGTCTCCTCTACAAGTGCAGCCACGGGCAACATTCGGCTATCCTTGAAGACAGCGTTCAGGGACTCAGAGCCGTTTGTTGTCATGATACCAAATCGGTGCCCTCCATCACAGGTCTAGAAAATTTTATCAAAATTTGACGGCTCCATGACATCATTAGGACGTACTTTGCCCACTCTCCTCAGAAAAGCATTACACGTGAGATTTTGTTGCAATAGAACAAAGAAAAATTAGACAAAATGCATCTAAAAGAAACAAAAATGATATAAATTAGACAATATTAGACATACCGAGCAAAAATCTTCGAACATCTCTTTCAGCCTTCTTGGCTTCTTCTTCCTGGCTCCTTGTTTGAACCTAGTTCCGTACCATTTGTCCCTCCCACACGCCTGGACCAGGTTATCTGCAACATGTTGGATACAATACCTGTGCACAAAATTATCCCTATCCCATCCGTATTCAGGTTTCAATGCAGCTTTGATACCCATGTGTTGGTCCGATATAACACATACGAATCTATTAACACGAATCACATTAATCCTAAGCCATTGTAAGAAAAAACCCCAATTCTCTTCATTCTCCTTATGTACAATTGCAAATGCTAGAGGCAGCAATTGGTTCTCGGCATCATAGGCGCAAGCCATCAAAAGTCTGCCCTCATACTGCCCAGAAAGGAAGGCTGCATCTATACTAATCACCGGTCTTAAGTAATCAAATGCGGTAATGCATGGTCCGTAAGCCCATGCCACGGCCCTGAATTCTTGAACACCTTGTTTGACCAATCCTGTATTTTTATCGATGCTCGGACTTGTCAGAAATTGGTATTTTGAGCCGGGATTCGTGTAACATATCCCGATAAGCAATAGTTTCATAAAATTGTACGACTCTTCCCAACTCCCAAATTGTCGGGCTACTGCAATCTCACGACCTCTCCAAAGTTTGTTGTACTTCGGGGTTATACTGCCAAACCTAACCCTCACGCAGTGTGCCACACTCCGGATGCTCATAGTGGGGTCTTCCTTAATGCTGCTCTCGATGATATCTGCGATAATTGATGCCGTGAGTTGTGCATGGTCCGTCCTGGTGTACTCAGATTCGCATGTGTGAGGCGTGTCTTGCTCAGTTATCATCCATGTATCTCCAGCATTTGTTGCTCTTGCCTTCAGTTTGAAACGACAACCCGGAGTGCTGCATCTAATTTCCAGCCGGGATGTGTCACTTCTCTTCGTATATGTCTCCTTGTTCTTGTCAACATGGTACTCTCTGATCTTTTTCGTCAGTTGCTTTTTACTTACGAAGTATTGGCCTTTTGCGAGCTCACTCTTGTATTTAACCCAACGACCATAGTAAGAAACATCTGCTTCTCGAAAAGCAGATGTGTCATTAAAGTTTACAAAAGGGTGAGTCTCAGAACGGCCACTTAACGGCATATTCTCTCTATTTTGCCTTGATCAGAGTCAAAATAACGATGATTTACGTAGGGTTTTGGCTTAGGTTTTACATATTTTCTCACACTTATGTTTAATTAATTAGAGAAAAAGGCTACTGTCACCCTTCTTTATGTTTTATTGCAGAAAACAAGTTTTGGAACTATTTTACACCAAATGGAGCTAGAATCGGGTCAATCGGATCAGCGACGCTCATCGACTAAGTCCCTATTACGGCCAGTATTGCCTAATACGGACCAGGTCTAGCAGAGACCAGGAGATAGCACTGGGAGCAATAAACCCTAACCGTCAAGGTCCTAATACGGACCGTATCACCTGATACGGTCCGTATCCAAAGGCGTCCCTTGGGGAATAACTGCCGACAACTGTTTCCAGATCAGTTTCTTAGCCCCTACTCAACCTCCAGACGTCCCTCCACTCCTATATAAGGCCCCTGGGCAGAAGGAATAGTTATCTTTGTAATTAGGGTTAGATTTGATTAAAGTGAGAAGAGAGGAGTGCTTGTAACAATGCCGTTCTGCGGCTAAGTTCATTTTCTTAGGGCTAGGCAGTAAACCTTGTTACTCTTGATGTTTTGATATATATATTTCTGTTGATTATGGTTTCATGTTGTTGTACTAAAATGCTTTTGTGATTTACTATCTCTTCATCTAATTTCAATGATCTAGTTTAAGTCCGTTAGGGTAGTGACAATACTTTAATGGTAAGAGAAACTATTTGTATGAATTAGCCTCGTTGAGATCTATTAGGTTTATGTGAAGAAAACCTTAGCGGGGAAACCATAAACCAGACCAACAAAACGCGTACCAAATTCCATCACATGCGTAAAGTAAATCGCAGTGATCTGTGTAGTAATTTGGGGTATTTGAGAGATCAGACATTTGCGTAAGGTAAATTGCAGTGTCCTATGTAGAATCTCGGTGAAAGATCTGTCATTCTTGCGTAACATAAATCGCAGTGACCTATGTGGTGTCTTTCATTAAAACAACAACAGAAAATCAGACGCAACAGGAATATATTGTCAAGGCGGATTGAGTGGCAATGGTGTGCCGAAACCCTAGAAATTCTCATATCTATCTTTATTTTAATTACTTTTAATTGCTTCCTAATTTACATTGATCAAAACAACATCTCTCAATTTTCAGATTTCATCTAGCCTTTCGAAAGATTGTGATTCGATCGCTCAAAGCATTGAACCAATATTCCCTGTGGATCGACCTCGAACATACTACTCGATAGGATTGTGCGCTTGCAGTCCGAACCGATAGCATTTCCGAGTTTATAAATATTAAAAGAAACATTGCTCTCTTTTGAGTGATCATGCCTCACAGTGGGCTGTGTGTATTCTTCTTCATCTTCTTCATCTCCTTCATCATTAATGTCACAGTCTCTTTCCCCCAATTCATTCCCAGTTTGCAGATTCTCCTCCGGTACCTCGTTCATAAATTCAAATTCCGACTCGTTTGGATCTTCCTGTACTGGTGGCGGTCTGGGATGAGGATTTGGTTCAGGCCCAGGTAAGGATGAAGGACCTTCATACACGGATATAGGTGGGATAAAAGGTGGAGATTGTACTCGTGGTGGGACAAAAGGTGGAGATTGGGGTGAATTATTGTATATTTCTGGTTCCGGTTCTGGTACAGGCATTAGGATAAAAGGAGTGTGTGGTTCATTATCTTCTTGAGAATTTTGTGCAACCGAATTTTGGCCTGAACTTCCGGCCCCTGACTCTTCGCGAATTCTGCGTGCAAAAACTTCCAATAATGATTCGCCAGACCTCAAAACCTGCGCTATTAGACCTCTCAATGCCCCGTTATCTCCCAATGTGATTTTGACATACTTTCCTGCGTGGACCATTCGGGCCTGAATTTGTAATTCCCAACGATTCCTATTGTAGCCGCTCGCTTCATAAATAAGCGATTGCAACTGCTCAAATGAGAAATTTTCATCAACCCAATACGTATTTGCTGCAGGTTTGGAGTAACGTACTCCATACTGGTCAGTTATGAACTTTCCTCCAAAATGTATTGAAATTGCAATAGACATGGCCAATAAACTACATTCATAAATGACAAATATTTGGTCAGTTTACTGATTTCAATTGTGAACAGTTGTGAATAGTCGTATATGAACAATATTGAACAGTAAATACGTACATACACAGTACATGAACAGCCAATACGTCTAGGAACATTACATGAACAATACAAGAACAGTACATACGTACATGAACAGTAAATACGTATATGAAGGGTACATAAACAACAGATACGTATATGAATAGTAAATACATATATGAACAGTGATGAACAGTAAATAAACAGTAATTAACAGTAAATACGTATGTGAAAATTTGCAAAAAAAAAAATTACCTGATTTGACAGACTTCTCCGTCTCCTCCTCCTTCCTTCAGAGCTCCTCTCCTCTTCCTCTTCCTCTTCCTCTTCTTCTCTTCTTCCTCTCTTTCTTTTTTCTCTCTTCTACAGAGCTCTCCCCCGTAGTTTTCAAAAAAAAAAAAAAGAGATTCAAGCCGCATATATTCTGTGTGGCTTGAATTAACAATTCAAGCCGCATATATTATGTGCGGTTTGAATTGTTAATTCAAACCGCAAATAATATATGCGGTTTGGGTAGAAATAAAATTCTTTTAAAAACGTGGTTATTTATATTAAAATATTTTTTTTTTTGGGTAAAAATAAAATCACGGCACCAACTAACTTCATGATAATAATTTTATAATAATTGCTGATACCAAAATAAATTTGTTTTAAATTCAGATATATCAAGTGGTCCATTTGTATTGAAATCAAGTTGTCAACACTATTCACGCTCCAGTCAAATCAGATATTAGTTGGTCTATAATTCAATAAACTTTTTGTTCCACTTGCCAATTGTCCTTTATTAATATCTGGCTAGCTTATTATAATATATATGCTACTATGTATATTTCATTTCATAATCAACTGGACCAAAAAGAGAAGTAATGGGCCCCACGAATTAATGCACAGCTATTTAATATCAAATATTATATCAATACATGTCAAAGAAAAATTAAACACTGGAATTGTCAAGTGCACATTTTGCCATATAGACCCCTTGCGAAAGAGAAGTGCGTGGCCTCAAGATCCACCATAAAATGATATATTTTCATAAAAAAATATTTTTTAAATGACAATTAACATTAAGAAATAATACATACTTTTTTTTTTTTTAATCTTTTTGACATATTTTCATAACAAAAAGTCTCAAACAAAATAATATATAAAAGGACAAATAAGATTTCTTAAATAATAATAAAAAAATAAAGATATGACCAATCTGTTGAACGGTTTGGGTCAACCGTTAGAATTTTGAAAACTCAAATATTGAGCCGTAGCACGGAGGCCCTCTATGCTATGCATAGCACCGTAGCCAACTCCTATATATATATATATATATATATATGGGCTATTGTGCTTTGCAAAGTAAACCCCTCCGTTTACTTCGGGCCATATTTTGCATTTTAAAAATTCAAACAACCGATCCGAACAGTTCAACATGTTCTAAATATTGAAATGTGCTTGCAGACTAAATTTTACATTTTTTGGAATTTTTTTCCTATTTATTAAGCCACTTTGAAAATCGCTGATCCGGTGGTCCAAAATTTTTTACTGTTTTTAACTGTTCACAGTGGATCAGCGATTTTCAAAGTGGTTTAATAAATAGTAAAAAAATTTCAAAAAATGTAAAATTTAGTCTCCAAGCACATTTCAATATTTAGAATATGTTGAACTGTTCGGATCAGTTGTTTGGATTTTCAAAATGCAAAATATGACCCGAAGTAAACGAGGGTTTTACTTTGCAAAGCACAATAGCCCATCTCTCTCTCTCTCTCTCTCTCTATATATATATATATATATATATATATATGTGTGTGTGTATATATATATAATCTGGCTAATATGCTACGTGTAGCATAGAGCCCCTCCGTGCTACGGCTTAATTTTTGAGTTTTCAAAATCCTAACGGTCGATCCGAACCGTTCAACATGATCTCCATATAAATATGTACTTGCAAACCAAATTTTACATTTTTTAGAATTTTTTTACTATTTATTAAGCCACTTTGAAAATTGCTGATTCAATGGTCCAGCAGATTTTACTGTTGTGTACAAATTATTGTTTTTTCAAAGTGGCTTAATAAATAGTAAAAAAATTCTAAAAAATGTAAAATTTGGTTTGCAAGTACATATTCATATGGAGATCATGTCGAATGGTTTGAATCAACCGTTAGGATTTTGAAAACTCAAAAATTGAGCCGTAGCACGGAGGCCTCTATGCTATGCATAGCACCGTATAGCACTGTCCATATATATATATATATATATATGGATTTTGCTAATATGCTACGCGTAGCATAGAGCCTCTCCGTGCTACGGCTCACTTTTTGAGTTTTCAAAATTCTAATGGTCGATCCGAACCGTTCAACATGATCTCCATATGAATATGTACTTGCAAATCAAATTTTACATTTTTTAGAATTTTTTTACTATTTATTAAGCCACTTTGAAAATCGCTGATCCAATGGTCCAGAAAAGTTTACTGTTGTGTACAAATTAGAGTTTTTTCAAAGTGGTTTAGTAAATAGTAAAAAAATTCTAAAAAATATAAAATTTGGTTTGCAAGTACATATTCATATGGAGATCATGTTGAACGGTTCGGATCGACAGTTAGGATTTTGAAAACTCAAAAAGTAAGCCGTAGCACGAAGGGGCTCTATGCTATGCGTAGCACCGTAGCACTGTCCTATATATATATATATAGAGTATGGCTAATGTGCTTCCTCTAGAACTTCGGCCTCGTGCTTCCGGGGGCATATCTTAGTGTTTGATGTTCAAACAACAAATTCAAACTGTTAGATGTGATATCTATATTGAAATGTGCTTGGAGACCAAATTTTACGTTTTTCTGAATTTTTTTACTATTTATTAAGACACTTTGAAAATTCCAGATCCGGGTGAACTGTGAAAACAGTCTGGACCATATGATCTGGAATTTTCAAAGTGGCTTAATAAATAGTAAAAAAATTCAGAAAAATGTAAAATTTGGTCTCCAAGCACATTTCAATATAGAGATCACATCTAACGGTTTAAATTTGTTGTTTGAACATCAAACACTAAGATATGCCCCCGGAAGCACGAGGCCGAAGTTCTAGAGAAAGCACATTAGCCATACTCTATATATATATATAGAGAGAGAGAGAGAGAGAGAGAGAGAGAGATAGGCTATGGTGAGTTGTGAAGTAAAACGTCGTTTTACTTCACGCCATATTTTCATTTTAAAAATCCAAACAACCGAGCCGAACCGCTCAACATTTTCTAAATATTGAAATGTGCTTGGAGACTAAATTTTACATTTTTTGGAATTTTTTTACTATTTATTAAGCCACTTTGAAATCGCTGATCCACTGTGAACAGTAAAAAACAGTAAAATTTTCTGGACCACCGGATCAGCGATTTTCAAAGTGGCTTAATAAATAGTAAAAAAATTCCAAAAAATGTAAAATTTAGTCTCCAAGTACATTTCAATATAGAGAACATGTTGAGCGGTTCGGATCGGTTGTTTGGATTTTCAAAATAAAAATATGAGCGTGAAGTAAAAATGACATCTTATTTCACAACTCACCATAGCCCAGCTCTCTCTCTCTCTCTCTCTCTCTATATATATATATATATATATATATATATATATATATATATATTAAATAAGGTATCCAATTAGTCTTGACAACTATTTGTTCGAAATACTTTTGGGGCAATTACATGTATAGCCCTCAAAAACTTCAAAATTACATATTCTTCTTCTAAAATACATAATATCAAATTACCCTTTAAATTTGAAAACTCACAAACTTATCCATTTTACTGCCTTTTATATTAAAACATTTTTAATTTATAAAGTACTCATTTTACCCTTTATTAACTATTATATAAAAATATGTAGCATGTTTAAGAAAAACATCGATCTTCTAATTGGCCGGTTTTCGAGGAAAAATGATTAATTTCTCTACTTTCGACGCTTACACAAGCGTATACCTAAATGTTACCGTTGTATTCGTCAGTGTTTGCTCTTGAAAACCGACCTAAATGTTACCGTTGTATACGGCATTACGGGACATGAAAATCTCGCACACTTAGGGGAATACTCATTCTTCCTCAAAGAACTTGCTAACCTAACACCTTTTTTCAGATGCTCGGTCGAACAAGGGGGAGCAATCTGGCGGTGGGAGAATTCTGAAATCTTCACCTGCTCATCGGCTTACAAAACCATGCACAATTCTGGGGTACTGTCCGAGTACAACAGGGTACTTTGGAAACTTAAAGTCCCCACGAAGGTCAAATTTTTCATATGGCTGCTTTTGGATAACAAGATACTAACTCAGGAGGTACTGACCTCCAGAGCATGCATGGTGTCATTGGGATGCGTCTTCTGCTCGAATGGTACCATGGAAACAAGGGATCACTTGCTATGGGACTGCCGCTATGCCACGCGGTTCTGGAGAGGACTGCTGGCTAGTCTCAATCTAACCTGCACCAATGGAGAAACAATTGTGGACATTTGGTGGCACAACAGGAGGGGGCGAGAGAAAACAAGAAAGATGATGTGGGACAGAGCATGGTCAGCCGGAGTGTGGGCGCTCTGGAAGGAAAGAAACAGAAGAACCTTCTCGCGGAAAACGAAACCCCTGAGCTTACTAATAAATGAGACTGCAATGGATGCACACAACTGGGGTTTCTTTGCGTAAAATTAGGGGTAGAATTGGGGTTGTAGACAACACGAGTGTCTACTGTACTTTGTTAGATATTTTATTTCACAAATAGTGAGAGGTAGTTCATTTTATGTAAATAACTATTTTTTTTTAATCAATACATCTGTCGATCGGCAATTTGCCGACAACCTTCAAAAAAAAAAAAAAAACCGACCAATTAGAGGGTCAATTTTTTCTTAAACATGCTACTTATTTTTTTAATAAAGGGTAAAATGGGTAATTATTAAAACTTAAAATGAGTAAACTTGTGAGTTTTTGAAATTTAGAAGATTGAATATGATATTATGAATTTAATTTAGAGAGAGAAATACAATAATTTTGAAGTTTTTGAAGGGTATACATGAAATTTCCTCAATATTTTTTATGAGAAATATTTAACTTTAACTTTTCGTCGAGGCGAGTTCATTAATTAGATCATCACAATCTGCATTATTTACGCCGTTGAGATAAGGTACATTCAAAGTTTAGGTAGATAAAAGTGAGAATTTTCTCGAGCTTGAAGGGGCCGGGTAGGGGATCTATTAATCTAATTTAATAAAGAAACATGATAACATAATTAAGGGTAGCATGCTATAACCTTTGAACCAATTGTCAAATGGCAAGCGTGCGTCCTACTGCATGCTTTCATGGTACTTGGTCAAATGGCTATTCAAACACACTACACACTTCATAGACACGGATCCATTATTGGTTACCTTTGTATTAACTTTTGGAGAAACATAAACTATGGTTGTTGGGAGTGATAGTAACGATTCGCTTCTTAAGAAGTGCTTCCTTACACGCCTACAATTACTGTATTGCAAAGGCACGGCGTGTCGAGTATATGTGTCGAGATGCACGGTTAAGGATATGGCACAATTACACGATGCGTCTTGTTAGACATATCATACTAAGATGTGTCTGTACCGCGGTGTTCTTAACCGTGTTTAGTGTCCTAATTTTTTTAAAATCGGCACTGTTAAGTGCAGCACGTCTAAAAACAGATGCGGCACAGCACGGGTATGTCACGGGTGTCGTGCTTCTAATTTTCATATTTTTTTAGATTTTTTTTTTTTCAAATTTTTGTTACAAAATGCTAAATACAACAAAAACGGCATGGCACGTTGAAACATGTCGTACCAAACCGTGTCGTGTTGTTAAACATGTTGTGTTCATCTCCAGCACAGTGTGGCACAGTACGTCTAGAAATTTTGACTTGTTGGTACGGCACGGCCTTATTCCAATCATCCTAAATACAGTATGCCAGAACACGTCACGGTACGGCTGCAATACACTACCTACGACGATGGATAATGTACACTGAAGAGGGATCCAATAATAGATATTTTAATAGAATATCGAGAGTAGAATTAGAGTGTTCTTAAGCTCATCAAGTCTCTTTATAAACTTTTACTCTAAAATCAATCGGATTGATTTCAAATAACATATTCAAATCGTTGAAATTGATCTACTCTACGAGCAATGCGTTCACATATCAATGTTGTTGGAACTGATTGCTTGACTTTATACTAAATTAATTCGAAAAATTAAAAATTTGACATGTAAATGTATCACTCCTGAAGTAGATGGATTTCAACTGTTTGAATTTATCATTTCAAGTTAATCTAATAGATTTTGAAATCAAGCTCACCAAAGAACTTTTTGAGCTTAAGAACAGCCTAGTTCTACTCAATACTAACAAAACTATATATTAATAATTAACTATTTATTTAAACCTTCGAACAAAAAAAAATCAGTTAATTAATATTTTACACATATCATTCACGAAGTTTCCTAATTATAGAATTATATCAAAGTGTTCACAGGATTTATTTTCTTTCTAAATTAAAACTTTAGAATTTAAATATATTTATATGCATTGTAAATTTATAAGAAAACACCTCTCACTATTTGTGAATCAATAAATTTAACTTGATTTGTAGCTCACAGATATTGTTTTTCAAATTCCAAAATAATAACAATTAGAGTGGGAAAAATGGCACCGCGGAGCCTGCTCCGTCACGGAACGGCACGGTACGCATGTCAGTTACGTGCCGTGAATCGCGTGTCCCGTGCATGTTGTGACCATTCGCGTGCCATGTTCATCTTTTGAAGCTTTGGCACGGCACGTGAAATATTTAGTCACGGCACGGCACGACACGTAGTCACGTGAGTCACGTGTAAATATGACCATTAGATATTGATTTAATGGTGAATCTTGAATAAACTAACCTAAATTATGATTAAATGGTCACGCGAGTCACATGAGTTACGTATGGGAACGGCACGTTTAGGCACGGCGTGACTCACGTGGCATGATCATTTGTGTGTCGTGACCACCTCTTGACATTTTGGTCACGGCACGACACGGTACGTGAAAAATTAACTTGGTCACGGCACGGCACGAACTAAAGTCACGGCGTGTTAGTCACGGCACGGCACGGCACGTTTTTTCCACTCTAACTAACAATGGATGATTAAGGAGCACTTAAAACGGATTTGCCTTGTCTGACTCTTCCATGTGTCATTGTTATTATTGTCAATTGTATGTGCACTTACATGTATAAAATTTGCCTAGCCGTACATACACATAAATGATAAATCATGAATATATTAATGAATGTACGTTTACATGCATGCCTCACATTTATATATGACTTTAAACACTAGGTGGAACCCTACTGACTTGTAAGATTTGACATATATAATTGGTAGCAAACTAGCAATAAATCTACTCATTAAGGTCAAAGAAATACAAAAAGGGTAACCTATGTAAAGTAGCAAGTGGATAAGGCTACAACTATTTATATTTATAGTGGAACTGTGGGTTTGTTAATATGTTATGTCAATAGATATAGACTTTTTTTTAGCTTAGTAACATGCAAGCACTGAAACTACTCATTAGATAGGATCCGAATCTGCTGATATTTTTCTTAGAATAGCAGCTTTCACTTTTCTCTCTATCTCTCTCTTCAAAAGAGGAGGAAAGAGAGAGAGGAGAGAGGATAGAGAGAGAAAGAGGAGAGAATTAGGACCTAGGCAGCCTCTGCCAGTTTTTTTTTTAAAAAAGAAAGAATTTGGATGACACAAGAATAGCAAGAATAGAAGCTATTCGGAATAGCAATATGCATTCAAATTAACAATATTTTTGCTATTCAGAATAGCTAGAATAGCTGCTATTCTCTATTCCTTGTAAATGTTGAAATAGCTACTATTCAGAAATGTGAAATGAGAGAAAAAAAAATGTTTCATTTTTAGATTTCCGCCAACACAGTCCCGAAATGACAAATTTGATACAACTTTCCGCTGGCTCCACATCGTGACAATTCATTTGAGATCTCACTTGCTTATCTTTCATCTTAATTAACACCTTGTTAACACTATTTTTTATTGGTTACAGCTATTCATTATTCCACATATACAATCCAAACAACATTTTTACTAATCCGAATAACACTATTTTCACACTAATTTGGAAATCACTATTTTTTCTCTATTCTCATTTACTATTCTAAAATTTCGCTATTCTAGCTATTCTAACTCTCATCCAAATATACAGAGCAGCGGATTTTATTCCCATTAGATAAAAGAAATACGTGTCCACGTCAAATTATGAAACTATGCTAGCTTATCTAATGGATATTTAGAGAAAAAATGTATACATATATAATACCTTTCATAAGAAAACTCATTTTCACCTTAAAAAAAAAAATCTAATTTCGAATTCTGTCTTTTTACGAATAAAATGCGAATTAAAATCTCAAATCAATTTTAATATGAACATTTATCAGCTTCAAACATGTAAGGGCTTAACTAGCTAGGCTTGATTCTCATTCTCAGTTCCATCTCAAAAAACTACTGCAAATTGAAAATGCATGAACAAAGAATAATATATCATTATTTAATATTTCTTCTGTTATTCATATGTCGCTGAGTGTTGCCAATTCGGTCAAAATTATTGAATTTTCTGCGTATATTCAAAATGTTTAAAATTAATTTGGATAAACAGCTGCCTATTATACATGCAGTTATAATTTGATCACTCGACTGACCAACAATTTAAACTTGTCCCAAACTTAATTTCATAAAATAATTACTAAAATTTATTGATTTGATTCAGATTTTACTCAAATTACTGATTTTAAAATTTTAATTATGCATTTTGAAATTTTAATTATATATCACAACAACAAAGTAGGCACTTATCGCGAGGGGGGGCCGTCGCGAAAAGTAGACACTTATCGCGAGGCACTTTTTGCGACAGAGTACCGTCATAACTGTGCTTTTTTCTTTTCGCGACGGTACTTTCGCAACGGAGTACCCTCGCGATAAGTGCCTACTTTTTGTTGTGTATATAGAGAGAGAGAGAGAAGGGATCAAGTTACAACAACCATTTTTTTCATTTTCAAATTCTAAATCGTCGATCCAAACCTTTCAACATGATTATCTAAATAAAATGTGCTTGCAGATCAAATTTACATTTTTTTGAATTTTTTTACTATTTATCATGCTTCTAAATAGCTAGCTATAGCTGTTTTGGACCCTAAAAGCTATGGCGCTATGGGCGATATATAGCTAGCTATCGGCGCTATAGCTAGCTATAGCTAGCTACTTAGTGCAATGGCTTATTTTTTTTAACCGTCCCGCTATACCGCTATAATCGCTATTTAAACCATTGCTATTTATTAAGATGGGTACAAAATTCAATGGTCTGAATATGACTATTTTTTGTAAAATACTTAATAAATAGTAAAAAAATTCAAAAAAATGTAAAATTTGATCTGCAAGCACATTTTATTGTGGAGATCATGTTGAACGGTTTGGATCGACGATTTGAACTTTGAAAATGAAAAAAAATAGTTGTTGTAACTTTGTTGTAACTTAGATCCCTCTCCTCTATATATATATGTGTGTGTGTGTGTGTGTGTGTGTGATTGAGATGACGACTCACCACATATAAAAATTTCTAATTCCTCCTTAAATTGGAGAACGGAGTAGGTCCGATGTTCACCGGACCTACTTTTAGGTTCAACGAGCATGATGACCGTCCGATCTAATTTAAGATTTGTGCGCACGAAAAATGAAACAGACACGCACAAATTTTAAAGCATTCTGCATGAATCTTAAAGCAAATCAACGGTGATTAAACCCATCGAACCAGAGTAGGTCCGATGCCCATCAGACCTACTCTCAAGTGCTGAAAATGATAACGTTTATATTGGCCCAATTATATTACTATTATTCGTATTTATTATATTTAACCAGCGTAGCTTGACCTCAATTGCAAAGTCAGGGGTGCTTAGTGCTTTAGAATATTCTTTATTTTCTATCATTATCAGTTGTTTGATTTAAATTTGACCAAAATGACGCTTGTAAGTGTTATCTAATCTAACATTATTGCTATATATATCTTTTGGTTATTATATTATATGGCATAACTGCCTGAAATGTGGGAAAGTATGTCGGAGTTTCCTATAAAGGCTATAATTTGGTCAAATCTAGCGAATATATCTCATAACAACACTATTCGGCTAAATAATGCATGCCACTTTTTCTGACCAAGTTATGATCATTTGGTCTCTGGGCTACATCGGAGTAGCAAATTGCTCTTTCAAATGATGTGCGCTGATTCCCTCAATCACTTTTCTTTCTACATGCACAGCAGCACAGGGAGGACTTCACAAAGAAGAAGAAAATTTAAGCGTTCAGACCGTGTGCCGCGATGTAAGCGCGTGCAGCATATCATATGAATTCACATTACCTCAGGCTTATCTGACTCAAATAAATTATGATCGGACGGTTCTTTTAATATGACACAACTCTCAAAATAAACCCCCTACAGTTTCCATAGATACCGGATTGAGTTTGGCTCTGGGCCGTCCGTTTCAATTTGCTTGAGTCAGGTACCTGGGAAGATACGGATCTATATCATATATCATTTGTGTGCTTCACAGTACGACGATTAGCACGCGCCTAACATCCATTTTTGGACCAATTCAACTCAGAAAAATAGTGAAGAAAATTAGTTAAGTTGTTACTGGTTTCGTTACGGCTCAGCCTGATACATTACGAGTGTCACATGACATTTTCATTTATGTGGTGTGTCTATCTACAATCGAAATGACATGGCATAATATGACATGTTGCACAAATTAATTTGATCACGTTATGTCGTCATATGATAAGTTCTTCTCACGATATTTTTTATTAGCAGAAATTTATTTGAAAAGGAGAGAGCGAAAGAGTGTTGTTGATGTAATATTTATAGATAGAGTAGAACTAGGGTGCTCTCGAGTTCACCAAGCCCTTGGTGAACTCAAGCCCAAAACTCATCGGATCGGCTTCAAACGACGAATCCAACCGTTGAAACCCGTCTACCTTACGAGTGATGCGTCTACATGCAAAAAATTTAAATTTTGAAATTAATTTTGCATAGAGTCAAGTGGTCAAAATTAGAAGGTTAATAAATTAATTTTAATGCATTCATTTTTTGACGTTTTTTGACCACTTGACTCTGTGCAAAATTAATTTCAAAATTTAAAATTTTTGCATGTAGACGCATCACTCGTAAGGTAGACGGGTTTCAACGGTTGGATTCGTCGTTTGAAGCCGGTCCGATGAGTTTTGGACTTGAGTTCACCAAAGGCTTGGTGAACTCGAGAGCACCCTAGTTCTACTCTTTATAGAAATATCGAAGACACAAAATCCGGTTCAAACTTTGGACCGGAATTTGTACCAGAGCTCTCAACAGTTTTTTAGTTTTTTTTTTTCAATTTCATTTCATTTCGTATGAATTATTCGGATTTGAGCAATTGACGAATCAATCCGCGTTTATTCGGTATATTTTCTGGACCAAAAAACTTCTTGGTATATTTTTTTTTGCTCTTTTGTGAGACTAAGATCTCTGGTCCGGTCTCAATATATAATTCTAAATTGTTTTCGAATTATACTCGAATTATACCTGAATAACAAATTTTTAACCCCGCCGAACCTTTCCTGAAACATTTAAGTTTTCACTATAATTATAGATGCCACAAAAAAAAATCTATTTGAAGCATTGTTGACAATTCCGGTCCAAAATTTAAACCGGATTTTACGCCTCCGCTATTACTATGAATATTAAAACAACCGTACTTTTTACATTTTTCTCTCATTTTCTAATCATTTATACCAATAAAAAAATTCTCTCTTCCCACAATCTTTATTTTACTTTATTTTTTTCACTTTTTTAATTGACTAACTTAAAATTCATAAAAATAGTTCAACGTGCATGATTGGTTACGGCTTGAGTGATTGTTATGTAGCTACTACTTTGCACGTTACATGAAAGTTACTTTACATCACGTCACATTATATCAAGCTTTTTTTAATTCAGTACTTGGCATTCTAGGCGAACTTCACCTATTCATTTGGCAATCTCTGTGATAATTGATGATAGCTGCGGTGGTCGCCAGGCCATTACTACGAATTTTTTTTATAAATCATAATTAAATTTTTTTTTTTACGAAACCAACATGATTATTTTTTTTTACAAAAATCATAAGAACCGAAATGTCATTTCGGTCCGTTTTTTGTTTATTCCTAACCGAAATGGCATTTCGGTTGACATAACTCGCGAATTATACGCGTATAATTCGTTTTTTCAACATAACCCAACCGAACTCCGTATAATACGCAGAAAAAACGTATAATACGTTTTATTCGCGAATAAAACTCGAGTTACGAATTATTCGCGATAAAAACGCCAAAAAAAATTCAAATTTTTTTTTTTTACGTTTTTTTGGGTTTTTTTTTTTTTTGCTTCCTTGTTGTACCGAATCATTCCCGAATTATACCCGAATAACGAATTTTTGACCTCACCTCACCGAACCAGAACTTTTGATTTGTCACTATGTTTCGGTCCGGTTTTCTTTTTGGATTTTCTGTGGTACTAGTTTCACAAGTTTTCATATGAGCCGCCACAGAAAATCCAAAAAGGGGACCGGACCGAAATGTCATTTCGGTCTGGAATAAAAAAAATAACGGACCGAAATGTCATTTCAGTTCTTATGGTTTTGTAAAATAAAAGTAATCATGTTGGTTTCGTAAAAATATTTTTTTTAATTATGATTTATAAAAAAAATTCCATTACTACAGATGGTTTTTTGTAATTATTTGTGTTAGTATATTTCCAAGAATGAAACAGTATTCGTGAGGATAAAAAGTGATTATCTGCGAGAATATACCGACATAAAAATGTTTTTTCTATTAGTGACGGGAGTATTCGCGAGGGTATACCAACAGTATCCCTTGCGGATATTTTCCCATTATTGTATATTGTTATGTGTGTCTAAAAGAATTCGAATTTTGATACTGAACTTTCTCAATTAGAAAAATCAAATTAGATTTTTAACTTTCATTTGTATTAAATTGATCCGTTAACTTTTTTAGAAAAACTAAGTTAATATTCCCCAAATTTTTATTAATTGTCCTTGCAAACTCAAAATTTATACTATAGTGAGATTTGTAGTTATGCATGTAGGACAGTACTCATGGAAATAATCAACATGGCCCGGTATTTTATTTAATAATTGAAAAATCCAAAATTAAATACTTACAAAATATGTGAAGTTTCCAAAAAAACATGGACCACAAAAATTATTTTTTGCGTGTCACTTGTTTGCCCTGCCATGTCGTATGACATGCATGCTAAAAGTTATTGTGTGTCACCCATGGTTGTCGGGTACAAAAATTATTTTTACAAAAAATGATTTTTTAGTTGTAGTCTATTGATTAAAGTTCTATTTTGTGGTTAAAAGATTTTGAGTTTAAATTTCACTCGTTATAGTTGTACATTTTAATTTTCAGTCACCTCTATTAAAATTTTCTAGTTCCGCTCCTGATTATATGTCAAGTTTATGTCTCATTTATATGTCAAAACATTATGTTTGAACTACTTAATTAACTTAACACGATGGGTTTAAACATAAATGTTTAGTACATGTCTGTCTTCGTGGCAAAGGCATATGACTCTCATGTGGGAGGTCATGGGTTTGAAACCCACAAAATAAGAAAATCATCTATATTATCCATAGGGATTTGAAAGTGTGTTGGGTGCTTGATATCCCTAACTCATGATTTCAAAAATAAAACATGTCTGTCTTTGTCTGCTTCGGTGCAGAAATTTAAAAAAATGTGGAAGCGAGAAATAAGCACTACAACTGCAACTAATTTATACATTTTTCTCCGACATTTCTATTAATATCCAAAGTTAATTACAAATTAATAAATATATACCCAAAATTTCTTGGTTTTTCGAAAAATGTCCAAACCAGCTAGATTCTGGCCGGTTTCCTCCTCTCCCAGAAACCGGCCAGAATCTGGCAGATTTCTTCTTCTTCTTTTTTTATTTTTTATTTTTTTAGAGACACTATGAAGAGCAAGATAATGAAATCTAACACTAAAAATTTGAATTTTTATTTAAATTTTTTGTTAGATTATTTCTTTTGATGTATAATTAGCTTATTTATACTAAAATACGCTAAATTACTTGAAATTATGTTGAATTACACTATATTATATTAAATTACGCTAAATTATGTTGAATTACACCAAATTACATTAAATTACGTTAAATTACACTAATTTCACAAATTATATGAAATACGGTAAATTACGCTTAACTACTCAAAATTATGCTAAATTAGGCCGATTTTGTGCCATCTTTCATTAATCATAAAAATAGTAAAATAATTCCAAAAATAGTAAAAATTGGTATTCTACAAGTTCATTATGTAACTAATTTACTGAGCTACTTAGATTGAATAATAGAAATGAAAATCTTAATCAGAAACTTCAACTCAAGTTTTGAGGCTCTTCTCTTTGTTTTTTTGGCAATTCTGAATTTTGAAATTCGGCATCGTGGGCACTGACGCATGCGTATTTTCGCAAGCTTTTCGAAAAGTTGTCATTTGCTGAAATCAGACACTCGAGCGCCGTTTTATGGCCGTTTGAAGTTTCGTCGTCGTTTTTCGCCTTCTCAGTAAAGATATCATCCATATTCATATGTAATTTACCGTATTTTAGCGTAATTTAATGTAATATAGTGTAATTCAACATAATTTCAAGTAATTTAGCGTATTTTAGTATAAATATGCTAATTATACATCAAAAAAAGTAATCTAACAAATAATTTAAACAAAAAATTTGAATTTTCAGTGTTAGATTTCATTATCTTGCTCTTCACAGTCTCTTAAAAAAAAAAAAAAAAAAGGAAGAAACATGCCAGATTCTGGCCGGTTTGGATATTTTTCGAAAAACCAAGAAATTCTGGATATATTTATTAATTTGTAATTAACTTTGGATATTAATAGAAATGTCAGCATTTTTCTTGTCTACATAATAAGTTTTTCGTAATTTGTTATATTCGTAAGTTTTACTAGGATTTCTCATATTCGGATTTCAAACACATTACCTTTTACATCAAATGATATATGACTTTGTTACTAGACCAAAGGTTGCCTCTTAAATATGCAAGTAGTTAAAGCAAGAAATAATCATAAATTTAAATTCAATTAATGAGATTATTGTAATATTGCATTGCTTTATGTTATTTATTTTTTATGTTATGCTGCGAAGTATTTGCTTAAATGATTTATAATTTTTATCATTAATATTTTATTTATTTATTGTTAAAGTGTACACATTGTCCATAAAAATGATATCCATTAATATTTAGTTTACAGGTGAAATAAAATTGTAGTCATTATCCTCTTAGATAATAGAATATTTGTGTTTAGATTCAGACCGTCCGATCATAATTCCAATCAATCCGGTCCGAAGTGAAATATGAGTTTTGTTAATATTCATGCGAGTTTTGATCAGTCAGTTCGGATCTAAACAAAAATATTTGTTATCTTATTGAAATGAATTCCAAAGAGTACGTAAGAAGTGGATTACACCGTTAGCCTGGTAATAATATATTAATCACTACCAACCCATGTTGGCGGGAATTCAGAGCAAGATGGAAGGATGGACTTCCAACTTTTTATTTTATGGAGGTAGATTGACGCTAGTAAAATCAGTCCTCATGGCCATGCCTCTTCATTTCATGCAGGCTCTCAAACTTCTGCTTGGAGTTATCAGACACATCGACAAAATGAGGCAAACCTTTCTCTGGAAAGAGAATGAGTCATGCAAAGGTATCAATTGCCTTGTAAACTGGGATACCTCTACACATTAAAAAACAATGGGGGACTGGATATCATTGATCTTCGATGCCAAAATGATGCCCTATTATCAAAATGGCTATGGCTCATTGAGACAAATCCGGACGGATTCTGGGCAACTACACTACGGAGGTTAATGAACATATCCGCGGTAGCAGAGATCCAATCGGGGGCAATATGTCTTTCTTCATCAAGGACCTGCCTCTTCTGATTCCGTTCTACAAAGCATCAACAACATGCGATAATGGAATAAGGTGGAGGTGGTCAGCCACAAGACTTTTCTCTTGTGCCTCAGCATACAGAGCAATGCATCAAAGAGGGGTCCTGTCCACAAATCAGCACCTATGGAAAATTAAGGCTCCTATGAAAGTAAAATATTTATATGGCTTATGTTGGCTAATAAGACCGGCATTTTTATTAATACCCAAAAAAAAAAAACAAATTATCAAATATGCTCTCGATGGCAAATTATTTTTAAAAATACCCTAACCGCCAGCTAGCTGGGCAGTCCAGTTTCCATAGCAGACCGCCCCTTGGCTGGCGGTCCACTATGCAGAGCTGACCGCCCCGCAGCTGGGCGGTCCGCTATTGAAATATTTGTTTTTTTAAACGGGCGGACCCAACCCGTCCGAAGCGACCCGCCCGAACCGCCCCCCTCTCTCTCTCTTGCTCTCTGTCTCTGCTCCGCCCCGCCTCCCCGCCGCCTAAACCCAACCCAGACCCCCACCCGAGCCCAACCACTGGACCTCTCTCTCTTGCTCTCTCTCTCTCTCTCCCGAGCTCTCTCTCTCTCCTTCTCTTCCTCTCTCTCTCTCTCCGATCTCCCTCTCTCTCATTCTCTTCCTCTCTCTCTCTCTCTCCGATCTCCCTCTCTCTCTTTCCTCCGATCTGCCTCTCTCTCCCTCTCCCTCCCTCTCTCTTCCTCTCTCTCTCGCCCCCTCCCTCTCCCTCTCTCTCCCTCTCCCTCCACCTCTCTTCCTCTCTCTCTCCCTCTCCCTCCCTCTCTCTGCCTCACTCTCTCTCCCTCTCCCTCCCTCTCTCTCCATCTCTCTTCCTCTCTCTCGCCCAAACCCTAATTGTCGGCCATCTCGGCGACATTGCGATATTGTTGGGTAAGTCTCTAAATAACCTTTTTTATTTATATTTTGTATCTTGTATTGGCATTGGAACAATTGGTAGAAATTGAATTGTTAATTATTGTGTGCGGGTTGTTGATTTTCCCGACGCGATTGAATTGTTCAAAATTAGGGTTTCCAAAATTAGAGTTTGTAAATTAGAATTTAGGGTTGACAAAATTGGTGTTTATAAATTAGGGTTGAATTGTTAATTATCGTGTGCGGGTTGTTGATTTTCCCGACGCGATTTAATTGTTCAAAATTAGGGTTTCCAATTGGCGCGAGATAAAGCCCCCACCACCAGATCCAGAGCAGCCTCGAGTCGCTGTATACCCTGATGAGATGCCGCCACCTCCTGTAGGTAATAATATGTCATACACATGATCATTATTAAGTCTCATTAAAAGTCCATTCTTATTAATTTATCTTCATTTCTGCAGATGATGACTCGGGTTGGGCGATCCACCAATGGGTGTTGAATAACAACGCGTGGAACGCGTACTACAACGAGCATGGAGTTCCAGTGCAGCTTACCGAGGTAGCAAAACTTCATTGTTTAATTAATTTACTCGTTACTTCTATGTAGCGAAAGTAACATTGTATACATGCAGGATGAAGCTGCCACCACCTTTGACTTCTCATTGGATGACCTCACTGGAGATGATGGCGGATATGAGCGACCTAGCCCCCGTAGACTGCAATATATGGAGACCAGACACCACGACGGCGAGGCCAGTGGGAGTGGGGCACAGACTGCAGATGGCTCTGCCTCTGCTATATTTGGCACACCGCCTCCGGCCACGTATCCTTCTACTTGGGAGGCCGATCCGTGGGTGTTGCGTACACAGCGGGAGGATGAGGAGCATACATTTCACCTGGGGGAGGACCCATGGGCGCAGGCGGATGTACACGATGACATGTAGGAGGATGAGGTTCACCAGAGGCATGTGGTGCCGCAGAGGGACCACCGTCCACCTCATAGGTTGGAGCTCTCCGGTCGTCGCCCTCGTCCTCGTCGTTAGGATTTTTATATTTTTTTAGTTTGATAGATTTCTAGTATTTATGTTTGAATTATTATATTTCATGTTTGGACTTTATGTTTCATGTTGTAGACTTACCATTTAGATTACCTAGTTTTGTTGTTTATCCAGTCGGAAAAACTAATTTCTAACATTAAACAAATAAATATAAAACCTTAAAACATTGAAAACATTAAAAACATTAACAAACTTATAACATTAACAACTAAATATAAAACATTAACCAATTATATAAAAAAACAAATAAGTAATAGACAATTACATAACATATAAAAATAATCGTCAACAAATAATAAATATATATCATATAAATCATTACAACAAAAAAATATAAAACATTCAAACAAATAAATATACCATATTATTAAACATTAAAACATTAAAACAATTTTTTTTTTTTAAATTCGGACCGCCCAGCTGCGGGGCGGTCAGCTATGCATAGTGGACCGCCCAGCCAGGGGGCGGTCTGCTATAGAAACTGAACCGCCCAGCTAGCGGGCGGTTAGGGTATTTTTAAAAATAATTTGCCATCGAGGGCAGATTTGATAATTTGTTTTTTTTTTGGTATTAATAAAAATGCCGGCTAATAAGATCTTAACGCAAGAGGTAATAATTGGTAGAGGTTGTACGGTCCATGCGGGATATCACTTGTGCGGATCGCTAGCTGTTGAAACCAAAAACCATCTTATGTGGGATTGTAGTTGGATTTTTTTTAAAAACCGTAAATAAAATAATTAAATCTACGAAACCAACATGATGACCGCAAGATTTACAAAAACCATCAGAACCGAGATGCCAATTCGGTCCCAACGATTTTTTTTTCTCCGGACCGAATTGGCAATTCGGTCTTGCTGTTTTTCACCGGTTGTAGAAAAAGCGTCACAGAAAATCAAAAAACAAGCCAGACCGAACTGCCAATTCGGTCCAGAGGTTTTTTTTAGCCTGGACCGAATTGGCAATTCGGTCCAGTTTTTTTTTTTTTTTTTTTTTTTTTTTTTTTTTTAGAGATGAGCAAAATTTGACATATATTAGCATATTCATACTAAAGTTACAACAACAATTTTTTTCATTTTCAAAGTCCAAATCGTCGATCCAAACCGTTCAACATGATCTCCACAATAAAATGTGCTTGCAGATCAAATTTTACATTTTTTGGAATTTGTTTACTATTTATTAAGTATTTTACAAAAAATAGTCATATTCAGACCATTGAATTTTGTACCCATCTTAATAAATAGTAAAAAAATTCAAAAAAATGTAAAATTTGATTTGCAATCACATTTTATTTAGATAATCATGTTGAACGGTTTGGATCGACGATTTGTCTCTTAAAAATTTAATTTTCAGTGTTAGATTTGTCTCTTAAAAAAAAAAAAAAAAAAAAAAAAAAAAAAAAAACTGGACCGAATTGCCAATTCGGTCCGGAGAAAAAAAAATCCTTCGGACCGAATTGGCAATTCGGTCCAGGCCTGTTCGGTCCAAAGGGCCACACGATCGGCCACAAGCTTTAATATTGATTTGTTGTGAAAAAGAGGGGGACCGAATTGCCAATTCGGTCCGGAGAAAAAAAAATCGTTGGGACCGAATTGGCATCTCGGTTCTGATGGTTTTTGTAAATCTTGCGGTCATCATGTTGGTTTCGTAGATTTAATTATTTTATTTACGGTTTTTAAAAAAAATCCATTGTAGTTATGCAAATAAATTATGGAGAGGAATTTTGGCACACTACAATATCACCATGACTGGAGGCAACATTCGCCAGCTATGGGTCATGCGATATCGGGGAGTGACAAGACGGCAATGGGTCTTTTGAGTAGTCTAGGCAGCAAGTGTCTGGGCTATTTGGAGGGAAAAGAATAGGAGACACTTCTCAAATAAGAAACAACTAGTGGACATTTTGATAAATGATACGATTCTTGATATTTTTCTCTGAACGCGCTTTGCATATATTCTTTGTGAGCGAATTTTGTACTCTCCTAGTGGTGATTTGCGGGAGTTAGATATTAGTATAGGAGCCTTCAGGCTTTGTATAGAGATAGATTGAGGACTATTTGTTTAATTTTCTTTGCTTACATTTGTGTACATCAACTTCTTTCTCATTAATATATCAATATATTTGTTAGTGAAATTTTTTGCCGCTAACCATAAAAAAAATATCAAATTTGTATATATCAAGAGCCGTGATTAACCGAAGCTTGAGCTCGACAGAGAGACGCCATTTAATAATTATCGAAAGGCCAATATAACGTGACATCGTCCGGATGTTTTTATTCACTGTACTATCCAAAGAACATGCACCTTAGAAAACATTAACTAGCTAACTAATCTTCTCATGACAAGGTTATATATATATGGAGTTGATGTGAACAGGGCAACAAAAGTCTCCTATGTAGTGTTATTATGCTGGTGGAACAGAGCTTTCTACACATCGGTGCATGGTTTTGACATTTTATAGAATGATTTGATCTACCTTGAAATTGTTGGTATTATTGAATATTTTAAATTTTTTAACCATCTTTTCCTTGGGACAGGGCTTAAAATAAGCCCTAATTTTTCGGTTAATTTCGTCTTGCATAGGACTTTTCTGAGAAGAATTTGGTCAAAAAGGTAATAAACTAATGTTGATTACAACCATAATACAAATACAAATGAAAATGCACTGAATGATTTCTACTTTTTCATCACATTTGACTGATACTTGAGTGCATGGCAATTGATACGGTAATATTCAAGAAGCTACATTCAAAGAATGGAAGTCAATTGACTCTTATTTATTTTGAAAATTTTTGTACTTATACACGATTTTCTATATAGTATAGGGTAAAATGCTATAGATACGGTAATATTGACCCTCATTCGTAGCATGAAAATTTTATATGACTGACCCTCATTCATATTTGACCCCTATAACTTGAAAGTCTGGCTCCGTCTCTAAAGGAAATCTTGTCCAAATTTTGAATTTTGGCTGGAATGAATTGACAAATGACAAATTATCTGCATATGAAAGGTAGTATGCAACAAACCTATGGCAGGTAGCGGTGGCAATGGGCTGACTCGAGCTAGGTCCAACTTGTAATTGGCTTGTAGTAGGAAATGGATGAGTTAGGATTAGGAGGTCGAGCGAAAATCTTTAGCTTGTAATCAGACCGAATTGGACTGAACTAGTTCATATTATGAACCTAGCTAGACTGAGTTTTAAAAAGGATTAATCTCAAGCGGTCTATGAGCTACGAACTTTTTTATCAACCCTACCTATGACCAGGTATTTAATCAAATTATCTAAATTAAATTGCAAGATAACATATATTAAATATTTTTATAGTTAGCTGAAAAATATCTGGTATGGTGCATTGTAACAAATTTTTTATTGAAATAAATTTTAACAAGATAAAATTTATTATTTTAACATGAGTCGGAAATTAATACTAATCTTTGGTAGTGGCAAAGATAATATTTTCTGTATTGGAGGTTGTAGGTTCGAAATTCGAATGAGAGAATTTCTTATAGATATTAAATAGTTAGGTAGTTTGATCTCCAACCTTTACTAAAAAACACGAGTCGAAAACATTAGAATAGAATTAGAATAGATTGTAAGTATATACAAACTTTGCCATAACTTGTATAAAATAAATCTAAATTAGGACCATAGCCACCACGTTGCGGCAACTTTTTTTGGAAGATCATTTGCAGGAATCTAAGTTAACAGCTAATTAAGCCTAGGGGTGTTTTCTCAAAACAACAAAAAAAATTAACAGGTTGACAACACTCATAGCAACATAGTCTAAGGCACAAACAATATTTCCGCGGCCCAACCGCGTGGCAGTACACAAGGCCCTTTCTTTATAATGGGGCCCACCCCTTGCAGCTTGGTTTAAAACCGGCGGTTCGGAGAATATGACCTTTTAGTTGACCCGTTGTCCCGTTACCTTTTATACGCGAAAATAACAGTCTAGACAATGACACAGAATATTTGCAACGAAGTCGGAAAAAAAAAAAATCGGAAGGGACAGATCGGACGGCGGAGAGACGATCCAACTCTTTAATAAATACTTGATAGAGGCTGTGAAGTTGATGTCAACTATCAAGCAGAGCCGGTCCTGAAGATTTTGTGGTCGGGGGTAGGAGAAAAATTTGGGACCTTCATATATTCAAATTTTGTATAAGACCAGCTAATACGCTTCCATAAATACTTCAACACCATATATTTATAAATCATTTTTGCATTTTCAACTTCCAAACAGTCCATCTGAACCATTCAATATGATATCCATATTAAAACGTGCTTGGAGACCAAATTAATCTTTTTAGATTTTTATTTTACTATTTTTTAAGATAGGCAGAAAATCCATTGATTTAGAAGATTCTGAACCATAAAAATAATGAAAATGTAAAATTTGATCTCCAAGCACGTTTTAATATGGATATCATGTTGAACGGTTTGGATCGACTTTAGACTTTTAAAACACAAAAACAACTTATAAGCATATGGTGTTGAAGTACTTATGAAAACGTATTAGCTGGTCTCATTTTTTATTGATATGCCAATAAATCATATATATTTATAGAAAGTTTGGACCATTTATATATACAAAATTTGAGCTCTAATATTTTATTTATTTTTAATATATACAGATTAATTTCTTTGACATAGGCCCATAAATTATCGACCTTAGATTCGTGATTCGTGCGGACCGCGTCAATGGGCCCATACCACCTGCTGGTTAAAGCGCTTTACAGATGAAAAAGGGTCAAGAGCACAGCTTATTAAATTTATTTATTTTCCTTTTTTTTAATAAATTAAATCATAAATGAGTAGATGACGCGTCATTAGAATGAAAAAAACGTGTCAGGTCAAATGTGACTCGCGTGACTATTTTATTATATTTTAAGTTAGTTTATTCAATATTCACCATTTGGCTAAAATCTAACGATCCTAATTACACGTGACTCGTGTGACCACGTGTCCTGCCGTGACTAGATCTTTCCCGTAACGTGACGTGCCGTGCCGCACTAAATTTTCAAAAAATAATTACGGCACGTGGATGGTCACAGCACGGAACACACAAGTAATAATACGCAACCGACACACACACCGTACCGTTCCGTACGATAACCGTACCATTCCGTGACAGATCCGGCACCGCACCATTTTTTCTACTCTACGCGCCATATATACAGTGTCATATACTCATAGCATTGTACTGAACACTTTTGTCTCTCATCGCATAGCATTCGAGTTCACCAAAAATATCATAAATTAGATATGATATATTTTATTAACTATTCGAAAAAGTATTAACAAAAAGGACAAACCTAGAAAAAAGTCATGATTAACTCGTAAAATGCTTTTTTTTTTTTACGAATTATGTGTGAATATTCCAAAATGCTTTTATATTATATTAATATAACTTTTAACAGGGCTGATTCAGGATTTTCGTCAGGAGGCAAAAAAATATCGAATCGGATTTAAATCCATTAATCAATTGGATACTCAACAAAAAACAATGCTTTAACTTATACTTTCCAATGCTTTGACTTGTAATTTCTGATGCTCTGATTTATAATTCTAATTACTAATCAAAATTCAACAGATTTATTTCAAATTTAACCCTAAATTTAACTCGAATTACAAATTAAACGTCCAGAGGGGGGCAAAAAAAATTTTAGGAGGGGAAAAAGTCGGTTGGAACCGATAAATCTTCACTAAAACTCAAAATCCAGAGGAGGCAGCTGCCCCTCCTGAAATACTCTAGGTCCGCCCCTGAATTTTAAGACCATTCAGTTCAAGATCACGAGTTCAAAAGGAAAAAAGAAAATACCTTTATATGTATGTTCAAGGAGAGTTCAAAATGCCTCCTAACTTTTTGTCTTCTATTATGCTTCTATTTTTTAAATATTAATAATTTAAAATTTAAAACTCAAATTTCAAAATAAAATAGTTAGATTTGATCTATATCATTTTCATTATATATGCATTTATAAAAATATTACAATATTTCGACATTGCTTTGATCGATATCAAGAGTTTACGAAAATACATTGATATAGATAAATTCTATATGTTGATTTTTCAACTTATTGATTCATATAAAAAAAAAAGATTATTTTCTATGTGCATGTAGAGAAAAATAATATTAATCACATCTAACGATTTTTTTTTTTTGACATACAAGTTTTAAAAAATTTGTTATTAGAAAATAAAAAGTGGAGACATGATGGATTGATGGAGGCACAAAAAAAATGAAGATATTGGACCCTCCTCATATTCAATTGAAAGAATTAACAAATTATATATTTTTTTTTTTTTACTCAGAATGTAGTTATTAGGAGATCAAGCAAATTTGGAGATAAAGATCTTGGACTAAATGACTAATTAATAGAGATCAGAATTGTCATATTAATTTTCCTAATACAAAAGATGCTTAATTTGCTATTATTATAAAATGAGGATGGTTCAAATGCCTTCATTTTTTGTGCCTCCACCATGCCTCCATTTTTAAAACGTTAATAACTCAAAATTTAAATCATAAACATTAAAATAAAACTTTTAGATGTGATCTATATTATTTTCTCTATGTGCTCATAAAAAATTATCACATTTTTATTTTGTTTTTATGTGAATCAATAAGTTAAAAAATCAACGTCTAGAAATTATCTACATTAGTATGTTTTTGCAAGCTCTTGATGACAACCAAAACAAAGTTGAAATATCATAATTTTTTACACATGCATAGATAAAATTATGTAGATCATATCTAACGGTTTTATTTTGACTTTTAAGTTTTAAATTTTGAGTTATTAAAGTTTTTAAAAATGAAGGCATGACAAAGGCACACAAAATGGAGGCATTTGAACCCTCCTCTTATAAAATATTGTCTTTCTGACCGTAAAAAACTTCATAGCTATATATGTTTTGAATGTACGCTAAAGTAGGATGTACATAATATTTTATTATTCAGGTTAAAAATCCAATATTGTTTATTGTAACAAAAGAACTATTAATTAATCTATTGGTGTTGCTTTTGTATAACCGGTTTAAAAAAATTAATTTACAATTTTATATGTCACCTTGACGGACATGAAATATATATATAGTATCCACTATCCACAATTGCAACACTGATTTTACCGAAATTTTTAAAGTTAGTATTGTTTCAAAAATAATAAACCAAAAAATCACTGTTTCTGAGTAATTTTAAATCTACCACGGCGGCACTGGTGTTCTGCGGCCCCATTTAACCGGAACTCCAGAATACCGATGCGGCCCCAAATATTTTTTTTTTATTAGTCAAACTTTGAGATATTTAAAAATGGGGGGCATGAATTCCAACGAATAAAAAATTTGGGATATCTCTGTTTTGCAAGGGTAAGGGGGGGGGGCACGAATACCAAGAATACCTTTTTTTATTAAACAAAAAAAATGGGGCTGCAAAATGCCTGTGCGGTCCTCCGTATTTGGGGCCGCATCGGTGTTTTGCGACTATGGTAGATTCAGAAATACTCAGATTTTGTGATTTTTTTTTTTTTTTTAGAGAGAATGGTAACTTCAAAAATTTCGGCTGTTTTTATTCATGCAGGATAAGAATCACACAGAGTTATTTTTAGTTCTATTGCGGTGCACTGTATGAATTAAAAACTATCATGTAAATATATGTATCCTTATTTTGACTGTATATTTAGAAAAAATGTTGAGAAATGATCAATATAAATATATAATACCCAGTTGCGCTATAGTTTTTTCGGACTTCAAAAGCTATAGCATTATTAACCGTTTTTCTTTTATAATGATTCTAAATAGCTAGTTATGGTTGCGCTAAATCTTTTTCAGACCTTAAAAGCTATAGATATAATCGCTATTTAGAACCTTGGTTTTTATTCATGCAGGATAAGAATCACACACACAGTTATTTTTAGTTCTATTACAGTGCACTGCATGAATTAAAAACTATCATGTAAATATATGTATCCTTATTTTGACTGACTGTATATTTAGAAAAAATGTCGATAAATGATCAATATAAAATTATAAATATATAATACCCAGTGCAAATTTATGGATTTGGTGAGATCAAACTTTTTCACGAAAGAAATCTATATATTGAATTATTGATTGAGGTCGGTTGAAGGTTCTCCTCACCAACTGACAGAAAGAACCATTGGAAGGTCACAACTCACAAGGACCGCCACTTCAGATTGTGCGCTCTAAATCTTTCTAATTTAATGGTTCCAATTGTCTGACTTTAGAAGAACATATTTGTTTAAATCGTTTCATATCTGTTCGTGCGTTATTTATATAATTGGTAAGAGGATCAATCGTAGTCAGTGTTATCAGAACCGAACCGAACCGAACCGGTCCGGTCGGTTGAAACACAAAAAATCGGAACTGATCACTTGTCTGATTCGATTCGTTTGAAACACCACTTCTGCTGTTGAACCGGAAAAAAAATTGATTGAGTACTTTTTATCTCATATATTTTGTACAGAAAACCTTTGTGTTTTAGATATTATAAAAGAGTTAATCAAGTATATTATACACCACAATTATTCATATACATATAATAATGTGTCTATACACATCTTCCCACAATACTTTTATGAAATTTTGTACTGAAAAACCCTAGATTCATATATCTTTATAATTTTAGTAAACTTATCATATAAAAATTTTAAATGGGGGATGCTATATTTTTTCTCCTAAAAAAATATTTTCTCATTTGTTGATAAAATAGGTATTTTTATTATATTTTGGGGATAATCTTATAATAAATTTATAAATATATAATTATTATATTAAATGTATGTGTGATTTTCACTAACTAAAAACATATTTATTTTTATAATAGTAATTTATCTCATAAATACACAAGTATTAAAAAATCAACGGTCCGACTAGTGAACCGTTGATCCGATACTTTACCGGATTAATCCGGTCCGGTTCTGATAACATTGATCCTAGTAGTTAATCCCTCATCAATTACCTCATGCTTGTGTCATTTCAAGTCATTCCGGTTCTGATAACATTGATCTAACAGTATACTTGCATATAAATAATTACGGAGGTAGGATTCAAATTGTTTCACTTTTGATAATTTCATCATATTTTATTTTTAAAAATTTAATAATAAAAAAATAAAATTATTAGATATAATATGTATCATTTTTTATATTCATGTAAAAAATTATGATATTTCAACTCTGTTTTGCTTGTTATCATGAATTTGTAAAAATACATTAATATGAATAATTTTTTAACATTAATTTCTCAATTTATTGATTCACATGCATACAACAGATATGAATTTTAATTATGAATAATAGATTGGAAATTGACACAGGACACTCCTAACATTAAATAAATAATTATAATAATACTATTAAAAATATATTAATAATAAAAATAATAATTTATACTACATATAATTATTTTTAAGATTGTATTATTATATTAAATACAGATTATACCTAAAAATCAGCAGGATCGAACTATTTTTACATTGTGTGACTGTTGGTGTGATATTGTGAAAATAAGTAGGACCGAGGACAGAACCAACTATTTGTTTTCGTCTTTTTTTCGAAATAAAAAATAATCAATCTGATTTATGATAATTTGATTTATTTTTTTCATTTTTTTTTCAATAAAAGTAGTATATAATCAGTGCATTTTTCTCTAGCAAAAGGTGATGGGAGAGAATCCAAGGTAGGGACTTGTAATCAACCGACCTTAGTCACCTTGTTAGCGATCCTTGTCATTTCCTGGTACCACCACCTCTCTCACAACTCACAAGGCCTCCTTTTTTGGAATTTCCACGTTCGAAATGGATTATTTAAAATTATAATTCGAAATAATTCGGTACAACAACGAAACAAAGAAAAAAAAAACCCTCCCAAAAAAGAATTTCACATTCTTTTTGTATTTTTCTCGCAAATAATTTGTAATTCGCATTTTATTCGCGAGTATATTGTTACTATGCTAATAAGGTTTTACATGCGGATCTGCATTTAATGCGTGTACCATAAGATATTTTAAAGGAATGTGTGTCACAACTCAAAACTAAGAATAACTGGAAGCAACATCCGCCGATGTCAGCTTTTTAATTGGCTTAGATGTGTAACATTTACATTTCACTGTTTCTTCTAATTTTAATATAATGTGTTATTTATTCACTTTATGAGATGTAACAAAATTTTCTGATTAATAATTTTATTTATTAGTAAAGGTTGGAGGTCAAGTCATTCAACTATTTAATATCTACAAAATATTGTCTTTTTTGGATTTTTGAACGTGCAACTTCTCACGCAGAAAATATTGTTTTTGCCACTAAATCAAAAGTTGGTTCTCATTAACAAGTTTTTTTTCTAAAAGAAATCACTTTCATTAACAAAATTATAAGAAATCACTTTCATTAACAAAATTATAAATTTACATTTGTTAATTGTTAATTGCGAATTCTACAATAAATTTTCAACTCAAATTTCCAATATAATATGGCAGTTTCTAGATAATTTTTTGATAAAAAATACTTTCAAGTTAATTTCTATTATTTATATAGCCGTTGCATTTAATTTCATTCTAATTTCATTGATGCATAGATCAATAAAAAAAGGTGTTCCACATCAATTGACTCAAAAGTTGTAATTTTTTTTGGTTTTCAGTAATTGTTTCATATTAATCCTATTAAAGTATATTTTAGATTAAAAAATATTGTAGTAAAATTAACTAAAATTTAGATAGCAAAGAATTTCATTAAGATAAATCAAACTAAATTTGAGTTATTTGAATCGTGACATTATAATCATTTACATATTTCATCATTACATTGTCGCCAATATTTCAGAATTGTTGCCCCTTAAAACACAACTATAAAAGCAACTGATAATATTCCGGCAACTCCATGAGTGAATTACGATTAACATTTTAAAGGGGAGTCAAAGAAAGAAGCAGAAAAAGAAGGAATCACGACACAAAAATAGATGTCATTGCCCTCAATATTTATGACCACACCCCCTTCTCCCCTCCTAATGTAAGAATGGACTCTGCTGCTTTAGCAGGGTCTTGCTTTTCCGATTTTAACCATTTAAAGTCGTTGAGATTTGTGCATGAAAAAGCTTATTTATCGAGATACGTGAATAGAAAATTTTGAATGGTTGGAATTGAAAAGGCAAAATCCTGCTTTTCTCTGAGAAAAGCAGCAGAGTCGGATCCCCTAATGTATGGGAAGTCCATCCTCTCCCTGTTTTCTAGAGCAATAGAGAGAAAGAGAGTGTGAGAGGTTAAAAGACGCCATGGTCTCTCTATGTTTTCTTTTTTTCGCAATAAGAGTAAGAGTAAAGACAACAAGACTGCAGCGATTAAGAAGAATTAAAACAGATGCAGATAACAAATTCAAAAATATTGAGTAGAACTAGAACTACCGATATTTTTATTAATACCCTAAAAAAAATTACTGAATCTACACTCGGTTTCGAAATATTTCGAAAAATACCCTGACTGCACCACTGTTGGGCGATTTGCTTCCATACCTGACCGCCCCACAGCGGGGCGGTTTGTTATGAATTTTTTTTTTCAATTTGTTTATAGCGAACCGCCCCACTGTGGGGCGGTTGGCTATGGTTTTTTTTAGAGAGATTGTTTAGTATGTATAGAATAATTGTCCCACTCCTATGATTTCTATTCTTTTTTTCTCTCTTTTTGGATACTCTTATTGTTTGATTTTGATCTATATTGGTCTCACAGTAAATCTGATACAATCCTAATCCAAAATCCATTAAGAATAAGTAAATAAGTAAATATTGAGTTATTTCAAAGCTAATGAGAAATATTTTTCTTTCAGACTGATGTTTATGAATGCTCCAACCATTTCGATCTGTGTCTTTCTTTTTATAATGCATCTGTATCAATTTTTTTGTAAGTCATTTTTCTCATTTCTAAAGCACTTGTATGTTGTACATGTATTTATCTAAGACATCTCTCGTAAACATGTGAGCTAGGACAAGGGATAAGGCAAGAGAGACGTTATCTTCACTAAGAAGGCGAAAAACAACAATAAAACTTCAAACGGCCATAAAACGGCGCTCGAGTATCCGATTTTAGCAAATTATCACTTTTCGGAAAGCTTGCGAGAAGATGCATGCATCGGTGACAGCTTTGCTGTTTTCAAAATTTATAATTGCAAAAAACCTAAGGGAAAAGCCTCAAAACTTGAGTTGAAGTTTCCGATTAAGTTTTCATTTCTAATTTTCGATCTAAGTAGCTCAGTAAATTGGTTATATAATGAACTTATAGAATACCAATTTTTACTATTTTTGGGATTTTTTTATTATTTTTTATGAATTACGAAAGATGGCACAAAATGACTTAAAAATAAAAGAAAATTGCCAATATTTTATGAAAGAGAACAAGAGTATATTTTCTTGGTACATGGGTTCTATACAATATCAAATGTTCAACTCTAGTTTCACACACATATATTTTATTCGTCATATATTTTATTTACAAAATCAAAGGATATGAGTATCCAAAAAGAGAGAAAAAAAGAAAAAAAATCATAAAAGCAGTGAGACCAAATTACTGTTAGTATATAATTTTAAAACATTCATTCTATACACACTAAACATCTCTAAAAAAAAAATAGCAAACCGCCCCACTGTGCGGTCAGGTATGGAAGCAAACCGCCCCACAATAGGGCGGTCAAGGCATTTTTCGAAATATTCGAAAACCGGTGGTATATTTGTTATTTTTTTAGGTTATTTAAAAAAATCGGTTAGAACTAGGATGTTCTTAAGTTTACCAAACCCCTTTGTGAACCCAACTCTAAAACTAATCGGATTGACTTCAAACGACGAATCTGAACCGTTAAAACTCATCTACCTTGTGAGTGATGGGTCTATATACGAAAATTTTAAACTTTCAAATTAATTTTAATATAAAGTCAAGCGGTCAAAATTAGAAGCTTTATAAATTAATTTTAATTGATTCTTTTTTTTTACATATTTTGACAACTTGACTCTATACAAAATTAATTTGAAAAATTAAAATTTTTGCATGCAAATGCATCATTCGTAAGGTAGATGGGTTCAACGCTTTGAATTCGTCGTTTTAAGCCAACTTAATAAATTTTAGAGTTGAGTTCACAAAGGAGTTTGATGAATTCAAGAACACTCTAGTTCTACTCTTTTAGCAAAATATAAATTAACAATGTGTAAATGATAAAACATAAAAATATGTCAAGAAGCACGGTTTTTTTCTGATCTAACATAAATGTATGGAAATAATTTTTATTAATAATAAAATAATATAGAATAGTATTGCTAAGGTTGTTTTTACAAAAGTATATTAGTTCAAGAATTACAATAAGACAACATAAAAAATTTAAATGTTTCTTGAGTGATGAAAAAGGCTAAATTTGCGGTGATTCAAAACTCAAGACGACAAAAAAAAAAAAAAACCAGATAATTTGAAACCTAACCTGATCAAACTCATACCAACCCAAAATGTAAGACTCAAATTAAATCGACAAGAACTCGACACAAACCGACCAATAATAACCCAAAAATTTACAATTAGAAAACTTGAAAGACTCAAATTCAATCCAAAATTCAAAAATAATTTAAAGTTAAATTGGTTCAAATTCCATCTGATTTGAAAGTATCGCTCCCGTTATACGCATTTGAGAATATTGGTCTAAAAAATAAGAATGCAAGGGTAGCACGGTCATAGACCAGGTGCAGCAATAGAAGAAAGGGTTTGCCATGAGAGTAACGGTCTCACATTTGAGCGGCCAATAAGAAACCGACAGGCACGGACGGCGCCGGGGTAGGCCACGTCACTATCCATTCCATTCCCGACCCATGCCTACAGCAGCTTTTAAAAACATGCTCATATGGACACGTGTCACCTCAGGTCGGTGTATTTTCACTGGGGTCCGGAGCTATTGTGCACTGTTGGTGCGGGACCACCCACAGTTCGCTTTTCTATTTCAAAATGGTGACGTGTTGCGGTCCAAGGTATCTTTGCCAAGCATTTCTCGCTCGGTCCCCAATGAGCGCCATGTTTCTCAGCTTCCAAACTGACGTCACTTCATTTCTCCGAGCATTTACCTACCAAGTGAAAGTGTGAAAAAGCTCTAATGATATTTCATCAGATTATAAGATTGGCTATTTATCTAAGAACATCAAATCATCTCTTAATTAAAATTTAAAGGATATAAAATAAAATTGTAAAGGAAGGGTAGCTGGTCTTATCCAAGGCCTTGGGTCTCGTTTGGCTAATGGGCATCGTCTCACTAATTGACATTACGCTGACGATACCATACTTTTTTTGAAAGCTACTTCTACTAATATTGATTATGTGCTTTGGACTATGTACTGTTTTGAAGCTCTGTCAGGTATTAAAATTAATTTTCAGAAAACTGAATTAATTCCTTTACAAATTTCTTCTTATAATGGGGCTGTACTTGCAGAGGTGTTCGGGTGTAAAACTTCTAACCTACCTTTGAAATATTTGGGTGTGTCATTAAGTGATAGGAAACTGAATATGGCTGACTGGAGTTGCATTATAGATAAGGTCACCAAAAAGTTGCAAGGTTGGGTGAGAAACTTGCTTTCGATTGGGGGTCGTCTCACTTTGGTAAATTCTGTCCTAATTGATGTTCCTTTATACATGCTTTCTCTTTATAAAATGCCTGTGAAGGTTCGAAAACAGATTGATCGAGTTAGACGTCGTTTCTTATGGCAAGGTAATGCTGGCCCTCGTAAGAAATACTCTTTAATTAATTGGGAATTGGTGTGTTATCCTAAAGAATATGGGGGTTTAGGGATCAAAGATCTCCACCTCATGAATGTATCTCTTCTTATTAAATGGTGATGGAAAATGGCAGACCCTCACTATTCTGGTCTTTGGAAACAACTAATTCACCTTAAATACACTCCATCCACCCCTCTTACACAGATGTCACACTTTTGGAGAGCAATTTCTAAAGTACACTATATTGGCCATATGAGTTGTTCTTTTCAGATTAGTAATGGTCAACATGTCAAGTTCTGGTTGGATACTTGGCATTCCGAATGTCCCTTATCGATCACCTACCCACAACTCTTTGATATTTGTTCTAATCCCTCTATTTGTGTACAAGAAGTGCTTGCTTCTAAGGAGTCCATGTTGAGGTTTCGTAGGACCCTTCATGGCCTTCTTCTTGATGAATGGCTTGAACTTGTTAAGATAGTCAACTCTTGTTCTCTCACTGATTCTCCTGATTGCCCTAAATGAAAATGGGATTCTAAACTCCAATTTACTACAACCTCTCTCTATAATTTCCTTTCTTTTAGAGGAGTTCGCACTCCTTATGTAGATATGTGGTGGCATCTACCTATACCTTTGAAAATTAGAATTTTTATGTAGTTGTTGTTCAAAAACAAAATTCTTACTAAAACTGTGTTGTCCAAAAAGAGATGGCAAGGGGATCAAACTTGCCATTTTGCAATAATACAGCCGAATCTGCTTTGCATTTATTTCTCAAATGCCCTTATATTTCTCATATTTGGTTCTGGATGGGCTCATTTCAGAATTTTTATGGAGATTGGACATCTTTAGAACATATTCAATTGTTTGCTATGTCCTTGCCTCTCAAAAACAGAGAGGCTATGTTAATGGTGGTCAGTGCCATCTGCTGGTGCATTTGGAAAACTCGAAATTCTATTTGTTTTGTAATTTCCCTATCCCCACAGTTAGACAAATGCTTTTGCTAATTTGTTTCTTGTTGGAATATTGGACAGGTTTCAAAAAGCGACATGTGTTGCCCTTTGCACAGGCTTGGCTACCGGAAGATATGGACTTGGTGCATTTGCAGTCCCTTCCTCCTCCGCCAACAATTGAGTTGCCTCCTGATAACCCTATACCATGGGTGCCAGTCTGGCTGGTATCCTAAACATGCCCTTACTCCTTTGGCTTGTATGTTGAGCATCCCTTGCTCCTCTGGTGTACCACTGGCACTAATGTTGCATGTCGAGTCTTTTACCTTTTGTGCTTGCACTTTGTTTTGCTATGCTTGTTAGTTCTGCTGTAATACATGGGGAGTTCCCTTGATATGTGGATGCATTTTTCAGTTCTTTTCTGGTGCATATAGTCATATGGCTTGCTATGGTTGTTCCAGCCTATGACATATGTCTTTTTCTAGGTTTTAGGTATGGATGTACTTGTGTTTGCCTCCGGTCGATGATGAATTCATTAATAACGACTGAAATCTTGGTACTGCTCCTTATTGGAGTCCAGTATCTGATTAAGAAAGTCGGGTGTGCTGCTGAGACCAATAAAGACTTGGGTTTTTATGGGTAGTTTACATCTTGTTGTCATTTTTTCCATTCGAACATTGTATTGTTTCTTTCTTTTATATAATGGAAGGGCATTATGCCTCTTTATCAAAAAAAAAAATTGTAAAATTACTAAATACAACTAAAATTACATAAGATCTATTAATTCCGATTGCAAAATTGTTAATATGACAAAAAAAATATCACCTTTTGTAATTTATTAAGAAATTATGAAAATAAAATTAAAAAAATATTCATTTAGTAGAGAAATTAAGAAAATAAAATGATTCCTACTAATAAGATATAATCGGAACTTTATGTCAATCGGTACACGGTAAGCCGGCCTAAAGGAGACTAGTATAGGTAGGCACAGCTTAAAAGAAGAAAGCCAGTCAAAAGGGACTAGGCCTTGAATAATCGGCTTTTCTTTTTGTGAGGCAATTAGTGTATACTGTATACTGTATAGTGCAGTAATAGTACCCTTATAGGAGAATAATTTGTTCACGTTCTTCAAACATGATGTGCATGGGTAAAGAAAAGGTACCTTTCATAATTTGAAAAATTAAGAAATGTCCTTGCCTAAAAAATACTATATTCTTACTTTAAGTAGGCATTACACTTTCTGGCAATACCTATGACAATGACGATAAGTGTTTTAAAATTCGGCTATATTTGATGAATATACGGCTGAATATTCAGGTAAATATTCGGTTATATTTGGTGATATTCGGTTATATTCTTATTCAGTGTCCGGCCGAATATAAAATAGCTATTCTGACTGAATATTGAATTCATGATTTAAAAAATTAAAAAATATTCAAAACCAGACCCGCCAGGTAGGTGTTCTCTTCAAGTGTCCCACTCAGAAGTCTTTTATAACATCTCTACATGTTGTCTCATTGTATTTAAGTACTGTGGGATCAAATATTTAATAAAAAATCTGCATATATAAATCCGAATAAGAATCTGAATATTCGGCCGCATACAGTATATGCAGTATGCGTGGCCTTCCGAATACCGCATGAGAACCGAATATTAAAACACTGATGACTACTACCTCAAAAATAGATTGATATCATTCGTAGATTTTGTTTTTAAATCATCACTAAATAATTAAAAATTCGAAAATCAACTTAATTATAATATGTTTTACAAAACCATCACCACCGAAGATGATATTCGATATGAATTTTGAAAACCGGTTATTATTCTCGATATTGAATGCTATACAATGATTGCACAAACAAACCCGTTCCAATTTAAAAAATTATGCACTTGTTTTGTAATGAACATTATTTTTTTTTTGTAAACTATTATGTTTATTTTACATGAAAGTAAATTATACTACAGAGTAGAACTAGGGTGTTCTTAAGCTCATCAAGTCCTTTTGTGAGCTTAATTCAAAAGGCTATTGAATTGGCTTCATACGATGCATTCAAACCATTGAAACTGATCTATTTCACGAGTGATGCGTTTAAATGTCAAATTTATAAAATTTCGAACTAATTTAGTATAAAGTCAAGCAGTCAAAAAAATATGGTTTATAAATTAATTTTAATGTGTTCATTTTTCATTATTTTTTTACCAATTGACTTTATATTAAATTAGTTTAAAAATTTATAAATTTAACATGTAAACTCATCACTCGTGAAGTAGACCGGTTTCAACGATTTAAATGTGTCGCTTGAAATCAATCCGATAGGTTTTTGAGTTAAGCTTACAAAGAAACTTGGTGAGCTTAAGAACACCCTAGTTCTAATGTATATTACATATTACATATCTAACTGTACTTTGTTGGCGGAGTCAGAATATAATTATAAAGTCTAAGTGTGTCAATACATGATTTATTTTATTTCTTTGTTGCAGTAACAATAGATTTTTTTTAATATTATAAAGTCTCAGTGGAGGAGCAAAAAAAAAAAGATTAATTGGTAGCCTAAGTGTGTCAATAATTTATATACTTTTTGGTATAGCATTTTTTTCCCTGTCGCACAATAATATTGTAGCACATATCTAAAAGTTGGAAACAAATCAGCTTCGATTCCAATCTCAACTATTCACATGTTTCGAGATTCGTGCACAAAAACTGACTTCTCAAAAGAATTCTGAATTTCATCGTTTGAATGGTTGAGATTAGAATTGCAGAACCTGCGATCCCTTAGAATTGCAGAACCCTGCGATCCCTTAGAATCGCAGCAGATTCACTTCCCAAAAAGTTTGGTAAAACATTAATACAGTCAAACAAGTTTATGAAAATTTCTAGTATGTGTGAAGATAAGAACTTCTTAAAGAAGGCGCAGCCTAAAAGCAACTGCAAATCATTCAAATGAGTTGCTCCACCATGATTTAATCACTCTCATAGAACAAAATCTCCATCAATGAAAATATATACTGGCACGCAATAAACTAGTCAAAGACGAAAGCAACACTACGAGATGGAAAAATAAAAAAATTCCTCATGGATACTATTTTTAGTAATTCTTTCACACACAAGGAGCAACTAACTAGGCTTTTTTTTTTTTAATTACTTCCAAACTGAAAAATCTCTACCTATGTAGTTTCTGCACAACCTGTTCCAATCCTGGAAAAAGGAGGAGGGTTCGTGATAGGCTTGACGAACCAGCGGTAAAAAAAACATCATCTTTATGGAAATGAAACCCTCACGAATTGAACAGGTGTATGTAGTACTAGAATGGGTGACCTCCTGAAAAGTTCATGTGTTGCTGATTCCGGTTAGATTTCATTTCTAGCATACCCCAACTTGTTTGGGAATCCAGGCTTTGAAGAAGAAGATCGAAGACGACTTCCAAACTGAAAAATATTGTTTAAACCTCATATATTTTAGAAAAAGGAATGGCTACAAAATTATTTGCAATTACTAGTACGAGCTTTAACTTATCAATAAGGTTTGACGAGAACTAACATTTAGTATAATAACAAAGATAACGTTCTCTGTAGGAAAGGTTGCAGATTTGAAACTCGAATTAAGAATACTTTGAGGATATTAATTAAAAAGTGAAGTGTCGATGATGTTTTTAGACGTGTAAAGATGATGTAAAGATGTGTAAAGATGATGTTTCAATTTAGAAGGTTCCATACTGAAATTTCATGTTTTACACGGGGAATTCATGAGATTATGGCAAAACTTTATGACCACAAAAAATTGCATTATTTTGTGGAAAACCGTGTGTTCTGGTACCGACATTTTTATTAATAGACAAAATTAAATGCAAATTAATAAATATACCCACGGTAGCTGGGTATTTTTAAAAATGCTCAAACCGGTCATTTAATGACCGGTTCTCTTTTTTTTCTCAACCGGACATTAAATCGCCAGTTCTCTATTTTTTTGTTGTTGTTTCAGATCCTATGAATATTCATCTTTCTCTCTCCTCTCTCTCACAACTCACTCAACTCACAGAAGAGAAAGAGAGAAAGAGAATGCGATTTCTGAGGCAATTTTCAGGTTAATTTTTTATTTAATTTGAATTTATTTATTTTTTATAAAAAAAAATTTCATTTTTTTTCAGCAACCTATACATTTAAATTTAGTAACCTGACAATTGTTTATCATTTACTAAAATGTAGTTTGTTGGCCATGGTCTTGATTTCATTACACTGTGGTGGGAAGTTTCTTACTAATACATATAGGGCTTATCACTCCAAAGAGCCAGTTAATTCATTTATGGTTCCCGATGATATCTCATTTTGGGACTTGAAAACTATGATTTATGAATGCACCGGTTATAACTCAGAAAGGTGGAACTTAGAATTGGCAACCCGAGTGAACGATGGAACACCTCCGACCTATACTATAGTGAAAGTACTAGGTGATGTTGTATGGAGAGGCATGTACGGACAGTTTAAGATCACTGAAAATTTTGTAATAGAAATCTACGTCAAGAGAGTTCCAATAGAGTTAGGGGTTGGAAGTTCTGGTCAAAATTCAGTTGCGGCAAATTATACAACACAACCAGAACCATACACTCTCATGGTTCCTTTATTCGTACCTGACTCAGAAACATACAATCACTTCACTCTACCATCACCCCAACCACGATGCCATATAAGATCCCAACCTAGACCCGTGCAGGTACTGCCTTTACCATTACCGCCACCATCACCTCATCCCAGACCGGCACCATTAGACGACAAAACTGGGTCAGAATTTAAAAATAGTAACGAAATTTCGAAGGAAAATCTGCAAACTGTGGATGAATTTGAAGGAGCAAACTGGGACTCTGATCACCTGGAGGGTTTTGATGAAGATGGTCCAGTGCCCATTCGAAAAGCATATGGGAATATACCGCTTAGTGGCCGAACTGATACGCACCCATTCACAGACTTCAATGATATATCTTCTTTTCAAGAAACATATGTTGCTTACTATGGGAGACGGATTGAGTACAAAGGTAAGCTAACACCAGAACAATTTTTCCAAAGCAAAGAAGAGCTGATTAAGAAGATTAGAGAGTACCATATTGATAAGAATCAAGAGATTAGAATGAAGAAAAGTGACAACGATCAGATTCAGGTGGTGTGCAAGACTCCGGGTAGTGATTATGAAATTAGGAGAAAAGCAACAGATTTTGGAGATGCATGGGTTATAACGAGGTAAGAGAAGCCTCACACATGTAGGTCTGAGTATACAAGGACCGACCATGAATGTCTCACGGCATCAATCATTGTCGATGTCATTGAGACCAGCATTAAGGATGAACCCTGTATGAGCATCCAAGGGGTGACAAACTGTGTGAGGGTTAGGTATGGCAATGTAATCCCGAAATACAACCGACTGTGGAGGGGTTGTGAGCTTGCAATAGTCTACCAATGTGGGGGAGGGTTCACAACTTGCTGAAACCACTGCTTATAGGAATCTGCGACGAGAATCCCTGCTCTAAGTACCATTTTCTGATTGTCTGATATGAGATAAACACGGAGAAATTATTGAAGATGATGTACAATTTAGGGTTGTAGCCTGGGCTTTTGGTCCATGCATTGCAGTGTTCCAATACTTGAGACCAGTGATCAGTATATATGCATGCTTCTTGTCTGGGCGGTATGAGGGGAGGCTTTTGATAGCTTGCGGCTATGATATCGAGAACCAATTGATGCCTATTGCATTTGCAATTGTACAGAAGGAAGACAGTGAGAATTGGGATTTTTTTCTTGCAGTGGTTGAGGAATGAAGTGCTTGGAGCTGATAAATTCATATGTGTTATATCAGACCAGCACAAAGGGATCAAATGTGCACTGACAGCAGAATACGGATGGTCTCCAAACCTTTTTGTGTATATATTTTGTATGCAGCATGTTGCTGACAACCTGGTCCATAATTATGGAAACGACAAGTGGTTCGGATGGAGGTTCAGACAATGAGCTAAGAAGAAGAAGCCAAAAAGGTTGAAAGAGATGTTCGAAGAGTTTGTTGTGGTATGTCTAATTTATAACATTTCATTTAATTATTTTATAAGACTATGAGAAAAATAAAGTAACACCTCTTTGTTTTTGTGCAGCTAAATCCAAGATGTAATGCATTTTTGAAGAAGGTGGGCAAAGTACGTTCCAATGATGTGATGAAGTTGTCCAATTATGAGAAGATTTTTCAAACCTGTGATGAAGGATACCGATTGGTATCATGACAACAAAATGGCTCCTAGTCGCTCAATAATGTCTTTCGGGTTAACTGTAGAATGTCCGTGGCTGCCATAGTGGAGGATACGTTCTACAAGTGTAACAAATGGTTTGTTGAGCGGCGGAATCGAGCAATAGACTTAAGAGATGCAAATCAGTTATTTCTGACCGGGTTTTGCAAAAAATCAGAAAATGGTGGACCAAAGCTGCAGAAATGCATTTGGTTTCTTGTACAAACGGCTAAGGTCAGTACCAAGCTTCATCCCCAAATGAGTACGTTCCAATCACCTGCGGCGCCAATGGAATTATGGACATCATTCATAGAGAGTTCCAGTACATTGTGACACGCGACCCAGTAATAAAATGGAATGTACATGCAGAGGTATCCAATTAACATCTATTTTGTGCGCTCATGTCTTAGCAATTTGTCGAACAAAACTGGAGCAAGAACCAATTTGTTGCAGACTGTTCTACTCTGAACTATCTTGAAAGTACTTGGAATGGGGTGTTTGTTTCTTTTGGTAATATGAAAGAATGGCCTACTTGTAATGAACCTAGAATTCTTCCTAGCAAATCCTGAATTAGGGTTGGGGGGAGGAAACACACCCGTCATGTAATGATCATGGATGAAATGCAAGGTAGGCGAAAGGGGCATCAGGCTCGTCGTTCCACTACTGACAGGAATCGAAGAGGTATGTAACATTCATCAAAATTATATTTCTTTTCAATTTAGACCAACTTATTAAGTAACAAATGCAATGCAGAGGCCAGAAACGCAGCAAATGCGACAGAAAATGAGCGAGTTATCACAAAGGCAACTGGGTCAGGGTCACAAGGGTCACGGCGTAGCACAGCTATGTTTGCAGAAGCAATAGGAGAGGCAGTTGCCATGAGAGAAGAGGCGGTTAGGGTGCAAGGAGAGTCATCTGGAAGCCAACCAAGGAGGTCAACTGGTAGGCGTACATGGGCATCTGGAAGCCAAGCAGAGCCATCTAGTAGGCCATCTTCTGCAATTGGTCGCTTTCTCGGATTTAATTTTAGGCGTAGTAGTAACAGGTGATTTAAATTTTTCTCATTTGATGCATGTTGTGAACTTGTTTATTTAGATGCTACTTTCAAAACTATTTTATTTGTGGTTTGTCGTGGACTTTATTAAGACTAAGTTATGAGTTAGTTGAATGTAACTTTTTATAACTTTACTATTTTTTTACCATATTCAAATGTAGAGAAACATCAAGTCTACATGCATGTCAATACATTAAGTCTAAATAAATTCTGAATAAATTGATGAAATAAAGTCTACAAAATAGACACTATAAACTCAAAGATTTTACAATCCTAATTCATCCAACTAAAATGCCTCCAGCTCAAATGCATTCAAATTTTAAACCCTAATAATACTACTTCTTAGAACGAGCCTTGAAAGTCCGATATTGCTGGATCTGGATCAGTCACAACAAACGAAGTGCTAGCCTTACCAGTATAAGTACACATAACAAACTCATCGTCCGATATCGGAGGCTCTGGATCAACCTTCTTCTTTTTTCAAACCAGAGTTGTAGGGGTTTTCCACAAAGTCATCGTCTGAAATTTCATATCGAATAGGCCGTCTAAGAAATTTTTCCATCATACATACTTGACAGTTGTTCTTTTCTCTCTCATTTTTTTCTCGATCACTAAATTGACCCTCCTCTCGCTAGGCCACAATCGGACGATGTCCACGTTCTACTAACTCATGGTCTTGTGTCGGTGAGCTTTGGCTATGGAGGGAATTAGTTTGCTGGTCAGTGAAGATGCCAGTGGGGTATATGATGTGGAGGATCTCCGGATGAGCTGTTGGATGTCCATTACTAATTCATGACCTTGTGCCGGTGAGTTTTGGCTATGTGATGGACGTCAGTGAAGATGGGTTTGTGTTGTATAGTGGGGTGCATGAGTTGCTACGGGAGATGCTAGCAGGTTCATGCCAACTTTGGCTCTCATGCTATCTAAAATTCTGATTTGTAATTTGAATTAAATTTAGAGTTAAAACTAGAATAAATTCATTGTTTTTGATTGATAATTACAATTATAAGTTAGAACATTCTTTTTTTTTTAATTTATCTAGTACCCAATTAGTTAATGAGTTTGAATCTGATTAGCTATTTAAATCCAATTCACTATTTTTTTGTCCTCCTAACAAAAATTCTGGACCTACCCCGGATGCCGGTTTGCTGTTGTGCAGTTCGATATTTCTTAATTTCATTCTTATTTGTTGGAGTTGGTGCGTGAGTTGTTTTTTTTTTTTTGGGGGGGGTATTGTGTTGAACTTTGCCCATTTTGATTAATTAGTAAGTAAGAGAATGGGATAGATTTAAAAATAGGAAGAAGATCAATAAGATTATCAGAAAATGCTTTGTCCCATCGAAATTTCGTGATGTATGTAATATATGCATTATTATGCTTTAGAATAAAAAAAATATGATATTCACAATGTTAGAGTGGAAAATATATGACTTTTTATATTTTAGAATAAAACATGTGATATTTACTAAAATTTTAGAATGACACATGAAATCCTGTCATTTATTATCTTGACAAGAATGCCTATTAATTTATTTCGGATCGATTTAATAATTATTTGATCATTCATGAAATAATTCCAAAATATTGACAATTTAGTTTTAGTAGTTTTCTATGAATGATTTAGCAGATAAAAGCAATTTCAGAGTTACATAAAATAATAATGTTTGAAACATCAAGGGCACTAGAGTGGTCTCCAGTGAAATTGATCTACAATATTTTTTCTATTCAGAATAGCTAGAATAGCTGCTATTCTCTATTTCTTGTAAATGTTGAAATAACTACTATTCAGAAATGTGAAATACAGAAAAAAATGTTTCATTTTTAAATTTCCGCCAACACAATCCGAAATGACAAATTTGATGCCACTTTCCGCTATCTCCACGTCGTGACAATTCATTTGAGATCCCACTTACTTATCTTTCATCTTAATTAACACCTTGTTAACACTATTTTTTATTGATTACAACTATTCATTGTTCCACATATACAATCCAAACAACATTTTTATTAATCCGAATAGCACCATTTTCACACTAATATGAAAATCACTAATTTTTCTCTATTCTCATTTACTATTCTAAAATTTTACCATTCTACCTATTCTAACTCTCAACCAAACGTACCTACATAACTATGGAGAAATAAATGAAATGCATTAGCGGCTACAACTATGGAAAATGACATGGACTTGTCATTTTCAATTGATAGTTATAGAATTAGATTAGCACCACACATCTGTGGCCAATGGTACACCGCCTGTTCCGTTTGACTCTCTTTCTCCTTTTTTCTTTTTACTTTTTGAAAAATTAAAAGAAGCTGCCACTGATTGTGTTAAAAACAACCTTCTCTTGATCCATTTTTTCAACAACATATTCTCTCACTTCATACTGAGACACTTTAATAACAGGGATCCAAATCTGCTGAAATTCGAGATAGTGAACAGTAATTTTGAAATTCCTGAAATTCGGAATTCAGCCGTCAAACTGTTTCGAGATGCGTGCACACAAAAACCAGCTATTTCGAGATGCATGCACAGAAAAAATTGGACGGCTGGATTCGGGATTTCAAGAATTTCAGGGGTACTGTTCATGGATCTCGAATTTCAGCATATTTAAATTCTAATAACAGAGGCAAAACTATAAAATTTAGACAGTTATAAAAAATTAAATTCAAATTTTTGCAATAATAAATTGGAATTCTAATCAATTACAAACACACGTGATAATTTATAAAAAAATAACTGAACTATAAAAACTTTAAAAAATATAAATATAATTAAGTTTCAATATACATAATTAAATTTTTGAAATCACAGAAGTGACTAAGCACCAAAATTGAAAAACCAGAAATTCACAACTGGGTGGGCTGTATAATTTCAATTTTTAGTTTTCATAATAGAAAAATATATAATTTTGCTCATTTGACAATATCAATAATGTCGAAAGAATGTAATTTCCAAAATTCAAAATTCAATTCGAGATATTTATTTTTTACTTTGAATGATGGAAGGGTACTAATTTTTTTAATTTGATTTACGAAAATACGTAAATAGAAAAATCAAATTGAGAATGTAGAATAAAAAAAGTTTGAATATTAAAGACCTAATTTTTTTTTAAATATATTGTTAATTGAATTTTTGAAATAAACGTAATTCATACCATGCGATTTTAGAAATTTTAATATATTAAAGCTTCTTTTTTTGCTTGAGAATGAAAGACTTTGTAAATAGATTGAAACTTGAAAGGTCCGTATGAAGTTCTATTATATTTTAGAAACTTCAAAATGCTACCAAAATCAAAATTTGTCATTTAGACATTAAGTACTTCAATTAACCTAATTGAAAATATTGCTAAAAATTTTGTTTTATATCATTTCTAACATTCTTCTGTTACCAAGCAAATTATGCTATATGTATTATTTGACATCAATTTTAAATAATATTGGAACTCTCAAATAATTGAAGTAGGATTTCCACCGAATTTTGTTTATTCAATAAATGTTAAATTTTATATTAAACCTATAGAAAAAAAATATTAATAGAAGCTTGTGATTTAAGAATACCGGAATTTCAAATTTGGACCGATACACATTTTTAGTTAAACAAAAAAAGAAAATAAATATTTTCAAGTTCAACGTAAAAGATTTGTTATAACAAAATATAGCCTTGAATGGATTTTGATTTGAAAATTCAATTGTCCTTCATGAAATTATGATTTGAATGTTCCATCCTTCTTTTTCATTTATTCAAAAGAAAAATTGAATATAGCACGAAATTATGATAGTTTCAGTGAAAATTAATTATCTTTTTCGTTTGTATAAAAAATAATTAGGATCAAGATATTCAATTTTTCACATTTTTGAACTTCTGAAATTCGTTTTATATTTTTTTAATTGAAAGATTTCGGTACACTTCAACATTTTTTAAATGTTATTTTCGGAAATTAAACTTACGCTCGTGCCACTGCACTAAACCACGGTTCTTAATTTTCATAAGTAATTATTTTTAAGATTTTTCAAAGGTTTAATTTACAATAATTCACATTTCTACAATATAAAATGAAAACGGAGGCCTTTAAACACATCTAGATGACAGAAAGTCAACAAAGCCTTTTTCTTCATTGCTCTTGGTATTTATATTAAGGTTATGGTATTATCCATTGTTTTAATATTCGGTTCTCATGCAGTATTCGGAAAGCCACCGCATACCGCATATACGGTATGCGATCGAATATGTAGATTCTTATTCGGATTTATATATGCGGTTTTTTTATTAAATATTTAATCTCACATTACTTAAATACAATAAGACAGCATGTAGAGAGGTTATAAAAGACTTCTGAGTGGGACGCTTGAAGAGAACACATACCTTGCGGGTCTGGAACTCATTTAATGGGTTATGAATTCGGGTCCGGAACTCTTTTAATGGGTTTTGAATGTTTTTTAATTTTTTTAAAGCATGAATTCAATATTCGGTCCGAATAGCTATTTTCTATTCGGCCGGACATTGAATAGGAATATACGGCTATATTCACCGAATATAACCGAATTTTAAAACACTGGTATTATCTATAGCGCGGATTGATCTATATTATATTTTAATATTTTTATTTTTAAAATTTAAATAGTTGATCTAAACTGTTTCAAATTATTCTCTATATGAAAATGTACCGGCAGGCTATTTAAAATTTTAGAATTTTTGTATTCTTTTTAGATAGATATAAAATCACTACTTTTGAATGGTCTAGAATTTTTAGAACAAGTGATTGTTTATCTATTTAAAATAATAATAAAAAAATATAATTTGATCTACAAGTATATTTTTATATGAATATTATGTTGAACAGTTAAGAGATAACTTAATTTATAGTATGGATCAATCCATGCTATGAATAGTATCATAACCTCACCCTTATTTTCTTCAGATAATATAAGAGCATCTACATCCCAGCAACTCAAATGAGTTTCTAAATAACTGTTAACTATTTTTTTTAAATTAAGATCTCTAAAGTTTCTAACTCTCACATCCCTGAAATTAATTTTAGAGTTTCTATTAAGCCACATCAGCAATAAATTAAAAAAAAAAAAGAAATAATTTGAGCCAATCATTTGGCTAGGGTGGAGTTTATAAACAGTTTCTTATTAAGAAACTTTCCTGCATAGTTTCTAAATAAGAAACTCTTCCACATCCCTGAAATTAGATTATAAACTACCACATCAAATTAAAAACTCTCATAATACCAGAAATGTAAATGCTCTAACCTCTTACTTCTTCTACACTTGAAAATGAACTCAGTCTAATAAATTGTTCCCGATATTTTTATTAATACCCAAAAAAAAACAAATTATCAAATCTGCCCCCACCCCAAACTTATTTTTAAATCTACCCCAACCGCCCGTCTGCTGGGCGGTCCAGATCCAGAGCAGACCGCCCAGCCACTGGGCGGTCCACTTTTTTTTTTTTTTTTTTTAAAGAGACTATGAACATCAAGATGCTGAATTCTAACGCTAAAAATTCGAATTTTGTTTTAAATATTAGTTAGATTACTTCTTTTAAGCATATTTATACTAAAATACGCTAAATTACTTGGAATTATGTTAAATTACGTTGAATTACACTAAATTACTTTAAATTACGCTAAATTACACTAAATTACATTAAATTACGGTAAAATACGGTAAATTATGCTAAATTACATATGAATAGGGACGATATCTTCACTGAAAAGGCGAAAAACGACGACGAAACTTCAAACGGTCATAAAACGGCGCTCGAGTGTCCGATTTCAGCAAATGACCACTTTTCGGAAAGCTTGAGAAAATATGCATGCGTCCGTGCCATCGATGCCGGATTCCAAAATTCAAAATCGCCAAAAAACAAAGGGAAGACCCTCAAAACTTGAGTTGAAGTTTCCGATTAAGATTTTCATTTCTATTATTCAATCCAAGTAGTTCAATAAATTAGTTACATAATGAACTTGTAGAATACCAATTTTTACTATTTTGGAATTTTTTTACTATTTTTTATGATTCATGAAAGATGGCACAAAATTGGTCTACTTTAGCGTAATTTTGCGTAGTTTAGCGTAATTTACCGTATTTTAGCATAATTAGCGAAGTTATTGTTATTTAGCATAATTTACTGTAATTCAACGCAATTTAACATAATTCCAAGTAATTTAGCGTATTTTAGTATAAATATGCTTAAAAAGAAGTAATCTAACTAATATTTAAAACAACGAATTTTTAGCGTTAGAATTCAGCATCTTGATGTTCATAGTCTCTTAAAAAAAAAAAAAAAAGTGGACCGCCCGCTCCCTGGGCGGTCTGCTCTGGATCTGGACCACCCAGCAGACAGGCGATTGGGGTAGATTTAAAAATAAGTTTGGGATGGGGGCAGATTTGATAATTTGTTTTTTTTTTGGGGTATTAATAAAAATATCAGAACTGTTCCACGCACTGCAAAGATATCAATATTTTGATATGATATTTACATTATTTAACAAAAAAATTATCATCAAATCATATTCAAATTATGAATTTTAATTTGTCAAATTATTATTGAATCATAATTTTTTAATTGTCACCAAAAAAGAATGAAAATTGAATCAAATCTCAATCAAAACATACAAAGAGGCTCCTCCGACTCATAATTTGTTATAACGGACTGAAAATCCGTTGCAACGGTTTAATCACGGATTGCAATAAGTTCCATAGCATGTAGTTAAAGTGTTAAACTACTACAAGTAAATTGTAAACTTTACAACTCTCGAGAATTGAACTTGTAACGGATTCAAACCATTGCAACGATTTTCCAAAGTTGTCACCAATTTTGAAGTCTTTTATCTTATTTCCAAAATGACTACTTTCTGTAAATTCAGATTCTTCCCAGTACCGTAATAGAAAATCTTTTAGAATTAGTGGATATGGACCGTTCTTTTTAACTTGGCACGAATCTCAAAGTCCAATAATACTACCTCATGTGCTAGCCCGAATCTCAAAGCGGATACTTTTCCGCTTTCTGTTGTATTCGATATAAATTCTTCATGTTAATTCAAACACACTAAATTATATCAAAGTAATTTCAAAAACACCTCACTATTTCATCCGGGGACCATATATATACATAGAGGAGGGCTTAAATGCCCCATTGCTTCATGCCCCAATCGTACCCCAACATCTTTATCTTCAATTTTAAAGTTCAAACGGATGATCCGAACCGCTCAACATGATATCCACGTTAAAATATGACTGGAGACCAAATTTTATATTTTTTGAAAACTTTTTACTATTTTTTAAGATAGGTACAAAATCACTATTTTTAAATGGTCCACAATTTTCTAAAAAACAGTGATTTTGTACCTATCTTAAAAAATAGTAAAAAAAAATTCAAAAAAATATAAAATTTGATCTCTAAGCATATTTTAACATGAATATCATGTTGGGCGGTTCGGATTGTCCATTTGAACTTTGAAATTGAAAATAAAGATGTTGGGGTACGATTGGGGCATGAAGCAATGGGGCATTTGAGCCCTCCTCATATACATATATATCACAAATCAAAACTTTGTTCAATATAGGATCATGTCATCTACTACAGCGTATGTAGGGGTGTCAATGGTACCTTTTTAGCCATTTACCCGACCTACATCGTATTCGATAAGGCAGGTATGAGTAAGGTTTTTTTTCGTTAGCTTGTTGGGTATGGATATGGATAAGAATTTTTTTTCGTTAATCAAATGGGTAAGGGTATGGGTAATGACTATTTCGTACCTGTTACCCTATAGGGTAATTATAAAATATAAATATATATTTAATTCAATTTGCAACTCACCTAAATATGTATTCGTGTTTTTTAATTTTCTTTTCTTTATAAAAAACAATTTAGTTGGAATTGATTGCACATTTATTTTTATTTTTTTATTAGAAATATAATTACATATGTGTGAAATGAATCAGTTTTTTATATTTAATTTGTAAAATATAATAAACTAATTATTATATTAGTATTATCCGTTATACATCCGCTACCGTTTCGTTACCCGATAATATTAACGGGTAAGGGTAGGATAAGATAAGGTCAATTTTTAATGGGTATGGGTAGGGTATGGGTAAAGTCAATTTTAATGGATATGAGTATGAAAATGCTTCCACCCGATCCGTACCGTACCCGTTGACACCCCTAACCGTATGCGACCACTAAAGAAATACTATCGACACGTGAAAAAAAAAATTGGATATTAATTTTTTTAATTAAAGAACATTAATTTGATAAAAGTTTCAGAGTTTATTTTTATTTATATAGTAAATTTGAACTCGTAACATGTTGAAAATTATCTGAGTATCTTCTCACTTAAACTACTATGTCGGTTCTAAGTTCTAACAAAAGCAAAGGTTCAACAATTTAATTGCTTCCTTTAACAAACAACATGAAAGAAATAGAACTGCAACTCAAACTCAAGCAAGCTGATTTGATTTAATTTGATTTGTATGTTAATCAATTTGAGTCTATCTCGATAAAGAAATCTATCAGTATTCAAGCTTTTCCTAATACACACACACACACACATAGGTTGGCTAATATCAAAATGTTTGTTCCGGAGCTGTAGTGCAACTAATTGATTTTCTAATTTTCAAAGTCCAAATGGTCGATCCAAACCGTTAGATGTGATTTTTATATTAAAATGTGCTTGGAGGCCAAATTTTATTTTTTTTGTAATTTTTTTACTATTTATTAAACCAGTTTTAAAATCGTTGATTTTTGTAAACAATGAAAAATTGTTGGATCATTGAAAACAGTGATTTTAAAACTGACTTAATAAAAAGTAAGAAATTCAAAAAAATGTAAAATTGGTCTCCAAGCACATTTTAATATAAAATGAATGTTGAACAATTTGAATCGACTGTTTGGACTTTAAAAATGTAAAAACCGAAACATTTGGTCCACGGCTTAGGAACAAACGTTTTGATATTACATGTAGAGTGAGTCTATGGTACTATGCATAGCACAGATTGGTCCGTACTACGGATCAATATTTTTGTTTTTAAAATTCTAACGGTCAATCCGAACCGTTCAACATGATTTTCATATGAGAATATACTTGTGGGTTAAATTTTTATTTTTTAGAATTTTTTACTATTTTTTAGATAGATAGAAAATCACTGTTTTTGGATGGTCCAGAATTTTCAGATCAAGTGATTTTCTACCTATCTTAAAATATAGTAAAAAAATTTAAAAAAATATAAAATTTAGTCTGCAAGTACATATTCATGTGGAGATTATGTTGAACGGTTCGGACGACCATTAGGATTTTCAAAATGAAAATATGACTCTGTAGTACGGACTAATCCGTGCTATGCATAGTACCATAGACTCACTCTTCAAAACAAGTTCAATTACTGTTAAGTTTTTCCTGTGTTTAATTTTATATTATTTTAAGTAATTAAAGTGCAAACGAAATAGTTTTCTACGATAAGTTTTATTGAAAAGGCTCATTCAATGTCTCCATTTTATTACAAGCAAGCTCAAGTAATCCATGAAGTACTAAATTCAAGATTTTTCTAGAAACAAGCAAGTAGAATATTTCCTAATTGTAGGTTGTATAGTTTGTAAAAACATCTCAACTCTAAATGTTTTCTTAGCTTTTATATAGCAAGTATATATATATACGCTAGTGTAGTAGTCACATTAAGCAAAAATCAAACAACTCTTGATAAAATAAAACTGGTGGGGCTCGCCCACTTTCGTCAAAAAATAAAATAAAAAAAGATTAAGTGTAATAATAGTTTGGAAAAAATCAAACAATTATTTCTCAAGTAAGTGTGATAAAATGAAACTAGTAGGACTCCTCCACTTTAATATTAAATTGTAAAGGTACAGTAATAAGATTCATTTCAAATGGATAATAAAATTAATTTAGATATAACATCTCTACTCAACAGTCTTATGATTATGATTGATTTGGTAAGATGACTATTTAATTATTAAAAAAAAGTACTATTGTAACTACAAACATGAGACATTTTATTTTTATTTTATTTAAGTATTAAAACAAACAGGGACAGATTTAAGACCCAGTCATAGGTGAATAAGCCATCTTTATAATTTTAAAATTTTAATTATGTATATAAAATTTAATTAAATTTAATTTTTTTAATTTTTTATATAGTCCAGCTACTCTTAACAAATAATAAATGTTTAGTTGTAATCTAATGGAGGTCTTGAGTTCAAATTTCACTCACCACAATTATGCATTTAATTTTCAGCCACTCCTATTAAAATTTTCTAAATCGGCACCTGAAAACAAATTTTCAATAATTTCAATTTAAATCAATATCAATTTTATAAGTTTCTTTTATAGAAAGGTTTTTTTATACTAAAGCAAATATAACAAAACACAGTACTGGTGTTCAATGACTAATAAATAATTAAATAACATTATTATACTGTTTTCCAACAAAACACTGTACTCTCACCTCTCTCGATCTTCTATATAAACAAAGTGTCACCTTGACCTTTCTATTCTAAAACCCTTCAGGCCTTCATCTCTCTCTCTCTCTCTCTCTCTCTCTCTCTGTTTCCTCTGTTCCAAAACAGAGATGGTGGTACTAGCGAAAGAAGAGCTAGAACAAATCTCTCTCCCAGTGATACAAAAAACCCTCCCCTCTTCTCTTGTACCAGTGATTGATCTCTCTAACCCCAACTCAAAATCTCTGATCGTGGCCGCAGCACAAGATCTTGGCTTCTTCAAGGTGATCAACCATGGCATCTCTATGGAGCTCATGTCTGCTCTGGAATCAGAGGCCATGAATTTCTTTGCTCTGCCTCAGTTAGAGAAGGAGATTTGCGGCTTGAGCCCGTTCGGCTATGGGAGCAAGAGAATAGGCTCCAATGGAGATTTGGGATGGGTAGAGTATCTCTTGTTAGAGATCGCATCAAAGCCCAAGTCTCAACTAAGCCAGTTTTGGTAAGAAAAAGCACCATAAATTTTAATTCTCAATAAATAAGTATATATATACATGTATGTTATCTCATAGCTCCTCATTTTGCCATTTTCTCATAATTCTTAGGCTTATGTTTTCTTTTCTCATTATTTATTGTGCCTTTATTATTTTTTATGTATGCTCTTAATTAGCTTTGTGAGAGCTGTACTGGTAAGAAAAAACATGTATTAATATTGTATTTATTTTATGGTTATTTGATTTCTAAACTTCTTTGTACATTTATATCGGCATTTTTGCACCTCTGTTATATCCAATTAATTTTTTTGCCTTCACATTGATTCTGATATTTTTCTTTTCATACTTTTTGAACTTATGTAATAATAAATATTATATGTATATGTAGTCGCATTCTTGGATAAGTCCTTTCACATGTCTGATAAGCTTTTTTTATTTATTATATTTTTTAGATAACCAACTACATTTCTCACATCATAGTTAGTTACTCCAAATGCTGTGCTTCCGTAAAGCTAGAAACTTTTTCTTCAATTTTTGCCATCTTACTATGCAACTGTGCCATGTTTTGAAACACAATTGGTAAAGTACAATGTCGTACAGCTAAATTTCACCTCTATTATTAATTTATTTTAAATGTACAGCCAAATAACACTTTTTATCTCTTGGTAATTTTTTCATAACCTTATTATACAAGAAGTACTATATGTTGATTGTTTTACTATAATGTAAAAGTAAAATAATTCCATATTTATTCTATTAATTATGAGATTTTCTTTCTTGGTACATACAAGGACTAAATTGAATTATCACCATAAAAACATCATTACTCAAATAATTTATTACTTGTATTTTGCTATATATAGAAATAGTTCACTGTCTTTCAATTTTATTATTATATTTCTACATCCGGTTTATATGCATAAAGAGGTATAAGAACCAATATAATAAAATTTGTAAGATACTTTTTAATATGCAAGTACTAAATACTATACCAGTTGTTAAATAAACAATTCAATTTTATTTTCCTCCTTTACAGTTCCACTTTGAATGAGTACATAAAGGCAGTCATGAAATTATCTGTTGAAATTTTGGAATTGATGGCACAAGGTTTACATATCAAAGAAAAAGAAGTATTCAGCAAATATGTAATGGATGAAGAAAGCGACTCTGTTCTGAGGTTCAACCATTACCCGCCACGCCCCCACATGCAAGGGTTGAGCAACCGCTGCCTTACCGGGTTTGGAGAGCATACCGACCCGCAACTCATATCGATATTGCGATCTAATAACACGTCTGGCCTGGAGATTGCTCTCAAGGATGGGAGCTGGGTATCAGTTCCCTCTGATCACACCTCTTTCTTTGTCAATGTTGGAGATTCTCTCCAGGTAATTATTTGCAATTCTATTTAAAAATTTCTAATTTATTTTATTTTATTTTGGGTACTTATGAGATGGTTTATATAAGTGATTTTGTGATGCAAATTTTAAAGATCAGTTATTGTGTTCTAATTTTGGAAAGTAAAATCAAGATCTATTTTGTGTTCTACCAGTAAAATGGGGACTAGTAACTATTTCAAAAACAGAGCTCAACAAAAAGCTACCAGATGAAATGTCTGAAATCTATCTATCAGATCTCAAAACAAAATTGCCGTAGCTAAACTAGACCCTACCAAAGAAAAACATTGGTGGTACAACCAACAAAAAAGTATGGTGGTCTTTGGATACACGAGGCTAAATTTGAGAAGGCCAGATAACAAATGGTGCAATAATTGGGAAACCCCATCATTAGAAATGAAAGGGATCAGAATCTAAGTTCCAAAAATAGCACAACCTGGATTCTCTGATACAATACTGTAGCACCTGTACATGGAATATTGTCACGTTATCCCAAAAAGAAATAAGAAAAAGAAAAAAGTATGTGACATGTCACCTACTGGTGGACCCATATGGTCAAACTATAAACTAGACTCTCCAGAAAAATAAAGAGGCTTGTGGGGCCTGAATATTTGGCAAATATCGCCTACGGATTGTTATCAAAAAGTAAAAAAAAAAGAACAGGTGCTGGTACAGTGCGAATCTTACATTTGTGTGCTACTCTTGAAATTTGAACCTCTTCTGAAAATAAGATTGTTTTTGTTTATGAATTATATAGGTTCTGACAAATGGGAGATTCAGGAGTGTGAAGCACAGGGTGATGGTTAACAGTGCAAGATCAAGATTGTCTATGATATATTTTGGCGGGCCTCCACCGGGACAGAAGTTGGGCCCATCTCCTTTGCTAATGGAGGAGGGAGAACAAAGCCTGTACAGAGAATTCACATGGAGAGAGTATAAGAGCTCTGCTTTTAGAACTAGACTGGCTGACAACAGGCTTGTCCAATTTGAAAGGTAGAACAGAGAGAAATTAAAATGTGTGTTTGGACTTTAGACATGGACAGATAGGCCTCTTCTTTGGACAAATTGGCTGGGTTTCCTTTTTAGTTTTTTTTTTTTTTTTCATTTTTCTCATGTAAGATCTTTTTTTTTGTGGGGGGGCTTGGGGTTTGAATTAAGCTAACTGTATTCGTCTAGATATGTATTTAGTCTATGCCTAGCAAAAGAAATAAAAAGCTAAATAGTTGGTGTTGTGTATAAACCTTTTTTCTATGCCTAAAAATTATTTCTTGTTGTGTACAAAGGTGTTATGAGAAGTATTCAATTTCAATAGGAAAATTGATCAATATTACATGCATAAAGCCTGAATTAGTCTTACTAATCCTGTTTTCAGGATTAAGAGTGTTCACTCATACAATTCAATTAAAAAAATGAAAAAAAAAGTCAGTAAACACTAATGCAAAAAAAAAAAAATTACGAATCCAGTGAAAAATTATCTCTTTCGCTCTTAGTGAAAAACAAGCGATCCAAACTCTAGCCGCCCCTCTCCCACCCTCATTATCCCTCATTCCGCCCATTCCATCCCTATTAGACTTCACCCTCGACATAGTGATACCCTCTCATCTCTCTCGTCTCTACCTACTAAAGCGGACAGGAAAATGAGGGAGAGGAGAGGGAGCCAAGCCGAGAACAAGGTATTGTCGGAGCTCGGAGCATAGAGTCTACCCCATCTCAATCAGATGAAAATGGATCCGGTCGTGGAGAGAGATAGGAAATGAGATAATAAAGTGTTCAAGAGTGTAGATAAATAGAATTAGATGCTTAAAATAGTTTACGTGATTTCATGAGAATAAATGAGTTTAGATCTTGACAAAGGGTCATTTAATTTGACTCGTTATATATAATTTTTTATCAATAAAATTGTTAGTAGATATTTAAAGTTACTAATCTTAAAAAAAATGCATCCACTAATACATGATATATAAGTTGATCAATTATTTTTCCCAAACATATATTTTATATTATTATCATTTTTACAAAAATTAAATAAACTACCATATGCCAATGGTTGACCCTAAAATACATACATGTAATTTCTTCGCCCAATTGGTTTCTGTTTGTTATTTTCTGGCCTTTTTCTTTTTGTTATTATCTTTTTCTAACTACATGCAAGTTTAATTGTGATAAACAGCAAAGCTGTAAAAGGCAACAAAAGGGTCTCCAAGCTGTGATCCGTCGCCTTTAAAAGCACGTGGAATCTGTGCTTATGAATTCTGATCTGGGCGAATTCAGATTCTCTTACATTCAGAATTCTAAATAGCAGCGCTATAGCGTTGTTATAGTGTTTTCAGAGTTCAGACTATAAAAGCTATGGCGCTATTAGAAATTAATGAGCTTAGGGCACTGAAATTGTTTGTTGCTGAAAATCTTTGTAATAATAAATAAACATAATTAAGTATGCCAATAATAAAACGACTACTAAAATAATTGGCGAAATATAAAATGAAAAGACATATCAATGATTTAGCATTTAGTTGAGTAGAGTTATAATGTCATGATGTTCTAATTATGTCTCACATTTTTATTTTTATTTTTAAATTTCAAACCGTCGATTTGAACCACTAACATAATCTTTATATTAATATATATTTGGATCGAGACTAAATTTTATATTTCTTTATTTATTTGAATATTTTTTACTATTATTTAAGATATGTATAAAATTATTATTTTTGGATGGTTCAGAATTTTATGAAAAAAATTATACATATCTAAAGAAATACTAAAAATATCCAAAAAAAAATTAAAAAAATGGTTTTCAAGTATATTTTAATATATAGATCTTTTTGAACAGTTCGGATCAACTGTTTGAATTTTAAAAACAGAGATAAAAATGTGAATAATGATTGGTGCACGAAAATAATTGAACATTTTAAACCTACCCCATTTAGTTATTCGGTTATTGCTGCATACAATCTTATCTAGTTAATAGCTTTTGAAAATGCCTTTTCGACCCGACAGTGCTTTTATTTGAAAATCAGAAACACCCAGAACAGAAGTCACAAGTGCCACCAAAATTTCCTCAAAAAGTACCAATGAATGGCCAGTTGACAGCAGCATAAATTCTGAGGCTTTTGATGCAAAAGGTTCTGGTCAGAAATCACACAGGCCTTAATCAGCTCGATTCACAGAAAGAGATGCAATGAATATATAGACACGTTGCACAAGCATTATGGTTTAAAGATCTATGTAGGTGCCAATGTAAACTACGGTCGTTAGAGAAAGCAGAGACATCTCTCTTGCTTTAGATGGGATGCCATAATTATGAATTAGGTACTCTGAAACGACTTAAAACCCCATGTGCAACTAATGGTTTCTTGGCAGAGAGAGCTATTCTTTTCCATCTTGTCATTTTCTAGCTTAAAAGTGCAATAGCATAAAAAGTAAAAGGCACTTTGCTCCGAAATTTTTATTAATATCATTTAAAAAAAAAAAATCAAAAGACTACTGAAATTGGAAAATTTTATATTTATCAGAGCTGCAACAACAAATGATGGTCTCCAATAATGGGACCGCCATTTGTCTTGCGGTCTCTCAAAAACCCTAAAAACTCAGCATATTACGGTGCATTTTTTTTTGTTTTTGAGGGGCCGCAACGACAAATGGCGGCCCCCAAGAATGGAGTCGCCGTTTGTTGTTGCAACTTTGGTAAATATCGAATTCTCTAAAATTTGTAGTTTTTTTTTTTTTTGGAATGGTATTAATAAAAATTTCGATATTTTGCTGCTCTTGTGCAGGATCATGCATTGAGTTAGCACTTAGCAGGGTATTTTAGTCATTGTGAGCATTGAGATAGCAGGGGTATTATGGTAATTGACTAACAGAGTGAAGTAACATAAAAAAAAACACGACCATGGTGAGGGGAGCAATTTGGGTCTGATGTCCATCAGATTCAAATTTGAGTCAGATGGATTTCTCATCTGTCCGATCCGTTTTAAGATCCTATAGGCATTGGTTTATGTTGTTTTCATTTTTTTCCCTTCAATATATAAATATATAGTGGTGGGCTATCAAGCCTATCATGCTTTTGTAAATAAAGTCTGTGTTTTACTTTTCGTTCGTATCTTTATTTTCAAAGTTCAAACAGTTGATCCGAAAAGTTCAACATGATCTACAAATTAAAATATTTTTAGAGACCAAATTTTTACATTTTTTTTTAATTATTACTTTGTTTTTAGAATTTTTATAATCAATGTTTTTTAAAAAAATTATAATTTTTGTAAGTATTTAAATAGTTATTTTCAAATATTTTAAAAAAATAGTTAAAAAAATTTAAACTTTGAAAATGAAGATACGAGTGGAAGTAAAATAAGAACTTTACCTGTCAAAGCATGATATAGCAGCAAGTTTGATTACGAAAAATAAACTGATACCCACATTATCAGTACTCTTAATATCAAAATTAGTAGAAATAGCAAACAAATGAGGATAATAAACTAAGTGAAAGATCACCTAACAATCTATCAATCCAAAATTTGACAGTATCATCAATTTTACATGTTTATTAATAGCTAATCAACTACTCTTTTTTTTCCCCTTGACAATTCATTTCCTAAAAAGGGGAGTATAGAGAAATATTTGAGCTATCCTATATGTAATAATTAATGTCCTTTCACCTAATTTTTTAAGGGAAATCATTAAATCTATAACATCATTTAGCTAAGAAAAAAATATATTAGTGCCAGTATGCCAGAGTGGGAGAATAACCTATAGATATAAATCATTACAGCCCTTAGTAGGATATTTACCAAAGGTAGACAAGCACATGTAATTAAAGGTTTAGGTCCACCGTGTTTAGATGATTTAGCAATCACAAATTGCCACTATGCCGATGACACTATTCTCTTGCTAGAAGCTCAAGAAGAGAATGTGGAAGCAGCATGGTGGGCCATGCTAGCTTTTGAGGCTATCTCTGGGATTAGAATGAATTACGATAAAACTGAATTGTATTCGTTAAATGTAGATGACACACAACCTCTTCAACATTTATTTAGATGTCACGAAGGAACTTTCCCTATTAAATATTTAGGACTGCCCTTACACTATAAAAAATTGCAAGTAGTTGATTGGTCTTTTCTGGTAAATAAGGTAGAAAGTAGGCTGCAACAATGGCAAGGAAGCTTGCTATCCATAGGAGGTCGTTTAACCCTAATTAACTCTATCCTTACAGCTGTACCTTTATATGCACTCTCAGTCTATAGGATTCCTCTTACGGTAATCAAACAAATAGATAAGATTAGAAGACGTTTCTTATGGCAAGGTAATTCTAAAAAGAAAAAATATATTCTCATAGACTGGTACACCTCAACTTTAGCTAAACAGGTAGGTGGTTTAGGAATTCTAGATCTAAGACAAATGAACATATCTCTTTTACTCAAATGGTGGTGGAAATTGAAAAATTCTGAATACAATGGACTTTGGAAAAACCTTATAATACATAAATATGTGACCAATCACCATCCATTAAAATCTGCCTTCTGGACTGCCATGTTGAAAGTTAATTATATAGGGGAAATGGGGGTATCTTATGAACCAGGGGTAAATTCGCAAATTAGGTTCTAGGTTGACCAATGGTATAAAAACTGCACATTAGCTACTAGGTACTACACTTTGTTTACTCAATGTACAAACCCAAACATACTCTTAGCTGATGTGGTACACTCTCAAGGGCGATTAGTGAAATTTAGAACTTCATTAGTAGGAATAGATTTTCAGGAATGGACAGAATTGCTCCACCTAATCAGCTCCACTTCATTCACTTACTCACACGACAAAATTGAGTGGAAATGGAAAGCCTCAGGGAAGTTTTCAACTCATTCAATTTATAAAATTCTTAACTTTGGTGGGTATCAACCAAAACATGCAATGATATGGTGGAACTTGCCGGTACCACCAAAAATTAGAGTATTCATGTGGCTAGTTTCGCATAATACCATTTTAACCAAAGACAATTTAGCCATTAAAGGGTGGGTTGGCGACCCCAAATGTCAGTTCTGTTTACACCATGAATCGATTGACCATCTCTTTATCACTTGTACATTAGCTCAACAAATTTGGTTTTGGTTAGGCAAAAGTCAATTTGTAATGCAATCATGGACAACTTGGGATAGTATACTTGCATTTGCTTATTCTCTCGATTTCCTAGATAGAACAGGATTCTTAATTCTACTTAGTGCAGTTAGTTGGAGTTTGTGGAAACATAGGAATGAGGTTTGTTTCAATGCTTGTGATGTTAAAAGTGCTAGAAATCTGATTTTACTAATTAAATCTCTTTGTTCTTATTGGGCAGGAAACATGAGCAAGAAAGTTAAGAATGCTGTTGGCGAGTGGCTGCCGATTATAGAAGATGCAATTCCTTTGAACCAGTACATGCCGATGGAGCTAGTGCCTTCCTACTCGGGTGTAGAGGTCCCTGGACAGCAAGGAGCTGCTGCTGCCGAGGTGCTACCGTAGTGGAAAAATGAAGATGCTTCACCAATTTTGCCGTATAGTTATACTTAGCCTTAGCCCAATTCTTTGTGGCTTAGTTTTAGCAAATTTAGCGTACTTTTGGTGCCTTGCTAATAGCAAGCTTTGGCTATTATATTGTCTTTTACTAAATTTTTGGTTTGAAAAGAGAGAACATTAATTCTAGCCTAATGGATAGATAAAAACTGGTCTTTGTAATTATTATATTTCAGAAATGAAATGGGCTTTTTTGCCTTTTTAAAAAAAAAATCATTACAGCCCAGAAAGGCCCAATTTAGACTAGTGTGCGAGAGTGGGAGAATAACCTATAGATATTAAAACACTACAGCCCAAAAAGAGCCCAATTTCTCAGATCCTAAAAACAAGGCCTATACTAGATTGGTTTCAAAACAAGGCCTAATTAATAAATAGTTAAATACTGACAATAACAAAAGGTATACTGTTTGACAAATGTCAACTACTTTCTCCTGGGGAGTGGGGACCACAGTTGTCAAATATTTTTCTTACACGAGTAATGTAATTAAATATACAAGGGCCTCCGCTTCAATAGTTGCATTAGAGCACCCATTAATTCGACATTTACTTAGCGTATGGCCATGTTTTGTTCAAAAAGAGAATAGAAGAATATTCTGAAGAATTTATTCCTTCATCGTCAATAGCTATTCGATGGTTAAACCTAAAGTAGCCATTGTTGGAAAAATAGGTAACCTCTATCAGACGAAACGGGTCAGAAATAAGAAAATTGTGTAGCTATTAGAACATGGACCATCGAAAAAAAAAAACAGTTTTGTAAAATATATTTATTACAAAAATTCAAAAAAATATAAAATTTGATCTCCAAGCACATTTTAATATAGATAACATGTTGAACGGTTTGGATCGACTGTTTGGACTTTCAAAATCGCAAAACCAAATTGATGTAAAATATTGTAACTTACAAATGTTGTAAGTTGATCCCTTCTCTTATTTTAATTAAGGTTAAATATTTTCATTGAGAAATGTTCAATATAATTAAATTTTATGAGCATATATCCAATTTTCAAGTTTACTTGAAAAAATATCTAATGTACAACGAATCATTGGTATATGTACTATCCACCCCATTTCACCAAAATAATTTTAATCCTTGAGAAAAAATTAGTCATATTTAAATTCAAAAAATCCTTAATAGAAATATCTTCTTCCTTTCCTTCTTTTTGCTCTCTCGCTTCTGTAGTTTTGTAGGTTCATGGGAAGACAAATGTGTTATATTGGAAACAAAAAACGCATACATGTGCGTTTGGATCGTCAAAAATAGCATGTGGTTAGCACTGTTCTTGGGTTAGTGACTATTATTCTCCACTATTCTACATTTAGATCACCTAAGAATAGAGTTATTCCTGGAGTTAGCGTTGTTCTTGCTAACTCATCCAAATGATAGAATAGTGCTAACTCCAAATTATGCATCCAAACGCAATACAAATTTCAAACTATTATTTGAAAGGGCAAGGTAGTATTTTTTATATCTATGTATGGTTTACACAACAATGCTTGCCGTGTAAAAACAAGGTGTTTTAATGCAACTATATTGTTTATATAATATCATGAAATATTATGATTTTTTTTAGGGATGTAAGATATTTCAATATTTTGATTGGATGTACAGTATAATTTTGGGATTCTTAGGGTACACAAAAAAATTCATTTTTTTCCATCATTTTTTTTTTGGAATGCAACCAATCGAGTATTGACCAAAAAAATGAAAGAAAAGGAATCGCCTTTTCTAAAAGAAAACCTAAACCTAAGTAAATTTGTCTAGATGTCATTTGTGGAAGAAAAAAAATGTCAAACAGCTGTATACCTTTAGTTTCCATAGCGTGTCAATTTTAATAGAATTAAAAGGCTTAAGTGTAGAATTTGTTTAATGGAAAAGGATACATAAATTATAGGGGAAGCAATACCTCTTCCCCTTTCCCCAACGTACACAAAAAAGCAAATAAATCAGCTGAAATTTCGAGATCGGATACTGTTCACTCTGAAATCCCTGCAATCCGAAATCCAACTATCAAATTTTTTTTCAAAAACGCATCTTGAAACAGCTGATTTTTCCTTGCACGCATCTCGAAACAGTTCGACGGCTGGATTCAGATTGCAGGGATTTTAGGGTGAACAGTACCGACCTCAGATTTCAGCAGATTCAGATCCCACAAAAAAAAGGAAAGAGAACAAGAAAAACGCTTTCATATTTGGATTAAAAATAAATTTATGGATCTATCAATTAAGACCGAATCAATTTCTCCACGCATTTTCCAAACAATAAAAATAAAAAGTATTGAGTAGAATTTATCTAAAATGAAAGACTCCTTGTTGGAACTTTTTTTATAATTCATTAGCAAATCATAAAAAATTTCTGAAACCAACTTGATTATAATTTTTTTTACAAAAACCATCACCACCAAGCTAAATTATTAAATTTTGGAAACCGAACTTCATGCTTGATTTTGAGTTTGAACCTATTCTTCTCATACAATACCACAAAAAATCCTCACTTTCACTTAATTGGAGAGAATCAAAACCGGGCATGAAGTTCGGTTTGCAACCCAAAAAAAAGAGTGAAAACCAAACTTAATGTTCGGTTAAAAAAAAAAACCGAACACCATGTTCAGTTTGAGAAATAAGAAAACCGAACATGGTGTTCGGTTTGCTTTTTTTTTAAATGAGACGGTTGAATTTTGTGTAAAATTATGTAGCACTCGGTGTCAAACATCATGTTCGGTTTTTAAAATTCTATACCGAGCATTCGGTGGTGGTGGTGGTGATTTTTGTAAAAAGAAATATAATCAAGTTAGTTTCGGAATTTTTATATAAATTAATTATGTTTGAAGTAAAAAAATCTGTAAAAGAAATCAAGTAAACTATCAATAAACAGAAGTTTTGGCATGCTGCCATTAGCCAATGAACTGCGTGAATATTTATTTAATCACATGTTATCACTATAAATTGGAAGTGCTCCTATTCCTATCTATCACTTTATTTCTCTTTCATGCGTAAAAACACACACACACACACAAAACAGAATAAAAAATTCAAGATCGTTATCTTGTGGGAACAATAAAACAAATGACAATTAAAATGGAATTATTTTGAAATAGCAGTGTCAGTAGTATTTAGTAAGGAGAAAGGAGGTCTGATGTCCGATGTTCATTGGACCTACTTTTGAGTCCAATGGACTCCACAGCCATCTGATTTATTTTAAGATTCGTGTACATGATAATTAATGTGAGTATGCACGAATATTAAAGTTAGAGTACAAATCTTGAAACGCATCAGATGGTCCTGGAGCTCATCGAATTAAAGTAGGTCCCATGGACATCAGACCTACTCCGAAATCTTTAGTAAGGTCTAGACTCCAGAACTATATCAATCTAACAGTTCTCTGAGATATCCTCTGAGATATCTCATATTTTGTGTGACCGACTGTTGTGTATTTTGGGTATAGGAATAATTGGTCTATTTCGTACACTCTTGCTTTAAATTTATAAAACCCTAAATACGCAAAGTTAGATTGAATTGCAAGCGCACAATCTATCCTTGTAGTAATTATGGTTATCGATCCAAAGATAACGGGAAATATTACTTTTTACTAAATCAACTAATTCTAAAATAGTGCAAATAAAGTAAAAAGGGGGGTTTGTTGTAAAATTGGTTTTGGGTTCAATACCCGATTGAGAGTTGAAATTAAACAAGACAGTTTTAAACAAACAAATAAAAAAAGAGTTTGTGATTCAAATGGATAAGAGTTTAGGGGCTATCGGCACACAATCATTTGGTCAAATCTACATTTAATTGGTCTTCTAAACTCATGTTTGCAATTATGGGGTTTCTAAGCCGTAAATATCAAAAAGTGTCACTTTTGTGAATTAATGACGTGTCTAGACAATTCGGACTTCACGATTAAGTCCTTCACCCTAGCTATCTAGACCATAAGCATAGGTTAGCCTAGTTTATCCCTAAATACCAATACTTCACGGTTAAGTTCTTCATACGATATTCGGTTCAATTCTAGGTGTCCCAATCAAATATGAGGCTTCACGATTAAGTCATTCACCTCAATTCAACCTTTGTTCTTGTGGTTCCGGACTAAGAAATAGATTTGGTCATTTCTAATCTTAATCCTAGGGTAATTCATGTATACAATTTGGTACCATCAATTCTTTGATCCTAGCATCTTAAGTTGGTTAAACTCAAGCGGGACGCTAATTAACAAGCAATCAAATCATACAAGCACATGAATTGTAAAATCAACAAGAATAAACATATATGTAAACAATCATCATAAAGAAGTTAATCCAACTAAACATAGATTCAACACAAATTCATGTTTTTTGCCTAAGCCCCTAGAGAGGAAATCTAGCATCTCATGGGTGAGTTAACATCCAAGAAAGATACAAGAGAAATCATAATGAAAACAAAGTAAAACAAGTAAGAGAATAGACTACACCAATCTCTTCGCTCGCTCGAGAATCCCTTCAAACCTTGCTCTAATCGCCTTTGATCACGAGGATAAGATAGAAAATGTGTAGAGAGATGTGGAAATTAAACCTAGAATGAAGAATTTCTCCTGCTGCCTCCCTGCACATATATAGCTATTTTCGTGCCTTGAGAAGCAATCCAACAAAATATGGAAGTGAATCGGGCGAAGATGGCAATAAAATCTGTCCAAATCTAGGATGGGCGGCCATTGGTGCGGCTGTACAAAATTTTACATTCCGAATTTGAATTTGTTTCCTTCATGAAAGTTGTAGATCTTTTCGTTCTGGTTCCGTCAAGCTTTGATTCATCCAAATCAGAGTCCGTATGACAAAATACGAACTATATGTCGACAGCTGTAATTCTGTGTGGCCAGTTGTGCGGCCCGCATAAGCACCCGCAGAACTCTCGGACTTTTTAGTGCGACCCGCACAAAGTGGGATTTCGTCTGGGAAAATGGCTAAGGAAAAGGGGTTGTGCGACCTTCACAAATCTTCTGTGGCCCGCACGAGCACCCGCAAAACTCTCTGATAAATCAATGCGGCCCGCACAGAATTCGTGTGGCCTGCACAACTCGCAGTTTTGCTCCTTTTGCTCGATTTCTGCAATTTAAACAAAGAAAAGGCAGTAACTTGGTTCTTCGGTGCATTATATACTAAACTAAGTTAAAATACAAGAGATTTGATACAGTTTAGGAGGTAAAATCTCGACCGAAAGTATATAGAATTGAGGCTTATCACCGACGTGTCCGGTGCCTACTCAGGGATGGCGGAGGAGGCCAGTATTATTTGAGCTTTATGATTCGGCAGAACACATGAACGGTTGAGATTTTCTAAAATGTCACGCAAAATATGAGATATCTCAGAGGATGCGAATTCTAGATTGATGGCATCAAGAGGAAAACATAGATACAGCCTGCGAAGATATTTGTGAAATGGGTCACATCTAAAGGGACAACAGATAAAATATAAAAGTGCACTGGCCCCACTATGTCATGCCACGTGCTCGCGCGTAGGGTTTTAATGATACTTTTTTATTTGTTTATCTGATCAATACTGTATCTGACAAGATGTGTTAATTAAAATTTTATTTTCATAAACTTATTGGGCAGAAGTACAGCCGTATTGGAAAGATTTTTTTCGTTATTTAAACGGATAAGGTTACAGATAAAGTTTATTTTATACCTGTTATCCAATCAGATAATTATAAAAAAAATTATATATATTATATATATTAATAAGCATTGAAAAGAGTACTTTAATTGATTTACTTGAGACGTGATTAGAATTTTTTTTTCAATAAAATTCTTATACATGTTATACTTGTACAAGTATGAAATGAATGTATATGTTTTAATATTTTTTTAATAAATAATAAAAATAATTATTATATTAGTATTACTCGTTATTTATCCGCTACCGTTTTGTTATCTGACAATCATAAAGGGTAAAGGTAAGATAATTTGTAGCGGGTAAAGGTAAGACACTAGTAAGAACAATTTGTAATGGGTACGGATATAAAAATGCTTCCATCCGATCCTTACTATACCCGTTGATATCCCTAACTGCGTGTAACTAAGATCCTCTATCGTTGGATGAACATTCTGACTCGTGTGTAATTGCATCTGACGGCTTTGATCTTTTCACTTCATGAAGCGAGTGATGTATAACTGCAAAACTGGTGGAGAAAGCATAGTCTAACATTTTCTTCTCTGTTTTATGCCTTAATGTCTATAAAAATTGCGATCGCTAATTGTATGGACAACTGGGCAATGACTTGTTTAATGGAGAGGTGATGAGTTAGATTCTGATTTAATCTGTGGGGTGAAATTCTTATTGTAGGCAACGGTCTTCTAAAGAGCATCTCCAATCCAGCAAACATTGAGCAATTAATTTGGATCACGTCACTGAGTTTAGCAATTAAAGGGATTCATAATTTCTAAATCACTCCATCTCATAAATTTAATTAGAGTTGCTTATTTAATTAGAACATCTACAACGGTGATTTCTTTTAAATTGCTAATCTGGCGTGTTAATTGCTAATATAATTGCTGGGATATACCACAGTTTTTAAACTAACAAGTTTGCTTAGCAACTCTTAGTAAACGGTGTAATTAATGCCATGTTTTTATCTTTTTATTTTTGCTTGCAACTATGCGGCTGGCTGCTGCTGTGACGGTCCGTTGGATAATGATCTGATGGTCTAAAAGATGATAAAGAATAATAGAAGAGAGATCAAATGGAATTGTATTATTTCCTTCTATATCTAATACATTGTACATCAATAGCTTTATATAGAAAATGGGTTACAGCATGTTTCTCTTAATTACAATCTATACTAGAATAACAGAATTATGTAACAGCTTCATATGTTGGCTAACTGAAACTATATAAAAAATTAAAAAACCAAAAATCAAAACAAATAAAACAATTTCTGATAAAAAAAAATTTAAATGTACTCCAAGAAACTCTAATAGTCATATTTATTTAGTACTGATAACACGCTACTACCACAATGAAATGTTTGCATGTTTCTTCCTATTATAACAAGTTAGCATATAAAATGCTAAATAAATTATATATTAGCGCTTACTATGTAGAAAATCACTTGTCTAATATTGATCGATGAGTCCAAAAGTATGTTGCTTATAGAACTTCTATGTTTTTTTTTATTTTATTAATATAAAAATTATAACTAAAATTTTATTAAATATATAATATTGATATGTCGGTATTTGTTTAAAATTAAAATATTACAACAATGAGCATTCCAACCTCCGTAGCCAATCATGATTCATGAATCATTATTTTAGAAGAAACAAAACATGTCGCGAAGCGTAGCGTCAAATCCTAATAGTAGATATGTCGGTATTTGTTTATTAAAAAGGTAAGGATTTGGTATCATTTTCATTTTTCAAAACTAGCAACGATAAAATAAAAAAAGATTTGAGAAAACCAACTTAGTATTTATTGGGAGGCCCTCTTTATTGGTAGGACCTAAATATAGGGTAATTATTTTACAGAGCAGTTTTAACTTCATACAGCGTACAAACACTCGTATGTTGTTTTGATTTCTCAGTTTGTGAACTGTATGAAGCTAAAATTGCTATGTTAAAATTTAGCCTCAATGTAAGCAGGCCCATGTTTCCATTAAGATACCGCCAATTAAAATATAAAAAAGTTTTATGTAGACTGCTCTTTTTGTTCAATGGACCAACTATCAACCATTGAAGTATTCAATTAAATTATATTTTCAATCAGTGGTTGATTAATGGGCTGGGGCGGATTCACGATTTTTGTCAGGGAGGACAAAAAGATATCGAATCGTATTTAAATTCATTAACTAATTTGGTACTCGATAAAAAACAATGCTTTAACTTATACTTTTCAATACTTTGACTTGTAATTTCTGATGCTCTAACTTATAATTCTAATTACCAATCAAAATTTAACAAATTTATTTCAATTTTAACCCTAAATTTAACTCGAATTACAGATCAAATATGCAGAGGGGGCAAAAAAAATTTCAGAGAGAGCAAAGTCAGCTGAGACCGATAGATCTCCACTAAAACTCAAAATTCAGAGAGGACTATGTAGGTCCTCCCCTGTTAATGGGAAGACTCCCTGAAGATGTTTTGAAAGTGACACCTCAAATCTAAGTAAAAGGTTTTGCATGAAAAGTTCTAATTATATTAAAGTAAATATATATGGTCATATCAGAAAGGGCAACTTTTGCCGACATTTTTATTAATATCCAAAGTTTAATACAAATTAATATTTATGCCCAGAATCCAGTCCAATATCGAAAAATGCCCAAACCGGCCAGAAAATGGCCGGTTTACTCCCCCCCCTAAACCGGCCATTTTCTGGCCGGTTTACTCTTTTTTTTTTTTTTAGACACTATATGAAAATCAAAATATTGAAATCTAACTCTGAAAATTTGAAATTTTTGTTTAAATTATTTGTTATATTATTTTTTTTGATGTATAATTAGCATATTTATACTAAAATACGATAGATTAATTGAAATTATGTTGAATAACACTAAATTATGTTAAATTACGCTAAATTACATTAAATTACGCTAAAATACGGTAAGTTACGCTAAATTACAAATGAATAGGGACGATATCTTCACTGAAAAGGCGAAAAACGACGATGAAACTTCAAACGGTCATAAAACGACGATGAAACTTCAAACGGTCATAAAACGGCGCTCGAGTGTCCGATTTCAGCAAATAACCACTTTTCGGAAAGCTTGCGAAAATACGCATGCGTCCATGCTTGCGATGCCGGATTCCAAAATTCAGAATCGCCAAAAAACAAAGGGAAGAGCCTCAAAACTTGAGTGGAAGTTTCCGATTAAGATTTTCATTTCTATTATTCAATCCAAATAGCTCAGTAAATTAGTTACATAATAAACTTGTAGAATACCAACTTTTACTATTTTTTATGATTCATGAAAGATGAGCAAAATCAGTCTACTATAGCGTAATTTTGTGTAGTTTAGCGTAATTTACCGTATTTCAGCATAATTAGCGAAGTTATTGTTATTTAACGTAATTTAGTATAATTGAACATAATTTATTGTAATATAGTGTAATTCAACATAATTTCAAGTAATCTAGCGTATTTTAGTATAAATATGCTAATTATACATCAAAAGAAGTAATATAACAAATAATTTAAACAAAAATTTCAAATTTTCAGAGTTAGATTTCAATATTTTGATCTTCATAGTGTCTCTCTCTCTTAAAAAAAAAAAATTGAGTAAGCCGGCCAAAAAATGGCCGGTTTACTAAATTTTTTTTTTTTTTTAAGAGAGAGAGACACTCTGGTACCTAAGCCGGCCATTTTCTGGCCGGTTTGGGCATTTTTCGATATTGGGTCGAATTCAGGGCATAATTAATAATTTGTATTAAACTTTGGATATTAATAAAAATGTCGGCAACTTTTGCTTTACAAAAATTATATCATAATTTTTTTCAAGTAGCAGAACAATGCTTCTACGGAAAAGCAGCTCGGTGAGCTTGCAATATAGACATAATATGCTTGTAAACAGGGAGAAGTACAAATTGTATTGATGGAGCTAGCCTTTGACAGCATATACTGATTGGTGAGCTTGCAGAATGTTTTATTTAGAAATATATTATGTTGGGAACAAGAAAGATGAGAAATAATTTTTTATTTCACAAAAGAAATCAACTTAATAATTTGATTTCTTTAGACACTTCTAGATGAATGCATGTAGAGTGGAAAAAACGTGCCGTGTGTGCCGTGATCAAGTTAAGGGGTGGTCACGGCACGCGAATGGTCACGCCACGTGAGTCACGCCGTGCCTAAAAGTGCCGTGCTAATCATAATTTAGGCACGGCGTGACCATTTAATCATAATTTAGGCACGCGTGACCATTAGATATTGATTTTAGGCACGGCGTGACTCACGTGGCATGACCATTCGCGTGTCGTGACCACCCCTTAACTTGATCACGGCACGCGTGACCATTTAATCATAATTTAATCATAATCTAATCATAAGTTAAGGGGTGGTCACGCGTGACCATTTAATCATAATTTATGTTAGTTTATTTAAGATTCACCACTAAATCAATATCTAATGGTCCTAATTACACGTGACTACGTGTCATGTCGTGCCGTGCCAAAGTTTCAAAAGATGAGCACGGCACGCGAATAGTCACGTCACGGGTCGTGCCGTTCCGTGCCGTAACCGTGTCATTCTGTGACGAAGCTAGCTCCGTTGTGCCATTTTTCCCACTCTAAATGTATGTCATGAGTTTGGTCACACAATATTAGAATTTTAAAGGAACTGTCAAACAAGTAAGAAAAGAAAAGTAAAATGAAGTAAGAAATGAGTTAATTTAGAGTAAGTTGTTTCACATTTTTAAGTGAATTAACTTACTCCATATTTACTCCACCTGTAGGGCCCACTGTTAATCTGTCATACAAGAACTCATTTTCTAACACCTTACTCCTCTATAAGGATTAATTTAAATTATGAGTTAAACTACTAAATGAGATGAAGTAAGCTATTTAATCTTTATTAACTTTACTTCACAACCAAACATGATCTTTAATAGCAATGTATAAAGAAAGTATTCCTCAATCCATAAAAAGAACCGAAGCAATATTTCGAACTTTTTTTTTATCAAACTTGAAAATCTGCATTAATGTATAAAAGAATCGAATCAATGAATATTTTTTTTAAAAAAGACTTAAAAAGACCTACGTTTGGATGAGAGTTAGAATAGCTAGAATAGCGAAATTTTAGAATAGTAAATGAGAATAGAGAAAAAATAGTGATTTTCATATTAGTGTGAAAATGGTGTTATTCGGATTAGTAAAAATGTTGTTTGGATTGTATATGTGGAATAGTCAATTAGTTGTAACCAATAAAGAATAGTATTAACAAGGTGTTGATTAAGAAGAAAAATAGGCAAGTAGGATCTAAAATGAATTGTCACTACGTGGAGATAGCAGAAAGTGGTATCAAATTTGTCATTTCGGAATTGTGTTAGAGGAAATTTAAAAAGGAAACATTTTTTTCTATCATTTCACATTTCCGAATAGTAGCTATTCCAACATTTACAAAAAATAAAATATTGTTTGGATGCACATTGTTATTCCGAATAGCTTCTATTCTAGAATAGCCTCTATTCTTGCTATTCTTGTGTCATCCAAACATAGAAGGATTCAGTTCTCTTTTCCATCCTGTTTCTTTATGATAAATTATTTAATGTATTTTTAAAAATAAATTTTTTGGTTCTAGATAGCGACCTCATTAGGATATTATTTTTTGAGAAAAAAAAGTTTATATTAGGAATTATGTAACAAGGTCTTTTTAACTTGTGCAAATAGTATTGATTCAGGATGAAGATTTGTCACATCATGGCGAGTAGTTAGATCACTTTTTCTTTGAAGATCGACAATGGAAAGCTATATCTTATATCTAGGAGATTTGAATCATTTCCCAGAAAAAAAATACAGAGAACATTTTTGTCCAGTTGTTCACAGTTGTTCATTACCAATGCCAATGCCGACATTTTTATTAATATCTAAAGTTTAATAGAAATTAATTAATATCCCCTGAGTATTTATAAAAATACCTATACCAGTCATTTTCTGGCTGGTACTATATTTATTTAATTACCGGCCCTTAAATGACTGGTACTCTTAATTAATTTTTTTTTACTGTTTTACACTCTATAAAATATCCATCTTTCTCTCTCTCTCTCTCCCTCACAACTCACTCAATTCAACCCCGAATTCTCCTCTTCCTTCAGGTATATTTTTGTTTTATTTTATTTAAATTTATTATTTTATTTAATTAATTTTTTTAATAATTAATTTAATTATTAAAAATAATTAATTTAAATTATTAAAAATTATTAAAAATAATTAATTTAATTATTAAAAATAATTAATTTAATTATTAAAAATAATTAATTTAATTATTAAAAATTATTAATTTAATTATTAAAAATTATTAATTTAATTATTAAAAATTATTAATTTAATTATTAAAAATAATTAATTTAAATTATTAAATATAATTAATTTACACTCATTTAATTTTTTAGGGTTTAGTTGACTGACCATTACATGTATACAGACATGATCCATTTAATTTACACTCATTTAATTTGTAAATTAATAAAATAATTAATGTATTTAATTTTTATTTATTTTTAATTATTTTTCAGTAACCTATACATGTAGATTAATAACCTGACAATTGTTTACCATTTTCAAAAATGTAGTTTGCTTGTCATGGCCTTGATTTCATTACACTATGGTGGGAAGGTTCTTAGTACGGGGCTTATTACTCCAAAGAGACAATTAATTCATTTATGATTTCCGATGATATCTCACTTTGTGACTTGAAATCCATGATTTACGCATGCACTGGTTATAACCCAGAAAAATAGAACTTAGAATTGGCAACCCGAGTTTGCAATGGAAACTCCGGAAAATATACCCTTGCGAAACTACTAGATTAAAGTACTTGGAGAGGGGTGTACGGCCATTTAAAGGCCACTGGAAATGACGATCGTTATTTTGGTCAGTCCACTAAACCCTGCTTGGCTTCCAGATGCCCTTGCTGTACCCCTACTAGTTGACCTCCTCGGTTGGCTTCCAGATGGCTCTCGTTGCACCCCAACTGCCTCTCCTCCTATGGCAACTGCCTCTCCCATTGCTTCTGCAAACATAGCAGATGCATCTAAATGGCTTGTAGCTGTGCTACGCCGTGACTTGCATCTAACCCACTTGCCTCTGCCATAACTCGCTCATTTTCTGTCGCATTTGCTGCGTTTTTTACCTCTGCATTTGCATTTGTTACTTAGTAAGTTGGTATAATTGAAAAGAAATATAATTTTTAATAAATATTACATACCTCTTCGTTGCCTATCAGTAGTTAAATTATTTTTAAAGACTTCAAAAGACCTAATGAATGATTCAGTTCTCTTTTCCATCATGTTTCTTTATGATAAATTATTTAATGTATTTTTAAAACTAAAATTTTTGGTTCTAGATAGCGACCTCATTAGAATATTATTTTTTGAGAAAAAAAAATTATATTAGGAATTATGTAACAAGGTCTTTTTAACTTGTGCAAATAGTATTGATTCAGGATGAAGATTTGTCACATCATGGCGAGTAGTTAGATCACTTTTTCTTTGAAGATCGACAATGGAAAGCTATATCTTATATCTAGGAGATTTGAATCATTTCCCAACAAAAAAATATACATAGAACATTTTTGTCCAGTAACCAATGCAAGTCCAACGAATATAAATTCTGCATCGAATAAAATTGTAACAAGTCCTTATCTAGAAATTGGTTGATTTTTATATATTGAATAAAATATTATAACTTAATACGCCATATTTTCTGTCGCATTCAATACTTTTGATTAAGTAAAATAATATCTCACATAAACAATGACCGGTCAGGGACGCCATTGTTTCTTTTTTATTTTTTGTATGTGTATTTTTGTGCTCTATCGCTTTTATCACCTTTTTTTTTATTTCCTTGTGGAAAAGAGTGACAACACCTGTTCTTACCAGTAAACAAAAGTTCAAATCATGGCTAGAAAAAAGAAAGCAACATGGGAGGCTCTAATAAATAATAAATAAATGATACAACATAATTAGGGGTGAAAACGGTATGAATAATATCCAATCAGTATTCAAAAAATTAGATGTGGATATCCGATATCCGAATATTTGTGTGGATATAGATACTAATATGGTTTACGTTTCAATTATCCGTATTCAAATAGTAGATATATATCATATATTTTAATATATATTATGAAAAATATTGTTATTCACCATTAAAATTAGATAAATATTATGGACTTTAATATATTTTAATATTATTTTAATAAATATCCGATCCGATCTGTATCCCTATCTGTGTCCGACTGATATCCGATCCGTATCCGTATCTGAAAAATAAAAAAAAATATGGATATTCAATCTGTATCCAATCCGTATCCGTATCCGACTTATTTTACCTCTATCCACTCCGTATTTGCTCCGTTTTCACTCCTGCATAATGTTTCCTAATTTAAATTATTTCAAGAAGGAAAATTCTAAAATTGAATTTTTACTGAACCGTTTTTATTTTGGTTTAGATTTCAAAAGCAGTTGTCATGTGAGAGGTTGAACTGTTGAAAGTCGCTATAATTGAATTTTTACTGGACCGTTTTTATTTTGGTTTAGATTTCAAAAGCAGTTGTCATGTGAGAGGTTGAACTGTTGAAAGTCGCTATAATTTAATTTTTTATGGTTTTAAGCTTCAATTTTTCTACATCACTTTGTCAAGGATGGTACGCATTTATTGTCTGTATACGATGAAATAGTCCCAAACCGAGAAGGAAATCTTGCTACACATTTAGGTTATTTTGAAATTTGAATAGAAAAAAAAATAGATTATGTCATGAATCATGATGCTTAAGATATTTTGAATAGAAAAATATTGATAGTTTATGATATTACTATGGATATTTTGAACTGCAATTTGGACTTTGTACTGGTTCAATATGAATATTATAATTTCTTAATTAATTTGGTGTTATTTATTGTTCTATGAGACTTTAGATAATGTTGATATTTAGTACAAATATATAATATAATTTTTGTAAAAAAAAAAAAGAACGCTATGTAGCATAGCTTCCGCTATAGCTACTCTATTCGTTATAGCTTTTTTTGTAGCCTTTCTGCTATGACGCTATAAACGTTATTTAAAACATTGTGAAATACTGAAGTTTTGTTTGACTATTTTTTTAACTTGTTTATTAAAAGATATCTGACTATTTTTATATGCAAAATTTATACATCAATGCTTTGAACAATAAGTTTTATTTTTTTAAATAAATATTGGAGATCAAGCCACCCGATTATTTAATATTCACAAAAAAATATTCTCATTTAAGTTTTAAATCTGTAATCTCTCACACAGAGAGCATTATCTTTGCTACTAGATTAAATTTTTTTCTTGTCTGATAGAACATTTATATTATTATACATACTTTGTTTTTGGCGAAACTGTCCATAAGTTTTAATTTAAATATCAACATAATATAGAGCGCATGGCTTCTTATTGGTTTGATTTTAAAAATTAAAAATAATTTAAACAACCAAGTGACCCAATGCATTGAATTTTTTTGTTAATAGTTAATAATTTGACAAATCAACGTTCATAGTTAATTTTTTTATTAACATAAATTATGTAAAATTGTCCGGAACTAAATCATATCATTTCTCAATTAAATATATCTTATTTAATAGGTTAGAAGACCAGGGTTTAAGTGTCTTCTTTTTTTCGTCTCTTCATGCCTCTATTTTTTTTTTAATAAAATTTATAAATGTCAAATAACAAATAAAATGGTTGATGTGAAAACCATACAGCATAATGTTATATTGACTTTTTTTTTGTGAGAACCAATAAATCGAAATTTAAAAATTATTCACATCACTGAATTTTTATAATGTTTTATGTCATTTAAAATATAATTATAATATCATAATTTCCTTTCATGCATTAAAAATTACATCTAAGAGCATCCATCCATATCCCTGATACTATTAGAGTTTTTAATCTAATGTGGCAGTTTCTAATTCAGTTTCAGAGATGTAAAAGAGTTTCTTATTTAGAAACTATGCAGTAAAGTTTCTTATTAAGAAATTGTTTATAAACTTCATACTGATCAAATGATTGGTTCAAATTATTTCTCCTTTTTAATTTGTTGCTGACGGAAACTCTAAAATTAATTTTAGAGATGCGAGGGTTATAAATTTTAGAGACCTTAATTTATAAAAAGTAGTTAATAGTTATTTATAAACTCATTTGAGTTGTTGGGATGCAGATGCTCTAATGATGTTATTTGATATTTGAGCATAATTTTTAGGTCATTGAATCTTATAAAGTTAAAAGTATATTAGAGACATATAACCAGAGGCAGAGGCAGAAATTTATTGAATGGGGGTCAAAAAAATGTTTTTAATAAGAATAGTGAGTGAGAGAGATAATATAAAATAAGAAGTGTCATATATGAACTTTTTATTTTTTTGATTAAAAAAAGTTCTAAAATGTTAGAAATTTCTCAAATTATACACAAATCGGTAAATCTTTACTATAATACTAATCAAAATAAAAATTATTTAATTTTTAACATAAAATGATATAAACTAAATCTACTTTTTTTTTAAAATATTTTGAATTTAATATATTATAAAAATAATTGAACCATTGTTTCATATCTTGTGTCTTTGAGAGGGATGACCGAGTTGAAATCGTCCAAAAAATATATTTTCAAAAGCACAGAAGATTTAAAAATGTATATGTTGACATTGACTAAGAAACCTCTCAATTGCGGTTCGCTTAATGCATAAAGGTTAAAGGATCCAATCAAAGGTGTTGGTTGATCTTTTGCGCCTCTCAACATTTGACTTGAATTTAATGTAACCGTGCTTTTGGCTTGCATTGCATTAATTGCATGTATTGTAATGTAAGCTTGCATTGCATTGCATTAATTGCATGTATTGTAATGTAAGCTTGCTTTTGCATCTTAAAGCATCTACTTCTCAGCAACTCAAATAAATTTCTAAATAACTGTTATTTAATTTTAAAAATTAAAATCTCTAAAATTTCTAACTCTCATATTCCTAAAATTAATTTTAGAGTTTCTATTAAGCCACATCAGCAATAAATTAAAAAGGAAAAATAATTTGAACCAATCATTTGATCAGCATGGAGTTTATAAACAGTTTCTTAATAATAAACTTTACTGCATAGTTTCTAAATAAGAAACTCTTCCACATCGTTAAAACTGAATTAGAAACTGCCACATCAGATTAGAAACTCTAATAGTACCAGGGATATAGATGCTCTAAACCTCCGGTAATTGACTTGCATCATGTAATGTATTATAAGTGTGCTTTTGCATCTCAACCGGCGACAGAGCCATATTTTTGAATTATAAGAGTCAAATACATATCCGTGATTTTTATTTTTACCCAAAAAAAAATATATTTTAATATAAATAACCAGGTTTTTAAAATATTTTTATTTCTACCCAAACCGCCAGGATTCCTGGCGGTCCGAATTTTTAATTCCAACCGCCAGGAATCCTGGCGGTCCGAATTAAAAATTCAAACCGCCAGGAATCCTGGCGGTCCGAATTTTTAATTCCAACCGCCAGGAATCCTGGCGGTCCGAGTTTTTAATTCGAACTGACCCGCACCCGTGATCCCTTTCTTCCTCTCTGTGTCGCCTCTCCGCCAGAAAAAACGAAAACGAAAAACGCGATCTCCGCCAGAAAAAAGGAAAAAGGAAAGAAGGTGCGCGCCTCCACCCCTCCGCCTCGCCGCCTCTCCGCCTAGCCGGCCCGTGTTCCCTTTCCTCTTCTCTGTCGCCTCTCCGCCAGAAAAACCGAAAAACGCAGATCCGCCAGAAAAAAGGAAAAAGGAAAGAAGGTGCGCGCCTCCACCCCTCCGCCTCGCCGCCTCCGCCCCTCCTAGGCCGTCCCTCCGCCTACCGTCCCTCCGCCTCTTCACCGCCGGTCGTCGAAGTAGAAGTAGGTTAGAATTTTCTGTGAATATCTGTGAATTGGGGTAAATTTCTGTGAATATGTGAAGTAGGTTAAAATTCTGTCAATATTTGTGAATTTCTGTGAATAACTTAGAAATTGTATCTGATATGGTTCAGATTATGAGAAAATGCAAAATATGCATCTGATATGGTTCAAATTATGAGAAATTGTATCTAATATGGTTCAAATTATGGTTCAAACTTTCTGTGATTTTATTTTGTAAGGTTTTAGATATAAAATGCAATTATGGTTCAAATAATTTCTGTGAGGTTATAGAATGCAATTGTGATTTTATTTTATTTTGTAAGGTTATAGAAATTGTATCCAATAATTTCTGTGAATTATGGTTCAAATTATTTTGTAAGGTTTTAGATATTAAATTAGATGAGATGGTTCAGAATAATATTATATTTTTAGAGATGTTTTCTTTTGTGAACTTTCTATTTCTAACATAAAAATAAAAAAAAATTATGAGATTTTTAATTTTATCGTGTGGTGCTAAAAAATAATTTATATCTTGTTCGAAAAATAACATCGATTATTTAACTCATATAACAATTACATTTCATTACACGAAAAAAAAATGAGAAAAAAATGTGGAAAATGTGGATTAAATTTCTTTTACAATTCTTTTATATATTATCATGCTTAGTGAATTAAATTTCACGATCTCGATCACAATGAAGATAGGAAAATGTGGAATTGAACGATTGAGCAAGAGAGATGAGAAAATTTGAGAGTCGTTGATGGCAGAATAGCAAGGAAAAAAAATAAAAGAGAACTCAAAAATTATTTCATTATTCATTGAATTGGTACCTTACAATATATCATTGCTTTGTATATAATAATTCGACTTAAATTTTATCAAGTAATTTAGAATAATTTAGGAGATTGAGACATGCCAGATGTTAGTTCATCAAACACTGTCTCTTCATCACATAGACTCAACCATTAAATTTTAAATTTTTGTGACCATTCGCTAATTTTTCAGTAGAGTTTACCAACCCTTTTCCTTCATTTGTATGTTTGATGGATCAGAATTAAATCATTACTACCTTCAAATGAACTCATTTTTCTTATCATGATCGAATTAAATGGATCAGATTTAAAGCGTGAGAGAAGAAAGATTCAAATTGTAGTGCAAAGAGAAAGCAATTCAAAATATATATGTTTGTGCAAGTATAATTCAAATTACTTTTAAATATATTAGGCTGCAAAAATCATACAATTGTATAAAATATTATTGTATAATACGAGCTTATTTTTGTTCTTTACGTCTATTTTAAAAAAAAAACTATATCTATAGTTCCAAGGTTAATATGTACTATATGTATCATCAAATCTGTGTGATTAAACAAATTATACTCGCAACAAATAAATGAGTTATTTTTGCTGGTTGTATATTTGAAAGTTTATTTTGCATTAATTTGTATGAAATGAAATTAGTTTGCATTAACTGATTTCATACATTTCTAATGGAAACCTGATCTTTAAAAAAAATACAAATTTATAAAAATATGCTTGTATGGAGTGGTTCTTTGTTCTTATTGGCATCATGCATGTTATGATTGACTCCATAGTCATTTTTTTGCATATTAGCGTATTTTAGCATATTTTTTTCGCAATTAGCATATTTTAGCCAATTGTAGCAAGTTTAACTTTTTTTTTAACGTAGGATGGCTAGGGGACGGCCTAGGAGACCACCCGCAGCCGACCCGGTTGATGAGCCCATTCCCACTGACAGCAAGGATCATTTCAGTCCTTTATTATGGATGCCTCACGGTGAGCACCGAGTCTCAGAGGCATCTAAAGAGGTACTTGATTACTTTTTTTTTTAAAGTTTGGATTTTGTTGAATTTTCGTATTTTTAGGTTTTCATGTTGTTCACTTTTTTGAACGCAGAGTGAGGCAATTTTAACTGCCAGGGGTCGGTATCCGGACATGCAGTACTTCCCGATGATGGAGGCGTATCTGCAAAATTTGGGGGTGCAGCATTTGGTCGATATTCTACAGTCAGAGGCTAAGTCCATCAACGCGTCCCTGATTGCAGGACTAGTGGAGCGATGGCGCCCCGAGACGCACACGTTCCACTTACCTTTTGGAGAGATGACAGTGACTCTCCAGGACGTTAGCGCTCTATGGGGTTTGCCTATCCAGGGCGTGCCCGTTGGTGGCATATCTGACCCCACAGATCCAGATGGCACGACGATTAATTACATGCTCGCTGAGTTGTTGGGAGCGGAGCCAGATATACGCAGCAACGGGGGGAAGTCCAAGTACTGTCTGGACAAGACGAAGCTGCGAGTTATGTTTGCGAGAGGTCTAGGTAGCGATTCCACTCCGATCGAGATTCAGAGGTACTCATACAAACTATTTGTATTACATTTATTTTGTACTCTGTTTCATGCGGAAAAATGAGTTGCTCTATAATTTTGATATTACAGATACACACGGGGATTCGTGATGGACCTATTTGGTTCTGTCATGTTTGCTGATTCTAGTGGTGATACCATCCCGATGATGTATCTAGAGCTGCTGCGAGACCTTCAGCCGTCGAGCGTCAGGTACAACTGGGGTGGGGCTGTCCTAGCACATCTCTACTCCAACTTGTGCCACGGTTGCAAGGTCAGTATGTTATTTATGTCTTGTTTTAATTACCTACCTTGTCGCGCACTTGTTGTCTTATTTTAATTATTTAACTTGTCCCTGACGGCTGGTATTCTTCAAAATATAGCGGAAAACTAAGCAAATCCACGGGCCAATGCTTCTTCTGCAGCATTGGTCGTGGTCACGGCTACCGGTGGGGGTACCTCAGCCTAACGAGGATCCATGGGGAGAGCCCGAAAATGGAAATCGACTGGCATTCGGCATGAGATGGTACGGACATCATGAGTACAAGGACAACCCTCACGGGAAGACAGCAGGTATCAGGACGGTCCGATCTCAGATTCAGAGTCTGGGTGAGACGCAGGTGTGCTGGACTCCGTACCATGAGCTATACACTGAGGGGAGGCTGCCGCAGATTGTAGAGGATGATCGGGAGATGTGGCTCTACAGGGGACCGCTGGTGTGCTTCTGGATAGTGGAGCACCACTGGCCAGACCGGGTGCTCCGCCAGTTTGATTATCCTCCACTCATCCCCGCAGATCCAGACGTCCCGAGATCTGCGATCATGAGGCTACACGGGTAAGTTATGTTCTTTTAAGCATTTTTGTACTTAACATTAGTTCTTGTCTTTAAATTGCAACTGACATATGAATTACAGGATAACACACGGTAATCACTGGGATAGAGATTGGAGTGGTTATCACTCGGAGTACTACAGCAAGGCGGGCAATATGAGTGCCAACTTATGGCAGATGCCGGAGATTGATACGATGCAGTTCCAGGGAGATCCCCTATTGAGATATCAGGCTTGGTACCTGCGGGTCGGCATGGCTTCGGTGTATATAGAGGGAGATTACGGCGAGTTTCTCCGCGCACAGATATTCGAAGACGATGGTTATACCCCTACTGGCCGGAAAGGTGCTCGCCAGGTAATGCATCTAAAACAACACATTTTTATGCGTTATGAACCTTTTATCGTAACTTTAATTTTTTCTAACGTTTTTTTATAGCTGCTGTTATCGCTTAAAGGTGCCGCGCGTTCAATCGTTTGTCTTGGAAAACGTGGCTACAGAGCGGTCGGGCACGCGATGTTGAACTTGGTTGCCCCATGCATTGCGGACTACGGCCAGGAGGCAAAGCTGGTCACCATGTTACGAGACGCCGGAGAGAATATTGATTGGCGCGCAGTACAGCCGGACGAGCCTGACGCGCCAGCTGTTATGAACAGTGAGATGCCACCGGAGCCATCAGAGCAGCCAGAGTGGGATTATCATCGTTGGGTGCTGCACATGGCCGGTTGGCACGCCTACCGTGACGCGCAAGGTCGTCCAGTTCTTCCCCCGGTATGTGATTCTTTATTTTATTTATGCTTTTACTGTAAGTAAAGATAGTTAAAATTTACTAAAGATAGTTAAAATTTTATGATTCTTTATTTTATTTATTTTATTTTTGGTATCCTTGCAGGGTCCTGCATACATGCCGACACAGCCTGAGCATCATGAGTCTCCAGAGATGCAGGATGACCGGATGAGTTTTAGCCTTGCAGACATATATGCCGACACAGCCGCCTCTCCGCCACCGCGTCAGCCGTACTCAGAGATGGCTCACGATTGGGAGGCCTCTGGTAGCCGGACTCAGGCTGATTATGAGTCCCAGTTTGTGACATCCATATTCCATACTCCCACGCCACCGCCAGCTACCGACGTGGCCTCGGATCCATGGGATACAGCACTTACGATGAGCAGGCAGGACAGCCTCGAGGATCATATTACACCAGCTTGCGTCGTGCAGGCAGGACAGCCTCAGTGGGAGGATTGGCATGAGCGCAGATTCAGTAGAGAGAACAGGGGTATACCACCTCCCCGATTCTCCCCTTCGCAGTACGATGGATAGAGGGTATATTTTATTATGTTTTAGTTTAGTTGTGCTATGTTATGTTTTATTATGGTAGTTTAGTTTAGTTTAGTTTGGTAGTTTTAGTCTAGTGTAGTTTCGTTATGTTTTATTATGTTCTATGTTTTATTATGTTCTATTTTTTTTTCTATTATGTTTTATTATGTTCTATTTTTTTGTAGTGTAGTTTATTTATGTTTCGTTATGTTTCGTACAACAAAAAGAAATAACATCCATTGACGATCATACAACATACTATTTCAAACTTAATATAAATAACATCCAGAAATAACATCCAAAATATAAAATACAAACTGAATATCTGCGTCAAACGATCATACAACATACTATTTCGTCTTACCGGTCTTGAACGTACATGGAACAAAATCATCGTCCGAGGTTGACGATGACGGCTCGGTAACAACAGACGACGTGCTAACCTGAGTCTTAGTCTTAGTCTTAGCCTTACTCTTCGTCTCAGGCGTCTGTACATCATCCTTTTTTTTTCCCAATCCATAGCCGTAGGGGTTTTCTACAAAATCATCATCAGATATGTCATTTGTCCGACGGTCATCAGCAGATCCTTGCACACATTTCCTAGACCAAATTGGACAGTCCTTTCTCTTCCTTCCGCAGCCCCAATTGCATTTCTTTTCCTCGCCCTTTCCTCGATTGTTACTGTCCATGCTCCTCGTCTACAAAGTAAAATACATACAAATAAAGTTCATACAAATAAAGTTCATACAAACCTCAAAGCAATAAAATAAACCCCAACTGCAACATAATAAAATACATACAAATAAAGTTCATACAAACCTCAAAGTAAAAATTATTCACAAAATAAAGTTAATTCCTACGACTCCTGCTAAAATTTAATCCCCTGAGCCAACCAGTTCCCCATGACGATGTGCTCCTTCTATCTCGTTGCACTGTTTCGTCTTGCCGGTTAGCTGTACCGGACGGTCCTGCTTGCGCTTCGTTAGCTGTACCAGCTGTGCTCCTCCTTCCTAATTGAGATGCGCTCCTTCTAGCTGGTTGCACTCCTTCTTGCTGGTGTGCTGTATCGGATGGCCTTGCGCCAGATGTGCTCCTCCTACCTACTTGAGTTGTGCTCCTTCTACGCTGGGTAGTACCTGAAGGCCCTTGCATTCCAAAGAACTCCCCTCCTGCCCGTACTTCTCCCATTGCCTCTCTAAACATCATATTTGCATTTTCACGGTCTGCTGTACGGCTTCTGGCTGTGCTTCGCCGCGGTCCTTGCGATCCACTTGCCTCTGCCATAACTCGCTCATTCTCTGCTACATTTGCTGCGTTATGAGCCTCTGCAGCCCAAATATGTTAGTTAGTAAGCTATTTAACATTGGAACCGAAAATAATTAGGAATGAATGTGACATACCTCGCCTCTGCCTGTCAGAAGTGGAACGGCGAGGACGGTGCCCCCGTCGCCTACCTTGCATTTCATCCATGGTCATATCTTGCCGGATGTGTTTTCTCCTACCACGCCGTATCCAATCTCTGTTTGGCTCAATTTTAGGGGTAGTGGTTGCCGGCCAATCTTCAGGATTGCCGTAAGGAACAAACAGTGCATTCCAAGTACTCAGAAGGTAGTCCACCTTATACCAGTGGGCAACAAATAGGTTGGGTGACCAGTTTCTATTACGACAAACCGCTAACACATGAGCGCACGGAATCCCAGTTAATTGGATACCTCTGCATGTACATTCCACTTTTCTCTCTGGCCCGACTGTCACGATATACTGGAACCTTCTATGAATAATTGACATAGTTCCATCCTGCATTTGGACCACTGGAACATATTCATTTGGGCCCGTGACTTGGTAATTACCTTCGCCGTGCGAGTATGGGATGACATCCATTTTTGTAGCTTTCTCCCACCGTTTGGCGAGCTTAACATGTACCCGTCTGGAAAAAGGCTGTTCTGCATTGCTTTGCTCCGTCGCTGCCTCTCGCCGTTGAACAAACCACCTGTTGCACTTGGCGAATGTCTCCTCTACAAGTGCAGCCACGGGCAACATTCGGCTATCCTTGAAGACAGCGTTCAGGGACTCAGAGCCGTTTGTTGTCATGATACCAAATCGGTACCCTCCATCACAGGTCTGGAAAATTTTTTCAAAATTTGACGACTCCATGACATCATCAGGACGTACTTTGCCCACTCTCCTCAGAAAAGCATTACACGCCGGATTTTGCTGCAATAGAACAAAGCAAAATTAGACAAAATGCATCTAAAAGAAACAAAAATGATATAGATTAGACAATATTAGGCATACCGAGCAAAAATCTTCGAACATCTCTTTCAGCCTTCTTGGCTTCTTCTTCCTGGCTCCTTGTTTGAACCTAGTTCCGTACCATTTGTCCTTCCCACACGCCTGGACCAGGTTATCTGCAACATGTTGGATACAATACCTGTGCACAAAATTATCCCTATCCCATCCGTATTCAGGTTTCAATGCAGCTTTGATACCCTTGTGTTGGTCCGATATAACACATACGAATCTATTCACACCAATCACATTAATCCTAAGCCAGTGTAAGAAAAAACCCCAGTTCTCTTCATTCTCCGTATGTACAATTGCAAATGCTAGAGGCAGCAATTGGTTATCGGCATCATAGGCGCAAGCCATCAAAAGTCTGCCCTCATACCGCCCAGAAAGGAAGGCTGCATCTATACTGATCACCGGCCTTAAGTAATCAAATGCGGTAATGCATGGTCCGTAAGCCCATGCCACGGCCCTGAATTGCTGAACACCTTCTTTGACCAGTCCTGTATTTTTATCGATGCTCGGACTTGTCAGAAATTGGTATTTTGAGCCGGGATTCGTGTAACATATCCCGTTAAGCAATAGTTTCATAAAATTGTACGACTCTTCCCAACTCCCAAATTGTCGGGCAACTGCAAGCTCACGACCTCTCCAAAGTTTGTTGTACTTCGGGGTTATACTGCCAAACCTAACCCTCACGCAGTGTGCCACACTCCGGAGGCTCATAGTGGGGTCTTCCTTAATGCCGCTCTCGATGAGGTCTGCGATAATTGATGCCGTGAGTTGTGCATGGTCCGACCTTTCAAACTCAGATTCGCATGTGTGAGGCGTGTCTTGCTCAGTTATCATCCATGTATCTCCGGCATTTGTTGCTCTTGCCTTCAGTTTGAAACGACAACCCGAAGTGCTGCATCTAATTTCCACCCGGGATGTGTCACTTCTCTTCGTATATATCTCCTTGTTCTTGTCAACATGGTACTCTCTGATCTTTTTCGTCAGTTGCTTTTTACTTACGAAGTATTGGCCTTTTGCAAGCTCACTCCTGTACTCAACCCGACGACCATAGTAAGAAATATCTGCTTCTCGGAAAGCAGATGTGTCATTGAAGTTTACAAAAGGGTGAGTCTCACCGCGGCCACCCAACGGTATATTCTCTCTATTCTGCCTCACAGTGGGCTGTGTGTATTCTTCTTCTTCATTTTCTTCGTCTTCTTCATCTCCTTCATCATTAATGTCACATTCTTCTTCCCCCAATTCATCCCCAGTTTGCAGATTCTCCTCCGGTATCTCGTTTATAAATTCAAATTCCGACTCGTTTGGATCTTCCTGTACTGGTGGCGGTCTGGGGTGAGGATTTGGTTCAGGCCCAGGTAAGGATGAAGGACCGTCAGACATGGATACATGTGGGATAAAAGCTGGAGATTGGGGTGAATTATTGTATATTTCTTGTTCCGGTTCTGCTACAGGCATTACGATAAAAGGAGTGTGTGGTTCATTATCTTCTTGATAATGTTGGGCAGCCGAATTTTGGCCTGAACTTCCGGCCCCTGACTCTTCGCGAATTCTGCGTGCAAAAACTTCCAACAATGATTCGCCAGACCTCAAAACCTGCGCTATTAGACCTCTCAATGCCCCGTTATCTCCCAGTGTGATTTTGACATACTTTCCTGCGTGGACCATTCGGGCCTGAATTTGTAATTGGCAACGATTCCTATTGTAGCCGCTCGCTTCATAAATAAGCGATTGCAACTGCTCAAATGAGAAATTTTCATCAACCCAATACGTATTTGCTGCAGGCTTGGAGTAACGTACTCCATACTGGTCAGTTATGAACTTTCCTCCAAAATGTATTGAAATTGCAATAGACATGGCCAATAAACTACATTCATAAATAATAAATATTTGGTCAGTTTACTGATTTCAATTGTGAACAGTTGTGAATAGTCGTATATGAACAGTAAATACGTATGTGAACAGTAAATGTGAACAGTAAATACGTATGTGAACAGTAAATTCGTATGTGAACAGTAGATACGTATGTTGAACAGTAAATTCGTATGGAAATACGTACGTGAACAGTAGTGAACAGTAAATACGTATGTGAACAGTAAATACGTATGGAAATACGTATGTGAACAGTAGTGAACAGTAAATACGTATGTGATTAACAGTAAATACGTATATAAAAAAAAATACCTGACAGCAGACTCTCCGTCTCCTCCTCCTTCTTCCTCCCTCTTCCTTCCTTCTTCCTCCCTCTTCCTCCCTCCTCTTCCTCTTCTTCAGCCACTGAGTGCTCTTCCTCCCTCCTCTCTTCCTCCCTCGTACTTATAAGTTTTCAAAAAAAAAAAATCTACCCAAACCGCCAGGATTCCTGGCGGTTGGAATTAAAAATTCGGACCGCCAGGATTTCTGGCGGTTTGAATTTTTAATTCGGACCGCCAGGATTCCTGGCGGTTGGAATTAAAAATTCGGACCGCCAGGAATCCTGGCGGTTTGGGTAGAAATAAAAATATTTTAAAAACCTGGTTATTTATATTAAAATAAATTTTTTTTTGGGTAAAAATAAAAATCACGGAATACATATAGAGTCAATCATATAATTTATTTCTACAGAGGATGAAGTCAATTTTACCGTTTTTTGATATTTTACTCTAAATTATATAAAAAATCATATATAAATACAAAAAATTAAAAAAAAAATAAAGGTCAATTGTCCTCATACCTCATTATCTTCATCATTCGCTACTGATCTCAACCTTTGATAATAATTGAATCGCTTCATTGTTGAAAATTATTGCAAGTGTAGTTTACGTACTTTCTTTTACATAAATTTAGGGGCGGATTTAAATATTAATCAGAGGTGATTAAGTCATTCATATAAATTAACAATTAACAATTTTATTTTGTATATTTTATAATTTTCGTAAATACTTGTATCTTTTAGTTTCTTTATAAAAAAAATTGTACTACAGTAATTTATCCAACCGTTTCATCTCAATTTTTTGGGAGATTTTCATATATACCTCTCAAAAATTGTAAAATTACGTATTTACCATTCAAATTTATGTAATTACGTATTTACCATCGAAAGATCTAATAACTCACGTATATACCCAATTAATAAAAAATAAGATTAATTAAGTTTAAGGGGACAACAGATTCATATATTACGATTCCAGTTCCAGCTTGCTCGTCTAAAAACAAAGTAACCACTCTACTTTTTCCAACAAAACAACTCGTATTGAAGTCGACGCTAATATCGCAACCTGTTATCAAAGTAGTAACTAAGTTTAAGAATACTGTGTTTTGTTACTAGCTCAGTTAAAAATAGTGTTGGTCTTTTAGCTGATGGGAACTCAAAGGGTCTAAGGAGAGGAAACATGGGTGCCAACTTAATTCTTGATTAATTATAGTTTTAAGAATATTAAACATAATTAATTTTAATTTCGAGTATATTTAATATATATTAAAGTTATATTGGGTAAATATGTAAGTTATTAGATTTTTAGATGGTAAATACGTAATTTTACAGTTATTGAGTGGTATCTATGAAATTCTCCCCAATTTTTTTGTTTCATCATGCAAAAAGTTCAACAGGCTTTATTATACAATAAAATTTGAGGAATTTAAGGAGTTCAACGGGCTTTTTATTAGCCCTTTTTGCTCTGTTTGTAACATCTACTTCATCGGCGAGACCGAAACTATGAAGCAAAAGAAGAGAATACTTTGTTCTTAAGAGAATAGCTACTTCATTTAATTTGGAAAGCACCAAGAGTGCCTTGACAGATCCAAAGCGCAGTTATTCTGATCTTTTCATTGTATCAAGGAGGAATTTGGATCAGCTGAAATTCCAAAACCAATGAACAGTAATTTTGAAATCCCTGCAATCCGAATCTAGCCATCGAATTTTTTCTGAGAACGCATCTCGAAACAGCTGGTTTTTTCTTGCACGTATCTCGGAACAGTTCGACGGCTGGATTCGAATTGCAGGGATTTCAGAATTACTGTTACCGGTTTTGGATTTCAGCAGATGCGCTTCCATCAAGGAGACCGCCATTATCACACTTATGGATTTTTTTTTTATGTTTGAAGGAAACTTTGTAGTTCTGCATGAATCAATTTTTTTTTTAAAGTAAATCGTTTAAACAAATAAATACTACATTAAAAAACACAATAAAATCGATATCTAATGCAGCAGATATAGCATGGTTCAGGGGTTTCTAAATTTGTATGGCATTAATTTTTGTAAGATTTTGTTGGATTTCATAAGATACTTTTTCTTGAGAGAAAGATTTCATAAGAGATTTAGGTTGTAATTTTAATTACTTTCATGAAAATTTTATTCTATTAGATATTCTGTTGATTTTTTTTTTTAAAGAGGAGTTACCTATTGCCAAATCTTATTAACTACAAAATTTAATTAGTGAGCAGCATCAAATCCTTCTAGGAATGTAAACATATTCTAAAATATTTGGTACATAAAAAATTAGTTGATTCTTAAACATGTTTTGAAAAATTAATTTTATGTTTAGTTGTTTAGTTATTTAAGTTAGATTTAAGATTCAAAATCAAATTCCAGCAAAAAGTTTGAGATTGAGGGCCTGTTCGGCCGTCTAAAGGGAACGGGAATGGAAATTTTTGAATGGCCGAAACACTGTGCGCGTGGGCTGAAATTCGCGAAGTCTGAGTGAATTTTTTTTTCCCACGCGCACAGTGTTTGGCCGAACCGGCCCTGAGTAGCTAGATTTGACATTAGAATCAAATTAATGAAGATTTGTCTTGCTTTAGTCTTGTTTAGGCATTGTTTCATAAATCATAATGGAGTGATTTCTCTTAATTTGCTATATTGATTTTTCTCAAATCTTAGGTGAATAAAATTTCTCAACTTATACTGTATGTTGTCAACTATCACTAAATAGAAATTCTACATGTTTTAGTTTCTTGTTTCACCATCAATATGGAAAGGTTTTGAATATCACTTGCATGAATAATATACCATACTATATTTAAAAGAAATTTGAGTTAAAATGGCCTATTGTTTTTGTACTCCAATCATATCTTATATTTTTTTTTTTTTCCATTTTTAAAATTCAGATAGTCGATTTGATTGCCCAAAATAAATCTCTATATTAAAATGTGCTTGGAGATCAAATTTTATATTTTTTTGAAAAAAAAATACTATTTTTTAAATAGATACAAAATCATTGTTTTTCTCAGAATATTCTGGATCATCTAAAAACAGTGATTTTGTATCTCTCTAAACAATAGTAAAATTTAAAAAAAAAAAATGGACTCCAAGCTTTTTATAATACGGAGATCATATTGAGCAATTCAGATTGACAGTTTGAACTTTAAAAAAAAAATCTACTTGATAAATTTATGATGGACATATATTTAAATTTCTCAAAATAATTAATGTATAATTAATTATATAAACGCGAGAATAAATCTCCATGATCCATATCATGTGCAACATACACGAAATAATAAATGTTTAATAATAAAGGCGATCAATGTGAATAATAAAATAAACAATATAAATAATAAAGCATCCAACATAAATAATAATATAAAGTAATTAATTCGATAGTATCGAATATTGATAATGTCAAAGAATAATCATCAGGTTATATTGTTCTCTTGACTTAGGAAGGTCACGTTTATCTTGAGACTTTAGATTGAGCTCGGATCTTCTGTGGCACACAGCATGTTAACAGTATCACTCACTAAAATAACAAAATGGGCAATGTCAAGAACCCACCCGAAATTTTTATTAATACCACTGTCAAAAAATAAATAAATAAAAAATCACAAATTATGAGAAATTCGAGAAATATCAGGGCCTCCAAGTCAATCTGCTTTCCATTCTTGGGGGGCCGCAGATTGACTTGGAGGCCCTGGTATTTTTCGAATTCCCCAATTTCAATGGTGTTTTGTATCTAGCTGATTGACGAGAACCAACCCGAGATTCAACCCGGGAAACACCGAGTCAGACTCAGATTCGGGTTCAGACTCGCTTTGAGAAGCGTGCAGCTGCTATTAAAGAAGGACCTACTTTCAAGATTGACCATTTACATTTTTCTAGAGAATATTAATAGTTGTTTGCATTTCCTAGATAGTTCTTTATGTTTGTTTCTTTCCATATTTACATTTCCTAAGTAGTCATTTATGTTTGCACATTTCTATGTTGCAAATTAATTACTCCTTATAGCCTATAAAATGAGAACTTTTGTGAGAGAAGAACAATTTTTTGGATATCAATATATTTACTGAGAGAGATTTATTCTCGCTTTTGCTACTTAGCACTCTTTGTTTCTAATTCCACTAAACTGTTTTCGAGACCCGTCACTAGTGGAGTCGAGATTCGGAACCGAGATTGTGTCACTGATATCCGATCCGTATCTATATTCAGAAAATTAAAAAGAAATATGAATATGATTTTACCACTATCCTCTCCGTATTCACTCCATTTTCATCCCTAATCAGGACGCACATGTTTTACATCAGAGTAAAGTGCAAAACCATGTATGTATGCATTGTATGTGCATTCAGATAGCTATTGAGATTAGTAAAACGCATTAATGATTGGGATTTGGGAATAAATAAGAGGGAGAGAAAAAAAGGAAATTAGGATGGCGTGTATTTGGCCTCACAAAAACAATATGCCAAAAGATTGAAGAAAAATATTTTGTTTTTTTTAAAAGGAGGGTGATTTCACAAATTTTCCTTGAATTTATTATCAATTTTTAATAATTCAGCTAGTCACATTTTATTAGCACATGTTTTAGCCCGAAATTTTTATTTATAGCATTTTCAAAAAAATAATAAACCAAATAACCATCATTTTGGGGCAATTTTAAATCTAGCATGGCCGCAGAATGCCGGAGCGGACCCCTACATGACATTATATAAGGGGTCCGCTGTTTTCATTTTTGATATCAATTCAAAGAAGTTTCAATCCCTTCGACCTCGGGTAAGTTTTCTTCTTCTTCTCTAGTTTTAATTTTTAGTGTAGAGTAGTAATTAGATTTAGGTTTAGGGTTAGGATTTAGGTTTAGAATTTAGATTTAGGGTTTAGAATTAGATATTAATTTAGGGTTTAGAATTAGAATTGTACCAAAATTTAAATTGAATTGTACCAAAATTTAAATAGAATTGTACCAAAATTGAACTAGGGTTTAGAATTAGAATTGTACCAAAATTTACCGGACTTATACCAAACTCTCATATTTGACCAAAAATTATCCAATACAGCATGACATCCAGTAGAGATATACCGTCTTTCAGTAGGGGTACACAGCATGGCCCTACAGCCACGCCGCACGAGATGTCTCAGTACATCAAGACAGCATTGGCAGATGTTCCAGGTATCCGGAGTCGCACCGACAGGGTCAGCGACTTCTTGTGGTACCCGAATGCGGAGCATCGGATTTTAGAGGCTGCCACTGGGGTAAGTTATAAATTTGTCATATTTATAAAAATACTAATAACTTAATTTTTTTTTATGAATGAACTTGATCTGATTTTTTAATTAAATGTAGGGTTTGGATGCGGTTACAGTTCGTCACAACCGCATGTGGCTACGGTACCAGCCGGCGTATGGGGGGTTATTACGCTCGATGGGATTGTACCAGCTATCCCAGATGGCTGAGGAGAATGCTGATGAGGATTTATCTTCCGGCCTCGTTGAGCGATGGCGTCCCGAGACGCACACCTTTCATCTCCCCCATGCTGAGATGACAGTCACCCTACATGACGTCAGTTGCCTGTGGGGTATGACTATTATCGGGGAGCCGGTGACGGGCGTCGAGTACGGAGACTTCCGGGCATTGTGCTTGGAGCTGCTGGGTATCTCGCACGAGGAGCTCCAGAAAGAGAAGAAGAGAGGTGAGAAGACCGTGGTCTCGCCCAGCAACATTAGCTTGGCAAAGTTGCGGGCGAAATTCAAGGATTTTTTGGATCTAGCAGATCAGGTATTTAATTGTACAATATTTAATTTAAATAATATTAGATTTATTTTCTTGTTAATAATGTTCTAATTTAAATCTATAACATGTGGTTGTCGACCGATACATGCGCGCCTATATTTTGGAGATGATCACCTGTCGTTTGTTTCCGGATTCGCATGGAGATAAGGTGCGGCTGTGCTACCTCGAGTTTCTGCGCAATTTGTCCACTGCGGGCAGGTTCAACTGGGGAGGTGCCACGCTGGCATGCTTATATAGGTAAGAAACACATTCTTATAATTTTTTTCAAATATTATACATCGTAGTGTGGTAACACTGACTTTGTACATTGTAAAGGGGTCTTAACACAGCCTGCTTGAAAAAGAACAAGGCCTTTATTGGACCGTTCATGTTACTACAGCATTGGTCCTATGCACATCTGATTGTTGGTCGTCCAGTCCTGGCCAACAAGACAGATGTGCCGGAGTGGGGCAAGCCCGAGCCAGACAACTGCCCTGCATACGGCGCCAGGTACTGCTATCCCAAGATTTGGGTGGGTGCAGGGCATGGCTCGTCTCTCGGCATCACATTCTGGAGACAGGAGATCGAGCATCTCAGAGATGATCCAGAGTTTGTGACTTGGGAGCCCTACAAAGATTATGTAAGTTTACTTTAATTTTAATTTTATTTAAATTTTTTTCATATTTTTTCTGTTCGAATTGATATATGATATTAAATCTATACTTCCAGGTCGCGGTGGATGACGCACATCGGTCATATCTTGAGATATTGCATGAGCGATGTCGTCAGCAGGAGCATTTCTAGCGTGCAGAGGTGCCGCTCATATGTTTTCAGGTACCGTAATTTCATTATGCTAGTTATCTACACGAGCGACTTAATTTAATAAAAATAGCCTAACGTATTAAAATATATAGATCATCGAGCACCACTATCCCGGACGGGTCATGAGACAGTTCAGGATGCGTCAGCTTGCTCCACCCCCGGCACCGATCAGCGAGGCAGTCTGACGAGGGCTGCATCATGCCAGAGACACCACTGCAGGCAAGAACTGGGGGATTTTGCGTGCCGATTACGTGTTTGAGGCAGGAGCTGCAGATCCCTCATTGGCCGAGCCGGATCGTACCATGGATGTCGCGCCAATGTAAGAAGTTTTTTTTATTAATTCAAAACTTTCACTATAGCTTTCTGATTGGAATATCTAACATTTGTTGTAATTCGTATAGACCTTACAGAGATTGGTACCAGGATCACGGCGCGTACACCATATTTCTGGAGGGGTACATCGCCGACAACCCCCATGAGCGGGTACCGAAGCCGAGGGATCGGAGAGGACGGATCCATGGTATTATCCCCGCCGGCGCACCTCTCGCAGCCACGGTATTTTTAATTTGAAGTTTCAAATTAAAAACTAACAATATTTACAACTGTACAACTTTTTCATAATTTTTTCAATTTTCAGGCATTATATCTTGTCAAGAGTTGCGTCATAGGGGCTACGATGGCCGTGACCAGGGGATGGAAGAGGCTCGGAAAGGTCATCCTCAAGCACAACGTACCCGCAGTGTGCCAGTGTGGGTACAGGGCGCGCCTCGACTCTCTACTGAGGTGCGCTGGCTTGGGCGGTGTTGATGCGGTCGACAACATATCTGACGAGCCCGATGTCTACGTCCCGTACACTGGTGATGAGGACGTGTTTGCACCCGTCCATGACGCTGAGACGGTCGGTCAGGCGTTCGACCGAGGTGCCGAGTTGATGCGCCGAGCCGCACATGAGGCCATGGGATCCCATGCTAGGATGGATGCCGAGGTATAATTGTAATTAAAATACATAACTGTGATTTTTTTCTTATTCAAAACATTATCTAATTTGTAAGTTACTACAGGGTGAGAACGAGGAGAAGGAGCCGTTCCAGTTCAATATCTCCACTGAGTTTGGCACAGAGGGAGATGGACTGTATTCCCCTGGTTATAGTCTCACTCAGACAGCACCTCCTGCCTATCAGCCAGGGTATGTTCAGACAGAGCCAATTCCGCAGTTCCCTGGACAGTCCTCACAGCAGGTACCTCACCCTTCCCTCCACGATGACCCCATTGCCAGACAGGCATTTCTATTCAAGCAGGCTGAGTCTGGACAGACCACGGTTTTTGGTCCTGGGGTCCAGCAGACATCCGAGATTGAGGAGGTTCATGATGAGCCGGTTCAGTCTACGGATGTCCAGGCTGACGACTCTACATCCTCTGCAGATACTGACGAGATGCCACTCTGTAGGCGGGGGCGAGGGTATAGGAAGAAGAAGCTGAGGACGGTGTTTAGTCCTGAGCCATAGACTTTCATTTGTTGTACTGTTAGATGTTTTATTAGATTCTTATTTGTAGTATTGGTAGATGTTTTGTCAGATACTTATTTATTTCGTTGATTAGTTTCTTGTTTGTTTGATTTTGTTGTTATTTATTTATTTTGTTGATTTCATTATCTCATCGTACACAAAAGAATTTCAAAGAAACCACATATCTAAAATATTTACGAACGATATATCTAAAATATTCCAAACGAACGACATATCTAAAATACGATACGACCAAAAATCAATTTAAACAACATTTGAAACTAAAATAAATAACACTCTTAACAAATTATATTTCATTTTTTTAAAATAAAAAATAATGGGTCCGCACTGGCATATTGCAGACCCATATGAGAGTCCGCTCCGGCATTCTGCGGCCTCCCAAAAATGAGTTCGTAGAATGCCGGTGCGGCCATGCTAGATTTAAAATTGCTCCAAAACGGTGGTTATTTGGTTTATTATTTTTTCGAAAATGTTATAAATAAAACTTTCGGTGTTTTAGCGCTAGCTATGACTCTCTTTTCGAGTTAAGATCTGATATAATTTCTCACATCTATATACACCTGATAAAATCGCTTCATATATGGGTGACAAGATCTGGTTCAGGTTTTAATAGATTCATATTCATTGGGTCCCTAATTTAATATTATGCATGATGTATGATTTTCATATAAAATATGGGTAAATCTTATATTTATTACGATCATATACCTTATTCAATGTACATTCATATATATACTTTCAGAAGCTTCTTCCATTTTGCCGAAATTTTTAAAACTACCATCGTCTTAAAAAAAATAAACCAAAAAACCACTAAATCTGAGTATTTCTGAATCTACCACGGCCGCAGAACACCAGTGCGGCCCTAAATACTCGGGACCGCACAGGCGTTCTGTGGCCCCATATATATAATTTTTTTTGGGTTAAATCAAATTGCTTCCGACTTTGAGATATCTCACACGGACACGGATTCCAAGAAAAAAATAATATTAAAGTGATATCCCCACGTGGCCCCTGTTTTAATTAGATAAAAAACCAAAAAAATAAAAAAATAAGGGGCCGCAGAATGGTTCTGCGGACTCCTGGCTGGGGCCGCAGATGGTAGATCTCGAAATACTCAGATTTTGTAGTTTTTTTTTTTTTTTTTTTTGAGATAACGATAACTTTAAAAATTTGAGTCCATTTTTGTACATGCCACAAGAAACATTAAAAAAGGTTGTTGATGAATTTCAAGAGAAAGGCTCTGTACCTACTCTAGCTAGTACAAGTTAATTATAAATTCCCAATCATATATAGATAGTCCAATCATATATAGATAGTCTACACAAGTTAAGGACATTTATCTATCTTATAAATGTTGTTGTATAAACTTAAAAAGGAAGATGCCCAATCATATATAGATAGTCTACACAAGTTAAGGACATTTATATATCTCATATATGCATCACGTAAAAAATCATTTTTTTTCAGAGCATTATTTTGAATCTGAGATTTATACTCTGCATATTGTATCGATCGGATAGTATCTTATCATACTTATAAACAGTGTTGTAAAAAACTTCCGTTTAAGCTGATTAATCGGCCGATTAGTCGTTGGCGGTGACCAAACCGTCAAGGATTTTCCCGACTAATTGGCCGATTTTTGCCGATTATGGCCGATTATTCTCGATTATTCCCAATTAACCGCTTAGTGGTACTCTCGTCCGACGAGCGCATACCGTTATTTAAAGTCTTCTTTTATAAGAAGCACTAACGGAGAGTGAGGATAATCTTGGCTTGGTTTTTGTGTGTGTGTTTTTTCTAATATTTTTTTCAAGCAGAAGAATTTGTTTCTTTCTTGTGTAATTGTTTGCATATTATTGTTATTATTATTTTATTTTTTCCAGAGCAAGACGGAAAATTATTGGAGTGTTCAAACGGTCGGTTTGGTTGAAACCAAAATAAAATAGACAAACCAAACTTTTTTTTTGGCTAACCGAACCAACCGAATTAAAATGTCCAACTGAATAAGAACCAAACCATTTAAACCGAATTAAATTTCAGTTTGTTCGGTTGAACCGAAAAAAAAAATTAAATTTCAAAAAGTCAAAACTCAATACAATAATACAATAGTAAATTCATTAAAAATTAAAAATTAAAATAACATTACATGCATTATTCAATTCTATACAAAATTTGTAGATGTTCTAAAATATCCAAATCAAAATAGAAGGAAGAAAGAGATGACTGGACTAACAAAATAGAAGCCATACTTGAACCATTATAATTCTATCGGTTCAGCTTAATCGGTTTTAACAAGTCTAAACCGAACTCATCCATTTAAACTGAAATAATTTAAAAATAGAACTGATCCATTTCAACCGAAAAATTAATTCATTTAAACATTTTTTTTTTATTCATATCAAATTTGACTTGTGGTGTTATCAGCTAACAAAATTGCACCAACATGCACTCCTATAGCGCAAAAATTAGTTCATTAGTCCAATTTTGCATAAATTTAATTTGTATAGAATTTACATAGAATTAAAATTTGTACAAAATTTATTCTTAATATTTTCTCAACAAAATATGATTGACATGTGTCGTGCTCTGAATAGTTGGTGGCCACAGAAGGCAAATTCTGCTCACAATTAAAATCATTTTCCTTTTATTTTTTCTAATTAATAATGCCATCATGCAAAAAAGCAACAAAATATGCAAAGGATTTCCTTTCTTGTTTAACAAATTAAAAAGAGGAGGGATCCACTTACAACATTTGTAAGTTACAACATCTTACAACAATTCGGTTTTGTAATTTTCAAAGTCTAAACAGTCGATTCAAACCGTTCAACATGATCTATATATTAAAATGTGCTTGGAGATCAAATTTTACATTTTTTTGAATTTTTTTTACTATTTATTAAGTATTTTACAAAACTGCTATTTTTTGACAATTATGGACCACTGAAAAACAACTGTATTGTAAAATACTTAATAAATAGTAAAAAAATTAAAAAAAATGTAAAATTTAATCTCCAAACACATTTTAATATAGATATCATGTTGAACGGTTTAGATCGACTGTTTGAAATTTAAAAATCACAAAACCGAATTGTTGTAAGATGTTGTAACTTACAAATGTTGTAATTGGATCTCTCCTCAATTAAAAAATGTTTGATTGTTAACTTTTCATTAAAATTGAGGAAACAATTTATTGGATTATCTTAATTTTTGATGAAGAAAAGAAAAAAAAATCAGAAAGACCTCATAATACAAGTTTCATTGTTTTTCCTGTAATCAGAAACAACACAATTTGGACCAAACTGAAATATGGAGCGATTTCTGATGAAATTTAATATCAGTTCTTGGGTTCGTTTGTAAAAATTCCATCAGAAATGAACTTAAAATATAAAATTTTAAATCGGAAAAGAATTCACAATCCCAACAAACCCCCTATCCCCTTCAAGTAAGTTAACATGTGTGCCAAACTAACAACCCTCTTTTGCTGACCCAAGCTTACGCATCCTCTCTCTCTCTCTCTCTCTTCCCCATCAAAACAAAAGCTTCCGTTGGATAAGATCTTCTCCATTTCTAGAAAATATAATTGTATCATATTCAAAGATTTAAATAGCGTTTATCGCGTCATAGCAGAACGGTTAAAAAATGACGCTATTGCTATATTGCGCCGCTATAGCGTGCTATAGCGTGCTATGACGTCATAGCTTTTATGATCCGAAAATGCTATAGCGCCTCTATAGCGTTATTTAGAACCCTGCCAATAGCCATCTAATTGGATGGGTCTTCCTGCAGATTTACAGTAAATTTTTTAAGATTAAATTTTGAAACAAATAAACGGACTAAATCTACAAAAAAAAGTTTTTTTAACGTGAAATTAACTGATTTTTTTTTAAATGATAGCCAGCAGTAATTCAATATACTATAAACTTTTTATTTATAATATAATGAGTGAGTCTATGGTACTATGCATAGTACGATTTGGTCCGTAATACGGATCAATATTTTCATTTTCAAAATCCTAACGGTCGATCCGAACCGTTCAACATAATTTTAATATGAATATATATATGCAGACCGAATTTTATATTTTTTAGAATTCTTTTACTATTTTTAAGATAGGTAGAAAACACTGTTTTTGGATGGTCTAGAATTTTAAGATCAAGTGATTTTCTACTTATCTTAAAAAATAATAAAAATTCTAAAAAAATATAAATTTGGTCTGCAAGTACATATTCATATGAGAATCATGTTAAACGGTTCGGATCGACCGTTATAATTTTAAAAATAAAAATATTAATCTATAATACGGACCAACCCGTAACATGCATAATACCATAGACTCACTCTATATAATTGTCGCCTAAATTATAAACTTGATATTAAATTTCTACAAAAGTTGGTGCAATGATATTTAAAAAAAATATGATAATAACTGTTAGTGGAATACACTTTATTTACGTAAGAACTTGTATATTGAAATAAAAAACTTCATAATACAAACTATATATAATTCACTACAAGCAACATTTTATATTTGTTAACACAAATATATCAATTAAAAACTTATCATATTAGCGATGCTCAAAAGATATACATCAATAAAAAAGTCTGTTCCGTGAAAATAAGATATAGTAGTTATTATCCGATAATGCATATTTTATAACTATTAAAAATTAACCTTAAAAAAATAAACAACGTATCTTTTTGTAGCAATAAAAATGTTACAACAATATGCAACCTTTACTAATCAAGTAGTTAGTATTCAAACAAACAACAACAAAAATAACATTGTAATAGGCAACACAAATTCAAGCTTTCCGGGAGGCACAGAAGATCTGCAAGTGAATAGAGAGGTAGCGTCACAGTCTTCACTAACCCATCTCTTCTCTCCCCCATTCTTTCCACTCCCATTAACAACCTCCTTCCCTCTAAATTAAACCCACAATAAGCAAAGGAATCAAAACCCCCCACCCCCTCTCTTTCTATCATATCTCGCTCTCTCTCTCTCTATCGCTACCCTCTTCTCTGTTTCTCTCTACCCCATCCCATCACTTCCTTTCCAAATTCAAAACCATACGCCATTCATAGACAACAACAAACAAAACACTCTTAATCTATCCCAACCAGTTTAAGTGAACAATTTTGTCTTTCTATTTCCAAACAAGGAATAAATGGCAGCTGTGGCGGATCAGAGGGATGTGAAGGAGTTGGTGGATTTGCTCTCGAAGCTCAACCCCTCGGCCAAGGAGTTCGTCCCTTCTCCAAAGTACAACCTGGCGGTGAGCCCCGCTGTCAGCGACTATGCTTGGGACCACTGGTCGAACGGCCAGCTCTCAGCTGATGCCCCGATTTTCATCGCCTCTCCTGATTATTTCGGTGGCTTTTATCAGATTATCACTACTGGGAATTATAACAAGGATTCCAGTAGTGATGGATCGAGCAATGGCCAGCCGTTTCCAAGGGTAATTGATTCTTTTTTTACGTTTCATTTGTAAATTTTGTTGTTAGGAGATTTAATCAGTACAATCTAGGACACTATTGATGGATTGTAATGCTTATGATT